>CM075977.1:331493435-332075190 GCA_038087875.1 Malacoraja senta
TCAGGTCAAGACCCTTCTTGAGTCTGAAGAAGGGTCTCAACTGTAAACGTCACCTAGCTATGTTCTCCAGAGATGCTACCGGACCTGCTGAGTTACTCCAGCACTTGGTGTCCTTTAGTGTATTAACCAGCATATTCAGTTTTTTGTTTTTGCACATTGTTCTAATTTTAGTGAGTATAGGGCAATTATGTTTAGGGGGGAGAATAATTTAAACAAGATATGTGAAGCAAGTTTTTTTCCACAAAATGCAGTTGCCTGGTATGCTGGAAGCAGATACGAGAGTGACATTTATGCAGCATTTAAACTGGCAGGTGAACATGCGGAGAGTGGAGGGATGCAGATTAGGCACAGGTAGATGGGATTAGTTTAAATCGGCTTCATGATCTGCAGACATTGTGGGTCAAATGGCCTGTGCTTTTGCTGTGCTGTTCTATGTTAGTCTCTCAAACTTGCAGTGCAAAACTCAAGTGAATTGATAAGTAAGGAGTCCCACCACAAATTGGAGGAGCAGCACCTCATATTTCGCTTGGGCAGTTTACACCCCAGCGGTATGAACATTGACTTCTCCAATTTCAGGTAGTACTTGCTTTCTCCCTCCTTCTACTCCCCTTCTCAACTCTCCCACAGCCTACTGTCTCCCGCCTCTTCCTTTCTTCTTTCCGCTCCACCCACCCCCACATCAGTCTGAAGAAGGGCCTCGACCCGAAACGTCACCTATTCCTTCGCTCCATAGATGCTGCCTCATCCGGTGATTTTCTCCAGCATTTATGTCTGCCTTTGATAAGTAAGGAAACACATGGCACTCATTTCAGTAACATAATGCTTCATTTTATTTTTTTTAATACATTCAAGAAGTTCCCAACATCCCAACAATCCTAATTAAATTCCTGTGAATTTGATTCCACTGCCAATCTGCAACAATAAATTTTGAAGTAGGAGTTCAGTATTTTGCCAGGCCCCACTGCCACCACAGCCAGGTGAGATGCCGGGGAAACCAGCAATGCTGATTGTTGAAAGCTGACACAAATCCTTAGTAAAGTCCAAGGCCGATCTTCAAAGTTTAAAAACATGTCATGAGCAAAAGGCTCCGCAGTTGCTAGGCAGATTTAATCATCTGTACAGCAGATTTGTAAAATATTTAAGAAATATGACTTGCAAGAAATAGAAATCGCTTTCTTTCCTGTAGAAATTCCTTTGTTTTTTAAAATTATTAGAAATTGGAATCCTTAAAAATCCTACGAAAGCTCTACATGTAACAGTAAAAACATAGACTCTTCTGCAGTAATGTCTCTATAAACTTTATACACGGTTTATATAATTAGAGGCATCTTCCTGATCAGGAAGGTAATAGTGCAACATTTAGTTCTACATTTGTAATTTGGCCAAAAAAATGTAGGACTCCATGTAACATCTAAAATGCAGCGTTTGTAAACAGATGTTACGGTGACTCAAGCTTCACCATCATCATTCTTTGGCTTCAATCATTTTGATATTTTCTTGAAGATTTGTTTTAACTTGGATGACTTTTTTACTCTGTCGGTGCTATAAATCAGATCTTGGGATGCTGTTTGTCTCTTGGATAGGCTCTTCAGATCCTGCAATGCTCTATTTTCACTCTGGGTGTCAAACTCCAAGACTCGCCGATCCTGTGCTGCTGATAGGTGTCCCATGCTACTCGATTTCTCAAGGCCATTCTGAAGGGGTCTGCTGGCCTTTAGAGGGCTCAGGATCAGACTTCTGGTATCGGCAGATCCCAGGGAATCTGGCATTACAGTTAACCGCTCATGAGGCACTGATGAATCAACAATCAAATCATCCAGGGAGCTTTTGGAGAGACTGAACGAAGGACTACTGGCTGCCTCACAGTTTGACAATTGAAACATTTTCTTTCCATTCAATGATCCAAAAGAAGAGTCACAGTCTGAAGCCGTCTCCTGTGCCTCCCTATGTAATGACAAACAACAAGTAGGCAATTAACATTTGTAAGCAGCAAAAGTGTAATGAAGGGACTAATTTTACAAAGGTCTTCACCAGGAAAACAGTACTGGGCCTGTCCCACTTGCCGATTTTTTCAGCGACTGCCGGCATCATTGACTGACGTATCAGGTCACCAAAAAATTTGCAGCGTGATGCGGCGGTGCGACGCGTGATGAAGTATGACACGTGTTTTTTCAAGTGTCGCAACATTTTTTTTGTCGCCGCTGGATTTTGAAATGTTCAAAATCTTTTGGCGACACTGATATGACGCCGGCAGTCGTTGAAAAAAATCGCCAAGTGGGACAGGCCTTTAAGAATAACAGTTTGTTTAGCCTATTTGAAAGGCAGGGACTATTCATCAGGTATACTCGGGCAGAAACATTAACCTTGAGCTGGTTTGTTATAAACACTGGAAATGGCACTGATCACTCCAGAAGCCAAATGTCCACTACTTAGAGTTAGAGTCAAAGAGTCATAGAGTCTTACAGCGTGGAAACAGGCCCTTCAGCCCAACTTGCCCATACCGGCCAACATGTCTCATCTACACTACCCCCACCTGCCTCCTTTTGGCCCATATCTCTCTAAACTGGTCTAAATGTACCTGTCTAAATGTTTCTTAAACGTTGAGAAAGTACCTGCCTCAACTATCTTCTCCGGCAGCTCGTTCCATACACTTACCGCCTTTTGCGTGAAAAAGTTGCCCCTCCGATTCCTATTGAATATTTCCCCTCACCTTAAACTCATGTCCTCTGGTCCACGATTCCCCTATAGGCATTTCTTAATTGGAATGCTTATGTACATGATCCCAGTTCACCCATGCAATGTTGCCTCATGAAATAAATGAGAAGTGGTGAGTTAGTAACCAGAGGTATTATTCCCATGGAACTGTTTCTACTGCCCCTGTTTTGGGAGCAATTCCTATCTGCGAACAATTACAGGCCTATCCATTTCGAGACTAATGTCTGAAGCTAATTTCAGCCGAAAGATGATCAAAACTGATCTTAAAGATCTTGCGATGTATAAACACCAGTTTGCAAACAGCATATGATTTTAAAATCCATACAAATGTAAATCGGAAAAATCTGTTGAAAACCCAAATTTTGCCCGAATTTAGATAGCCCAAGATAATCTTGAATAATCCATTATGACAAATATACAATATAAAGTCAGAGTCAAGGGCATAGCTTTAAGGTGAGGGAGGCAAAATTTATTTGGCAGTGCAGGTTTTTTTATATATACGATAGTGGGTGCCTGGAATGAGCTACCTGAGGTGGTGATGGAATCAGATACAATAGTGGCATTTCAAGAGACCTTTAGATAGGATGCGGATATGCAGGGAATGGTGGGATACAGCTCACATGAGGAGATTAGATAACAGAGGAAATTAGATCAGCAGAGGAGATTAGTGCACCCTGACCACTCCCTCTTCTCCCCTCTCCCATCAAGCAAAAGGTATAGAAGTGTGAAAACGCACACCTCCAGGTTCAGGAACAGTTTCTTCCCAGCTGTTATCAGGCAACAGAATCATCCTACTACAACCAAAGAGCAGTGCTGAACTACTATCTACCTCATTGGTGACCCTCGGACTATCCTTGATCGGACTTTGCTGGTTTTATCTTGCACTAAACGTTATTCCCTTATCATGTTTAGTAAATGGCTCGATTGTAATCATGTTTTGTCTTTCTGCTGACTGGTAAACATGCAACAAAAGCTTTTCACTGTACCTCGGTACACATGACAATAAACTAAACTATCCTAGTTAAATTTGGTATCATGGTTAGCATAGAAACTGTGGGCCAAAGGGCCCGTTCCTGTGTTTACTGGTCTATGTTTAGTTTAGAGATGCAGCAAGGATACAGGCCCTTCATACTGACCATTGATCACCCATTCACACTAGTTCTGTTATCCCACTTTCTCATGCACTCCCTACACACTAGAGGCAATTTACCAAGGGTGATTAATCTTTGGGATGTGGGTGGAAATCAGAGCACCCATAGAAAACCCACATGGTCACAGGGAGAACGTGCAAACTCCACGCAGACAGCGCCCGAGATCAGGATCTAATCCCAGTCCGGCGTTGAGGTAGCAGCTCTACCAGCTGCACCATTGTACCGCCCTTTTAAGGCCATTTAATGGCAATGCCACGATCCTCACAGATATGAGAATACTGAACAATCTCCTGCAGGATAAAACACATGGTTCATTCCATAAACACAAAACAATCTGCTTACCACTTCTTGTCAGCTGTGAAGAATATGGCATCGTCTTCCTCTTCACTACGGTGAATGTTGCAACTGCTGTTCATCACAAAGATGTCGGGACTGGAGGCAGATGAAATGCCAGATGCAACCACATTGGCACGTCGACAGCGACTCGGGTTACTGCCTTTTGCCAAGTTGTATGCGAGTTTCCCCTGACCGACCGCTGAAAAACACACATGCACAGTCAAATACTGAATATAAACATACAATCTAAAATATTACCCCACAAATATTCACCCAAATTTAGGCTAAAATACAATAGATTGTATAAACTTGCCTCTCCATGAGTGCAGATGACTTGCAAGGAGACATAATCAACTTGTTAAACAAATTACATGGTGTAGATATGAAGAAAATGTTTCTAATGGAGGGTGTGAGGAAATCAATTGCAAGGGGTTATAATCTTAATATTAGTGACATTAGAATGGTAGACAAGACAGGAGACTGAAATGGATTAATTCTCTTCCTATGCCCCTTGTTCATTTTCTAATTTTAATGAGAACTAGATATGGTATTTAAACCAACTGGCCGTTGAGGTGAAAAACATATGAGAAATCAATGTCATTATTGCTTTGATACAGTTAAGATGAACAAGAGTGAGAGGGAGGGAAAGAGGAGGGAGAGAGAAATACTGCACGAGAGATGAGGATCGATGAGGAAGAATTAAAATTAGAAAAATTTGTTGAACATACATTAAGAAACCGAATATAGCAACAGGTTAAATTGAAAAAGTAATGTAAGAAACTGTACTTATCATAGTATGTCAAGCTCATTAGTTATAAGAACAAAGTAATGTAAATAATGAACCGTTATAGGTTCTGCACTTTATATCCATGGGTGATTTCTACTTATCTTTAAAAAACATTTTCAATTTCAATCATTAAATAATATTCACTGAACAATAAAATCATTTACGATGTGAGAGTAAATAAAAGCTTCAAATGACACATTCTGAAATGTAAAATGGCTGGTATTCAACTGACTCTGAGATGACTTGGGAAGGAGATTGGAAACTAATAGCAAGGCATAAAGTACTGGAGGAACTCTGTGGGCTAGACACCATCTGACACCATCTATGGAGGGAACGGACGGACAATGTTCCGGGTAGGGACCCGTCTTCAGACTCAAAATTCCCTCCATAGATGCTGCCTGTGCAGCTGAGTTCCTCCAGCACCTTGTGTTTTGCTCAAAATTACAGCGTCTGCAGTTCCTCATGTCTTCTGGAAGCCAATGGCATCAACACCCTCCCTTTGGTCGAATGCCAAGTTCTGATATTGGGAAACTGAGATGCCAGTGTCTCAGTTGCTTGTTTTTTTCTCTCTGCCTCGTCACGGAATGAGATTTGTAACTTACAGTGAAACTGTGACATGATCGGCGGTGTGTCTTCATCCAAGTCATCGACTCCGCCAGCTATTGGGTACGGCGGGAGAGACACACGTGGCATGACCACCCAGCTGTGCTCCGAATACAGAACGGAGTTGAGGTTTGACAATCCTGCATTATGCACAATGGGGAAGTCACAGATCGTTTCTATTTGATGCCAGCGGTGGAGTCGCTCGCGGAGTGCTGCTGTCACCTCGGATAAAGCTTGCCTGAAATAGAGCGGAGAAGGAATCAAAAGGAATTTAGGGCACAGCGGTAGAGTTGCTGCCTACAGGGACCTGGGTTCAATCCTGACTACGTTGGCTGTCTGTACAGAGTTTGTATGTTCTCCCCGTGACCTGTGTGGGGTTTTTCCGGGATCTCTGGTTCCCTCCCACACTCCAATGATGTACAGGATTGTAGGTAAATTGGCTGGGTATAAATGTGAAATTGTTCCTAGTGTGTGTAGGGTAGTGTCAATGTGTGGGAATCGCTGATCGGCGCGGATTCGCTGGACCGAAGGGCCTGTTTCTGCGCTGTATCTCTAATCTAAACTAAACTAAAACTGGTGAAACTATTTAATTCATTGTCGTGTTTTTCCAGGAAAGAAATTCCACGTTATTGCTGATCTTTGCATCAAAACAATTACTACTTATATTAACCAAACTGAATACAATAGTTTGTGCTTATTTAAAAATTAATCATAACATTATTGTCACAATGATTGGAAACTAACATTGCAATGTGCCCAACAAGAAAGATTTTCACGCTGCAACATCTGAGCTGTCAAGAGATTAAAGAGAGTGGACAATAGTGACCAGAAATTATCTATTGTTGTTACTCTATTCTCCCTTTCCCACTGAGTCTGTGAAGTATGTTAATAATGGTTTTCCCTAACTATTCGCCTGCACATCACATGCCTAATTTCTATGTTAATGTTATGTGAGCTTATGAAGTTCTAAATGAAGTAATTTGCAAATAGAACTAATAGTTTACAGTTATGACTTATGAAGATGATTTTGAAAACTGCCTTCGGTAATATTGGCATTGGTATTGGTTTATTATTGTCTGGTGTACCGAGATACAGTGATAAATTGAAATGCTCTGTTTGCATGGTGCCTAGACAACTCATACTGCAAATGAGTGCATCCAAGTCATATATGAGTACAACAGGTCGTGCAAAAAGAAAAATACCAGAGTGCAGAATATAATGTTATAGTTGCAGACATAAAGTCCAAGGTCTGCAATGGGCAGGTTGGAAGATTGGCACTACACCCTTGCTTATGGGAGGAAAGTTCAGAATTGTTTTATCAGCACAGAAGAAGCTGTTCCTGAATTTGGTGTTGTGTCCTCTTAAGCTTTTGTATCTTCTTCCCGACAGGAGAGGGGAAGAGAGGGAATGACCAGGGTGACACAGATCCTTGATTATCTTGGCTGCTTCCCCAAGGCAGCGTGGCGTGTAGTTGGAGTCGATGGTGGGTAGACATGTCTGTGTAATAGACTGGGCAACCTCCACAATTCTCTGCAATTTGTTGCGGTCTCGGGCAGAGCTGTTGCCAAACCGAGCTATGATGTATTCCGAGAGGCATAACTATTCCATCTTTGCCATTTCTAGAACCAAGAACCAGAACTAAGAGGGACCCGTCGGGGGTGGGGGGCCGCCTGTGGCCACGTTTGGTAGCAGGCCTGGTTCGCCCCTGCGAGAAGATAAGACTGCACCGAGAACTTTTGAAACTTTGTCGGCACCAGAAACGTGGCGACTCTTTGTGTATTGCCTAGGCGAAGTCTGCTGTATGATTTCACCGGATTGTATGCAAAAACAAAGAATTTCACTATACTTGGGTACATGTGACAATAAAGTTTCGTTGAATCATTGTATTGAATTGAAACAATTTACCATTTTAATTAACTGAAAAACTTGAAGCTCCTAAACTTAATTTACTTTCATTCTATTTTACAATAATTAGTTACAAGAAAATGGACATAAAATCACTCTCTGCACTTTGTGAGAGGTTGCGGGCTTAAATCTGAGGCACAACTCAATGGCATCTGTAATGCTGCTGCTGAATTAGCCAATAGCCACTTAATCAGCATAAATAATAGGTCAGTGCAGGTGTGCGGAGCCCTTCAGGGAGGAATGAAAGATGATTGTAAGATTCTAAGCCAGGAACGAGTCCTGCAACTGAGAGTTGACAGCAGGAGTGTACGATGGAGTATAATGTATTGTGTGGAGGGCCAAGCCACCACTGGCAGTGCACAACAGGCTGCTAAGTAGCTGCACAGCTTGTTGCCATGCAGAGAATAAATCCAGAGGGATAATAGCGAGAGGATGCCTCATCAAAAGCAAAATCAAAGCCAGGCAATGACTAAGCCACACTTTTACAGATTTTCACAAGTTAGAGACAACCCACATTACATGGGAGGAGGGGGGGCTGCGCTTTTAGGTTACGGCGTCCATTGCGATTTTGCTTCCAACGCAAAGCTACCTCATTTCACACGGGTTAAGAAATGTGTATTGGAAAAGATTTTATTTTATACTATTTTAACATAAATTTTAAGGCAGCAGATTTTATTCAAGTTTTTGGTTAGTGATTTATGAATTGTGTAGGGGCGAATTTCTGTAATGCAGGGATTGACTGTATTTAATATATTCTTATACGTTGGCCTAGGAATTGGATGCAGTTGCTCAAGCATGCAGCAACGTTCAGGGCACAAAATCAGGCCTTACGTGAATGCTCCAAAGCTAACAAACACGTCATCATTGGGAATGACAGGAATGTCAGCGGACAAGATCAGTAAGCCACTAGCATCATATGGCTTTGTCAAATTAACTGAGTAGAATTTCTAAAAAAATGTTTATTTTCCAAACCAACTGTGGCTCCATAAAATCTGTCCCCGTGGGTCTTCAAAATTGAGATACTAAAATGCTGCTGCAGCACAAAGGTTCAAAGGTTCATTTATTGACACATTGGTGTAGTGAAATTCAAGTTGCCATTGCAGCACATTAATAAGAATACATTATAAAGGAATTTAACATTAAACATAAAAACATCCCCCCACAATGGTTCCCACTGTGAGGGAAGGCACAAAGTCCAGTCCCCATCCCCTTGCCCACCCATATTCGGGCCTATTGAGGCCTCCGCAGTCGCCGCTACGGTGGGCCCGATGTTTCAGGCCCACAACAGTAGGATTTAAGATTTACTTTCACATCCAACAGAGTAGAGGTTTGGGCAGAATGGCCTAATTCTGCTCCTGTGTCTCATGGTCTTCCTGCAGCTGACTTTAAAGGAAGCAAAGGTAAACTCTTGCCTGTCTGAACTTTGCAGCTCAGACCAGTGCATGGAATCAGATGATTTCAACCCTTCAGATGCTCCAAACTCATCGGGTAGGTGAGATGACTTTGTTTCAATTACTGACTCTGATTGTGCATCTCTTTGCTACATTGTTTCTTCCATCCCAAGTCTTTTTCAGTAAATCGCATATTTTTGGCTGGAGACCTACACCTTTATTTGTTCGCCCTGTCCCAAAGTCTGGTTATAACCACATTCATTCCCATCCTCAATCTGAAACAGTTCTATCAAATTCCCCCTTCATCTTTTCTGTTCGAACAAAGATAGCCCAATTTCTCTTGCTTGCATTTCCTCGGGCAAGGTGATATCCGAGTGAAACTGTGCCATACATTTTCAATGGGTTCAAAATCCTTCCTAAAGCATGGAACTCAGAACTGTGCATTGGACCCCATCTATTCTTTAATATTAACATAGACACATTCCATACCTCTCCCCAATAATCGTACTATTGTACTAAATTTATCGTTCAATCCAAATGCTATTTTAAAAAGTCTAAGGTGTGTTTGTGTAATTTAATATACTTTCAAAGCCATTAGCCCTTCCACATCAATCTTCTCTCCCCCAGTAAATACTTCCTTGTTTTTATATGCATAAACCAGCCTATCAATTAAGTGCTGATCCTGCTCCTTAGCCACAGCTCTCTTTCCAGAAGGCAGTAAAATTCATCTATGATTGTGATGTGGGGCTTCAACAGGCTGTGGAGCTCTGCCAGACACACCCCTTGAGGAAACAAAAAGCCTGGATTCTTGATTGTCCTCCAACTAATGTTTATGAAGATCCTGTAATTTTATCATCTTCTACCTGCCGAACAATATGTACACCCAAGAGAACATTCAGATCCATTTGTCACCGTTCTTGTAAAGCCAATGCAGAAAAGTACTATTTGTTCATGCTCAACAAATCTAACAGTTTCACCACTCAAGAGCCTTCCAGCGTCATTTATGGCATTGTTAATGCAAGGCTGTGCAATGGATCAGGGAAGTCCAATAGTACTCAGTAAAGCGAGCGAACAAGAAACTTACTTTGCTGCCAGGATTTTGTGATCAACTTCATCCAAGGAGGAACTGTGGGCGACGTGGAATGTTCCAAAGACAGTGTTGCGTTTCTTCTTAATCCTCTCTGCCTAAAAACAGCAGGGAAATCTTAACAGCTCTTATAAGACAAACGAGATTTTAAATTTAAATTACATTTTAATTCTGAAGATGTGTCTCAACCCAAAACATCATCTATCCAGGTTCTCCAGGGATGCTGCCTGACCCGCTGAGTTACTCTAGCACATTGTGTCCTTCGTTCAGATTTTAAATAACTGCTTTTATAAACAGATGTACTAATGAGTATGACTGGTATAATGTATTAACTGCGTAGGAAGGAACTGCAGATGCTGGCTTAAACCGAAGATAGACACAAAAAGCTGGAGTAACTCAGCGGGTCAGGCAGCATCTCTGGAGAGAAGGAATGGGTGACTTTTTGGGTGAAGACCCTTCATCAGACTGATGTATTAACGTATTAACTGCACAGGCTTGTCTAGAAAACATTTTGTCTTGTTATTAAAAATAGGCATTCCAAGATGCTCATTGCCTCCTTTATTCCAGAATAAAGGTAATTTTGACATCTTTAGAATACTTTTTTGCCACATGGTCTTCAAGAAGAAAACTATTAAATTCAACAAGGGGTTAAGCATACCTCTTCCTTTACACCATTGAGCTGTAGCTCGGCGCTCTGTTTCTTAATGTTGTAGTATTGAACCTCCACTTCATAGGTAAGCTGCAACCATTTCTGGAGAGGTTCTGGCATTGCCCAGCCACTGCGACCCTCTAGTTCCTTCTCTGCATTCTTCAGGGCCATGCGGACCTACAAATCACATGTTAAAACTGGTCACATTCACGTGTAGTATAAATGGCGCATGGTTTTAGTAAAGTGGACAGAATGACCGTCAGAGATTCGATTGCTTCATTCCCACTCCCTGTCTTCAGCACTCATAATCTTTGATGGCCGCTATAAAGCACGCAAGGATAACGCAGCACAATGACACTGGAAAATAAGCAGCAGGAGGAACAGCGAGTCGAGCAGCATCGTCGACATTTCAGGTCGAAACCCTGCAGTAGCACTGTGAGTGGAAGGGGAGGTCACCAGTATAAAGAGGTGGGGGTGAAGTGACAGCAGCCAGAGGTGACTGTGGACCAAGGAGGTGAGATGGATGACGGATATTTGAAGCCAGATAGAGGGAGTGGGAAGGGAAAAACACAAAATGCACAAAACACTAAAACCGATTACACTTACATAGAAGGAATGTGTGTTTTGTTAACATGAAAAATAAACAAACACCATCTTCCAGTACTCCCACTACCATTTTGTGGTTAGTAAATATAGTTGTGAACAGAAATTGGAACAATGTCGACAGAGAAGATTTAGAGATTGGGACCCGCTGAGTTACTCCAGCACTTTGCTGGAATACTGTAGCTAGTCTGAAGAAGGGTCCTGACCTCAAAACGACACCTATCCATGTATCCAGAGATGATGCCTGACCCGCTGAGATATTCCAGCACTTTTTTTGTAAACAGCATCTACAATTCCCTGCATCCACAATGACTGATGAACGTATCCTCAGCAAAACATAACTCAAAGGCAGGAAGTCAAGGAAATAATGCAGTTAAGAAACATTCAGAGGTACGTGGATAGGGTAGGTTTAGAGGGATATGGGCCAAAAGCAGGCAGGTGGGACTAGTGTAGATGGGGCATGTTGGTCGGCGTGGGCAAGTTGGGCCGAAGGGCCTGTTTCAACACTGTATGACTGACTCTATGAATCTAAACAGAAATTCAGCTCTGTGTGCGTTATCCATATAACCATTGATTTAACCAGCTACTCTGGTGATGAAAATAATTTTGCATTAAGTACATTTTGATTAGCTTTTTAGATCTTCGCTTAATATGAAAAAAAAAGTTCACAAGGCAGAAGCTCATAATGGTGGCATAATGTTAGGGAGATAGGAAAGAGCATCATATAGCAATGTTACAAAATTTTGAGATTTAAAAAATAAAGTCTGCAATTTATCCCATCAGATAAAGCATAAAAAGAAGTTTAATTTGACACTTAATTCACTTTCATATCTTCAGTATTAAAAAAGTTATGGCCATTATCATACTCAGAAATTAGCACCTTGTTCCCTATTGCTTTTCCATTGACTTAACACAAAAGCTGTGATCGAGGACAGTTAAAAGCCCATAACTTTCTTAAAAATTATGGTAACTGAAAGAAATTTTCAGGTATTATAGATTGAAGCATTCTGAAACAAATATGAAACAATCTTACTTCGAAGACATGAAAGTAAAGCATATAATTAGTTAGTTACCTAATTGTAGCTAATTACAAAATTCAATTACTAGATCTAAACATCTATCATTTTCTTAAGAATAGATTAACATTTTTAAATAGCCTAAGTGTCCAAATAACATTCACACAATAATTCACAATATAACATAATTTTTAAATCTAATTTTCATGAATTTACAGGCCAAATGGAAGGAATTGAATGTTTAATACCTGTAAATTAATGGGGGTTTAATTCATTTTGCGAGTGAGAATTTCTGGAACGCGATCATTTGGAACGTTAATTTGCGGTGAATTTAACCCCGTATTGGCATGAAAAATACTGCCGTTAATTCGGGGAATAAAATCACCGTGTCGCATGACAAAATGTGAATTAAAGGCTTCTTAAGAAGCACTTTTATACATTTAAAGAAAGCACTTTTGTTTACCTATCCATTGTGTGAAATCCGTCCCCGTTATTGGCGTTGACGCTTCAGGAGCTGCTTTTAAAACTACTGTAGCGCTGACATTGACGATTTAATTTTTAAAAAAAATTCACAAATCGCCGGTAGGAACGATTTTGTCAGCGAAGTTTTGTACTCCAACAAAATATTTCCAGGACAAGGAAGGAGAAACCGCGTTTTAACCCCGCCCCCCCCTTAAAGGCGCCAAAATCGCGCACACGGCCAGTGGCAGAATTACAGCGCGACTGAAGGTAAGTTTTGTAACATACCTACATCATACTGATACAAACTAAAGTAGTGCATGAACATTAAACTAAGTGCAGCTACACCAGCCAGGTAAATAAAACATACATTTTAGTTTAAAAGATGGAAACTTAAATAATCTTGCCCAGTAGGATCTTCAATTTACTAATTTAAAATCATGTAGGTAATGTGTGCATTTATCCAAATTAGTATGCTGAGGATTATTTAAAGATGCATTTTCAGTAAAAAAAACTATCTACATTATCATTCATACATTATTACTACTGGAGAGACAGTTGGCGGCATGGAAAGACGGCACCCGGGAAAGGCTGGGTTAACACCCCAGTCTGTGTCTTTCGTGAGAAAGACACCCAATAAAGCTACGGAAAGGCCTAATGAACCACCATGGCCTAAAAATCCATCAGGCGAGAATGAAATGCTCGGAGAAGGAGAAAGAGGTGCAGCGCACAGGCTTTGAACCTGGTGAGGCGCAGGAGGAGCCCGGCCAGGACTCACCCCACAGAGCCCAGTCCCTCCACGCACTAGAGTCTCCCAACCCCTGCAGAGTAGTTATTAAGATGGCTGATCCGTGGGCGGTTGCTGCTGGGACGCAAGTCGGGGCCTGATCAACCCCGGCTGGGTCGCCTGGGCGAGGGTGTCTGATGTTGTAAGACCCGAAACACCCGATGACCCCAGGTCACACCAATGAGGATGCATCCTAGCGCATCTAGAAGATGTATTTTTTTCACACTTCAAATAATCTTCTTACTTGTCACAGCAACCCACTTCCCATCCATATGTTGTGCTCACATTTTAGTCCCAAACCAGCTGTAACATAGGCAGCCCAACTGCTGGAAAATATTGTCCTGTTACTTCATGAAAAACCTGAACAGAACTACTAATGTTGTGATTATTTTTGCCATGTTGATCAGTTATCTTAGAATATCTGGTGAACTGATGATGCATGTTAAAGTGTTTATAAATAATGCCACTTATTAAAGTCATTTGTGAGTACTCTCCTCTGGATGTGCATTTAATATTTCAAGTTTGGCCTCACCACCAATAATTTCAAAAGAATGAGAGATTAGGATACTTGGGAGCAAAATTTGAAAGCGCATTCTGCAGATGCACAGTAACTCACCCGTGCCAAAGACTGGCCACTTGGAACTTTTAGGAGCAGGACTTTGTTTTGAGAGGTGGAATACCACAGAATAGGAAAGCAACCATTCATCGAGCTGAAATGCTAACTCTGTTTCACTCTTCAAAGAAAATGCATGATCTGTTGTGTATTTCCAACATAGTTGGCTTTATTTTAAATTCCCAGCAACTACTGTATTCACTTTTGGAGGACGAAAAAGGGGATGAGCTACAGACCAGTGACTGGTGGAACAGGGCTGAGGGTTTGAATCGACAAAAGCTCTTGCTCACGCATCCACATTCAACTGGATGTTTCAATTCTAAACATCGAATGGGAATTTTCATTGGGCAGCACTGATAGAAATTGCATGCAAAAGTGATCTTCCAGTACAAGTTAAATTAATAGATGTTGAGGGCAGCTGCTCAGACTAGTTGAAAGTGGAGTGTAATACAGCAAAGGAGTCTGTGCTGTCTGTCAGGTCCATAAAATGGTTTGAATTTAGGAAGTGAAGGAATTGTAGCATAAGTTACAGCTAATATCACGTTAGCTGAGGGAGCAGTTATGTGGGAAGAGACAAAATGCTGGAGTAACTCAGCAGTTCAGGCAGCTGGAGGACATGGATAGGCGACGCTTCAGGTCGGGGCTCGGAAGAAGGGTCCCAATCCCGAAATGTCACCTATCCATGTTCTCCAGGGATGCTGCCTGACCCGCTGAGTTACTCCAGTATTTTGTCTTTCCGTGATAAACGTTGTGATAAATCTGCAGTTCCCTGTTTCTAGTAGATATGTGGAAGTCTGCAACAAAACCCAGGACATACAGCTCTGAGTGTGAGCACACAGCGTGCGAGGCGTGAGTTTTGATCAGAGGATTAAGGAAGTAACTTATTCCTTGGAAGCCAAGAGATCTGAAAATAAGAATCACTAAAGCAACAACATAAATTGATAAGGCTGCTAAGCTTGCAAAGTGCTGAAATTAATTTCTGGAGGAATAGAATATAAAGGCAGAAAGATCATTATAATTTTTCACAGAATTTAACCCATAATTGAGGCACTCTACACAGCACTCTCGAAAAAGCACATTAGCATTAGTATTAGCATTAGAAGGACATTAGCATATTTCAGAAAGAAATGAAGAAAGATAATGTCAACCAAACCTTTCATCAGCAAAATGATCGGTGATCCTGATGTGGCCTCCTTTACATCAGCGAGACCAAGAGTAGGTTATGAGACCATTTCGCTGAATACATGCTCAGTCTGCCAAGGTCTGCAAGATCTCCCGCTTGCTAACTATTTTAACTCCCCTTTCCGATTCTCATACCAACATGTTATTCCTGGGCTCCCTCCATTGTCAGAGTGAGAACACCACGAATTGAAGGAACAACACCTCATATTTGCCTTGGGTAGATTATATGGGTATGAACAATGAATTCTCCAATTTTGGGTAACTAACCAACAGCCCCCCTCCCTTTTTCCCCCCTTCCTTCCATTCTCCCGCTGTCACTCCCCCTTTTCCTCTTCTCCCTGTCCCTTTCCACTTAAATCTCATCTGCTGGCGTCACATTTAACACCTCTCCTAATCGCACAACCTTTTGACTTATTTTCACCTCTGCCCCATGTCCTCCCATCTGCCAATTAAACCCCCTCACCTCTATCCCTTGCCTGGCTTTTGCCCCACCCCCACCCCTCCTCCAGGTTTCCCCTTCTACAATCAGTCAGAAGAAGGGTCACAACTCAAAACGTCACCTATCCATGTCCTCCAGAGATGCTGCCTGGCCCGCTGAGTTACTCCAGCACCTGGTGCCTAATTTTTGTAAACAAGCATGTGCAGTTCCTTGCATCTACTCTTCACACTGATGTGGTGATCCAGAAAGCACATTGGTGTATTTTCTTTCTTAGGCGTCCGAGAAGCTTCGGCAAATCCACAGGAGTTCCCTCACATTTCTAGCAGATACGTGTTATGGAAAGTATTTTGATGGAATGCATGGTCTGCCAACTGTTCTGCCTTGGACTGCCTGAACATGCAGAGAGTGGTCAGAATAACCCACTCCATCACAGGCTCCATCTTTATGGTGCATTGCATCAAGAAGGCTGGCCATTCCCTATTCTCCTTTCTATGTTCTGGGAGACGATATAGGAATTTGAAAACTGAGACGTCCAGGCTTAAGAGCAGCTTCTTCCACTCCTGGGCCAGTCGTCTCTTTTACCTCCCATTCCCAAGGATGATGCTATGTACTCTTAGTCTTATCTCTACCTCATTCGGTTATTCCGTTATTGTACTTTAATATTCTTTTGCACTCCTCGGGGTTTGCAATACAATCTTGCACCATTCTGGTGTTTTGCAGAATATCATTACTGTGTGCATACTGTTTACTCTGTGAGCTTCGTGAGAACGAGGTATTTCATTGCACCCCGGTGCATATAAAAAAAAACAAATCTGAATCTCAACTAATCTGAATTCAGATTAATTCAGAATTAATCTAAATTTAAACTAAACTAAAACTAAAACACCTTAGTTTTAACTGCAAGAAAGGAGACGTAACAGGAATCTTTAATAGGGTTCAAATGGGGATGTGAAGCATTGCTTCCATTTATGGGTAATCAAAGTTCAACAAAAATAAGTCCTTAATATTAAATAAAGTATTTAGATACAAATTCTTTGCACAGAGTGTGGGGAGAATATGAAACTTGTTGCCCCACGCAACGTTGAAGCAAACAGCACCAGCACATTCATCATGAATGCTTGGCCAAGGAAAGAATAAATCAGGATTTAAAAGGAAAGAAGTTTATGCGCAATGTAAGTATTTTTTTCTGCTCACAGATGAGAACATTTCTGGTTTCTCTTTGCTTGCCTAGAGACATGATTTGTGGATCTATGTCTTCAATAAAAGTGGCCCCAGGCAACAAAGCATATCCAGACTACTGGTTTCAAAATGATGTTTCAATTAACTGTTGTGTTCTGCTTGGGAGTCTTAATAAAAAAACAGTTTGTAACTGAATCAATCCAGAGACAGTCAGAAAACAAGGTGTTGCCAGTCATGTGGCAAAGAAGATTCATCATGTAGCAAGTGACTTTCCCATCCTCCATCTGGGCAGTAATTCACAGGAGAGCACTGCCGGCCTGTTTGGAATCCACTCAAGTGTTATATCACTGGTTACACTAGAATAGACTACAAGCCTGTTCCACAATGGATGCACTTTCAGGTACATGGGAATGTGGTACAGACTGTGATATTACCCTCTGTCTGTTATCTTTCCCCAATTCACGGCCGTGATAGGTAAGTAAGTCAACAGAAAATATTTGGGTAACTACAATTTTAGGTCACTACAACCTCTCTTACATGGGTAGGAAGGAACTGCAGATGCTGCTTACACCGAAGATAGACACAAAATGATGCAGCATCTCCGCATAGAAGGAATGGGTGACGTTACGGGTCTCGACCCTTTTTCAGTCTGAAGAAGGATCTCGACGCGAAACGTCACCCATTCCTTCTATCCAAAGACGCTGCCTGTTCCGCTGAGTTACCTCTTTTATATACCTATTTAGGAAGACACTATCTTTGGACAAATCTCCAAGGACCCTCAGTTCTTCAATACTCCCTAAAGGGCCTATCCCACTTGCGTGACCTTTTCGGCGACTGCTGGCACCCGTCATAGGTCGCCGAAAATGTTCAACATGTTGAAAATTCAGCGGCGACCAGAAAGACACTAAGACTCTTTGGGTGACTAGGAGACCTCACACAACCATACAGGCGACCCCTGGCAACCTCTCACGACCATACAGGTGACCCCTGGCAACCTCTCACGACCATACAGGCGCCCTCTCACGACGCTAAAGGCGACCCCTGGCGACCTCTCACAACCATACAGGCGACCCCTGGCAACCTCTCACGACCATACAGGCGACCCTTGGCGACCTCTCACAACCATACAGGTGACCCCTGGCAACCTCTCACGGCCATACAGGTGACCCCTGGCAACCTCTCACGACCATACAGGCGCCCTCTCACGACGCTAAAGGCGTCATGCCCCCTGGTGACACCCGCTACATGTTGAACATTTTCGGCGACCTATGACGGGTGCCGGCAGTTGCCGAAAAGGTCGCGTAAGTGGGACAGGCCCTTAAGACCCTACCATTCCTAGTGTGCATAATCGTTGCTTCAAAATTCCTGTACACACAACGAGCCTGTGCTGCAGATAGTCTACATCACACATGTCAGAATTATTAAACGCGAGTGATTTTTTTTTAAAGATTCACTTCAGACGTTGTACTTCATGAGTTCCAACTCTGCACAAACAGGAATTTGAACGCTGTACCTGAACCAGCTCCTCCTCGGCATACTTCAGCCTGCTGAGCTCCGTCTCCGATCCCTCCCGCAGTTCCCTCAGGCGATGAGCCTCACGCTTGGCGTCGTTTATTTCAGTTTTCATTTTTTGTTCCAAATTTTGCTTCTCCACTTCAACAGTTCTGTTCTCTTCTTGAGCTTTTTGAAGTCTTCATTAAGGCAAGAAAAAGCAAGGAAAATAAAAATAGAAGTGAATGAAATGCAGTCTTTTTCATAACCAATGTGTTCAGTTGCCAGACCCATGACATCCTCTAAACAATAGACAATAGGTGCAGGAGTAGGCCATTCAGCCCTTCGAGCCAGCACCACCATTCAATGTGTTCATGGCTGATCATCCCCAATTAGTACCCCATTCCTGCCTTCTTCCCATATCCCCTGACTCCGCTATCTTCAAGAGCCCTATCTAGCTCTCTCTTGTAAGTATCTAGAGAACCAGCCTCCACCGCCCTCTGAGGCAGAGAATTCCACAGACTCACCACTCTCTGTGAGAAAAAGTGTTTCCTTGTCTCCATTCTAAATGGCTTACCCCTTATTCTTAAACTGTGGCCCCTGGTTCTGGACTCCCCCAAACATCGGGAACATGTTTCCTGCCTCTAGCGTGTGCAAAACCTTAATAATCTTATATGTTTCATTAAGATCCCTCTCATCCTTCGATACTCCAGAGTATCTCTGTGGAAATCATCAACATATAGCTGAACGAGGTCCACTCAATCAATCATAATTGGCTTTATTACTAACCTATAGTGAGCAGAAAAGGAAATAGGAGTTGGAGATTTTCATTGGTAGGTCAGCAGTGGAGAGATTTAGCAATTTAAAATTCCTGGGCTTTAATATCATGGATGACCTATCCTGGGCACATAAATATAAACAGGGAGAAAGCACGATACCACCTCTACTTTCTTAGAAGTTTAAAGTGATTTACAAGATTAAAGGTTTACAAGATTAATTCCTGCAATGAGGGGATTGACATATGAGGAAAGGTTAAGTAGGCTGGAACTCTACTCTTTGGAGTTTAGAAGAATGAGAGGCGATCTCATTGAAACATATAAGATCGTGAGGGGCCTTGATCGGGTGGATGCACCGAGGATGTTCCCAATGATCGGGGAAACTAGAACTAGGGGACATAGTTGTAGAATAAGAGGGGGCTCTTTTAAAACTGAGATGAGGAAGAACTTCTTCACCCAGAGGGTGGTTAATTTATGGAATTCACTGCCCCAGGGAGCAGTGGAAGCAGAAACATTAAATATATTTAAATCTAAAATAGATGTTTTTTTAGCTGCCAAGGGGATAAGGGGCTACGGGGAGAGGGCAGGGATATGGACCTAGGTATGGTTAGTATAGTAAGACCTGAGTGATCTCCTGGACAAGTGTCGATCGCCTGGATTGGGGTCGGAGAGGAATTTCCCGGATTTTTTTCCCGAATTGGACCTGGGTTTTTATCCGGTTTTTTGCCTCCCCCAGGAGATCACGCGGTTCTTGGGGTGGAGAGGGGTGATAGCGATATAAAGGGGAGGGTAGTGTCTTGTGTTCTGTGTCTTGTGTCTACTGTTTGTGGGTAAGGGTGTCTGTTTAGTGTTCAGCCATGAGCGAATGGCGGTGCGGGCTCGATGGGCCTGGTGGTCTACTCTCGCACCTACTTTCTATGTTTCTATGTTTCTATGTCACTAAATATTCTTAGCAAAGTTCTGCAGATGCACTGTGGAAAGTATTCTAACTGGTTGTATCATAGCGTGGAAGAGGAATTCCATCACCCAGGAACACAAGAGGCTGGACTCAGCCAGGTTCAACATGGGCACACCCCTCCCAACCAGCTAAGGCATCTATCTACATGAAGGGCCTCCTCAAGAGGTGGCATCTACCATCAAAAATCCCAACCATGCCCTTTTCTCGCTGCTATCATTGGGCAGGAGGCAAAGAAGCCTGATGTCCCACACTATGAGGTTTAGGAACAGCTACTTCCCACAACCATCAGGTTCTTGAACTGACCTACACAACCCTAATCCAACCTTAACAATGGAACACTATAGACCACCTCTTGCACAATGAAGGATTTGTTTTCCAATTGTGGTTTTGCACAATCTTTTTTTGTAATAATTGATGTTTTTGCATGTTGTCTGAGTCTACATGCCTGTGCGACTGTTGCAAGATTTTCATTGTACCTGTACTTCACCATACTTGTGCATATCACAATAAACACAACTTGACTAAACTTGGTCCCTCATGCCGGACCTGCCAATCAATATGATTAAGGTTGATCTTCCCTGGATCTCGTCTCCTCTTCTGTACTAGTTCCTCATTGCTTCAATTCAGAAATATATCTGATTCCTCTTTAAATACCCCTAATGATCCAGCAGTGAAAACCCTCTGGAATAGGGATTCAACGCCCTTTGAGATAAGATAGGCACAAAATGCTGGTGTAACTCAGCAGGACAGGCAGCATCTCTGGAGAGAAGGAATGGATGACATTTCAGGTCGAGACCCTTCTTCAGACTGAAGACCCAAAACGTCACCCATTCCTTCTCTCCAGAGATGTTACTCCAGCATTTTGTGTCTATCTTCGGTTTAAACTAGCATCTGCAGTTCCTTCCAAAACACTCTTAAAGATAGGGGAATTTTAAATGACCACCCCTACAATTAGGTATCGCCGTTGAAAATTCTCTCACTAGAACATAAACAGTGTGCACAGTGCTCGTGCTGAACTTGATGTTAACTTAAACTAATCTCCTCTGCCTGCACGTGATCCATATCCCTCCAGTCTCTGACTATCCATGTGCTTAAAACTGGTGAAAATATTTCGACATCTATGTCTTCCCACCTTAGGGTTTTATATGTTTCAATAGGAACACCCTAAAATTCCCAAATACAATAATGGGTCAATAATGGGATAAGTTCTCTCAATTATAGTACATGCTCTCAATGCAAGATGCTGTTAGGAAGTACCTGTGGAAGAAATCATGTTCATCAGAAATCAAATCCCTTTGTAGTGTCCATTTACAGCATTACAGAAGTAGCTACAACTTCTTATCACTGGGTTATCATGAATAGTTTAAAGTAGAGATATACCGCGGAAACAGGCTATTTGGCTGATCGAGTCCGCGCCGACCAATGATCCCCGCATATTAACACTATCCTACATACCTTAGGGACAATTTACAATTAAACCAAGTCAATTAACCTACAAACCTGTACGTCTTTGGAGTGTGGGAGGAAGCTGGAGATCCCAGAATAATCCCACGCAAGTCACAGCGAGAACATACAAACTCCACACAGACAGTACCCGTATTCAGGATCGAACGCGGGTCTCTGGCGCTGCAAGGCAGCAACTCTACCGCTGCATCACCGTGCTGCCCTACTCCGTTGTTTACTTAGCTTAGTCACTGTATGAACTCTGACATCTCTGGACAAACCTGATTTGTCACATTTCTCAAAGAGCAGCACCCACATTCAAAGTCCCTGTATCTTTTGACCAACTCTATCAGATTGTTAATGCAACACAACAGAATGGTTGTGGGAAAGTAAACATTTCAGAGTTGTACAAAGCATTTTGGGGAAACATAGAAAATAGGTGCAGGAGGAGTCCATTCGGCCCTTCGAGCCAGCACCGCCATTCATTGTGATCATGGCTGATCGTCCCCAATCAATAACCCATGCCTGCCTTCTCCCCATATCCCTTAATTCCACTAGCCCCTAGAGCTCTATCTAACTCTCTCTTAAACCCATCCAGTGATTTGGCCTCCATTGCCCTCTGTGGAAGGGAATTCCACAAATTCACAACTCTCTGGGTGAAAAAGATTTTTCTCACCTCAGTCTTAAATGGCCTCCCCTTTATTCTAAGACTGTGGCCCCTGTCTAAGACTGTGGCCCCTGTCTAAGACTGTGGTCATAAAGGGAATACTTAGTCATAAACCAAATTGGAGGAGTTAAGCAAAGTACAAAATGTCAAGGCTTAAGACTAGCTTAAAGTGGTAGTGAGGAAAATCATCTCTTACTCTCGGACATTTATAAATATCTTTGGGAAGCTAATTTTGAACACTTTGGTTTTGCTCCAGCTATCACTCTGTCCTCACCTCTCTTGAAATTCCATCAGGCTTTCCTCAGCTTTGTGCAGGCTATCCAGTTCTTTCATCATCTTTGTAATGTGTTCTTTGGAGTTCCTGTTCTGATGGAATGCAAACCAGCAGCCTCCAATACCAACTAACATTGAAACAGCGAGGATAAAGTCCTTCAACCAATTGTGACGAGGTCCTGAAAAACAGAAATAATTTCTCAGGCAAAGTTCAAGAGCCATTATGTGAAACGCCCTAGATGGTTAGTAAGTTCTCCATAATGGAGCATTTGTTATAATGTTCTCAACATTGGATCCATTTCCATGGGCATTTTTTAGTCACAATAACCTCTCAGATCTCGTCCCAAAATACAGGCTATTTTACAAATCAGGCATAATGAAAAATATACATTTTCAAAAACATTTTCATGTTTGTGCTGTGACATCAACCACATTTATTTCAGTCGACAACAAGCAATATTCTGGTGGAACTCAGTGGGTCCACAGCATCTGTAGGGGAAAGGAATTTAGTTCAGTGTGGAAACATGTCTTTAGGCCCACCGAGTCCACGCTGACCACGATTACCTGTACACTAGTTTCTATCGATTGCTATCCTACACACTAGGGACAACTTACAGAAGCCAATTAACCTACAAACCTGCATGTCTTTGGGGTGTGGGAGGAAACTGAAGCACCTGGAGAAAACCCATGTGATCACAGGGAGAACGTACAAACTCTATACAGACAGCACCTGCAGTCAGGACCGAACCTGGGTCTCTGGCGCTGTAAGGCCGCAGCTTTACTGTGCGCCTCCACTGTGCCGCTCATAATTGTTGATATTTCAGATCGAAACCCAGCCTCATTTACTTCATTGCCTTACTTAACACAAGGGCAAGACAATTACGTTTTTTTTTTACAATGCAAGACTTGAATAAATTCAAAATATATTTGCCTTTAACCGCAGATTTTCAAATTTAAGAGATCTTGTTTCTTTTGAGGAGTGTCACGAGCATTTTGTTTTAATTCCCCGGATGGTCTTGCAGGCAAACCTGGTACTTATTACCCAGTTGCAAAGTCATCCTGAAGAGGTGACCTTCCTAAACCACTGCACCTGGAGGTTTGATAGATCTCACTGCAGAGACAACAACCCTGATGTGGGACTCTTGCGGAATTAAATGAGGCCGCACCACAGCTTTGTGGCAACTAATGTTTTATATTTTAAACTTTTAATTTAAATCCTTGGACGCTTGGTGAGATTTGAACCTATGGTTTCAAAATTGTGCAGGCTCTGCATTATTGCCTGGCTATCAGGGACATTATTAAAACCACATAGTAGCAATGTGGAATCTGGTGAAAATCCAGATCTCTAAGCTCTGGACCATGTGCATTGTGCACAAAGATCTCTGATGTGCTTCCTTCTATCAACAGCCTTGGATAAACCTCTAAAAATGGACATCCCTGACTTGTCCACTTTGGCTGAGCTAAGTTACTTACAATAACCTGGATAACTGGTTTAAACTGGAATCTTCCAATATCCATTAGTCCAATTTAGTAGCATGGCAGAGAAAATTTATCAAGCTGCAGTTTTTACAAAGTCAGATACAGGTACATGCATTCTTTCAAGTGACTAAAGAAAGTTTTCTCTGGCAGCATTTGTTCCTTTCTCCTTTAAGAGAGATGAGAACATTTAGAAGCCAGGGTCCATTGCGGTGGAGGCGACCTGTGGGCATGGTGGATGGAAGAGGAAACAATTACCTTTCCTGCTTTAAAAAAAAGGGAAATAAAAAGGCAGCATATGCACCGAAAGCACACTGGAAAAAAGAAAGCCAATAGCCAAGCAGCAATACATTTTGTTTTCAAGGTCTTTTAAAACCTGTCCAGTACTTCTGTGAACAATTCCCTGGATCTTACCTAAAGATCACTGCTATTGTTAGCGAGTGATTAAATGTACTCGTCAATGAATGTGACTGAATAAAATGGCAATGGCAGAATTGTTACCGTTACAATTTATGGCTGGAGATTTATACCTTGAACAGGTCACAAGGGCCCATTTTATCCCTGGTCTATGGAGGCCAGGGTTAAATGCACAAGATCAGTCCATTGCATCCCACTGGCAGAGTTATAAATAGGTGTGGACATGGATCATTCTATTGCTTTCATCAAATCCATCTCAAATACTGAATAATGTTTAAAGCATCTGAAGAAAAAGCTTTAGTATGAATACTAAACAGTTTGGAGACTTTTGCAAATTCATAACACGCTGACTCGTGAAGATCTCAGATTTTTTTACTGAAGGCTGAACAGGTTCCATTTCTTCGGTTGATTTTCTCTTGCTAGATTTATAACTGTTAATAATTACAACGTTTTTGTATTCCATTCAACATTAATGCAAGGTATGGTTTGTATGATTTGAAATATACGAGTTTCAAGTGTATTTCGCAACACTGAAGGACAACCTGAAATTTAGTTCATGGTAAGATGCATTATTCAACAAGAAGAGGTGCAGAAGGTACTATCGTGTATGAAGGTAGACAAATCTCCAGGACCTCATAAGATATATCCGAGAACATTGTGGGAAACTAGAAAGGAAATTGCGGGAGCCCTGGTTGAAATTCACGAGTCGTCGTTAAATACAGGTGAGGTGCCGGAAGACTGGAGGGTGGCAAATGTTGTGCCTCTATTCAAGAAGGGCTGCAGGGAAAATGCTAGGAACTACAGGCCAGTGAGCTTAACATTTGTGGTTGGAAAGTTACTAGAGAGTATTCTGAGGGATAGGATATACAGGCATTTGGATGGACATGGGCTGATTAGGGATTTTGTACGTGGGTTTTGTACGTGGGAGGTCATGTCTCACACATCGATGTTGTATGGATGGACCAGCAAGGCATTTGACAAGGTTCCACAAGTCGGCTCTGGAAGGTTAGACCGCATGGGATCCAAGGAGAGATAGCTGAATGGATAGAAGCAGAGGGTGATGATGGAAGGTTGTATCTCGGACTGGAGGCCTGTGACTAGCGGTGTGCATCAAGGTTCGGTGATGGGCTCATTACAGTTTGTCATCTACATCAATGATTTGGATGAGAACATACATGGCAAGATTAGCAAGTTTGCTGATGATACAAAAGGGGGCGGTTTTGCAGATAATGATTATGGTTGTGAAAAATTGCAGCAGGATCTTGATCAATTGGCCAGGTGGGCTGAGGAACGGTTGAAGGAATTTAATACAGAGAAATGTGTTGCATTTTGGGCTGTCTAATACAGGCAGGACCTACACAGTGAATGGTAGAGGTCTGGGGAGTGTTGTAAGAGCAGAGGGATCTAGGAGTACAGGTGCATGGTTCCTTGAAGGTCGAGTTGCAGGTAGATAGGATGGTCAAAAAGGCTTTTGGCACTTTGGCCTTCATCAGTCAGAGTATTGTATAGAAGTTGGGAGGTCATGTTGCAGTTGTATAACACATTGGTGAGACCACATTTAGAATATTGTGTTCAGTTCAGGGCACCATGTTATAGGAAAGATGTTGTCAAGCCTGAAAGGGTTTAGAAAAGATTTACGAGGATGTTGTCAGGACTAGAGGGTGTGAGCTATAGGGAGAGGTGGAGTAGGCTGGGTCTCTATTCCTTAGAGCGCAGGAGAATGAGAGGTGTACAAAATCATGAAAAGAATAGATCAGGTAGATGCAGAGTCTCTTGCCCAGAGTAGGGGAATCAAGGACCAGAGGACATAGGTTCAAGGTGAAGGGGAAAAGATTTAATAGGAATCCGAGGGGTACGTTTTTCACACAAAGGGTGGTGGGTGTATGGAACAAGCTGCCAGAGGAGGTAGTTGAGGCTGGGACTATCCCATCGTTTAAGAAACAGTTAGACAGGTGCATGTATAGGACAGGTTTGAAGGGATATGGACCAAACGTGTGCAGGCGAGACTGGTGTAGCTGGGACATGTTGGCCAGTGTGGGGCAAGTTGTGCTGAAGGGCCTATTTCCATGCTG
This sequence comes from Malacoraja senta, assembly GCA_038087875.1. Taxonomy (NCBI): domain Eukaryota; kingdom Metazoa; phylum Chordata; class Chondrichthyes; order Rajiformes; family Rajidae; genus Malacoraja; species Malacoraja senta. The sequence goes on from CM075977.1 coordinate 331,519,911, forward strand.
TATCACTCTATGACTCTTGAAAAGTGTTGCATCTGTTATCTATGTTTTCAGGTCAGCATGGATACAATGGACTGGAGGGCCTGTTTCTATGTCATACAATTCTATGACTGTAATGTCCTGTTCACCTATTCAGTTTCTGAGGTTGTCAATAGGCAGGTACAGTCAATGCAGCAGCCGCACGAGCTGGAGTGCTTTGAGTTGTAGTAAAACTAAACTAGCTCCATGACACTGCAATGCAGTCAGGTCTGATGTGGGACTGAAATGCAAACATCTGCATTTTAAAACTTTTAAATAAATGATGAGAAAATTGCAAAAAACCACTTTAATAGAGCAGTAATTCCAGTGATAGGTATGTTGTGTGGGCATGTGTTTTGGTTTCTGTACTGTTTAATGGAAAATAACACAATTTGGTTTCATTGTTTACATGCACGGTGGCGCAGCGGTAGAACTGCTGCCTTACAGCGAATGCAGCACCGGAGACCTGGGTTCGATCCCGACTACGGGTGCTGTCTGTACGGAGTTTGTACGTTCTCCCCGTAACATGCGTGGGTTTTCTCCAAGATCTTAGGTTTCCTCCCACACTCCAAAGATGTACAGGTATGTAGGATAATTGGCTTGGTAAATGTAAAAATTGTCCCTAGTGGGTGCTGGACAGTGTTAATATGCAGGGATCGAGGTTGGCGCAGACCCGGTGGGCCGAAGGGCCTGTTTCCGCGCTGTATTTCTAAACTTTAAAAAAATACCAGTTTTGCAATGGGGATGCTGCCATTTACAACTAGTTTCCAGACATCTCACTGAAAATGGGTTAGATCGTCCGCTGCGATTAGTTCGTGGTAGGTAAGGCAATAACGTGGTTATTTTCAAGTTGAAATGCAACTTTAGCTCTGATGAGCAATGGGTCTGGGACCCCTGCTTGCACCAACAGATTCGATACAATACAACTTTATTTATCCCGGAGATACAGTTTACTTTATTTATCCCGGAGATAAAGATACAGTTACAAGGCATTGAAAGTGTCATGTGCATTATAATAATAATGAAATTTAAGTGACCAATTATTGCACAGCACATATGTATCAAACATGAAATATAAATTATCCAGTGAAGGAAAAGTCCAGGATGAGGGATGTGCATAGATGGGGAGGGTGGAGAGTCAGTCTACATACGACAGAAGGGGGGAGGAGTTGTACAGTTTGATAGCTATAGGTAAAAAGGATCTCTTGTGGCGTTCTGTGCTGCATCTTGGTGGAACCAGTGTTTTGTTGAAGGTGCTCCTCAGGTTGACCAGTGTGTCATGGAAGGGGTGAGATGGATTGTCCAAGATGCTCTACAGTTTGAGGAGAATCCTCCTTTCCGAGGACACCTCCCATGAATCCATCACCACTCCCAGGACGGAGCCAGCCTTCCTGATGACGTTGTTGATTCTGTTGGCGTCCGCGGCCTTGGCCCTACTACTTTGTGAGATTCCTCATAAGGTTCATTGTGGCAACACCAACATCTGCAGGCCAATAACTTGCCTGCTGCAGATGGATCAGGTCAAACTAAGAATAAATTAGCTGGAAATCACCTAACAGAAGAAAAATATGTAGGCCTTAATTTGAAGTTAGCACCTGGAACGTGGACGTCACTGACAATGCTGGCATTTATTATCTATCCCTAAGTGCCCTTATATCAAAGATAAACACAAAAAGCTGGAGTAACAGCAGATCAAGCAGCAACTCTGGGTCTAAAGAAGGGTCTCGACCCAAATCGTCAGCTATTGCTTTTCTCCAGAGATGCTGCCTGACCCGCTGAGTTACTTCAGCTTCTTGTGTCTATCTTCAGTTTAAACCAACATAGTCCTTTCCAGCACACCGTATATCGAAGAGACAATTAAGAATCAAACCATATCGGTGAGTCTGGTCAAATGCAGGCCAGTCTGGGTAAGGATAGCACATCCCCTTCATTGAGATCCACATTATTTTTTTATGACAGTGCTATATAATTTCATGGTTACAATTGTTGACTAGCTATTTATTTAATAAGTTTCTATTTAATTGCTTGAGCATAAATTCTCCAGCTGCCGTGGCGGGATTCGAACTTGTGCTCTTGCTCTGCCTGCTGGTACAGACATTTAACCACAATGCAGTCATTTCTGTCGAGTCCAACCTAGGGTGCACCCAAGAGCATGGTGGAAGAAGTAGTGCAAGCCAGAGGTAGGTCGGTATCCAGCAATCACCGAGGTAGAAGATCTGCCCAGTGTTTCAAAACTGTGCTGACGTGAATGAAGTGGACTATCCTGTTATTCATAAACAAGGAAATGCAGATGCTGCTGTACAAAAAAGACACAAAGTGCTGGAGTAACTCACTGGGTCAGGCGAACATGGATAGGTGACACTTTGGCTCAGAACCCTTCAGACTCAGATCCTGTTATTCATTTGGTTCTACACCATGCTTTTACAAATACTTTCATTTAAAAAAATGCACACTTAAATTTTAAACTGCTCACTCAAAATGGCAGACTCTTAACAGCAACTCCAACTTCAGGCCATGCCTAGTGCAGTTCTATGATAGACAACTTGGTGCGAGCTCCAGAGTTGCCACTACATCACCACAGAAGGAGACCTGCAGCAATCCCAGCGCATTATAATAAGACAGTGAAAGAACAAGGCATGTAGCAACACTGCCATCTAATGGGGAAGTAATTACCTTGACTAAACCATCCTGGGATTATTTTCAGCCTTTCTCAGGTATACAATTAATCAGAACAGACAGCATAGAAGTATTTGGGGCGGCATGGTGGCGCAGCAGTGGAGTTGCTGCCTTACAGCGCTAGAGACCCGTAGTTCCATCATAACGACGGGTGTTGTCGGTACGGAGTTTGCACATTCTCCCCGTGTCCAGAGGACCAAACACCTTCGACCACTGCTACACGACCATCAAGGGTGTCTATCGCTCTATCCCTTGCCCTCACTTCGGTAAATCCAACTATACCGCGGTGCTGCTTCTTCCTGCCTACAGGCAGCAATTGAAGAGCGCACCCCCAGAGGTGAGGACAGTGCAGAGCTGGTCGGGGGGGGGGGGGGGGGCAGAGGAACAACTCCAGGACTGTTTGGAGTCTCTAGACAGGGCAATGTTCAGCGACTCGGCAACGTACCTGAATAAATACACCACAGTCGTTACAGACATCATAAAGAAATGTGTGGAGGACTGCATCCCAACAAAAACCTTCCGAGTGTTTCCTAACCAGAAGCCTTGGATGAACCATGAGATCCGCATTCCTCTGAAGACCAGATCCCGGGGATTCAGGTCTGGAGATAGAGGTCTACAAGAAGTCCAGATACGACCTCGGTAAGACCATCAAAAAGGCCAAAAGGGACTTCTGCTCCAAGCTGGAGGATGAGACGGATGTTCGGCAACTGTGGCGGGGCTTGAAAGCAATCACCTCCTATAAGGCAAAATCAGGAGGCAGCTCAAATGTCAGCGAAGCATCACTCCCTGACGAGCTCAATGCGTTTTACACATGCTTTGATAGGGAGAATACTGATGTGCCTTCCCGAGCCCCCATTTGCCGTGATGGTATTTCGGTCACAGTCACAGAGGCCGACGTCAGAAGATCCTTCGAGGGGTGAACCCTCGGAAAGCACCTGGACCTGATGGTATACACGGGCGTGTTTTAAAAACCTGTGCAGACCAACTGGCTGGAGTTTTTACGGACATTTTCAACCTCTCACTTCTGAGGTCTGAGGTTCCCACCTGCTTTAAAAGGGCATCAATAATACCGGTGCCCAAGAAGGGCAAGGTAACATGCCTCAATGACTATCAACCAGTGGCACTAACGTCTGTGGTGATGAAGTGCTTTGAGAGGCTGATCATGACGCAAATCAACTCCTACCTCGACAAAAACCTGGACCCACTGCAGTTCACTTACCGCCACAACAGATCAATGGTGGATGCGATCTCACTGGCTCTCCACTCCGCTCTGGACCACAAAAACTCATATGTCAGGCTGTTATTCATTAACTACAGCTCGGCATTTAATAACATCATCCCCTCCAAGCTGGTTACCAAACTCTCAGAACTGGTTCTCTGCACATCCCTCTGCAATTGGATCCTCGACTTCCTCATTCACAGACCACAGTCTGTCCGTATTGGTGGAAATGTGTCATCCTCGATAACAATCAGCACGGGAGGACCTCAAGGCTGCGTGCTCAGCCCCCTGCTGTACTCACTCTATACTCGTGACTGCTTAGCCGGAGATAGTGCGAACTCCATCGACAAGTTCGCCAACTGTTGTGGGACGTATCACTGATGGGGACGAGTCAGAGTATAGAAGTGAGATCGACCGATTGACCAAATGGTGCCAGCACAATAACCTGGCTCTCAACACCAGCAAAACCAAGGAACTGATTGTGGACTTTGGAAGGGGTAGGATGGGGACCCACAGTCCCGTTTATATCAACGGGTCGATGGTGGAAAGGGTCAAGAATTTCAAATTCCTGGGCGTGCATATTTCCAAAGATCTCTCCTGGTCCCAGAACACTGATGCAATCATAAACAAAACCCATCAGCGCCTCTACTTCCTGAGAAGATTATGGAGAGTCGGTATGTCAAGGAGGACTCTCTCGAACTTCTACAGGTGCACCGTAGAGAGCATGCTGGCTTGGTACGGCAACCTGAGCGGCCAGGAGCGGAAAAGGCTGCAAAAAGTTGTAAACACTGCCCAGTCCATCATCGGCTCTGACCTCCCTACCATCGAGGGGATCTATCGCAGTCGCTGCCTCAAAAAGGCTGCCAGCATCATCAAGGACCCACACCATCCTGGCCACACACTCATCTCTCCGCTGCATTCAGGTAGATGGTACAGGAGCCAGAAATTTGCAACATCCAGGTTCAGGAACAGCTACTTCCCCACAGTCATCAGACTATTAAACACAACTTCAAACAAACTCTGAACTACAACAGCCTATTGCACTTTATCTGTTTATTTATGTGTATATATATATATATATATATATATATATATATATATATATATATATATATATATATATTCTATGGTATATGGACACACAGATCTGGTCTGTATTTATGCCTACAATATACTGTTGTGCTGCAGCAAGCAAGAATTTCATTGTTCTATCTGGGACACTTGACAATAAACTCTCTTGGCTTGACTTGACCTGCGTGGGTTTTCTCCGGGTGCTCCCGTTTCCTCCCACACTCCAAATGCTTGTAGGTTAATTGGCTTTGGTAAAATTGTAAATTGTCCCTAGTGTGTGTTGGATAGTGTTAGTGTACGGGGATTGCTGGTCGGCGCTGCCTCGGTGGGCCAAAGGGCTTGTTTTGCTAAACTTTTTTTTTTTTTTTTAATTTGTATTTTATTAGAAGTACATTACATTACAACCACATACATTAGTACTTGTCATTTATATCTTCTTACAATTAATGTACTCCATTTATTTTTTACACTAGAAAAGGAAAAGATTGAAAGAAAGAAGAAAGTGAAGGAAAAAGTGAAAGTGTAGGAAATGTGACAACAAAAAAGGACGAAGACCCTATAAGAGCAAAATTAAAAACAAAAGAAAAAGAGTTAAGAAATAGACCCTAGGAAAGAAAGAAAGAGGAAAAAGAGAGAAACAAATATTTTTATGAGCATTACGTAAATGGGACATACCAACTCTTCAACTATCATCCCCCCTTACCTGACCTCAATTTTTTTTTTTTAAGTACTTTTGCACCCTATGTTTGTAATAATTCTATAAATGCAGACCACGTCAGGTGGAAGTGATCTGGTTTACCTGCTAGGAGGAGTCTTATCTCTTCTAGGTGTAATGTTTCAAACATATTTGAAATCCACATATTTATAGTTGGTATTGGAGCCTTCTTCCAAAATTTTAGAATTAGCTTTTTTCTAGTTATTAACCCATAGTCCATTAGTTTCTTTTGAAACACATTTAGATCTGGACCATCTTCCGTTATACCGAAGATAATCCATTCTGCTTTGGGTATCAGTCTTGTTTTAAATAACTTTGTAAAGATTTCAAAAATTTAATTCCAAAATTTTTGAATTTTTGTACAAGAAACGAATGAGTGCGTTATGGTAGCTTCTTGGGATTGACATTTATCACAAATAGATGATACATTTGGGAAAATTTTATGAATTTTAGATTTCGAATAATATAATCTATGTAAAATTTTAAATTGTATTAAAGTGTGTCTTACATTAATCGAGCATTTATGCACGTTTAATAAGTATTCATTCCAACTTTCCTTTGAAATTTTAATAGCTAACTCTTGTTCCCAGTCTCTTCTGATACCCTCCGTAGATGGTATTTGTGCATTTAAGATAATATTATACAAATATGATATTAAGTTTGCTGATTCCGCTTTTATCTGCATTGCCTCGTCCAGTACATCTGCTGGGTTATTATGATGATCTTTTGTATATTTTTTTCAAATAGTCGCATATTTGAAAGTATTTAAAATATTGATTATTTCCGAGTTTATATTTTATTTGTAATTGTTGAAATGAAAGTAATTTTCCAGTTTCATACAAGTCACCAAGCGTTTTAATTCCTAATCTATCCCACTGTGTATAAGCTTTATCTATAATAGAAGGATTAAACGAAGGGTTATTGACTATAGGTAATAAAAGTGATACATTTCTTAATTTTAAATTTTGTTTTATTTGTTTCCAAATTCGGATTGTACTATGAATAATTGGGTTCTTATTATAATTTATGTTATTCAATTTCATTGGAGAGAGGAGGATCGCTCCAATGTTTCTAGAGGAGCAATCCTCTTTCTCCATTACAATCCAGTCCGCTTGCTGGGCGGAGTTATCCATCAGTTGAATCATATTTTTAATATTTACTGACCAATAATAATACATAAAATTAGGTAGTGCTAAACCCCCTAATACTTTAGGTTTATTCAGATGAGTTTTTTGTATTCTATGTGATTTATAGTCCCATATAAAATTAGTGATATCCGAGTCGAGTTTTTTTAAAAACTTCTTTGGTAAGTATATAGGAATTGATTGAAATAGGTATAAAATTTGTGGTAAAAAGATCATTTTTATTGCGTTTATTCGGCCTATTAAAGACATCGGGAGCGTTTTCCAGAATTTAATTAGTGTGTTTGCCCTAAACATACCTTGATATGATCTGGTATTTTCGATTCCCAAATATTTAAATTTTTCTGTAGCTATTTTAAAAGGGAATTTTAAAAGATGTGTTGAATCTTTCGGTTTTATTGACATAATTTCACTTTTATTCCAATTTATTCTATATCCAGAGAAAGATCCAAAATCTTCAATTAAATTTAATATATTTGGTATAGTGATTTGAGGTTTTGTAATGTACAGTAATATATCATCCACGTATAAAGATATTTTATTATATGAATCTTTAGTATTATATCCATGGATATCAGGGTGTATTCTAATTTTTTCTGCTAGCGGTTCAATAATGAGAGCAAACAGTTGTGGTGATAATGAGCATCCTTGTCTATTTCCCCTTGATAGTTGGAATTTCGAGGATAATATGTTATTAGTTAGTATTCTAGCTGTAGGTTTGTTGTATAGTAACTTGATCCATAGAATAAAATTCTCCCCCAGTTGAAATTTTTGTAATACTTTGTCCATATAATTCCATTCTACTTGATCAAATGCATTTTCAGCATCCAGCGAAATAATTGATAATTCTTGATCTTCAGATTTGTGTGAGTGCATTATGTTGAGTAGACGTCTCATATTGTTAGATGAGTATCTCTTAGGGATAAACCCCGTCTGATCTGGGTTTATTAATTTACTAATGTATTTACTTAATCTTCTAGCTAATATTTTTTGATCTGTGTTTAACAATGCTATAGCTCTATATGAACCAGGTTCTTCTAAGTCTTTATTTTTCTTAGGTATTAATGTAATCGTTGATTCTGCTAATGTATCAGGTAGTATTCGTTTTTTAAAAGCATATTGGTACATTTTTTGTAATCTTGGTATTATTTTATCGTGAAAGCTTTTATAACATTCATTAGTAAATCCTGTTTCGCTAAACTTAACTGAACTATAGAAGCAAGGCAATCTACAGCACAGTGGATGCACCATTTGTTCGCCATCTTTTTCATTTACTTCTGATCAACATACTCTATCGATTTGCAAAGGTGTATCTGGCTTAGCCTTGACCCATTGTTAATATGCTGGTGATAATGTTGCACATAACCAGCAAATGTGAAACAAAGGTTAGCAATAGCCATGGGCCTGAACTCCATGAGCGTTCCACAATCAAACCAAAACCACCCAGACAATTAATAAGGCATAAGGTCATAAGTGATAGGAGTAGAATTAGGCCATTCAGCCCATCAAGTCTACTCCACAATAGACAATAGACAATAGGTGCAGGAGTAGGCCATTCGGCCCTTCGAGCCAGCACCACCATTCAATGTGATCATGGCTGATCATCCACAATCAGTGCCCCGTTCCTGCCTTTTCCCCATATCCCCTGACTCCGCTATCTTTAAGAGCCCTATCCAGCTCTCTCTTGAAAGCATCCAGAGAACCGGCCTCCACCATCCTCTGAGGCAGAGAATTCCACAGACTCACAACTCTCTGTGAGAAAAAGTGTTTCCTCGTCTCTGGTCTAAATGGCTTACCCCTTATTCTTAAACTGTGGCCCCTGGTTCTGGACTCCCCCAACATCGGGAACATGTTTCCTGCCTCTAGCGTGTCCAAACCCTTAACAATCTTATGTGTCAATAAGATCCCCTCTCGTCCTTCTAAACTCCAGAGTGTACAGGCCCAGCTGCTCCATTCTCTCAGCATATGACAGTCCCACCATCCCAGGAATTAATCTTGTAAACCTACGCTGCACCCCCTCAATAGCAAGAATGTCCTTCCTCAAATTAGGGGACCAAAACTGCACACAATACTTCAGGTGTGGTCTCACTAGGGCTCTGTGCAACAGCAAAAGGACCTCTTTGCTCCTATACTCGACCTCTCGTTATAAAGGCCAACATGCCATTCGCTTTCTTCACTGCCTGCTGTACCTGCATGCTTACTTTCATAGACTGATGAACAAGGACCCCCAGATCCCGTTATACTTCCCCTTTTCCCAACGATGCCATTTAGATAGTAATCTGCCTTCCTGCTTTTGCTATCAAAGTGGATAACCTCACATTTATCCGCATTATACTTCATCTGCCATGCATCTGCCCACTCCCCCAACCTGTCCAAGTCACCCTGTATTCTCCTAACATCCTCCTCACAGTTCACACTGCCACCCAGCTTTGTGTCATCTACAAATTTGCTAATGTTACTTTGAATCCCTTCATTCAAATCATTGATGTATATTGTAAATAGCTGCGGTCCCAGCACCGAGCCTTGCGGTACCCTACTAGTCACTGCCTGCCATTCTGAAAGGGACCCGTTAATCCCCACTCTCTGTTTCCTGTCTGCCAACCAATTTTCTGTCTATGTCAGCACTCTACCCCCAATACCATGTGCCCTAATTTTGCCCACTAATCTCCTATGTGGGACCTTATCAAATGATTTCTCAAAGGCCAGGTACACTACATCCACTGGCTATCCCTTGTCCATTTTCCTAGTAACATCTTCAAAAAATTCCAGAAGATTTCCCCTTCGTAAATCCATGCTGACTCGGACCGATCCTGTTACTACTATCCAAATGTGCGGCTATTTCATCTATTATAATTGACTCCAGCATCTTCCCCACCAACGATGTCATAGAAACATAGAAAATATGTGCAGGAGGAGGCCATTCGGCCCTTCGAGCCAGCACCGCCATTCATTGTGATCATGGCTGATCGTCCCCTATCAATAACCCGTGCCTGCCTTCTCCCCATATCTCTTGACTCCACTAGCCCCTCGAGCTCTAACTAACTCTCTCTTAAATCCATCCAGTGATTTGGTCTCCACTGCCCTCTGTGGCAGGGATTTCCATAAATTCACAACTGTCTGGGTGAAAAAAAAATTCTCACCTCAGTCTTAAATGACCTCCCCTTTAATCTAAGACTGTGGCCCCTGGTTCTGGACTCGCCCAACATTGGGAACATTTTTCCTGCATCTAGCTTGTCCAGTCCTTTTATAATTTTATATGTTTCTGTAAGATTTCCCCTCATCCTTCTAAACTCCAGTGAATACAAGCCTAGTCTTTTCAATCTTTCCTCTTATGACAGTCCCGCCATCCCAGGGATCAATCTCGTGAACCTACGCTGCACTGCCTCAATCACAAGGATGTCCTTCCTCAAATTAGGAGACCTAAACTGTACACAATACTCCAGATGTGGTCTCACCAGAGCCCTGTCAGGCTAACTGGTCTATAATTCCCTGTTTTCTCTCTCCCGCCTTTCTTAAAAAGTGGGATAACATTAGCTACCCTCCAATCCACAGGAACTGATTCTGAGTCTATAGAACATAGGAAAATTATCACCAATGCATCCACGATTTCTAGAGCCACTTCCTTAAGTACCCTGGGATGCAGACCATCAGGCCCTGGGGATATATCAGCCTTCAGTCCCATCAGTCTACCCAACACCATTTCCTGCCTAATGTGGATTTCTTTCAGTTCCTCCGTCACCCCAGATCCTCTGGCCACTACTATATCAGGAAGATTGTTTGTCCCCTCCTTAGTGAAGACGGATCTAAACTACCTGTTCAACTCATCTGCCATTTCCTTGTTCCCCATAATAAATTCACCTTTTTCGGTCTTCAAGGGTCCAACTTTGATCTTAACTAATTTTTTTCTCTTCACATACCTGAAGAAGCTTTTACTATCCTGCTTTATATTCTTGGCTAGCATACCTTCGTACCTCATCTTTTCTCCCCGTATTGTCTTTTTAGTTACCTTCTGTTGTTCTTTAAACATTACCCAATTCTCTTGCTTCCCGCCCATCTTTGCTACGTTGTACTTCTTCCCTTTTATTATTATTATTTTTTTTAATTTAATTTTTTATTTTTTTATTAGAAGTATTGTACAGTACAGTGATCTCAAACAAACATACAATTATGCATTTCTTGTACCACTTCTTATTTTAAACTTTAATAAGAAAAAGGATAGAGAGAGTTAGCAGAGATAGTAAGTGAGTGTGTGAAAGAGTGGTCCAGGAACACCCATAGGGACCTAAACCACAAGAAAGAGTTGAACAAAAGAGAAAAAACAAAAGAAGGAAAAAGAAAAAAAAAGTAAGATACGGTAGGACAAGATAAAAGGGATGTACCTACTTCATATCTTTACTCACCCCTCACCAGGTCCTGAAACCATTTATTATCAACATTTTGTTGCACCCTATATTTGTAATAAGTCGATAAATGGAGACCAAATCTTTTGGAAATGGTCTGGTTTACCTGCTAAGAGGAATCTCATATCTTCTAGGTGTAACAGTTCCGACATATTAGAAATCCACATTTTTGTCGTTGGCGTGGGAGCGTTTTTCCAAAATTTCAGTATGTTTTTTTGCCGTTATTAAGCCATAATTAAGAAAGCTCCTTTGAAACGAAGACAGCTCCAAACTGGCTTTGATTGTTCCAAAAATGATCAGTTCTGCATTCGGTTTCAGTTCCCTTTTATTTTTATACTGTCCCTGACGTCCCTTGTCAGCCATGGTTGCCCCTTACTCCCCTTGGAATCTTTCTTCCTCCTAGGAATGAACTGAACCTGCACCTTCTGTATTATTCCTAGAAATATCTGCCATTGTTGTTCCACTGTCATCCCTGCCAGAGTATCTTTCCAGTCAACTTTGGCCAGCTCCTCCCTCATGGCCCCATAGTCCCCTTTATTCAACTGCAACACTGACACCTCCGATCTACCCTTCTCCCTCTCCAATTGTAGATTAAACCTGACCATGTTATGGTCACTACTTCCTCATTAACCTCACCATTCAATCATGGCTGAACTATCTCTCCCTCCTATCCCCATTCTCCTGCCTTCTCCACATAACCTCTGACACTTACAGAAGGTTCAATGCAAGCATATGAATAAGGAGTAAGAGTAAGGCCTATGCACCTCAAGCCTGCTCCACCATTTAATAAAACCATGGCTTATCTAATGGTAATTCTTCATTCCTGTCTGCCTTCTGTAGCCTTTCCTTCCACTTGGTTGTATCTATCTCTTCTGCCTTAAATCATTCAAAGAATTTGCTTCCACTAACTGACCAACATTGGGCCAAAAGGCCTCTTTCCGTGCTGTATGACTCTGACCCTTCAAGGAAGTTCCACAGCCTTCATAGAAGAAATTTCTCCTAATTCTGCCTTAAATGGGTAACCCCCTACCCTCTGTAACCTTGAGTACTAAATACTTCTTTATGCGGAAGCATCCTCCCACATCCACCTTGTGAAGAATCATCTGACTTCTGTACAATTAAAGCAAGTCTCTGCTCACCCTCAGCTGAATACAAGCCTAATTTGACATAGAAAAAGCATTCTAATTCCAATTATCAGAGAAAGTGGATGTTTCTGAAATGCTACCAATACATTTAAATATTTCCTTAAATAAAATGGCCAATGATGTGCATAATTCTCCAAATGCGGTTTCACCAATGCCCCTGAATAACTGAAGCATAACCTCCCTGCTATTATATACTCTTAGTCTCACAATGAATGAAAACATTGTGTGAGGTTTCCCAATCACTTGCAATCATTTTACAAATCGTGTACGAGTACTCCCAGATCCCTTTGCTTCAATGTTCACCTCATTCTAACTGTACAGTAACCTTGAGTAGTAAATACTTATTCAAGAGGAAGTATCCTGAAACATCCACGTTGTGAAGAACCATCCGACTTCTGTACGTTTCCAAATCACTGTCCCAATCACGAATTGTGCACAACGACACCCAGATCTCTTTGCATCAATATTCTAAGCCAGTTGATGTTAGCCTCAGCAGTGGGAAAGACATTTTACAATCGACGTCAACACCCCTAGGTCAAGGTTCCTACTCCAAGTGACTAGCTGCCAACCCACACTGGGGCTTCAGCTTGGCTATAAACAAGACTGACAACCCATCGTTAGTTGGAAGGCCTTGTGATTAGGTCTTGGAGGTTAACTCATTGATGGATCTGAGCAATTCAAAGACAACAATTCCGAGTTAACTCATAAAATGGTTGGTGAACATGTTTAAGACCATGAAATAGACTTCTTTTTTAAAATCGGATACTCACGAATGGGTGCTCCAAAGAGTACAGCATCCAGAGCCTTGAGCTGAAGCTTCTGTCTGTGAATCCGGTCAGTGATTTTCAAATTATTCACCATAAAAGGAATGTCATTCACAGCTAGCCTGCAAGACACACACACAATGCAGCCTTAGAAATATGATGGCTTTGACATTGTAGAAGAGGAACAACGAGGTACAACTTGCTATTCCTAAAACTTGCTTTCTCCTCTCTCCTTGTACGGTGAATTTCACAGGGCATAACCAGGTTGCCAATCTTTCACCACAGCGACTACTCTTGAGGTAAGACGAGCTTTGGCAACTGAATGGCCTGTGGAGCACACCATTGCTGGGTTTGAGCAATTATCAGCATACTAATTACCAATGACAATTAATTCTGAACCATTCTATCTGTTTAATCTGCAAATATGTACTTCCCTGCAGAATCAATGAATTGCCAATTAAAATTCAGCAGCCCAACAAGAACTAGAAGACAGGAAATGTAGGCGATGAGGAAGGAATAAAGGGGATTTTCAGACTGGAAGCAGGCAGCGTAGGGGGTGGATTGCAGGCTGGATTACCCAACATATGATTTTTAACCCCTGCCCAGCCTCAATCACAACCACTTATGGTGATTGTTATTACCTCCAGGGTACTTGGTTGACATTTTCCTATCTGACCATATTCGACAGTGCCCTCCACCCTCATTTATGAGCACCTGACTTAGCATCAACTTTCAAATGTTCTACTTTGAACCATAAAACCTTGTTCCAGTGAATGTTATCACTAAATTATTCTTTATTTAAACATGTTATAGATACAAAGTGCTGGAGTAACTCAGTGGGCCAGGCAGCATCTCTGGTAGAAAAGGATAGGCGATTTTTTTCGGATTGGGACCCTTCTTCAGACTTCACTCCAGCCTGAAGAAATGTCACCTATCCTTTTCCTCCAGAGATGCTGCCTGACCCACTGAGTTACTCCAGCACTTTGTGACAATCTTTGCTGTAAACCAGCATCTGCAGTTCTTTGTTTCTAAAAATAAAATGTATGTTTGGATGGCTTAGCATTAGACAGGATATTGCCAATACAATCATGTAGTTGGGGGAAGTCCCACCAAAAGGATTAAGCCTGGACATGATTTTGTCTCCACTTTAATAGAGTCATAGAGTGATACAGTGGGGAAACAGGCCCTTCGGCCCAACTTGCACACATGTCCTAGCTACACTAGTCCCACCTGCCTGTGCTTGGTCCCTATCCCGACAAACCTGAACTATCCATGTACCTATCTAACTGTTTCTTAAATGATGGGAAAGTCCCAGCCTCAACTGCCTCTCATGATTTTGTATACCTCTATAAGATCACCCTCATCCTCCGGCGCTCTAAGGAATAGAGACCCAGCCTACTTAACCTCTCCCTATACCTCACACCCTCTAGTCCTGGCAACATCCTCGTAAATCTTTTCTGAACCCTTTCAAGCTTGACAATATATTTCCTATACCACGGTGCCCAGAACTGAACACAATATTTTAAATGCGGTCTCACCAACGTCTTATACAACTGTAACATGACCTCCCCCCAACTTTTATACTCAATACTCCAACTGATGAAGGCCAAAGTGCCAAAAGCCTTTTTGACCCCCCTTATCTACCTGCGACTCGACCTTCAAGGAACCATGCACCTGTACTCCTCGATCCCTCTGCTCTACAACACTACCCAGAGGCCTACCATTTACTGTGTAGGTCCTGCCCTTGTTCGACGTCCCAAAATGCAACACTTCACACTGCTCTGTATTAAATTCAATCAACCATTCCTCCGCCCACCTGGCCAATCGATCCAGGTCCTGCTGCGATCTTTCACAACCATCTTCACTATCTGGAAAACCACTCACTTTTGTATCATCAGCAAACTTGCTAATCTTGCCCTGTATGTTCTCATCCAAATCGTTGATGTAGATAACAGTAACCGGCCGAGCACCAAAACCTGAGGCACACCACTAGTCACAGGCCTCCATTGCCTCAATTTCCCTCGTCAGCAACCTTCCACCATTACCTTCTGCTTCCTTCCATGGAGCCAATTTGCTATCCATTCAGCTATCTCTCCTTGGATCCCATGTGATCTAACCTTGCAGATCAGCCTACCGTGCAGAACCTTGCTGAATGCCATACTGAAGTCCATGTACACATCTACAGCTCTGCCTTCAACTACCTTTTTGGTCACGTCCTCAAAAAAAATTAATCAGATTTGTGCGAAACATCCTCCCATGTACAAAACCATGCTGACTAACCCTAATCAGCCCTTGCCCATCCAAATGCCTGTATATTCTATCCCACAGAACACTCTCCAGTAACTTTCCTACAGATGTTAAGCTCACCAGCCTATAGTCCCCAGCAGTTTCCCTGCAGCCCTTCTTGAAAAGAGGCACAACATTTACCACCCTCCAGTCTTCCGGCACCTCTCCTGTATTTAACGACGACTCATAAATTTCAACCAGGGCTCCCGCAATTTCCTCTCTAGTTTCCCACAATGTCCTCGGATATATCTGATCAGGCCCTGGAGATTTGTCTACCTTCATACACTATAGTACCTTCAGTACTTCTTCGATGGTAACACTGACTGCTCTCATGACACTTCCATTGACTGCCCCAAGTTCCTCCGTCCTACTGTCTTTCTCCTTGGTAAATACAGAACAGAAATACTCATTGAGGACCTTGCCCATCTCCTGTGGCTCCACACAATGACTGCTTTAATTCCTGAGAGGTCCCACTCACTCTATAGTTACCCTTTTCCCCCTTAAGTATTTATAAAATCTTTTGGGATTGTCCTTAATGCTACCCACCAGAGCTATCTCCTGGATCGTTTTTGCCTTTCTAATCCCCTTTTTCAGTTTACTTCTTAGTTCCCGAAACTCCTCCAGGGATGCACTTGATCCCAGCTGCCTATACCTGTCCCATACATCCTTCTTGCATTTTGACCAATGCCTCAATTTCCCTCGTCTGCCAAGCTTCCTTACGTTTGCCTGCTTTGCTCTTCACTCTAATGGGGACGTACATACTGTATCCTGAGCTTTTGTCAGCACCTTTAAAAATGTCATAAAACTTCAGGCTTTATGAAATGCCTCTTGTGAATACAAAGATAGAGACATAGAATAGGTCAGAGCAGATGAGATCCAATCTGCACAATATTATCTATATTCAGAAAAGAGACAGTTGCTTAACTCTGCATTCCAGAAGACAATTGGTAGTTTTAGGATTACAAAACAAAATTTATTAAATATTGTTTCAAAAACAATGTATTTTTGAGATAAGATTTAAATTTAGGAAAATAATGGCTTTTAACAAATGAAAGTAAATATTTTATGTTAATCTTTACTATTTGCATGGTGGTGGAAGTAGATACAATAGCACTGTCTACGAGGCTTTTAGATAGGCACAAGGGTATGCAAAGGATGGAGGGATATGGACCATGTGCAGGTAGAAGGGCTTAATTTAATTTGGTAACATGTATGGCACAGACATCATTGCCGAAGGACCAGTTCCTGTGCTTTAGTGTTCTAACTTCCATGGTCACAAGAACAAGCCTGATTTTCTTCAAATTCCTGTCTGGTCTTATTTCCGTCACTTAGACACACAGCATGAAGCCAACTGCTCAGCTGACATAACACAACTGAATAAAATGGTCTGATTCTGTGTTGTAATTCATTTCAGTTCAATTAAGACCATTTTATGTAATCTTTTGATTTCATTTAATAATAGTGGGGAAGCTCATATTTCACAAGTGAAAAATGAATACAAGATGATTTCATGTCAGTTTTGTCTGTTAGTTAAATTTTTAGTTTCATGGATGTTCCCTTCACTCATGGCGAAGAAAACCATTTGCAGCAAAACCCACCTGGGTAGATCTGTTCCTTGAATCTTGTTTTCCTGGAAATTCTTTGCATACTGTGGTAACTCCACAAAGTAAATTAACCAGTCCATCGTTTCATCCATGGTCCAATTGTGTACTGCAAATAACAAACAGACATAATGAAACGTTAATAAATGATCAACATATTACGTAGCAGTGAGAAATTGTTCTGAACCCTTGCAATTTTTGTAAAATACATTTTTCCATTTAATATTGCCCAGTAAATGTTACGCGTTGAACTATACAAGTGGCATAGGTGCCGACTGATGAAGCCTTATTAATTATCACTGGGGTCAAGGAAAGAGTGTTCATGTCGTGGCCCTGTTTCCACCAATCTTTCCACCACCACGCGCAAGAAGCGACAAGACAGACATCATTGTATGCAGATGCCGAGAAGTGTTTTCAGCTCTGGCTGAACAACTTCTAATCTTGTGTGTGGACTCGATAAGAAGAAGATTAATTATCACTGATCATTCTGGAAGAGGTAAAAATAGAAGGCGATGAATGAGAATGGGCAGAGAGATAGATAGATTGCTGGAATTCTCAAATACAAGGCACTGGAAATCTGAAATAAGAGAGTGCTGACAATTCTCAGCATTTCAGGCAGTATTTGTTTCACGAGGGAAATAGCTAAAGGGAATTTCTGATACTTGGAGGAACAGGCAGTTCTCTGTTATTGCTGGGTTTGTTGTTGAGTTCTGGGGGCTGTAACAGAGTTATATCGTGCAAAAACAGTCCTTTCCACCCAACTTGTCCATGACGATCCCTAAACTCATCCCATTTGCCTGAATTTGTCCCATAATCTGTTAATCCTTTCTATCCATGTACCTATCTAAATGTCTTCAAACACTGCAGTTGGACCCGCCTCTCCCACTTACTCAGGCAGCTCATTTCATATACCCATCACCTTTGTGTAAAAAACTTGCCTTTAAATCTTACCCTCTCACCTTAAATATATGCCCTTTAGTTTTAGACTCCTCTACTCCGAGAGAAAACATTTTGACCACTCACCATGTCTATGCCCCTCATTATTTAATATACCTCTCTAAGGTCACCCCTCAGATTTCTACGCTCCAAGGAAAAAAGACCTATCCAGACTTTCCTTATTAAATGGATAAAGGCTAACTGTCCAGTCCTGGCAAAAACCTTGCAAATCTTTTCTGCACCTTTTCCTCCTAGAGGATATCCTTCCTATAGCTATGCAGTCAAAACGTCATGTATGATCTCATCAATGTCTTACACATCAGTAACCTAATATCGTAACTCTTGGATAGGGGTGGCACAATGGCACAGCAGTACAGTTGCTGCCTTATGGAACCAGAGACCCGGGTTCGATCCTGACTACGGGCGCAGTCCGTATGGACTTTGTACATTCTCCGTGTGCTCCGGTTTCTCCCACACTCCAAAGACGTGCAGATTTGTTGATTAATTGGTTTCATTTGATTGTAAATTGTCCCTAGTGTGCAGGATAGTGCTAGTGTACGGGGCTATCGCTGTTCGGCAGACCCGGTGGGTTGAACGCCCCGTTTCCACGCTGTATCTCTAAAGTCTAAAGTAAAGTCTACTCCTTTACTGTATCTCTAAAGTCTAAAGGCAAGTTGTACGACGAGATGCTCCTTTTTGAATTTACATTAGAACACTGGAAAAAGCCAAGGATAGAGCTCAGTCTGGAGGAGGAGTGAAGAAGTAAAATCACAGGCAACTGGAAGTTCACTTTTTTGCAGTGAACATAAGTGTTATGTTCTCCGCTATGTTCATAAGTGCTGCATTCTCTGTTATTCAATAAGATCACCCGACCTTTAACCTCAATGTCACTTTCCTGCACTAAACCACATCCCTTCATTCCGTTAATATCCAATAAAATATGATTTTCTTCCTTGAATATAATCAGTGCCTGAGCATCCACAATCTTCCTGGGTAGATTTCCAAAGATTTATTATAATCTATAATACAAATTATTGACGGCAGATGAAAGAAAAATCTTAAAATTGATACAACGAAAAAAACTAAAAGATTAAATGACAATAAAAAAACATTGATTCAATGTTGTAATTCTCAACCAAAAAATTATTGGAGTTGTAAAGACTATCTTAAAAATCCACATGAGCTGTTAGGGAAGAACTACAACTGTTAATTAAAAAAGTAGTAATCAGCAGATACTGAAAATTTATTATTAAAAACAGAAAATACTTAAGTCTGAGGAAATGCAGAAATAAAGACCTGCAGATGCTGGCTAATACACAAAAGGACACAAAGTGCTGCAATAACTCAGCAGGTCAGGCAGCAGCTCTGGAGAAAATGGATAGGTGACGTTTCGAGTCGGGACTCTTTTCAGAAGGCTCTTGACCCAAAATGTCACCTATCCATGTTCTCCAAAGATGCTGCCTGACTTGCCCACTCTCCAAACCTGTCCAAGACCTTCTGCAGAGTCCCTGCTTCCTCGACCCTACCTGCCCCTCCACCTATCTTCGTTCATTACATTGCAGTCCTCAGTTTCTGAATAAAAGTTCTGAAAATCTACCTTTCCATTTTGTATCAGAGCTGGTCATTTCCAGCACCTGCAATGTTTTGCTTCTCCATTGTGTCTCATGTCGTTTCAGCATTTTATTTTGTTTTCATTTGTTTCTTTCCACTCCCACCTCCTCCCCATGGATCATATCTGTGAATGACTAACCTTCTCCAGCGCATGTCTCCAGTCCAATCTCAGCCAGCACGACAGCCAATTGCTTAATTCTTGCACATATTACCCTACCCCTCATCCCAATAAAAAACTGCTTTGATGTCTATTTTTACAGTTCTGATGGGAGGTCAGTGATCTGAAAAATTAACCGTATCTCTCTGCACAGATACGGCCCCATCTAATGAGTATTTCCAGTACTTTCTGTTTATGTTTCTAATATTTTATTGAACACAATGACACAATAAAGTATCACATGGTCACTGCTGGCACAGAGTAGGGAGAGAGTAATGAGGGAACTTAAGAAGCATTTGGAGTGGGGAAGAGAGCGATGAAAGAAAAGGGCAGCATGGCGACAAAATGCCTTGGTTGTGTGGAGGAAGGGCTTTGTGATCACTGCTGCACAGGAATAAAACTGTGGTCATTAGATAATCTTACTCAAAGGTTCCAACATTTCACCTCTAGAAGAGGGGTACCTTGCTGTTTCAGAGATATGGTAGGTACACACAAACACACATATATATACACACACACACAAATACGTGCACGCAACACACACACCCACACTGACTAAAGAGTGATGACGTCCCTTGGTCAGATTTGGCTAATTGTGAGAAACCGCAATGCAAATATTTACCAGCAGAGGGAGGCCAATACCTTGATGAGCCACAAAATGCTGGAGTAACTCAGCAGGTCAGGCAGCATCTCTGGAGAACGTTGTTTGGTGACGTTTCAGGTTGGGACCCTTCTTCAGACTGACGAAAATGACCCATGAATTTGAAGAAGCGTCCTGACCCGAAATGTCAACAGTACATGTTTTCCAGGGATGCTGCCTGACCTGCTGAGTTACTCCAGCACATGGTGTATTTTTTCTGTAATCCCAACATCTGCAGTTCCATGTTTCTATCCCAAGATGAACCTTGGATGCTTGTTGTAAATGGATAGACACCTTCACAGCTGCCTGACCTGCTGAAACCCTCCAGCAGTTTGTGTTTTGCTCTAGACTCCTGCAGTTTCTTGTGTCTCCATGTGTGCTTTATTTATGATCAAACTTATTTTACAATCATCTTCTTAGACAATTCCTCAAGAGTAGAGGCTGGCTTACTTTCACTCTATGTCAGGGGAGGGGACCATGCCTGTGTATGATTTTTTTTTACATGGGGTGACCACTGCATAATAGCCACCAAAATAACTTGTTCCAACAGCATAATAGCCCTGTCCCACGGTACGAGTTCATTCCAAGAGCTCTCCCGAGTTTAAAAAAAATCAAACTCGTGGTAAGCAGGGAAAATGAACGTAGCGGGTACGTCGGAGCTCGGGGACGTCTCTTAGCGCTAAAGGCAGGTACTCGGGAAGACTCGCTAACGTCAGGTAAGCACGGGAAGACTCGTGAAGATTTTTCAACATGATGAAAAATGTCCACGAGAGCCCCGAGTACCGACAAGTGTCCATTAGCGTAAATCTCCGAGTTCGAATCAGGGCAAACTCGGGAGAACTCGTACCGTGGGACAGGGGTTTAAGGGATCCACTGCATAGACTCACAAACCCTCACAAACACACACGCACATGTACACAAACACATAAACATGTACATAAGAACACATTCCATTAGTTTAGTTTAGTTTAGAGATACAGGACGGACACAGGCCCTTCTGCCCACCGAGTCCGCGCCGACCAATGATCCCTGTACACTAGCATTATCCAACACACGAGGGACAATTTACAATTTTACCGAAGCCAATTAACCTACAAATCTGTATGTCTAAGGAGTGTGGGAGAAAACTGGAGAAAATCCACGCAGTCACGGGGAGAACATACAAACTCCATACAGACAGCACCCGTAGTCAGGATCAAACCCGGGTCTCTGGCGCTGTAAGGCAGCAACTCTACCGCTGTGCCACTGTGCCGACCTCTCTTTCTTGGTCACTTTTCCTTGGCCCCTTCACTCACACCCCATACCCTCTCTCACTCCCCATTTTAGCAATCCATCCCTCAGTCTTCAACTGACATATTAAAGACACCTAATATGACTTCAAAAAGAATGAGACTCATCTAGTCTATCATTCTGTGCCACAATTTACATCTCAGATTCAAAATGTTAAATTAAGGGAGAGCAGAAGTAAACACAACCCTGTCCTCGTCAACAGAACAGCTGTAGAGATGGTCAACAGCGTCGAGTTCCGAGCCTTCCATGTCACCAGCCACCTAACCTGATCCCTTCACACTGATCAAGAAAGCGCGTCAGCGTCTTTACTTTCTTTGGCGTCTGAGAAGATTTGGCATGTGTACAAGGATTCACTTGAACTTCTACAGATGCACTATAGAAAGTATTCTGACAGGAAGCATCTCAGCCTGGTGTGGCAACTGCTCAGCTTTTAACCATTTGAACCTGCATTGACAGTGGTGAACACAGCTTAGTCCATCGCATGCCCATCACTTCCCTCCGTCCACTTCATCCTCATGGTGTTTCACACCAAGAAGGCTGGAAATATTGTCAAGGAAGCCTACCACCCTGGCCATTCATTCCCCTTTCCCTCTTCTACTTTCTGGGATAATATGCAGGAACTTGAAAGCCCAGACATCCAGATTTAAGAACAGCATCTTCTCTGTTCTGTGACAATCACCTCTTGCACAATCGCCCTCCCCGAGGTACAGCCACAAGCTCTTACTCTTATCTCCACCTCAGTTGGTTGCTCCATGATCATCTTCTTCTTCTTAAGCCCTTTGCTCCTCTAGGCAGCATAGGCCATCGACAAATGTCCTCCACCTCACTCGCTTGTTGGCAGTTCTTTCGAGATCTCCCCAGTTAAGCCCACTCTCAGACATTTCTGTCCGGGCACCTCTTCTCCAGCTGTTCCTGGGGTGACCTCTTTTCCTTTTTCCTTGGGGGTTCCATTTCAGGGCTTGCCAGGTGATGTTTGGGGCAGGTTTCCTGAGGGTGTGTCCAATCCAACTCCATTTTCTCCTTCGAATTTGTAAGTCAATGATAGTACAATGCTATTCTTTTGCACAACTTCACATTGCCCTACAGTCAACGCACCATCCTACTGTTTTGTACGCGTTAGTGTATGTATTTATTACTACCAGGTATACTGTTCAAAGTGTAAATGACAATAATTAATCTGAAACTAAAGCTGAAGCTGATCGTATTTTTGCAACCAAATGACAATTCACAATTTAACATTGCTAATAGCAGCAACATAACTGTCACCTCGTGATATTAATTAGTCTGCTTCTTACTATGGGTTTCATTGTCCATTTTGAAAAAAGTCATACATCTTCTTTATATAATCCTAAACAATGACACTTATATTTCCATAGCTTTCTTGTAATCTATTGAGCATGAGAAAGGCCAGACACATCTAATTAACCTATTAGTTGCTGGGACATCGCTATGATTATGATGATTGTACAATCAATAAAGTGTTGCAAAACCTGGAATGTATTTCAAGTGTATTTCTATTCTGTAAAACATAACAGATAACTTTTTTATCCCAACATGGCCCTCAGCAACCAATTTGTTAACTTTCCTCATTCCAATCGTATGATGCAAAGCTGTGCAGCCGTTGGTACGGATGGGTTAACATAAACTCCTGCCCTAAAATGTAACCCAGTTAGACTGCTTTCACAGTACGATAACTTGTAATATAAATCTGTTTCATAAACAAATCCATCATGCTGAACACATTCCCCACAACAGGTCGGCCCCTTTTTAGAGCAGCTGACCACTCTAGCATGCCCAGCACCTTCGCTCTGTGCTGTGGGCTGCTTCATGCCACAAAACCCTGCAATTGCTAAAGAACGTCCAAAGGATTGGAGACACGAGAGGCTGCATGTGCTGGAATCCTGAGCGACAAGCAATCTGCTGGAGGAACTCAATGGTTAAGGCAGCATCTGTGGGGTGGGGATGAGGGGTAGAGGGCAGGAGGAAAGAAGAGGCTGCAGGTACTGAAATCCAGAGCAACAAACAATCTCCTGGAGGAACACAGCGGGTCAGGCAGCATCTGTGGGGTGGGGATCGGAGGTGGGGGGGAGGGGGGGGGGAAGAGGGCAGGAGGAATGAAGAGGCTGCATGTGCTGGAATCTGGAGCAATCTGAAGATTCACAGGATTGCTTCTATCCAAAATGGAGACTCAACACGTTAACTTACTTCAGTTCAAGCTTTGTTTTAATTATTTAAGGCAAATGACTAATAGTAATACTTAAATGAAAATATCTAACATAGTGTACTCCCTTGTCAATTTGTTTGCGTTACAAGAAAATCACTGAACAGACAGCTTTCTATGAATGCAACCCCTCCATTACAAGGGTATTTGATTTGCTTTGATTTAATTTATTGTCATTGTCTTCAATTAAGAGACAACAAAATTCTCTTTCCCTTACAGTCATACAAAAAATAAAATTTAAAAAAAATAAAAAAACACAAAAAGCACATTACACAGTAGTCCACAACACTAACATCCCCACAGCGGCACCAAAGTTCTCCACTGTGAGGGAAGGAACCAAAGTCCAGTCAACCTCCTCGCTGATGTTCCCCAATGTTCACCCGTGGTCGGGGCCTCCCGAGCACCCCGTAGTCGCCGCCACGGGCGACCCGATGTTCAGGCCCTCTCGCCGGGAACGATGGAACCCTGATGTCGAATGGGAGAACATCCTCAGCGGCCTGGACCTCTGAATCGGCCACCTTCCACCGGAGTCTGCGGCTCCCGATCTCCACTGGGCAGAGATTCGCGCTGGCGACCCCCGGTAAAGGGTCCCAGGACTCCGCGATGTTAAAGTCAGCGGCGCCCACGTTGGGAGCTCCGCACCCACAGCCCCGCGATGTTGGAGCAGCGGCCCAACACTCCGGAGCTCCAAGCGGCGATCCCAGGTAAGGCCTCACCCGCTCCGCGATGTATCGAGCGCAGCGCCGCAGCTGCTGAAGCTCTGGTCCGGTCCCGGCAAGAAAAGCTGCGCCAATCCAGTTGGTAGGCCGCGAGGGGGCGGGCGAGGACGCGACTTGGATAATAGCCGCATCCTCGCCAGGAAGCGACTGAAGGACGGTTCCCCCCTTACCCTACCCGCTTCCCCCCACATAAAATACTGAAAAAAACTTTAAAAAACACTCTAAATATAACGAAATAAAAAAAGACAACCAGACCGTGGGCGGAGGCAGCTAGTAACAGCACCACCGGATGTACTACGGTATACCTCTCTGTCATCAAGCGTGGAAACAGACCCTTCTTCCCAACTTGTCCATGCCGACCAACACGCCTCATCTACACTAGTCCCACCCCGACCAACACGCCTCATCTACACTAGTCCCACCCCGACCAACACGCCTCATCTACACTAGTCCCACCCCGACCAACACGCCTCATCTACACTAGTCCCACCCCGACCAACACGCCTCATCTACACTAGTCCCACCCCGACCAACACGCCTCATCTACACTAGTCCCACCCCGACCAACACGCCTCATCTACACTAGTCCCACCCCGACCAACACGCCTCATCTACACTAGTCCCACCCCGACCAACACGCCTCATCTACACTAGTCCCACCCCGACCAACACGCCTCATCTACACTAGTCCCACCCCGACCAACACGCCTCATCTACACTAGTCCCACCCCGACCAACACGCCTCATCTACACTAGTCCCACCTGCCCACATTTGGCCCGTAACCATCCTCTCAAGTTACATTTTTACTTCAGTTTCTCCAGTACGTTGTGTTTTCATTGTAATCCAGCAACTGCAGTTGCTTGTGTCTCCATAGTGTGAATGGGTGAATGATGATCTACGTGGACTCGTTGGGCCAAAGGGTCTGTTTCCACGCTATATCTTTCAATCAGTTGAATACAAATTCTTTGAAATTGAAAAAGAATTTTTCCAAAGTTGTGCAAATAAAATGTTGCATTCCTGGTTATTTGCTGTAAAACGGGTTTTACTCAGTGATAACATTTAACTGCTTGGCCAAGCCCTGTTTTCCCTCCGCATCTACAAGAAAATATTACATATTTGAAGTAATGTACTTTTCAACGCTCTCCTAAGTCTGCTGCCAGATGGCGCAAGGCTTTCCCCAACGGCCGCAGTGCCCACCCGGGAGGCTTGTCGGTCGACGGGACCGGGGACCCGCCCGAAGGTTTATCGGTCAGCGGGACTGGAAGGAAGCTGGAGATATTGGGAGCTAGGTGTGGGCCGGTAGGAGGGTGAACAGGGGTAACGCCTCCAGCACTTTCAAGATGGGCTGTAGGAGGTGCCCCCGGGACACAAAGATGGCCAAAAGAGGAGAGTGACGTCGGTTCACAAGAAGTGCTCCAGTACATCAAACGTGCGGCCCGACCGAACTTTATACTTTGAATAGTAGCGCCAAAAATAGCGGTGACAGCATGTGTAATATATGCAAAAAGAATCTCACTACGCAGTTGCATATGTGACAAATAAAGCACCATTGAGCCACCTTACAATCGAGGCAGGTACCAATTTGTGAATTTGTATTGAACATTATATCTACAAGGCCCTGCATGTCTGCAATGAGACACTCATGTGGTTTCTGAACTCTAAGGATAAAAAAAACACTATCTCCCAGTTGGCTGGAAGATGAGATTTCTAATTTTTGAGTTCCTTGGGCACAGGAGTTTAAAAGCGACACTAACATTTCTGCCCCAACCAGGAGCCATGGAAGGGGATTCTACCACTTTAGTACTCTCCAAATACATTTCCCTACACTCTCAATTCTAAATCCCTTCTACTTAAATATTCATCCAGGAACCATTTTTTGTTGCCTCATTTGCAACTGCTCTGAAGCACTCTTCCACAATACTAAAACATCAATATTTATCACTCCGGAATTTTATTATTCATAAGTTAACAATATCTCCATTATTTCCATTTTCTCAGTCCAGACAGCTTCCCAGTGAACATGTTGCAATCTCTCTCAAGTCTTAAGATCTTAAAACTGTAAAGACCAATACAGCACACACTGAGATTATATTTTATGTTATCTTAAATTCTACTTCCCCATTCTTTTTTTTGGTGATAAACAAGAATTCCGCTGCATTTTTATGGCCATCCCCATTAGAGAATTTATATTTAAACTCCTATGCAGCAGTTCTCTGACCACCCATTGCTTGCCTTCAGCATCAAGCCAACTTCCAGATATAATTACTCCAGTTTTTTTTAAACCAACTTATTGACATTGAATTTCAACTGCTACTTTTAGGCTGTTCTCTATCTTATCAATATCACTTGCAAATTCCTCTGGGCTTCCAAATAATTTCATCTCTCTTCTATTTTGGTTTCTTCTGCAATTTTGACACCACCAACTCCAAAACAGGGTACATTCACCGAGTGGAAAGAGTCCTTGAACTGGACGCATCTGCATAGCCCAAACCAGGTCTAATCTTGAAAAGCTACTCTCAGCCCCTGGCCTCTCTCCTTTGTCCCTTATATATTTTTTTAATCAGTTTGCTATCCCTTCCCTATTTCTGTAAACGCTAACGGCTGACCTTCTGGAAAGTGCATGACTTTTTGCAACTATGCCATCAACCTTTCTGTCACATCAGCTTCCTTCTCACAAAATTTGTGTGATCACAGTCACCCTTTTGAAAATCATGCAAACTCTGCAGAAAAAAGATAGATTCTGTTAAGGCACAAACACCTCAACAGGAAAAGTGGTTCATCCATGGTCGACCAGAGGAATTTAAGGTAGCATTAAATCCAAGGAAGAGGGGTATAAAGCTATCAGAACTAGCATCAGAGCTCTAAATTGGAAGCATTTTAGAATTAAGCAAATTTGACAAGGATGAACAAGACGGGAGTAAATGGGCAAGAAGCATAATTAATGGATACTAAGAGTTTCTACGGCAATCTAAAAATAAAAGGACTAATGAGGAGAAATATGGATCCCATGCAAAAACAGCTGAATTTATAATGGGGATTAAGGAAATGGCAAAAATAAATAATCTGTTGCTTCTGTTTTTGGAGAAAAGATTAATACCAGAGATCGAAAGGAGGTTTTTCGATAGGCCCTTGGAAATGGTGATATGGATCACGTGAAGGCAAAGGAGATTAGTTTAACTTGCCTCACGTTGGGCATGGACATTGTGGGCCAAAGGGCTTGTTTATGTGCCGTACTGTTCTAAGATCTATGATCTGAAGCAATTAATTAAAACAAGTAGCAGTCTTAATGAGACTAAATGTAAATGTCTCCTAAAGGACCTTATAATAGTAAGATTAAACGAGAACTTACCAAGTTTGAAGTTTGATCTTTATTTTATGAGGAGTTACGTTGGTGATTACGTGAACAAGACCCGTCAGGGCGCATGCGCGTCAATCTTCAAAGCAGCGGTATGAAATCACAGATAACACAATATTTGAAGTAACATATTAAGATGAGCAACATGAGAACTACCATATGACCTTTTTTATGAGAGAGGGTTGGGCGTGGCGGGCACGCAATCACCAACGTAACTCCTCATAAAATAAAGATCAAACTTCAAACTTGGTAAGTTCTCGTTTAATCTTACTATTTTACTTCGGAGTCACGTTTGTGACTACGTGAAGGGTTCAAAGCTCTGTGATTTTATGCCGCAGATCGAAATCCCGGCTTCTCACTGCATTGATTGACTTTCGATGAGAAACAATCAATAATGCGTTAAACATGAAATGTGAATATCATGCAGTAATAATTGATTTGAATAATCAAAACAACCAGTAACCCCTCTATCCCAGGGGAAACTAAACAGGATTTAATCCTGAATTTGCAAACAGCCTTTCTCTGATCGGCGATCGGCCGATGGTCAAATAAAAGAAATTTAAAAAAATTAATTTGACCACCCGGCACCTATAAAAATATGGCTGCTGTGAACATCCATCGCCCTAGCCGACGACGTTGCTCCTGGAAAAAAGGATATATACACTTCAGTGTTAATACCTGCCTTAATCAACATTTGCTTTAAACCACCTTGAGATAGTCTGCACTAACACTCTCCTGTGTGGCTTCATGTCACTGATAAACAATGCTGTTTCCACATTTCTAAAGGTCTTTATAGCTTCAATATAATGAAAATAAATGTGCCATTACACATAAACATGGATCAGTAGGTTATGCTGAAACACAATTTTCACAAACCTGTGACACCTGGCCTGCTCTGCTTAAGCAGTACGCAATTATATAACATAACATTCTCTTCAGGAACTTCCATCCTGTCTAGCAGAAGTTTTTGCAAAATCTGCACTTGCTATGCTGAACCAATGCCAAGAGCATAAACACTTTCATGATTAGTCTGGCAAATTCAGAGACATGACAGGAACCTACTGTCGAAGAATCTTGAGGAACACACTTACATCCCAGATCGCCATATACCTGGGTTTAGGAAGTTTAGAGTTGAAATTCCTTTCATCAATCCAGCTATGATATGATGAAACTCAATAGGATCTTTCCTGACCCCATCAAAACCATACGATGACAAAGCACTTAAAGCTGTATTAATGGTGCTATAACTGAGCCCCTCATCATCGTAGAGTGTCAACAGGAACTCTAAAATATCCACAATACCTGCAGTACTATAGTCAATATTATTTTGTACACAATATTGCTCCCATTTTTTTACATAAGTAATATACCCCTTTTGAGTACTCTTTCTCCAGGCTACAGTGAGCATGTCCACCGTTCACCCAGACAGTCCTTGCTTCAGATATGGCCTTCTTAAAACCTGCAAACTAACAAGTTAATACAATCACATAACAGATGACTTTCCCTTGTTAGCGGATGCTCCAGTCAATTCCTACGCTTGGGAACCACCAGAAAGAGGTTGGATCCCTAACTGTAACATCAAAGGGAACCATGCTTGATTCGGCCAATTAGGTATTACGAGCACCCTCAAAGCAGCATTCTGCTTGATTTCTTGCAGACTCCGACCTATTAGGCAAAATGGTAGGAAAATATATAAAACATACCACCCCAATGTAACGTCAAAGTATCAATTGCAACTGCCACCTGGTCTGGTTCCCATGAAACCTATTTAGGCTGCTGATGGTTGAACCTTGATGCAAAACAAATCGATATCTGGCATTCATATACAAGTACTATATTATTGAACACCTCCTGGTTCAACATCCAATCTATGTTGTCATGGAACTTTCGTGACTTGGCATCTGCTACTATGTAGAATCTACCTGGTAGATAAATAGCTGAAATATATTTTTCCATGCACCAGCCCAAATGTGATTAGCCAATCTGTCACATTAATGTATATGCCACTTGCGTATTATTGTCAATCTGATACTGAACATGCAGATAACATTTGTTAGAGCAATAAGCCTCTTTATAGTTAATTGCCCATGTCTGCACAAACGATGCCTCTTGCTCAGTCCATCTGCCTCCACAGCTGAAACTCGTATCCGTGACACCTCACCCGAGTGCACTGACATTCATCTGCAAAATCATGGAAGGCTGGTCAAGCATTACCTTGCTATAACTTCTGGACACATGGTGAATCCACCATTGCAAATCAGAAATAGCCTTTACTGATAACTGCATAGGTCTATTATAATGACCCGAATGTATCCTTAATGCCTCAATTAGCTTGATACACCTGTCAATTAGCTCTACCCTTTTTTTCCCTGGGCAGAGTCACTTAATTGAATCAATTGTGACCCAAATAGTCAGGTGTTAATTTGGATTCCTCTGGATGAATAATGCCCAATCTTTGAAAATTGGATTTAACAACTATCACCTGTTACTTCAGCTGTTCTCTTGGATACACCTGTAATCAAGATATCATCGAGATAAGCCATGAACACCTGTACCCTGGCCTTTCAACATGCCTATTATAGGTTTTAACAATTTTGTTGCCATAGTTGATCCATCCAGGTGAATTTCAAATATCCTGCAAATAAACAGACATTGAGTAATGCGCATCTTTAAGCTCTAGAGTCGCCATATAGCATCCTTTTGCCCAGTTGCTTGGCAGTGACAATTCCATCTTACAATGTCCATACTACATCCCCCATCCTTTTTTGGCCTGGGAAAATATTAGACACAAATTGATGGGTTGGTGAACAAACTTATAATTACACCTTTATCACATAAGCTTGCAAGCGCAGTCTGAACATCCATCTGTTCTGTTAATGAAAACTGAATAGTTCTACCAAGAACATGCTGAATGTGCAAATCACAATTTGGATTGAAATCCATTCGAAACCTTTGACTAACACTCTGTATAAACAGAGCTAAGGTAATTTGCTTCCATTCATCCCAGAAACAGATGTAATGTACCCCAGTTTAAGTTGTGTCACATTTGATATGTGCACCTGAGAACCAGGCCCACCTACCTCCTTGGTACCTGGTGGATGTTTGACCATGTTCCCACTTCATTTGTAGGGGTACTTTCTTTTGGAAACTTGCCGACTGCCGGTGGCTTGATCAAGCCCACCGTCTTTGCCTCGCCGTCCATGTCCTTGACACTCTTGGCGAGGTCCTCTCCGAAGAGTAGGTTTGCCGGCTGTATGTTGCTAGGCTGCAATCTTGGAATTAATGGTGGGCCGAATGGCACTTTCCCTGAGACAATTTATCTAAAAAATGGGTGCTACAAAGCAACCCTAGTACCTCTTGCTGTGTCTCCGACACATGCCCTCCATCCACCGTTCTCGCGAACGCCGTGATTCCTGAGCCAAGTAATTTCAGGATTCTCTGCAGCTTCATCTCCTGGGCACTGCACGCCCACGCCCGTCTGGCTCCATATCACCCGGTTCACTGCTGGCACCTTCAGCAACTCGCAGTTACCCCGTCTCTTGGTGATTCCAGACTCTGACTGGACAGCGAATCGTACTGTCAGAGATGGGAACTCTGACAACGGCCGTCTTCGCTTTCCCAGTGGCATTCCATACTCTGACGGGACAGCGAATCGTGCTGCCAGAGAATGGACCTCTGACAACGGCCGTTCTTCGCTATTCAACAAAGTCTCCGTCAGAATCGGGTCAGAACTGAGCTGACCCTATCGTGGAGGCCAGCTCTTCTCCCAGTGGCACTCCATACTCTGACTGGACAGCGAATCGTGCTGCCAGAGAATGGACCTCTGACAACGGCCGTTCTTCGCTATTTCCAAGTCTCAGTCAGAGTCGGGGTCAGACCTTAGCTGACCCTCTGCACTCACCTCATGCATGAGGGTGTTTTAAGCAGCCCTCTACCAGGTGCTGCCGGCGTGGCCTTTCTGCAGCCTACCGCCCACACGACTCCTCCCCGGAGTGTGCGTTTCTGGAGCAACCTCTGTATGAGGTGCTCCATTTGGGAGAACCGTTTAAAAAACGTCTCCAGCCCCATACAGGCTCGTTGTGGCCTGACTCAGTTGAGTCCAAGGGCCTCCCAGACTTCCCTGTGCCTTACACCCGACAGGCGTTGGCTTTGGTGCTTTTTAGCACTGAGTCTGAAGTCGCCCCGCTCCCGGTCGGCGACTGTGCAGGGGTACGAGGCAGCCGCTCACAGACCGCAGTCCCGCGGCTCTCCTATGCTTTACCTGCGGCTGCCCTAACACGCCCTGCTCGTCTTCATCATGGTGCTGCCTGTAATAAAAAACACAGAGCACCACAAAAGGAACTTTCCCCTCCAGCTAAGCTTCCCACTTAGCTGGAGCTTTAAAACTATAAAATTACTTTAAAAGTACCTGCTACAGGAGGAGCTCTATCCTCCCCTGCTCGTCTTCACCATGGTGCTGCCTGTGACAAAACACAGAGCACAGTAAAGGAACTTATTTTACTCCAGCTAAATTTCTGACAAGTTTCAGACTTAGCTGGAGCTTTAAAACTCTTTAAAAATACCCTAAAAGTACTTACATCGAGAGGAGCTCTGTCCTCCCGCTGTCTGTGCGCCAATACGACCGACGTAATGACGCGCATGCGCCCTGACGGGTCTTCTTCACGTAGTCACAAACGTGACTCCAAAGTAAAATCTGCGTCAGCCCATTCAACTGAAGTGGTGGAAAAATTACTAATCTCCTTGCACACTCAGGCTCCTTTTTCAACTCACTAATATGCCAGTAGTGAACAATGGACAACTCCCCCACCACCCCACCTCCTTATTACTAATAAACAAGTTCAAAATCAGTGAGTTGGATTCTTCAAAGTCTTCAGTTTAAAACTGATCAGTCTGAAGAAGGGTCTTGACCCAAAACGTCCATCAATCTGAAGGGTCTCGACCCAAAACATCACTCATTACTTCTCTCCAGAGATGCTGCCTGTCCCGCTGGGTTACTCTTTGTGTCTACCTTCGGTTTAAATCAGCATCTGCGGTTCCTTCCTACGCATTTTGCCAATATCTAGAGTGCCCTATTAGTTGAGAAGACAAAGCTTGATCTCTTGGGACATTTGGAGGGGCACGTAACTGAAGTGTTGGGGGGAAGCTTTTTGGGACCAGCGGCCATAGTTTTATTAGCTTTAAAATATTAATGGACAGTGTGGGCCTACAAGTTAAAGTTCTGAATCGGGACAAGGCCAACTTTCATAG
Source organism: Malacoraja senta (assembly GCA_038087875.1). Taxonomy (NCBI): domain Eukaryota; kingdom Metazoa; phylum Chordata; class Chondrichthyes; order Rajiformes; family Rajidae; genus Malacoraja; species Malacoraja senta. Next base: position 331,553,122 of record CM075977.1, read on the forward strand.
TATTAAACATGAAATTTCTAAAGTTGATTGGAGTGGAATATTTGCGGGCGAAGAGACATCTGGAAACTGGGTTGCTTTTAAAAGAGTGATGATAAAAGGCAAGCATGTCCTTGTTAGAGTAAAGGGCAAGGCGGCTGATAGTAAGGATCCCTGGATGACGAGAAATTGAGGGTCGGGTGAGGAAAAATTAGGACGAATGGGCCAGGTGTAAGGCAGCTGGGATATGATGTATCTATCCCTCAAGGTGTTTAGGGGACAGAAGAGCATACTTCAGAAGGTAGCTCTGGCAAATAATATCAAGGAGAATCCTAAGAGATTTTATGTAGAAGACGAGAAAGAGGATAACTAAAGAAAGAAAAGGCCCTGTCAGAAACTAAAGCGGTCATCTATGTGTGGAGGTGGACAAGGTGAGTATATCTCCTGTTTTTACCATGAAGAAAAACATGGAGGCTCGGGAACTTGGGACAGTTAATGGAGATGTTCAATGGACAATCCATACTATGGTCAAGGAGGTCCTAGACATCTGTGGGAGGCTGGAGAAGAAATTGCATGGGCCTTGGCTGAGATATATGAATCATCGATATACACGGGTGAGGTGCTGGATGTCTGGAGAGTGAGTAATGTTGTAGCTCTTTTTAAGAAGGGGTCCAAGACAAATCTTGCAACTATACTCCAGTGAGCCTAACATTTGTCATAGGAAAGTTACTGGATAATATTCTTAGCGATAAGAAATATAAACATTTGGATAGACAGAGGCTGATTACGAATAGTCAGCATGCTTTTGTACGTGGGAGATTGTATCTTACGAATTTCATTGAGTTTTTTGAAGAGGTAACTAAACAGGTTAACGAGGGCAGGGCTGTAGACATTGTCTATGTGGGCCTTTGATAAGGTTCTGCATGGTAAGCTGCTCTGGAAGGGTACGGCCCTGTCCCACTTATGTGTCCTTGGCACACAAATTACGCGACTTCGTCGTCGCGTTGAGGCGCATGAGCATCGTGTGGCCGCCCGCGGCCGGTCCCACTAAGAAGCGCGGAGGGGTATGGAGTTATGCGCGGTATCGCGCGGCGTTCCGGGATTTTGTACCGAACAAAATCTTCGCGCGCCATCGGCCTGTCGCGTAACTGACGGCCAAAGTGGGACAGGCCCAAGACCCTGGCGCGACGCAACGTCTCACCTCCAACAGCAGCAGAAGCAGGCAAACGATCGTCGAACTCAGCCTGGGGTCCACGGCTGTTGCGGATCCGGATCCGCCCCCACTTCTACTCCCAGAGCGGGGCCAAGAAAATTGAAGATAGACACAAAATGCAGGAGTAACTCAGTGGGACCGGCAGCATCTCTGGAGAGAAGGAATGGATGATGTTTTGGGTCAAGACCCTTCTTTCAGACTGAAGAAGAGTCTCGACCCGAAACATCACCCATTGCTTCTCTCCAGAGATGCTGCCGGTCCCGCTGAGTTACTCCTGCATTTTGTGTCCATCTTCAAATGACGTCACGTGCTCCAGACGGCTGTGCGGGCGCATGATGACGCGCGCAACCTTCGCGGGACCGTCGCGCCTCAACGCGACGAGGTCGCGTAATTAGCGTGCCAAGGCCACGTAAGTGGGACAGGGGCTTTAGATTGCATGGGATCCAGAAAGAGCTAGCCAACTGGATACAGAATTGGTTTCATGGAAGAAAGCAGTGGGGTGATGATTGGAAGGGTGTTTTTCGAACTGGAGGCCTGTGACGAGTGGTGTACCTCAGGGATCAGTGCTGGCCCTATTGCTGTTTGTGGTTTATATTAACTATTTGACTGTTAAGGTACAAGGCATGCTTAGTAAGTTTAGAAAAGTGTGTCGTATCGTAGATAGTGAAGATGATTATTGACAATTATCGCAGGCTCTTGATCAGCTGGGCAAGTGGCCTGATGAATGATTAATGGAGTTCAATGCAGATAAGTGCGAGGTGTTACCTTTTGGTAAATCAAATCAGCTCAGGACCTTCACAGTGAATGGTGGGGCCTTGTGGAGTGCTGTAGAGTTGAGGGATCCAGGGGTATAGGTACATTGTTCACTGAAAGTGGTGTCACAAGTAGAGTGGTCAAAAGAGCTTTTGGTACATTGACCTTCATCAGTCAGGATATTGAGTATAGAAGTTGGGATGTTATGTTGCAGTTGTACAAGACATTGGTGAGACCACATTTGGAGAATTGTATTCAGTTATTCAGTTTTGGTCACTTTGCAATAGAAAGAATGTCATTAAGCTGGAAAGAGTGCAGAGAAGATTTACAAGGATGTTGGCAGGACTCGAGGGCCTGAGCTATAGGGAGAGGTTGGGCAGGCACGAACTTTATTCCTTAAAGCGCAGAAGGCTTATCTTATAGAGGTGTATAAAATCATGAGCGAATAGTTGACAATTAAGGCCAATTAATCATCATAAACTTGCACATTTTACATTAAAATTAGAATAACATTCTGATCTAAGCTCCATGTGATCAGAGTAGAAGGGAATTTTAACTCAAACGGTAACACATGTTTAACCAGAGCTTTATAGTGAGTGGGTTATATGAATAATAATATAAATAATATGAACAAAACCATGTAAACTCCGCACAGACAGCACCAAAGTTCAGGATAAATTTGGTCGCTGGTGCTGTAGAGCACTACCGTAGGGCTACTCCGCCACACACTTAGTTAGACTTCCAATTTATATCAAGAATTTTACCCTGTTCCTGATGTACGTCAGCCCGTTTACAGTCAACAACAATCTTAGGGTCACCTCTTTCAGGCGCTGGTTAAGATGTTAAGAGAGAAAATTGACAAATGGACACATGTTTTTGAATGAAAGCCCTCCATCTGCACACACACAGAAAGATCCATCAGCCACCCTCCCACCCCCATAGGCACCTGACGATGCCATTCATTTTGATGGTAAGTAGGCTCAGAGGGTCGTATGGTTTACCCCTTCTCCATTTTCTGAAGAAGCAGTGAACTGTTTTCTAGACGCCTGGCAACAGCCCTACAAGAACAGCAAGAACAGCTGAAGAGCTGAGCATACGTTTATATTCTTACTTTTCTTGTACGTTTTATAACATAAACTACCCCTAGTGTAAGAAAGGACTGTTGATGCTGGTTAATGCTGAAGATAGACACAAAAAGCTGGAGTAACTCAACGGGTGAGGCAGCATCTCTGGGGAAATTGAATAGGCAACGTTTCGGATTGGAACCCTTCTTCAGACTCAAACAGCCCCTGTGGGTTAAGTTTCACAGACCTGGTGTGCTGTTTTGACACTTCCCCCTCTCACTGACTGAGGGTATTACACAACTCAAGTGTCAAGCTATGCAGCTCACTCAAATTGTTCAGATGTACAGCAGACATGTAATTACTGGGATAAAAGGATCAGCTGACTGCTACCCAATGCCGAATGCAAATATTTTCAATTCTTTCAACAGCAAAATTGATCCATTCCATTTCTGTGGTAGCTGTCGGGCAGAAGCAAGAATGTACAAACACACAGAATATTTCTTTATTTATATCTGTTTGATGCGGAAAATCGTTCAGTTTTGCACAACTAGCATGAGGTACACATAATTTCAGTCACTGACCTCCATCGTAGCATGCACTCTCTGGTTAATTCCTAAATTTCCAAAGATAATGAAAAGATTGGAGCATGTTTATCACTTGCTAACTTTAATGGAAATAAAACAACAATTTTGCCAATTCACTGTCAGCCCATTTACTGCTACTGATATTGGCCAATATTACCCCTCAGACCACTTGTGCAAACCTAACTGCACCATCAGAGCAATGGATTCCGCATTTAACCACCAGCCGCTCACCAGACACTCAGCCGCACGGAATTGATGCATTTAATGGTTAGTGAAAATAGATCAAGAATTATAGAGCCTAGAACAGTACAGCACAGGAACAGACCCCAATGTCTGTGCCGCAGATGATGCCAAGCTAAGCTAATTTCACCTGTCTGCATATGATCCACATCCATATTTACTGCATAACTTCAAATATCATTATTTCCCCTCCAAAACAAACAGTCAGTGCTGCTGTAATCGGATCTGGATCAGAGCAGTTCCATGCAATTGCTTCCTCATTCCACAGCTAAAGATGCTGATTCATGATGACCATGGGGTAAGATTTCAGGGAGAAGGGCCACCTTGTGTCTTTCTCCTCCTGAGGGGATCCAAACAGTAACAGCAGGTCATTTCACTCTCGTGAGGGGGGTTCTGATCGATCAAACCCAATCTTGCCTTGATTGTTTATACATGCTCAGCTGTCTATTGGGGTGGGTGACTGGACCGGGAGTGAATAAAAAAGACAGGGTCAAACTAGTGTATACATTTGCACAGCCGCACCAGCTGAGATGAACTAACACAATGGAAGTCTGTCCAAGAACTTCCCATCCCATCAATATTGGCCTTTGTCTAATATTGGGCGATATTAAAACACCAATTTTAACCGACCTGCACAACTCTAATCCTACCTCAGCAATGGAACACTAACAACCACCTTGTGCACAAACATGGATTTGTTTATTAATTATGTTTTTATATTAAAGGAGGGCGGTACGGTGGTGCGGCAGTTGAGTTGCTGCCTTACAACGCCAAAGACCCGGGGTCGATCCTGACTAGGGGTGCTGTCTGCATGGAGTTTGTACGTTCTCCCTGTGACTGCGTGGGTTTTATCCGGGTGCTCCAGTTTCCTCCTACATTCCAAAGATGTGCAGGTTTATAGGTTCATTGATTGATAAGGTTGGTTAAGGCACCTTTGATAAGGTGACACATCGGAGGCTGCTAAGGAAGATGAAAGCACATGGTATCAAAGGGCAAATACCCGCATGGATAGCAGGTTGGCTGGATGGCAGAAGGCAAGGAGTGGCAATAAAGGGGGATTTTTCTGGTTGGCTGCCAGTGACTAGCGGAGTACCGCAGGGCTCAGTGCTGGGGCCGCTGCTCTTCACGTTGTATATTAATGATTTAGACGAGGGGATTGAAGGCTATGCAGCCAAGTTTGCGGATGATACAAAAATAGGTGGAGGGGCAGGAAGTGTAGAGAAAGTAAGGACTCTGCAGAAGGACGGATAGGTTGGAAGAGAAGTAACGGATGGAATGTAGTGTCGCAAAGTGTGGATTTTGGTAGTAGGAATGAAGGCGTAGAATAGAACAGGAAGTATAGAACATTGTGGCATTTGCCATAATATTAAAAGTTCTTAAAAGTTACCCAATCGTGCCAAACAAGTAGACATTTTTTAAAATTTCACAGAAATTAGGTCAATGTAGAAAGGAACCGTCCTAAATTTGTTGCACAAAGCTTTCATTATAAAATGTTTTTGCCTTTAGATATTCTGGCAAGAGTTCTTTTGCAGTCAGTGTGAAACTCAAAATGCTTTAATATAGATAGCTGACAAGAGCTACTGTGCGCATCCAAACAAAGATCAATTGTACTGGTGAATGGTACTAACGTGGATGGCTTGAAACGCTGCTACCATTATAACCCCTCACTTTCATTCAGTAATCAAGAGAGGGGATGACAATTCTGTCTTAACCATGTTTAGTTGAAAACCGAAGCTGGACACAAAATGCTGGAGTAACTTAGCGGGACAGGCAGTGTCTCTGGATAGAAGGAATGGATGACGTTTCGGGTCGAGACCCTTCTTCAGATTGAGATTCAGGGGAGAGGGGGACACAGAGATATGAAAGGGTAAGGTGTGAAAACAAGAGATCAAAGGGGATGAGGCACAAGGAAAATTGAGAATAGGTGATTGTAAGCTAGGGGAAGGCAACAACGAGCCATAAAGATAAAATTTAATCAGGACAGTCATAGTGGTCGGAGAACTCAGATGAGAGAGGAGATGGAATGTAATTTTTACCTCTCTGTTTAAAACCCACCATCAAGTTGCTTAGGTAGCCTCAGCCACAGGATCAGACGGCATCTAATAGAGAGGCTGCATCACAGATAGTTTAATAAATGCTCAAAGCACTTACAGTGGAGCAGGCGAGGCTGGTACTGGTGGCCCTTAAGGTGGACAAGGCAATGCATAGAGAAAGCTCCACTTGTTGATATGGGGCAGATTTGATTTTGATGTTGTCCTTAGCAAGACACATTTTTAGTCGATAGCATCAAAAAGATGATGTATTAATAGTTCCTATCCATGAACCTAATAAACTTTCCTATGGGCATAACTGTATTCTCAGTGCACTTGGGTACAGAATCCAGGTCACTTTATCACTTTGTGTAGATTGTTTGCTGTGCTGCCTACGACTATCGACGATTAACTTAACAGAGGACTCGTCTCCTTTAGCCACTAAAGTGCCCACCTTGTATAGGTATGTTACAAAACTTACCTTCAGCGGCGCTGCAGTTCTGCCACTGGCCGTGTGCGCGACTTTGGCGCCTTTGAGGGGGGGGGGGGGGTTAAAATGTGTTTTTTCTCCTGCCTGTCCGAGATATATTTTCTCGGGCTGCTAGCTAATGCTGAAGAATTGTTCCGACTGCCGTTCTGTGAATTATTTTTTTTTTTATCGCGGGACAATTTCAACGCTGGAGTAAAATAAATATCCGCTTCTAATGCCGTCAACGCCGATAACGGGACGGATTTCACGTACGGGACATCTAAAGGTAAGCTGTTTATTTTACATATAAACGTGCTTCTTAGGATTACCTTAATACAAATTTTACGTTGCGAAAAGGTGATTTAGGCCCCATACGAACCGACAGTGTTTTTCCTGCTGATATGGGGTTTAAATTCACCGCAACCACAACGTTCCAATCGATCGCGTTCCACAAAATCTCACTTGCAAGATTATTAAAATGGCCATTAATTTACATGAATTAAACACTAAATTCCTTCCATTTGGCCTATAAATTCATGACAGTGAGATTTAAAAATCATGTTATATTGTGAATTCTTGTGTGAATGTTATTTGGACACTTAGGCTATTTAAAAATGTTAATCTTTTCTTAAGAAATGGATAGATGTTTAGATCTAGTAATTGAATTTTGTAATTAGCTACAATTAGGTATCTAACTAATTATATGCTTTAATTTCAGGTCATCCAAGTAAGATTGTTTCATATTTGTTTCAGAATGCTTCAATCTATAATAACTGAAAATTTATTTCAGTTCTCTTAATTTTTAAGAAAGTTATGGGCTTTTGACTGTCCTCGGTCACAGCTTTTGGGTTGTCAATGGAAAAGCAAAAGGGAACAAGATGCTAATTTCCGAGTATGAAATTGGCCATAACTTTTTTAATACTGAAGATATGAAAGTGAATTAGGTGCCAAATTAAACTTCTTTTTATGCTTTATCTGATGGGATAAATTGCAGACTTGATTTTTTAAATCTCAAAATTTTGTAACATTGCTACCTTGTGAGCTTTTCCAGTGGCTCCACAGATCTCTCACAGTGATGTGTTTGTCTTCCTTGTGGAATGTATTGCCTTTACTGGTCGGATCTTTGTCCTTCATATCTTCTTTGATGAACTGCAGAAAAATAAAACGAACAAAGTGAATCTTTAGAGCAGATAATGTGGGGCCCCAATGTAATGTTAAGGGATCACAGCTTAAGGATAAGGGGGAAATCCTTTAAAACCGAGATGAGAAGAACTTTTTTCACACAGAGAGTGGTGAATCTCTGGAACTCTCTGCCACAGAGGGTAGTCGAGGCCAGTTCATTGGCTATATTTAAGAGGGAGTTAGATGTGGCCCTTGTGGCTAAAGGGATCAGAGGGTATGGAGAGAAGGCAGGTACGGGATACTGAGTTGGATGATCAGCCATGATCATATTGAATGGCGGTGCAGGCTCGAAGGGCCGAATGGCCTACTCCTGCACCTAATTTCTATGTTTCTATGTCTATATTAATACATAATTTTGGACACTTGTTAAAGCTCAGGTAAAGTTATGTACTTAAACTCCAAGTCATGGACAAGGATTAATGATTAACTAGAGGGAGGGCAATGATGGGTTTAAAGATATTTTCAATTAAAATAAGGAAAATTTACAATGGTTCTGTATCACTGCTGTGTAAATAAAACCATTTGTTTAAAAAATCTTACTCAGATCAGTTTAGTTTATTGTCCTATACACCAAGGTGCAATGAAATTACTTGTTTGTGCAAAGTTTCATGTTGGGACCATTCTTCAGAAATATAGGTGAGATACAATAGGTGTGAGTCTAGGTGGGGCCCAGTGGAGGGGGAAGGGAAAGAAGAGGAAGGTTGTGGAGAAAGAAAGGGGTGGGGGAGGGGGGTTCTATGGCTACCTGAAATTGGAGAATTCAATGTTTATACCGTTGGGCTGTAAGCTACTCAAATGGAATGTGAGGTGCTGTTCCTCCAGCTCTGGCAATGGAGGAGGCCCAATACAGAAGGTCGGTATGGGAATGGGAAGAGCGCTTGAAATGGTTAGCAACCGGGAGATCCAGCAGGTCGTGGCACACCGAGGCAAACTGTCGCCGGGTCCACCACATCAGGAACAACGGATCAGTAGATGAGGTTAGAGAAGGTGCACATGAACTTCTGTCTCACAAGGAAGGCTGCTGGGGTCCCTGGACGGAGGTAAAGGAGGAGGTATTGGGACGTAAACATCTCCTGCAGTTGCTGGTGAAAATACCCGAGTGGGAAGGGATGAGTGAACCCAGGAGTTGCAGAGGGAGCAATATCTGCAGAAGGAGGAAAGGGGTAGAGATGGGAGGATGTGAATGGTGGTAGGATCATGTTGGAGGTGTCAGAAATGTCGGAGGATGATGTGTGGGACGCAGAGGCTGAGGGTAAAGAGTGAAGTCCAGGGTAACTCCATTTTTGTTCCTCTGCGGGGGGGGGGAAGAGGGGGAGCAAGAGCAGAACTACAGGTCACAGGAGATGCGGGAAAGGGGGTCCATCTATCACAGCAGGGAGAAACCAAATTTATTAAAGAACAAGAACATCTCGGAAGTCCTAGAATGGAATGCCTCATCTTGGGAGCAGATGCGGGGGAGACGAGAAATTGTGAGAAGAGGATGACCTCTTCCCTATACGTCGGTACACGTGACGACGATAAACCTAAACCTAACCTGCGGTTGTGGATGGAAACAGACACAAAAACTGCTGGAGTAACTCATCGGGTCAGGCAGCATCTCTATCCTTTAATGCTCACTCTTTCAAGATGCCCTACCATTTTCAAAGAGTTATGCACTTGCTGAGGCATGTCCCTCTCTTCCTGGTGACTCTTTAGGACTCTGCTATTTGGTCTCTATCATCTCCAGTTCTTTCTCCTGCCAAAATGTATTACTTCACCCAGAGAGTTGTGAATCTATGGAATTCTCCGCCACAGAGGGCAGTGGAGGCCAATTCACAGGATGAATTTAAAAGTGAGTTAGATAGAGCTCTAGGGGCTAGCGGAATCAAGGGACCTGGGGAGAAGGCAGGCACGGGTTACTGATTGTGAATGATCAGCCATGATCAAAATGAATGGCGGTACAGGCTCGAAGAGCCAAGTGGCCTCCTCCTGCACCTATTTTCTATGTTTCTATGTTTCACACTTCATTTTGTGGAACTGTATCTGCCATTTGTCTGCAATGCGGGCAGCATATCTTTGTTTTGCTGTTTACAACTATCCCAAAAATTGTGAGTGAAAATACAGAGCATGCGGTTACATTTTAAACTGGACGAACATGTAGAGCAAATCTGGAGCACGGAATGAAAACACAAAATTCATATCTGTGGAGCAGCTCAAAACAAGCCAGGGAAGAAGAGTGAGACCTAGATAAGTAAAGCACAGTGAAATTATCTAAAAACAATGAGAAAATGAGGAATGAGCACACATTTTCAACCCATTGAAAACAGAGATACACACCAGTGTGTGTACACAAACAAACACACACTACGAATGGAGTTATTTAAAATTTTCAAGAGATACTTTATTTCAAAATGTGACATTATATAAACAGCAATATTAAAAACAAAGTACCTTGCAGGAGAGATGATTGCTCCCGGTCTATCTGGAATATAATTGCCGCTCTTACAATGTAGAATATTTGCTAAAAACCTCAGTGCCTCGTTCAGATGACAATTTTCCATTTTACACCAGAAGCATGGTTCCTCCTGAGCAATTCAAATTCTGATACTCTGCCTTCAAATTGGAATTGGAACTATTCTATTCACTCTCATTACAACAGGAATGTACTTTACAACAGGAAGACATTAATGATGGCCCACCACTGCTCAGTGGGTAAGTGTATTGTTCAGAATGGGTGGATAACCTTGCTAGTTTCCAAGCTGTTCGGTCGGTGTATGAAGACAATCCACTTGTTTCATTTGCGGTCCATTTCGTGGAATTGTAAGCCTTTTGGATCAGATTTGTAACATCAAATGAAGCAAGGGTAAGCCATCTGTCTCACTGTCTCACAGCAACCTCTCTGTGGTTTCCCTAAGGTAGGTGAGTCTAACTTTAAGTTCATCCACTGATGCAGCAATGCTGAAGTAGTGGCATAAATAAACCCTAATAATTAGCAGAAGCAATAGGCTGTGGGCCGAGCATCAAAAATGTGTCTAGAAATCAATTTTCTTGACCCATGTTTCGGAACTACATGAAATTTTGCACAGATTTAGATAAAATATAATTGAGAAGGAAGTCATAACTCGTCAATGCCAAAAGTTGCAAATTAATTAATTAAACTAATTAGAAAATGAGATCAATGCCCATATTACACCATGGGGAGCCTATTTCCGTATTGCAATCTCTTTAAACCATATATTATTATACCATGTATATATAAGACGTGTGAATATGAATGTTATCATATATAATTATGTATAATTATATTATATAAAAATGATATAATGAATATAATTGTGTTTTTTTATTGAATGAGACTACTGCAGAGGTCCTCTTGAACCAGTCTAATTAATGGGTGTGCAGTTCCTGTGGGTTCCCCCATTTACTGAACCCCACTGACTGCCAGCGTGCAAAGTGGGACTGGGGCAGTGCCAGGCTGGGGGAAGGCTAAGGCAGGAAAATGCCTAACCCTAACTTGCCCCCCTTCCAAAGCTGCTGGAGCCACTTTGGGACCAGCTGCAGGCTCCGTACGTGTGGCCCCGCAGCGCTTCCACCTCGGCCAGCATTGTAGATGATATGTGCATGTACCTTTAACATAGTGACCTCACCACTACTAACCACTCCCCACATCACTGGTATAATTACAACCTTCCCACCCAGTTCTCTCTCTCTGGTTCCAGTGACAGACCACGAACAGCTAGGGCAGCAAAGTATGTGTATAATGTGTATTATGAATAAACAGTAGTAAAGATACAGTGCGTTATGACACATCTTTACATGGTGTCAGCCTCGTACCTTTGTGCCTCCAGTTTATCGGGTTTTCTTTCTTTTGAACCGTTTTCCCATTTTGTTTTTTTTATCTCCCGTGCCATGGCCACTTCTTGCCGTAAACCCGATATGCTCATCTTCGACTCGGACATTGTCCATCGGTGGGGTGTCTTCAGACGTGACTTTCAACACTACGTCACGATCGCCCACCCTGCTGCCACCGCTGCTACTCAGGCTTCCCTGCTTCTCAACCTGGCTGGTCCCGATGCCCTGGAACGGGCTGAGTCGTTTGTCTATGCTGCTGGTGAAGATGCTCGGAACCTGGTATGTCTTATGGCTAAGTTTACCGCGATGTGCGACATCCCCACTAACTGCATCCTAGAGCGTTTTAAAATGTTCACCCGGCGTCAGCTCCCTGGAGAGTCAATCGGTAGCTACATCGCTGCGCTGCGTCACCTGGCCAGGCGTTGCAGCCTGGACACGCTGACCCCCGATCAACTGACCCGGGACATTTTAGTGTATGGTCTTCAAGATGAAAACCTAAGGGCTGAATTTCTGCGGAAGCACGACCTGCCTTTAACCGAGGCTCTGCACGCCTCCCGCATGGCTGAGGCTGTCGCCTCGGCGGTGTCGTCTGCTGATGACATTAACTTTGCCAGTGTTGCTGGTCGCAGGCGAAACGCTGGCCCGCAACGACAACGGGGGTCCCCCGCGTCAGGGGGTAGCAGCCCACAGCGGTGCCCCAACTGCAACTTTACCTCCCACCAGTCTAATGTGTGCCCTGCACTGGGAAAGACGTGTAACTTTTGCAGGAAATTAAACCATTTCTCTGCAGCCTGTCGCTCCCGTGGGAAGCCAATTCCTGCTCCTCGCCGAATGTTAAACAACCTTGCTCGGGCTGATAGCGCACTTGGTTCACAGTGTGACGAACTCCCTTTGTCTGATTCGAGTTCCTCCCAGGGGGAGACCAGCATATTTTCGGTGTTGGATGCACCTGCTCTGATAACGAACCCTTCGGTTCGCGTTACTGTCAACGGCTCGACCTTCACTGCCAAACTCGACAAGGGGGCCGCGACCAATGTTATGTCAATAGGCCTCTTCAAGAAGATAAGGTCTGATGAGAAAGTCACTCCCGATCACTCCCTTTTGCATGCCTATGGGGGAGCCGTGCTCGTTCCAGTGGGGAGGGCTACCCTGCACTGCAAGGTACTGCATGCCGCTCAGCCCCTCACTTTTTATCTACTGGATACTAACGACATCACCCTGTTGGGTGCCCAGGCATGCCAGGACCTCGGCTTGGTCTCTTTCCACCGCGATATCCACCAAGTGCGGACACTTATGGACCCCCTGCGCGAATACCCTGACCGTTTTGATGACAAGCTGGGCAAGCTGCCCTGCTGCTACAAGATCGTTGTCGATCTCGATGTTGAGCCTATGATCCGTCCACCACACCGCGTCTCCTTCGCCATGAAGGACAAGGTGGAGTTAACGCTGCTCAACATGGATACCATGGGCATCCTGAAGGAGGTGAGCGAACCCACCCGGTGGGTCTCCACCATGGTTGTTGCGGCGAAAAAGGACAAGAGTGAAATTCGCATTTGCATCAACCCCAAAGACCTGAACCTTGCCATCAGACGCCCTCACTACCCCATGCGAACAGTGGAGGACGTCGCTGCACAGGTTGGCCCGGCCACTGTCTTCTCGGTTCTCGATGCCAAGAGCTCCTTCTGGCAGATACCGCTGGACGAGCGGTCCTCCTACTTGACTACCTTCGGCACACCTTTCGGCAGGTACCGATTCCTCCGCATGCCATTCGGGATCAACTCTGCCAGCGAGGTCTTCCAGCGGACGATGGAGCAGCTGTTCATCATTCTGCCGTGTGCCATCATCGTTGACGACATCCTGGTCTACGGTAAAGACGTTGCTGAGCACGATCTCCACCTCCGTCGAGTCCTGGACCGGGCCCGTGAAATCAACCTCAAACTAAACCCAAAGAAGTGCCGTTTCCGCGTCCCGGAGGTCACCTATGTGGACCACGTTTTTACCGCATCGGGGCTGAAGCCCGACCTGCAGAAGACAGCTGCGGTCTCCGATATGTCTTCGCCCACCGACGTGGCCAGCCTACAACGTTTCCTGGGCATGGTTAATTACTTGGGGAAGTTTATCCCTGACCTCAGCGAGCTGAGCGCGCCCCTGAGGGAGTTGATCAAGAAGGACACTGCCTGGGCTTGGTTCCCGCATCACCAGACAGCTTTTGATGTCCTGAAGTCCAAGCTGGCCAGTACCCCCACTCTCCAATTCTTCGATCTGCAGCGCCCCATTGTTCTTACCTGCGACGCCTCCAAGTTCGGTCTTGGTGCTGCCTGTCTGCAGCTCCACGATGGCCTGCAGCTGCCTGTTTCCTACGCCTCCCGCACCATGACCCCTGCCGAGCAGCGCTATGCTCAGATAGAGAAGGAGCTGCTTGCTGTGGTGTTTGCCTGCTCCAAGTTCAAGGACTATATCCTGGGCAACAGTTTCATGATCGAGACCGACCATCAGCCGCTGGTCTCTATCCTCAACAAGCCGATCCACGTTGCCGCGTCCCGGTTGCAGCGCATGATGCTACAGCTCCAGCGTTTTACGTTTAAAATTGTATATCGCAAGGGCAAGGACATGTTCGTGGCCGACACGCTGTCCCGCGCACCACTAACGTCCACTGATCGCCATCCATATGAATCGTCCGACCTGATGGTGCTTAACGTCAACATCGTGCCTTCCCAGCAAATGCAGTCCCTGGTCAGCAACACTGCCAAGGACCCTGCCCTGCAGCAGCTTGCCGACGTCATCAGGCAGGGCTGGCCAGACCGTCGTTCATCCTTGCCGCCTGGTGTTGTGCCATACTTCCTGGTCCGTGACGAGCTCGTGCTGCACGACAGCATGGTCGTGAAGGGACACAAGGTCGTTGTGCCTGCTGCCCTGCGGGACCAATACTTTCAGACCGCCCACCACGGTCATCCTGGGGCCGAGGCCACCCTGTCTCAGGCCCAGAGTTCTACTGGCCCGGCATGGCCCAAGACATCCGGGAGAGGGTCTCCGCTTGCTCTGTCTGCAATAGCCTCGCTCCCCATCAGCAACGGCAGCCGCTTCTGCAACAGCCTGCCCCCGAGCTGCCCTGGATGACCGTCGCCGCTGACATTTTTGAGTGGCGTGGAAAGCATTTCCTGGTTCTTGTGGACTCGTACTCCAGCTGGTTCGAGGTGGACCAGCTGCACTCCCTCACCTCTTCGGCCGTTATCGGCAAGCTGCGCCGCCACTTCGGAACCCATGGCACCCCGGCAAGTCTTCAATCGGACAACGGCGGCCAGTTCTCGAGCGCAGAATTTCGGAGTTTCGCTGCCACTTGGAACTTCCGACACTACACCAGCAGCCCAGAGTACCCTCAAAGCAACGGCTTGGCAGAGCGCGCTGTCCGCAGTGCTAAGGACTTGCTGGAACATTGTAGACTGTCCCATTCTGATTTTTACTTGGCCCTCCTCAACCTTCGAAACATTTGCCGCGACACTGCCTTGGGCACCCCAGCACAACGGCTGATGTATCGCACTACGAGACCTCCGATCCCGGTGACCCAGCGGTCCCTCGTTCCCTCTGTCCTCCGTCCCGCTGCCGTCCAGGAGCGCATTGCCCTCAAACAAGAAATCCAACGGCGCTCCCACGACAAGTCTTGTCGTCCTCTCCCGCCTCTGCTCCCAGGCCAAGTCGTCCGAATGCAGTCCCCCTCCAGTCACCCCAGGCTTGCCATCGTCGTCGGTACTGCTGGTTTGCCGCGGTCCTACCTTGTCGACCATGACGGTACCATTTACCGCCGGTCCCGGCAACATCTGCAGCTTGTTAACGAGCCACCACCGCCGCCTGCGGATCCCTTTTCCCCCTAACTGTCGACAATGCTGCCTGCCCCTCCGGCCAGTCCTCCCTCGCCTGCCCGTCTTACAAGCATGCCCTTCTGGATCATCGTGGTGATGATGGTGGGAAGCAGCACAGCCCTGCACGCCGCCCGGGCCGCCTTCAGCAGCCCCATATCGCCGGCTCTGTCAGACCGCCCGCTCGCTTGATGCAACCCGGCGGAGTCCCGGCCCGACGCTCATCAACCCGGCGGAGGCCCGGCCCGACTCTCACCACCTACCGGCGGCTCAACGGCCCGACAACCCGACCGATCCCCCACAGCATCCATCAGCCTACCGACTAGCCCGACTGATTGACCGTCCAACCGACCGACTGACCCTAACCCTATCATTTCTATTATCATTTCTATTTAACAGTTCACATTATAACTTTATAAAGATAAATCAATTGAGAAACAAAATGAACAGCAAGGTGAGCATTACCTTTATTCCTTGGAAACCTTGTTATTGTTTTGATGTAATGAGGAGGCAGCCATGATCCCAGGGTCCTCGCTGCTTAGCGACCATAAAACAAAGCGCGGGATTGGTCAATTTGCGTCCGACCTCAATGTCAAACGTGCATTGATTGGGCAATTACTTCTCAGAAAATTTGAGGTTTTTCTCATATTTCTTTAAAATGTACAGGTTTTGGTCTTGACGAGTTTCAAGTATGATTTATATAATATTTTTACACAATATGTTAAAAATGTAGGTAGTTCCGTGAGTTGGGTCACGAACCTGAACGAAAAAGCTCCTCGGCCCACAGCCTACAACTGAAAGATACATTTTGTCAGTGGGATCTTTCTAGTTTGTGGGTTTGAAAACAGTGACTAAGATATAAAGGTAATGCATGCGCTGCGAGAGGTACCCACAATTCTCTTGTGCTAACCCAACTAAAGGCACTTACATTAAGCAATAGATGTACCAAGATCCCATTGCTATTAGAATCCTGTGGCTTGTGAATACTAAACTATTAATTCCTCTGCATATTCAATTTCTGTACTTTCATAACCCTCCTGTGGTTTGCATTTCACTTGCACTTGAATGAAGCTTTGAATAAATCTGTGAAATGCATAAATATTTACATTGCTGAATTGGCTACACATTTGACTTTCCTCTTAAACAAACTAGTGAAATATAATCATGAAACTACTGGGATTTACTAATCAGCATGATGAGCAACGGGACCTCGGTTCCCTTTGAGGAAAGTCTTGTGTCTGTGTCTGCCAGATGCAAGAAATCTGGATCACACTGAATTAGATGACAAAGAAAACAAGGATGCCTGTCAGCTTCTTTCATGTTTTGGAACAGGTAAGAATCCTAAATGCCACATCAGGATTGAGTTTTGTTTGCGTGTACAATTATTTGGATGGTTAAATCCAATAAGGGTCTGAAAAGATACAATTATCATGGGACCCAGAACAACAACCATGCTCTCAACGTCAGTAAAACCAAGGAGCTGATTGTTGACTTTAGAAGAGTAAGACGGAGGATCCACAAACCCATCTTCATCGACGGGATGGTGGTGGAGGGAGTCAAACCATTCAAATGCCTGGGTATGCTTCTCTCTGAAGATCAGCCCTGGACCCAACACATTGATGCAATCATAAAGAAAGCTCATCAACGCATGTCGACAAACACTCTCTTGCACTTCTACAGGAGAGAGCATATTGACTGGTTGCATCATGTCCTGGTTTGGCAACTCAACCTCCCAGGAGGGAAAAAGATTGCAAAAAGTGGTCAATCACAACGGATCTCAAAAAGGCTACCAGCATCTTCAGGAAATCACGCCACCCTGACCACACTCTCATTTCACTTCTGCCATCAGGAAGAAGGTATAGGAGCCTGAAAACTCTAATGTCCAGGTTCAGGAGCAGTTTCTTCCCAACTACCACCAGGCTCTGAAACACTACAACCTCCAACTAAGCTCCAAACTACATAGGCTTGGGAGTGGGGTGTTTGGGGAGTGGGGGGGGTTGGGTGGCACTGTTTATGGCTTTGCACTATTATTGTTTGCTGCTGAGGTTCTTTTTGTTGGTGATGATTGTGTTTATAGAGTTATAGAGTCATGGAGTGATACAGTGGAAACAGGCCCTTCGGCCCAACTTGCCCACACCGGCCACAATGTCCCAACTACACTAGTCCCACCTGACTGCGCTTGGTCCAGTTCCCTCCAAACTTGTCCTATCCATGTACCTGTCTAACTGTATCTTAAACGATGGAATAGTCGCAGCCTCAACTACCTCCTCTGGCAGCTTGTTCCATACACCCACCACCCTTTGTATGAAAATGTTACCTCTTGAATTCCTATTAAATATTTTCCCCTTCACCTTGAACCTATGTCCTCTGGTCCTCGATTCCCCTACTCTGGGCAAGAGACTCTGTGCTCTATCCAATCTATTCCTCTCATGATTTTGTACACCTCCATAAGATCCCTCATCCTCCTGCGCTCCAAGGGATAGAGACCCAGCCTACTCAACCTCTCTCTATAGCTCACATCCTCTAGTTCTGGCAACCTCCTTGTAAATCTTTTCTGAACCTTTTCAAGCTTGACAATATCTTTCCTATTACATGGTACCTAGAACTGAACACAATATTTTAAATGTGGTCTCACCAACGTCTTATACAACTGTAACATGACCTCCCAACTTCTATACTCAATACTCTGACTGATGAAGGCCAATGTGCCAAAAGCCTTTTTGACCACCTTATCTAACTGCGACTCAACCTTCAAGGAACCAAGCACCTACATTCCTACATCCCTCTTCTCTACAACACTCCCCAGAGGCCTACCATTTACTGTGTAGGTCCTGCCCTTGACCGACGTCCCAAAATGTAACACCTCACACCTCTGTATTAAATTCCATCAGCCAATCCTCAGCCCACCTGGCCAATCGATCCAGATCCTGCTGCAATCTTTCACAACCATCTTCACTATCTGCAAAACCACTCACTTGTGTATCATCAGCAAACTTGCTAATCTTGCACAACATTGATGTAGATGACAAACAGTAATGGGCCCAGCACTGAACCCTGACGCACACCATGGGTCACAGGCCTCCAATCTGAGAAGCAACCTTCTACCAACACCATCTGCTTCCTTCCATGGAGCCAATTTGCTATCCATTCAGCTATCTCTCCTTGGATCTCATGCGAACTAACCTTCCAGAGCAGCCTACCATGCGGAACCTTGTCGAATGCCTTACTGAAGTCCATGTACACAACATCTACAGCTCTGCCTTCATCAACCTTTTTGGTCACGTTTTCAAAAAAATCAGATTTGTGAGACACGACCTCCCAGTACAAAACCATGCTGACTATCCCTAATCAGCCCTTGACCATCCAAATGCCGGTATAACCTATCCCTCAGAATACTCTCTGGTAACTTTCTAACTACAGATGTTAAGCACACCAGCCAAAAGTTCCCAGCATTTTCCCTGCAGCCCTTCTTGAAAAGAGGCACAACATTTGCCACCCTCCAGTCTTCCGGCACCTCTCCTGTTTTTAAGGACGACTCGTAAATTTCAAACAGGGCTCCCGCAATTTCCTCTCTAGTCCTCGGATATATCTGATCAGGCCCTGGAGATTTGTTTACCTTCATACACGATAGTACCTTCAGTACTTCTTTGATGGTAACACTGACTGCTCTCATGACACTTCCATTGACTACCCCAAGTTCCTCCGTCCTACTGTCTTTCTCCTCGGTAAATACAGAAGAGAAATACTCATTGAGGACCTTGCCCATCTCCTGTGGCTCCACACAGAGGTGACTGCTTTGATTCCTGAGAGGCCCCACTCTCTCTCTAGTTACCCTTTCCCCCCTTATGTATTTATAAAATCTTTTGGGATTGTCCTTAATGCTACCCTCCTGGCCCCTTTTTGCCCTCCTGATCTTCTTTTTCAGTTTACTCCTTAGTTCCCAAAACTCCTCCAGGGATGCACTTGATCCCAGCTGCCTATACCTGTCCTATGCATCCTTCTTGTTTTTGACTAACGCTTTGCCCTTCACTCTAACGGCGACGTACATATCCTGAGCTTTTGTCAGCACACTTTTAAAAAACATCCCACTTGGCTGATGTTCCTTTCCCATCATATGTTAACTTGAGCGCGAGATCTTCTCTCACACCCTCAAAGTTGGCCTTATCCCAGTTGAGCATTTTAACACGTGGACCCTCTCCGACCCTATCCATAACCATCGTAAACCTAATCAAACTGTGGTCACTGGTCCCAAAAGGCTCCTCCACACACACTTCATTTACTTGCCCTTCCCAATTTCCCAATACTAGATCTAGCATTGCCCTCTCACATGTGGGGGCCTCCACACACTGCTTAAGAAAACTCTCCTGAACACTTTTGAGGAATTGCACCCCATTTAAACCCTTCACACTATGATTTTCCCAGTCAATATTGGGAAAGTTAAAATCCCCGACTACAACAACCTTATTTGACTTGCAGCTGTCTGCAGGTCAAATCATTTGTTCTTCTAATTCCCGTTGACTATTCGTGGGTCTGTAGTACATCCCCAACAAGGTGATCATCCCTTTCTTGTTCCTCAGCTCCACCCATATAGCCTTACTAGACAAACCGTCCGTAATGTCACCTCTGATCACTGCCGTGACATCCTCCTTAACCAACAATGCATTCCCCCCCCCTTCTTTTTTTCCCTGACCCCTGTCTCTCGTGAAGCTCCTGTATCCCGGAACATTGAGCTGCCAGTTCTGCCCCTCCCTTAACCAGGTTTCAGTCATGGCTACAACGTCCCAGTCGCTCGTACCTATCCGTGCCCTAAGCTCATCTGCCTTACCCGTCAGGCCCCTTGCATTAAAATATGTGCAGTTTAAACCAACCCTCCTTCCCCGCTCTCTGCCTTTCACCTGCCTATTCTGTCCATTAACCTTTCCCCTACCACCCTCCATACCAACTTCTGGCCTCTCACGTGCCTCTGTCCTGCAAGAGATCCTAACCATCTGCCAATCTAGTTCAAACCCTCCCGTGTAGCATTAGCAAACCTGCCCGCTATGTTGTTGGTCCCCCTCCAGTTTAGGTGCAACCCGTCCCTTTTATACAGGTTACGCCTGCCCCAGAAGAGATCCCAATGATCCAGAAATCTAAATCCCTGTCCCCTGCACCACATCCTCAGCCACACATTCATATCCTCTATCATCCTATTCTTAAGGGCCTGTCCCACTTAGACGATTTTTCAGCAGACTGCCGGCGACTGTCAAGTTCACCGCACTCGCCTGAAAAACTGGGAACTGGAACGGCGACTGTCAGAGTGGAACACGCACGCACGCACGCACGCACACACACGCACACACGCACACACACACACACACACACACACACACACACACACACACACACACACACACACACACACCAAAGACAGGGGCCAAGGAAAGCGGGGGAGCGCTGTCTGAAATTCACACGGCGCAAAGCCAAGGTGATACAGACACACACATGAACAGGAAGGTTAAGACGGCTAGCACAGTGTACGGTAAGTCCTTTAAAAGAGGGGGGAGGGGGAAGAAGGGGGGAGGGGGGGGAGAAGGGGACGAGAGGGGAGGGAGAAGGAGGGAGAAGGAGTGGAGACACTTTTCAGAAGCCAGACAACTTTTAATAAGCCAGAGATACACAGCTGTGAAGTTTGGTGGGCATTTAACATTACCAGTCGGTTATCCTTGGTTCTGAAAACTATCGTGCTTACGTTTTTTTCCCCCAATGAGCCAGTGAAAATGCCCTGTCAGCAAAGGCAATTAATTAAAACTACGTACGACTACGTCGACTACCCATAACTACATGGCAACCCCACTACAACTGCACCTACGACTACAGGATTATCGATTTTCTCCATGTTGAAAAATTTGCGGCGACCAAACTGAGGCCGCGACCAGTTCCCAGAATGCGGGAACTCCTCGTGACCATGAAGGAGACTCACCAGCGAACATGTGGCGACCATGAGGCGAGCGCAGAGTCTCCTGCACTCGCCTAAAAAGTCACCTAAGTGGGACAGGCCCTTTACCTTCCCTAGCACAAGCAATCCTGAGGTTACTACCCTGCAGCTCCTGCTTTTCAGTCTTTTACCCAATCCCGTATACTCGTGTTTCAGAACCTCCTTCCTCTTCTGACCTATATTGTTTGTGCCAACATGCACAACAACCTCCGGCTGCTCCCCCTCACTCTTGAAGATGCCCTGCAGCCGCTCTAAGACGTCCTGGACCCTGGTACCAGGGAGGCAACACACCACCCTGGAGTCTCGCCTGTTGCCTCAGAATCTCCTGTCCGCACCTCCGACTACCTAGACCCCCACCACTATGGCTCTGCCTGATGTCACTCTTCCCTGTTGAGCCTCAGCACCAGGTTTGGAGTCACAGCCCTGGCTGCCACTCAAACTTGACATGTCGTCCGCTCCGACAGCACCCAAGAGGGTGTACATTTTTTCAATAGGTACAGCCACCAGGGGGGCCCCTGCGCTCCATGCTTACATCTCGTCCTCATTGTCACCCACCTTCGCTCTTCTTGTATCCTCGGTGTGACAACCTCACTGTAGGTCCTGTCCGGGAAACACTTGTTTTCCCGGATGGTCCTGACATCAACCAGCTGCTGCTCCAGTTTCCCAACACAGTCCTTCAGGAGCTGCACCTGGACACAATTTCCACAGGTGTAGTTGTCAGAGGCACCAGCAGTGTCTCTGACTTCCCACATCCTGCAAGACAGACAGTGTAACAACTTGCCTGCCATTACATCAGTAGACAAAATCATTACACCAGTAGACCAATTACAAATGGGACACACTCACAGAGCTGAGTGAAACCTATTTCCTGCTCTGCTGCCGATAGCCTCCTTCTGCACTGCAATAAGTCACAAGTTTAAATATCGGACATACTCAGAACCGATTCAAGTATAGCCTCCTCGCCTCAGCCTCCTCGCCTCAGTATTTTGTTTACATTTCTGTTGTGCTGCTATAAGAAAGAAATTAATTGTTCTGTTTCGGGGCATACGACAATAAAACACTCCTGACTCTAGTAGCAGTGCTTTGCGGCTGGCATTTCCGTGCAGCAAAGCCAGTCTGCTTGGCGCTCCACTTTATTGGCCTGATCTAAACAAGGTCTGCCATCAAAACTCATGAAGGAAGGGCCTTGTCATCACAGGTGTGAGCATTTTATACCACTCAAGTCCACAAATATCCAAATCAACCCAACCAGCATTTCCGTCAGCCAGTGTTGGTGAGTGGCTTTTAAGTCACTCCTAGTTTGTTCAGTGCTAAGCTTTTGCAAAATACGACAGCTCAGAAGAATTGTACAGGTGTACTGCTTTATTGTTGCAGTGACAATACCAAAATCTCTACAAGTGAGGGATATCTGATATTTTTTATTGAAAAATGCATTTTGCATATTCCAATGCCATGCTTTACAGAGAAATTTGAATTGAAACTTTAAAAAAATACTCTCATATCCAGTGCATAAACATTATCGTGCAATTCCTCAAGTATCGCAACAATTTTGCAGAAACCTGGTGAAACAGTGATGAAGTTCAATTCCTGAGGGAATTGTTAAAGACTTCAATATCACAATCTGTCACTCCACCGAGGCGTATTCAAAGTGGTCCGATTACAATTAATTTCTTTGAAGTGCATTATTCTTTACGCAGGCAGAATGCTTGCGAGATTCTGCAATGTGGAAAAAACAACTGAGCCGCTAGTCCTGCAGCAATTTTGAGAAAGAACAGATAGAATTGAGAAAGGTAGACAAAAGTGCTGGAGAAGCTCAGCGGGTGCAGCAGCATCTATGGAGCGAAGGAAATAGGCAACGTTTCGGGCCGAAACCCATGTTGATGAGAGAAGGAAGCAAATGCTTGCTTTTCTAACGGTACTATTGAATCTCTCCCATCCACCTGAATGGAGCGCTGAAGTTCTGATTCAGAGCCGAGAGTCAAATGGACCCAGACCACCAACATACTGTAAATATGTTGGAAATGGTGGTTTTGTATAAGTACATTATTATCAATCTTGCAGGCTTTCTAATTTTGTTTATAAAACCGCTCTGATTTCACCATGTGCCTATTTCTAGTAGTGATGGAGGGACTCAAAAATAGACTCAAACGTTCAGTGGGAGGGAATTAATCGAGCTTGCAAAAGCCATTTCTCGAGAAAGAAAAAAGAGCACAATTATATATCTGGAACTTCGGCAGCCAAGTTCAATAGGAATGCACATAAGTCCTCTCATAAAGTTAGGGCTCGCATCCCTAAGCTCATGAAACAGGGGCGACGGGGGGAGAGGTGTAATGTCATATGCATCATTCAATCTCATGCATATCACTAGAAGTTTCAAAATACCCTTCCTAAAAGTTTGACACAAGCTATAAAGAGAATCTAATACTCATTACATTCCAACGTGGTAAATCAGGATCATTAGCCGCACATGGGCACCGTCACTGGTGCACTCTGCATATATTCAATAACGGCATAACCATTACCTCTGGGAAGCATAGATATCTTCCCCGACTACACCTTTGATAAGGTGCCGTATGTTAGGCTACTAAAGAAGGCGTGACCCCATGGTATTAGAGTGCACATGTGTGTGGGGAGGGAATGAACTCATCCCTGCCTCCCTCACCCAAGAAATAGTGCCACTACCAATTGTCCAAATCTATTTTTTGAACTTACTGCCTCGTCTCTCCCATCTCCATAGGCACAATGGCGGCTGGTGAAGGGAGAAGAGACCAGTCAAATTTTCAGAATGACATTTAACTGCCCAGTATTGGCCTGGAGGTTTTGTTATTCTTATGCAACTTTAATATGCGATACATGGGAAATGGAGGGTGGGGAGGAAGGAGAGAGGCCTACACAACCAGAGTTCACATACCTAAAAGGGGAGGTCAGCCATTTGTAAAGAGATGTAAAGAGATCTCTGCATCCAGAGGGCAATTAGTCCACACACAAGGACTGTGGAGGACCTGTTTCCCAATATATTCAAGATGGTAATTTTTTAGGCTTTGAGTATTTAGAGAATAAAAGGAGTCAGTGTTGTTGCAGGAAGCTGTTTCTGAAATACAGAAAAATCAACCATGATTATAATAAAAGTTTTAATGGGTCTGAGTGGCTTAATAGCCTACTCCTGCTTCTATTTCTTTTGTTCTTTTGTTTCTGCGGTCAGAACTGATGCTGTTTTGCTAGATTGTTTAAATGCTCTCTAAAGGCGTTGTTTATCTTTATTCACTCCTCATGCACCCTGGAGTCAACTATTAAAACTGTCTCCAGTTACTGCAATAAAGCAATGAACTCACAAAGCTCTGCCTGAGCTCTCCGTTGTCTCGTATCATGTAGCAAGCCAGTTAAATAACCTGTCGTTTGCAAAAGGAGAGCAATGAGCCCTCTAAAGTATTGAGTTTCTGGTGTCATTTGCAAATGTTTGGTATCCAGCATACTCACAGGGATTTTTTTTGCCAGGGCATCAAAGCGTGGAGCAAAACACACAAATCTGAAAATGACTCGTTTTTAATGACTGGAACTTTGCATGTAATTTACACCAACTTGCCCAACTTATGAATCTTTGTACACTTGTTCTCCCAACTGTATTTGAGGGAGGATATATTAACACAGTTGGCTGATGCAGGATAATTGGGCATCTGACAAGTACATTTCACTGATAATAACAATCAGGAAGAGATAAAAATGAGAAAGGCTGCTTTGTGAAATCAGACCTTAGATTCTCTTTGCAATGTTGAAATACCTATATAACCATATAACCGTATAACAATTACAGCACGGAAACAGGCCATCTCGGCCCTTCTAGTCCGTGCCGAACACTTATTCTCCCCTAGTCCCATCTACCTGCATCCAGACCATAACCCTCCATTCCTTTCCCGTCCATATACCTATCCAATTTAATTTTAAATGATAAAATCGAACCTGCCTCCACCACTTCCACTGGAAGCTCATTCCACACAGCTACCACTCTCTGAGTAAAGAAGTTCCCCCTCATGTTACCCCTAAACTTCTGTCCCTTAATTCTCAAATCATGTCCTCTTGTTTGAATCTTCCCTACTCTCAATGGAAAAAGCTTATCCACGTCAACTCTGTCTATCCCTCTCATCATTTTAAAGACCTCTATCAAGTCCCCCTTAACCTTCTGCGCTCCAAAGAATAAAGACCTAACTTGTTCAACCTTTCTCTATAACTTAGTTGCTGAAACCCAGGCAACATTCTAGTAAATCTCCTCTGTACTCTCTCTATTTTGTTGACATCTTTCCTATAATTTGGTGACCAAAATTGTACACCATACTCCAGAATTGGCCTCACCAATGCCTTGTACAATTTTAACATTACATCCCAACCTATAAAGGCCAGCACACCAAAAGCTGTCTTTACCATCCTATCTACATGAGATTCCACCTTCAGGGAACTATGCACAGTTATTCCTAGATCCCTCTGTTCAACTCTGTTCAACTGCATTCCTCAATTCGCTACCATTTACCATGTACGTCCTATTTTGATTTGTCCTGCCAAGATGTAGCACCTCACACTTATCAGCATTAAACTCCTTCTGCCATCTTTCAGCCCACTCTTCCAAATGGCCTAAATCTCTCTGTAGACTTTGAAAATCTACTTCATTATCCACAACACCACCTATCTTAGTATTATCTGCATACTTACTAATCCAATTTACCACACCATCATCCAGATCATTGATGTATATGACAAACAACAGTGGACCCAACACAGATCCCTGAGGCACCCCACTAGTAACCGGCCTCCAACCTGACAAACGGCCATCCACCATTACTCTCTGGCATCTCCCATTCAGCCAGTTGAATCCATCTTGCTACTCCACCATTAATACCCAACAATTGAACCTTCTTAACCAACCTTCCATGTGGAACCTTGTCAAAGGCCTTACTGAAGTCCATATAGACAACATCCACCGCTTTACCCTCATCAATTTCCCTAGTAACTTCTTCAAAGAATTCAAGAAGATTAGTCAAACATTACCTTCCAGGCACAAATCCATGTTGACTGTTCCTAATCAGACCCTGTTTACCTGATGCTTATATATATTATCTCTAAGTATCCTTTCCATTAATTTGCCCACCACTGACGTCAAACTAACAGGTCTATAATTGCTAGGTTTACTCTTAGAACCCTTTTTAAACAATGGAACAACATGCGCAGTACGCCAATCCTCCGACACCATTCCCGTTTCTAATGACATTTGAAATATTTCTGTCATAGCCCCTGCTATTTCTACACTAACTTCCCTCAATGTCCTAGGGAATATCCTGTCAGGACCTGGAGACTTATCCACTTTTATATTTTTCAAAAGTGTCCGTACTTCCTCTTCTTTGAATCTCATAGTTTCCATAGCTACTCTACTTGTTTCCCTTACCTCACATAATGCAATATCCTTCTCCTTGGTGAATTCCGAAGAAAATAAATTGTTCAATATCTCCCCCATCTCTTTTGGCTCTGCAGATAGCTGTCCACTCTGACTCTCTAATGGACCAATTTTATCCCTCGTTATCCTTTTGCTATTAATATAGCTGTAGAAACCCTTTGGATTTACTTTCACCTTAGGATTGCACTTCTGAATAGTTCGTAGAAGAATAAATAGGTGTCAATAGAGAGAGAAGAAATCATAATTCTTTCATTTGACTAAATAAATAAATTGAACTCTCTTCAGGCTATGAAGCAATCACCATAATTTATTTGGACCAATATCTTTCCCAGATCCTCTGTTCGACTAATGGGACCGATCAGTTAATTGCTTCTCCCATTTCTAAATAAGCCGAGGATAATCGAGTTGGTACATGAGCGATGGCTCTGCGAAAGTTGCCTGCTGCTTGGAACTGAGAAGTGATACACGGTGATCTGCAGGCACTGCAGTATGTTTTATCTGAAATAGTCTTTGGTAAGAGAATAGATGTCTCTGCAGAATGCATGAGGATCAGAAGGAACTCTCCAAAGGAGTCTCACTTCACTCAGTATAACTGTGTAGGAAGGAACTGAAGATGCTGGTTTAAACCGAAGATAGACACAAAAAGCTGGAGTAACTCAGAGGGACAGGCAGCATCTCTGGAGAGAAGGAATAGGTGACGTTTCGGGTCAGAAGTAGAGTCTCGACCCAAAACGTCACCCATTCTTTCTCTCCAGAGATGTTGTCTGACCTGCTGAGTTATCTCTCAGTTTACCAAGAGTGGTAGATTAGTGTGTCAGGTTGTTGATGTTCTCAGATATTCGGACTCTTCACTCCAATTTAACATGAACAAAACATATCTGTCCAACCTTTTCTATCTACGTACCTGTCCAAGTGCCTTTTAAAAGTCGTATTTCTACCTGCTTCTACAACTTACTTTGGCAGTTCATGCTGTACATGCATCACCCTCAGATTGTTCAGAATGTGTTATTAAAAGCAAATTTCAATTGGAGAAATACCATTACTACATATTTATCCTTATATGACTTGGAAAAAATGCGCTGCTTATAACTGCTAATATCCAATCTTGGAAACTATAAATCTCTGCAATAGCAAAGTAAAGTTCACAATGTTGCTGCAATGTTTGTGTATAGCCACACAGAGAGACAGATCCATTGTTTATCTTATGTCCTTACAAATACACATCTTTCCCTACAGCTCTCTTCCAATGTTTGAAAGAGTCATAGTTCCATGCAGCATGGAAACAGGCACTTTGACTCATCATGTCATATCAAGCACCCATACATATACTAATCCCATTTACCAGCACTTGGTCCACAACCTTCTATGTCTTGGCGATTCTACTGCAATCTTCTTTACTCAGTTTGCTATTTACAAATTATGTTCTCGTTCAATAGTCACTTAATGAGTTTAGCATTTCGAGATACAGCATGAAAACAGGCCCTTCGGCCCACTCACACCGATCATCAAATACTAGTACACTAGTTTTATGCTAACCCGCTTTCACATCATACCCACTAGGGGCAATTTACAGAGACCAATTTACCTAAAAACTTGCACGTCTTTGGAATGTGGGACTGGAACACTTGGAGAAAACGCACGCGGTTACCGGGAGAACGTGCAAACTGCACACGATAGCACCCATAGTCAGGATCAAACTTGGTTCTCTGGCGCTGTGAGACAGCAGCTCTACAGCTGCACCACTGGGAGTAATGTTAGATTAAATGCTGCAAATGAATTCCAGGAATATTAAGAAATTAACTATTGTTACCGAGGGTGGGAATTTCTATTGAAACCTAAACAACTCGAGTTACCAGTGTGGTTGTCAGGGAGGGACATATTTTATTTTAATGTGTTAGACTTTGCTGCACTACTCATGTATGTTTTTATCTACTCTAAAAGGGTTAATGCTGAAAAATGACAAGATGCTCAACACATGTGCAACCTCCAATCATCTACCTCAGAAGGGCC
This sequence comes from Malacoraja senta, assembly GCA_038087875.1. Classification (NCBI taxonomy): domain Eukaryota; kingdom Metazoa; phylum Chordata; class Chondrichthyes; order Rajiformes; family Rajidae; genus Malacoraja; species Malacoraja senta. The sequence continues at coordinate 331,581,742 of CM075977.1, forward strand.
ACTATGTCCACAGAATCATAATCACTGTGGCAATAAAACTATTAAGTAAAAACAAAAGAAACATAATTATTTATTTGTCATTTCAGGACTTCACCAAAAATGTTACTCCCAATCAAGTATATCTTGTGTTGGCACATGAGTGAAGGAAATGGAGCAACCTAATTACCACAGCAAGCCTCTACAGACAACATGGGGACAAACTAAACACTGTGGTGGCACTGTGGTGGAGTCGCTGCCTTACAGCACCAGAGACCTGGGTTCAATCCTGACTACGGGTGCTGCCTGTATGGAGTTTGTACATTCTCCGGGTGCTCAGATTTCCTCCCATACTCCAAAGATGTGCAGGTTTGTAGGTTAATTGGTTTTTGCAAAATTGTCCGCAGTGTGTAGATAGAATTAGTGATTGGGTGATGGTGACCTGGTCGGCGTGGACTCAGTGCGGCGAAGGGACTAAACTAAATGTCATAATGACCAATATTATTATCAGCATTTTAAATGGTGGTTGAGGAATAAATATTGGCCAAGAACTTCCCAAGATAACTCCTATACTCAAAATAGTGGCATGGGATCTCTGACACCCACATGACAGATAATAGGACCAAGTTTATCATTGGGGGCTGCAAACAGTGCAGCTCTCCCTCGGTACTGCTTCAGCTTGGATTTTTGTGCTCATGTCTCTGGAGAGGGGCTTGAACCGACGACATCTACTCAGAAGAAGGTGTTAGAATGCTATCCACTTTTCCACTAATACTGTGTTCGTAACATTTAGGTGAAAATTAAGTGAAACAATGGAAAGTGTACACTAACCCAACAGCAGATTAGAGAAAGCAATCGGGATAGTGTGCAAATGTAATCCAGCCTCTGTTTAAAAGTAATTTATTAAATACTTTGATAAACATACATAAATGTGGGAGCTAGATATGCCCTTCTGCAGCACAGGAGGGGAAATACAAAATTATGTTTGGACTGCAATATGGGTAGCTGGGGAGTGTAATTACTGCTAGTCAATTAAAGATTACTGATGCATCTCAATATATCAGGTTTAAAATAAATCACGAGAACCAAACGATCTTCATGACTAGATTACAACCTCAATTGTGCCCCCATGCCTTTCATTTTTAGTATAAAAAATTATGATTTGCATGATCCATAGCTGATGTGGAAATCCGATTTCTCCTAAATCGCTTCCACACCAATCGACTTGTATTCCCTAAAAATCAAATAAGCAGGCTAGCCTTCTCAATTCTTCAGAATTGAGGATCAAGGCTCAAGGATGACTTGTTCCCATTCTGGTTTTGTGGATTTTAGGGTACATGATGAGGCCAATGTGGGAACGGCATACTCTTACATAGATGGGGCTGAAAGTTAGTAGATGAGGCATTTGTGGGTAGTAAGTAGATGGGGGCATTTGTGGGGTGGTGCACACCTTCTGCCACTCACACAGAATGCCAGTATGCTCAAGTCCCTGGAATATTGGCTGAGCTATGCAACACTTTCCCCAATGCTGCATCTCCATCTTGAGTGGCCTAGGGCTGGAGATTCCCAGGAGCCAGAGAGGTTTGGGCACTTTTTCCTATGAAGGCTTTGACCACATCCTTGGATCTGTTCCTCGGTCCATCTGGTAACCTCTTCAGATGACATGGCTCAAAATAATGTCTGCTTCGTGAGTTTGATACCAGACATGCGAACGTCAGGGCCTGCCTAACATAGCTCCGAGTGCATCATGGCCTCAGTGCTGAGGATGTGTGCCTGACAGAGGACACTGATGTTGATTTGCTTTCCCTTCCTGTAAAGCTGGAAGGTTTTGTTAGTATTTTGCCCATAACTTGAGACATCTGCTGTAAATACTCCAGGTCTTAGAGGCATATAGGATGGCAAGGCGTACTGCTGCCTGGTGCATCCTGGGTTTTGTACCAAGTCAGAGGATGTGATCATTAAATAACTTTTATGTCACACAACACAACCAAAGGTTGTGCTGGTGAATTGATGGTGAATTGTATCGTTGATATCTGCCTTTATAGATGGCTCCTATATGTGGGATATGGACCATGTTTTCATGAGCCTTTGGTGTTGGAGGGCAGTGTGGTGCAGGAGGGGCAAGTTAACGGAGAACCTTTGCACCTTTGACAGGAGTTGAATTCAAGTCCCATCATCTTGTATACTTGAGAGAAAGCATCGATGTGAGCTTTGGAGCTCAGCCTTTGAGCGCATGTATAAGTCATCTCTATAATGCAGCACAACTCCTGATGCTTGGGAAACCTGGGTTCTAAGGGGTGGTCATATGTTGAACCATTTTCCATTGTACCTCAAGATGGATGGAGTTGGACTGGAGAGCCGCCACTGGGAGGAGGCAATTGAGAAGGATCCCGGTCGTAACTTCCCTGTGGCAGACAGCAGGAAGATCCCTTTAAATTTACCACAGTCCTTTCTTTAGACGGTCATGAGTAGGTATCTCCAAAGTCCCTGGAATATTCTCCTTGTCCCAGGTGGGCATGTTGAGGCACAGAATTGTAGGCAAAGTTCTTCGTTGTTGATCTTTAGATTTCAGCAGGAATGTCATCTGCTTCCAGGACCTAATTACTTTTAAGTTGACCATCTCAACTTCTTGTGGGTAAGGAGTGGTGGCAAGGCTGGCATGGATAGGTTTCTGTGGATATGGGTCAGTTATACTCAAATCAATGCAATAGTCACAGTTGAAGAGGTCTTCAAGGTGTTCCATCCACCTTGAAGACCTCTTCAACTGTGACTATTGCACTGACTTAGCTGAGTTTGTTCTAAGCTTTCAGTGAGGCGGAGCCTTTGGTGTTTGGGGCATGAAACGGCATTTAGAGAAGAACCAAAGCATGTGATGGCATTCTTTGAAAGGCATACAATATTCCACCAGGGGCGCCGGGGAGATGGCCAGCCCTGCCGGCATTCTGTTAGTTTTCTTTAATCTTTTTGTTATTTTTAGTGTTTGTTAAAAGTTTGATTTCATGTACTTCGGTTGGTTTTATGTGGGGGCGGGGGGGGGGGGGGGGATCGGGAAACTTTTTTTTTTCAGGTTCTTACCTTCCTGGAGATGTGATCATTTTTCGGATCACATTCTCTGTGCTCTGCGGCCTACCATCGCTGGAGCTGGAAGCCGCCTCGGACTGTCGTGAGCCCCATTGCGGGGCGCGGACTTACCATCAAGGGCTCGCAGTCTGGGGAGAGGCTAGTTGGGAGCTCCAATGCCGCAGAAAGTTCGACCAGCCCCGACGTGAGGTTTGATCGCCCGGCGCGGGGGAGCTGACAACCCCCCGATGCGGGAGCTGAACGCCTCGACGCGGAGGGCCCGAACGCCACCGGCTACGGGAGTCAAGATCATCCCGTTAACGGGGGCTCGAGGCCCCCTACCAAAGAACACAGGGGAAGGACTTGAACTTTATTTCGCCTTCCATCACAGTGAGGAATGTGTAGGAGTGGTGGATGTTCATGTTAAAATGTGTTTTTGAGTCTGTTGCTTTTAATTGTATGACTGACCTGGCCAGTGAAATTCCTCGTATGTTGCAAAACATACTTGGCGAATAAAATCTGATTCTGATTCTGATTCTGATGAATAGCTTATTCAAAAGTCTTTTTAGGAGTCCATCACTCCGGAAAGGATTTTGCGAGCATTCTGAAAGTGCAGAAATAAATCGGACTGAAACCAGAAACCCATTAGGTCAGGGGCATGTGCTTTCTTTCAGATATCCAGCATTTGAAGTTGAATACTACAGCAGAAGTTGAAAGTTCTCTTTCAAAACTGAGGAATGAGAACCAGCAAAGAAGGCCCACAAATCCTCCCTGTAAGGACTATAAGTTGAGTAAGGTTTAGCCAGATATCCGCAACACCTGAATATCAATGGAAGTATATCCAAAATCCTAAAGAACCGGGAAGAGGGTGACATGATTACATACGTACCTGGAACAGAATTCAAAATCAATGCCATGTTTGTGTAATAACAGTGACCACTATGAAGGCCCAAATATCCTTTTTGAGTTTTTGTTGGCACACCTGCAAGCACTTACATTTATATTTAAAATCAGGGCATGTCTTGTGACACTCATCTGACAGCAATGAATCCATTTTTGGACTGGATGGAAATAATTATCGTTATACAAGAACAATCAAAGGGCCGTTAGGCCCCGTGAGCCTGCTCTATCATTGACCAAAATCATATCTGATCTTGTATCTCCAGGCCATTTTCCAGTGCTATCCCTTGCATCCATTTATTCCACAAATCTAATGATCTGTGCTTTGAACTGACACCATGACCAAGCCACTGGAGTAAAGATTTCAAGGTTCAACTTCCTCTGAGTGCACCCAGCCTATCAAAACCATTGAGAATTTTGCATGTTTCATAGAAACATAGAAAATAGGTGCAGGAGTAGGCCATTCGGCCCTTTGAGCCAGCACCGCCATTCAATATGACCATGGCTGACCATCCAAAATCAGCACCCCGTTCCTGCTTTTTCCCCATATCCCTCGATTCCTTTAGCCCAAAGAGCTAAATCTAACTCTCTCTTGAAAACATCCAGTGAATTGACCTCCACAACCTTCTGTGGCAGACAATTCCACAGATTCACAACTCTCTGGGTGAAAAAGTTTCTCCTCATCTCAGTCCTAAATAGCCTACCCCCTATTCTTAAACTGTGACCCCCTGATTCTGGACTCCCCCAACATGGGGAACAATTGTCCTGTATCTAGCCTGTCCAGCCCCTTTAGAATTGTCAATGACATCTCTTCTCATTCTTCTAAACTCTAAAGAATTCAATTCAATTCAATTCAATTCAATCTTTAATTGTCATTGTGCAGTGTACAGTACAGAGACAACAAAATGCAGTTAGCATCTCACCCAGAAGAGCGAACTTAGGAATAATGAGCAGTAAAATATATATATGTACAGCAGTATCAGTAGTGCAATTTTTCTGGGGGAAGGAGTGTCCGGGGGGGGGGGTGACTGGCAATCACCGAGGTGCAGAGTTCAGTAGTGTAACCGCTGCAGGGAAGAAGCCGTTCCTGAACCTGCTGGTTCGGCAACGGAGGGACCTGTAGCGCCTCCCGGATGAGAGGAGGGTAAACAGTCTGTGGCTGAGGTGAGAGCAGTCCATGACGATGCTGCGCGCCCTTCGCAGACATCGCTTGCTTTGGACAGACTCAATGGAGGGGAGTGAGGAACCGGTGATGCATTGGGCGGTTTTCACCACCCTCTGCAGTTCTTTCCGGTCGGAGACAGAGCAGTTGCCATACCATACTGCGATGCAGTTGGTAAGGATGCTCTCGATGGTGCAGCGGTAGAAGTTCACCAGAATCTGCGGAGACAGATGTACCTTCTTTAGTCTCCTCAGGAAGAAGGGACGCTGGTGAGCCTTCTTGACCAGTGTTGATGTATTGTGGGTCCAAGAGAGGTCATCAGCGATGTTGACCCCCCAGAAACCTGAAGCTGGAAACACGTTCCACCTCCGTCCCGTTAATATGGATGTGGGTGTGCGTGCAGCCCCTAGACCTCCTATAGTCCACAATAAGCTCCTTGGTCTTCTTGGAGTTAAGGGCCAGGTTGTTGTCAGCGCACCATGCTGCTAGGAGCTGAACCTCCTCCCTTTAGGCTGACTCATCGTTGTCGCTGATGAGGCCAATCACCGTTGTATCATCTGCATACTTGATGATGGTGTTAGAACCATGTACAGGTGTGCAGTCGTAGGTGAAGAGGGAGTAGAGGAGGGGGCTCACAGTGCTGGTCCACTCAATCCCTTCATCGTGATATAGCACTCATCAATCTGCTTCGATTGGGTACTAGCACCAACAGGTGCAGCACAGGCTTCTAATGCATTCATGTTTTTTTCATTCTCTTCCTTGTGCTGGAAACTAAATGCTTTCTTTAGAGCTGAACAAAATTGCATTGCAAATCAATTAACCTTTGCCATAACATTGCATTACTGAACACAAAGCCCAAAGCAGGCAATTCTGAAAAACTAAGTCTTGTTAGTCTTTCAAATGTACAACTGGTTCTTTAAAATAAAAACAGATAATGCTGCAAATTCTTTGCAGTCAGACAGCAACTGTGGAGAGAGAAAAACTGAGTTGTCAGCTCAATGACCTCTCATTAGAACTGGGAGAAACCTTTGGATAAACAGGTTTTAAGATGCAAAGGAGCGGAGAGGGATAGAGAACAGAAATGAAAATCTTGGATTTGACACCGAGAGCTGGATCCTTTTAGTTTTCGGTTCATTATTGTCGCATGTACCGAAGTGCAGTGAAAATCTTTCCTTCGCATGCTATCCGAACAAATCAGTTAATGTTATACATACATATAATGAAATTAAATTCAAGTACAATAGGTAAAGCAAGGGAAAGCTACAGACTGCAGAATATAGTTCTCAGCATTGTAGTGTAATAGTTCTAAAGAAAATGTCCAATCTCGGCAATGAAGTTGAAAAATTAAGAAATTGCACAATGGGAATTTACAGAAACCAATGAACCCGCACGTCTTTGGTCAGGATCGAACACGGGTCTCTGGCGTTATAAGGCAGCAACTCTACCACTGCACCACTGTGCCATGCATTTACCAAATATTTTTCAAAATGTTTTATGTTTTATTTACTAAAATTAGCATGACCTAGATGCCTTTAAAAGTCGTGTATGCTCTACATCTTTTTTATTGCTTCAAAAAATAATTTGATACACAATATAGCAATGCAGTTAGAAGTTGCTTAGGGACGTTATGAAACAGGATACCCGAATGGTGCTTACATTTGGCAATTAGAATGTCACTGCCTTCACTGATTCCAGTTGCCAGGTTTCACAAATTAATTCTGCTAAGGATATTTTGCATGATAAGCCAAAGGCAAACTTAACTTCTTCCTGTAATTTTGATAACCTTTCAGTAAATATTATGGAGAGTTATTCAGGCTCGAAATTATTCCTTTCAGCCACGAAAGAGATAAATGTGCTGGTACATATGCCACTTTTTGCCCTGTAGCTTAGGAGGCTCAGCGGCGACTCTCGAGATTCACAAAATCAAAGGGGCACAGATAAGGTGGTCTTTTCCCCAGAGTAATAGAGCCTAAAACTAGAGAGCATAGGTCTAAAGTAAGAGGGGAAAGTTTTAAAACGGGACCCGTGAAGCCAATTTTTCCACACTGAGGGTGATGCATGTATGGAATGAACTGCCTCTTAATGTGGTGGAAGCAGGTAGAAATACGACATTTAAAAGGCACTTGGACAGGTACATAGATAGAAAAGTTTGGATAGATACGTTTTGTCCATGTTAAATTGGAGTGAAGAGTCCAAATATCTGAGACTGACAACAACCTGACACACTAATCTACCATTGCGTTGTGCTCCTGGTAAACTGAAAGATAACTCAGCAGGTCAGGCAGCATCTCTGGAGAGAAGGAATGGGTGTCATTTTAGGTTGAGACCCTTCTTCAGACCCGAAACATCACGGTGGTGCAGGGGCGCAGCGGTAAAGTTGCTGCCTTACAGCGAATGCAGCGCCGGAGACCCGGGTTCGATCCTGACTACGGGTGCTGTCTGTACGGAGTTTGTAAGTTCTCCCCGTGACCTGTGTGGGTTTTCTCCGAGATCTTCGGTTTCCTCCCACACTCCAAAGACATGCAGGTTTGTAGGTTAATTGGCTTGGTAAATGTTTTTAAAAAATGTCCTAAGTGGGTATAGGATAGTGTTAATGTGCGGGGATCGCTGGTCGGCGTGGACCCGGAGGGCCGAAAGGGCCTATTTCCGCACTGTATCTCTTAGCTAAACTAAACTAAACATTCCTTCTCTCCAGAGATGCTGCCTGTCCCGCTGAATTACTCCAGCATTTTGTGTCTATCTTCAGTTTAAACCAGCATCTGCAGTTCCTTCCTACACAAACTGAGAGATAACCTGTATTGTAAATAACCTCAAACTAGAGCAGAGAAGTGTCCTCATTATTATTCCGACATATCAAGGCTCATTTAAAAAAGACAGGTAATTTGGCTATCACAGCAAAGAATAACCAGGCGGGTTTAGCCCAACACTGGGTTTCAAGTAGTTTCATTTGACTGGCAGCATTTACATAGTTCAGTAATCTGAGAAGCATAAAAAAATTAGACCCATATCTGAGTTTCGGTAACGTGGAAATATCTGTAGATAATGGCATTACTCTTTGAAAAAAAATCACCTTCTCATCGACATTCATGAGGAATAGGGGCACAGACTTCTAGCAGATAACAAGGAAAATGCCGAAGCCACGAAAGCCAAGCTCAAATGTACCAGCATTACAGATTCCATCCCATAGCACATCCAAGCCCCACTCCAGACACCACTCCACTGGCACATCCTGTCCACGCTGCAGCAGCACACTCCCGTTGTATACCCAGTCCACACGCCATTGCCCATCCAGTCTCTGTCCACACTCCAGCAACACACCCTAACCTCACTCACTCCAGGAGCACACTCCAGTAACACACCCTGTTCACACTCCACGAGCACACCCCTATAAAGGGCCTGTCCCACGGGCATGCGACTCCATGCGGCAAGCGCGACCTAACTGCAAGCGGGGGCCGTGCGGGGGCCGCGCGGCCGGTCCCACTTCGATCGCCGGAGCCGTATGGAGTTGTGCGGAGCTGGTCCCGACATCACGCGGGGCTCCGAAAAACTGACACTGTTCAAAAATTCCGTCCGGCAACGGCTTGCCGCCCCGCAGCCGCATCGACGGCCGTGCGCAGCCGCATCGACGGCCGTGCGCACCGCCTCGACGCCGGACGCAGCCGCATCGAGGCCGTGCGCACCGCCTCGCCGCAATACGCACCGTCTTGACGTCACTCGACCTCCGCGCGGCCCCCGCTTCCGATTAGGTAGCGCTTGCCGCATGCAGCCGCATGCTGGTGGGACCGGCCCTGTACGGGGATCACTCGACTTCCGCGCGGCCCACGCTTGCGGTTAGGTCGCGCTTGCCGCATGGAGTCGCATGCCCGTGGGACAGGTCCTTTACACACCAATGTCCATACTCCAGGAGCACACTGTGTCCATACTCTAACAACACACCCTAGCCCCACTCCAGCAGCACACCCTGTCCACACTCCAGCAGCACACCCTGTCCACACTCCAGCAGCACACCCTGTCCACACTCCAGCAGCACACCCTGTCCACACTCCAGCAGCACACCCTGTCCACACTCCAGCAACACGCGGTGTCCATAATCCCTTATCTCACTCCATCTAAACTGGCCTCGATCAACCTCGTGAGTGCAACTACATGTTACCATTCCTTTGTTGCCTCCAGAAAAAATCTGAGGTGAAGCCAAGGGCCAACCTTGCCAGTGTGCAGATCTGGGGATAGTACGTCGCCCAGTGATGACATAATCGAGCATATATTAGCCTTCCTTGTCATCTCTAACACTATTGTGGAACTGTCAATCATTGCCACATTGAAGACCACATGTAAAATGGCGGCACAGTGGCACAGCGGTACAGTTGCTGCCTTACAGCGCTTGCAGCACCGGAGACCTGGGTTCGATCCCGACTACGGATGCTGTCTGTACGGAGTTTGTACGTTCTCCCTGTGACTACGTGGGTTTTCTCTGATATCTCTGTTTCCTCCCACACCAAAGACGTACAGGTTTGCAGGTAAATTGGTTTGGTATAAGTGTAAATTGTCCTTAGAGTGTGTTGGAGTGTTAACGTGCGGGGATCGCTGACCGGTGCGGACTCGGTGGGCCGAAGGACCTGTTTCAAAGCTGTATCTCTAAACTAAACTAAACTAAACTAAACTGAACACAGTAGACAGAGAGGAATGCAAACCGTGAAAATCTTCAGCACACAGAGAACAAATGAGACGTTTCGTGGCCACAATAAAGGCCTTGACTGGAAATAAAGGTTCAAATTAGAAATGGTGAGGGGGATAGTGTGGAATGGGGAGTGTGGTCGAGAGAAGGGGTCTATATCCTGACATTACTGACGATGGAATAATTACTGTTTGTCATCTCCTACTTTAACAGAAACAGATAGCAATTTAACCAAAGTGAAAACTGCCCACATCTCGAAAGTAACTTAAGTATTTAATGGACAGGTGGAAATCTTGTGATAGCAAAACAGATGATAAACAAGGTAGGAGAACACAAATCAACAGAACATTTGTTTAAAAAGGTCATTTCAAAAGCAATAAGCAAATTCCAGATAAAGTTTATTCAAATTTTCTTAACCAAGTCTCCGAATTAACAAACAAGCAAACTACCATGCATGTTAAATTTAAACCTGCGTGTTAGCACAATATTCAATTGCAGAGCATAGTTATGTTCAGAGTAAATAGCTAATGATACTAAAGAAGACAGTTCTTTTTTGACGTAGGTAGGAGACAGAGGTAGGATTAAGGTGCTTTAACTCATTTCCTGTACTCAAAACATTATCCTCAAGTTGGAAAATGTCATCTGTCAAACCAATCCCTCTGCAGTTAGTTTCAGTCTCGCCGTTTATTTTTTTAAAGAATTTTGATCCTATTATGATACAAGAAAGGAAAATCAAAGCATAATGCTATTACTTCCAACAACAAACAGCATTAAAGCTCAGTGGGTAGAGCTGCTGCCTCAGAGTGCCAGAGACCCAGGTTCAATTCTAACCTCAGGTGGCGTCTGTGTGGAGTTTGCATGTTCTCACTGTGACCACGCAGCTTTCCTCTGGGTGCTACGGTTTCCTCCCATGTCACGAAGACGTGCAGGTTTGTGGCCTCTGTAAATTGCCCTCAGCATGTAGGAAGTAGATGAGAAAGTGGGATAACATTGAACCAACGTGAACGGGTGATTGACGTGGACTCAGAGCCGAAGAGCCTGCTTCCATGTTGTTTCTTTCAATCAACTAAGGAACGTTTTAAATCCCACTTAATTCCTTCTGCCGAGTAATAAATTATTTATTGCGCTCTTGATCCTGGCTTCTGAAGCCTGGAGTCAGCCAAGCAAAGAGACAGCGAGATGCAGCTTCCAGTAGCAGGTGACAAGAGAGACTGTAGGATCCGGGCAGTCTGTCAACACACACAGCAGGTGCGGCCAGTCTGCACGAACGGTCACACTCTCCATGCCAACCAGCCAGGGTGCAGCCCTGAGCCCTGCACGACTGCATGGAGCAGCCTCGGCATCAACCCTCGCAGGCGGCCTCTGCGCGTCACCTCAGAGACACGCAATGATGCATTGGACCTTCTCTCCCTTTCAGTCTGAAGAAGGGTTCGGACCCGAACGGCACCTGTTCCTTTTCTCGAGAGATGCAGCCTGACCTGCTGAGTTACTCCAGTACTTTGTGTCTATCAATGATGAAATCACTTTGACCAACTCAACGCAGCGGGAAGGCTGGAGGTGGGGAAAGCCCAGAACCTTGATACCAGCTCTGCCGTGTGTAGTGACAAGGAGGGCCGAGGTTCATGCTGGGCTCTCAGCACAACAGCACTGTCACAAACTTGATTATAAGGTCATAAGTGATAGAGTAGAATTAGGCCATTCAGCCCATCACATCTACGCCATTCAATCATGGCTAATCTATCTCTCCCTCCTAACCCCATTCTCCTGTTTTCTCCCCATAACCTCTGACACCCGTACTAATCAAGTATCAATCTATCTCTGCCTTAAATATATCCACTAACTTTGCCTCCACAGCCTTCTGTGGCAAAGAATTCCACAGATTCACCACCCTCTAAAGACTAAAGAGATTTCTCCTCATCTTCCTAAAAGAACGTCCTTTAATTCTGAGGCTATGACCTCTGGTCCTAGACTCTCCCACTAGTGGAAACATCCTCTCCATATCCACTCTATCCAAGTCTTTCACTATTCTGTACGTTTCACTGAGGTCCCCCCTCATTCTTCTAAACTTCTAAACACTGAGCGAGTATCTGCCCTGTGCCATCAAACGCTCATCATATGTTTACCAACTCATTCCTGGGATCACCCTTTCCAGAGCCAGCCCATCCTTCCTCAGATATGGTGCCCATAATTGCTCACAATATTCCAAAAGCAGCCTGACCAGCAACTTATAGAGCCTCAGCATTACATCCCTAGTCTGGGTTACTACATGTGTCAGGGATTGTGGGGAGAAGGCAGGAGAATGTGGTTGAGAGGGAAAGATAGATCAGCCATGATTGAGTGGTGGAGTAGAGTAGGTGCGACAAATGTCCTAACTCTGCTCCTATAATTTAAGAATTTATGAAACACATCTGTCTGTACATAATGCTATAATGAATGCTGCAACCACTTGCCCTTTCGTTTAAACGTTGCTCCCACTTTATGAACAAACCCTAAACATATCCTGAAATATCTCTTCAAATTCATTCATTCATTTAATGATGAAAGACCATTTAAGAAACCCTGGGTTGAGCCTGCTCCAACGTCGAATAAATCAAGCCTAGATTCTTTCCAGAGCTTATATACTTTTTCCTGCTGTTCTAAAACTAAGTGATCTCAACCTTTCACAAACCCAATTGCAGAGCATCCATGCACCCATAGAGAATTCCATATTTTCAATCTTTTTAATGAATGTTACTGCTTAATAACATTCATGAATCCAGTATAACAAAATCCTAACAGTTGCAGGGTGATCTATTACAGTCTAATTTAATAACGGAAATCTACAAATGTTTTGTACATTGAATTCTCTTGACTAGAGTTTTATATGTTAATGATCAAATATGGGAACACCATGCAATTCAATTAAACTTTTCCTCTCATAACAACTGTCCTCTTTCTTTTATAATCTGAACTTCCCTCAAGTTGATTAATTGATGTCCTGACTTTCAACTGAGCCAATGAAGTGTGCTTAGTTTGCACTTGGTTCAAATTTCCACTGCTGAACTGAACTCAAATCAACTACTTAGCTCAGGCCAAAGTCATAAAAGAACAAGGAGACGTAACTGTGGAGACCTGGAGTTTTAGAATGGCACCTTGCCTTTTCTTTTCTTTAGACTAACTGCCCTATCAATTGCTTTACTGCATTTTAACAGCTTTAAATCAGAAGCACACAACATTCAATTGAGAGGTTCAAGGAGCAGTGAGGTCAGGTTTCGCTGTCAGTTTAAATGCAGAAAACTGCACTCCGCACAGTTGCCAGCACTTAGTTCCACAGCTGTGATCTCGGCAGCCAGCTCTCAAGGGGCGCAACAGTATGCATGCAGCATAAAAGAGTCCATCCTGCGGGGTATTGGTCCAAGGGTGCCACATGAACCTGCGCAGATTGCTGAAGAACAGTACTTAGAGGAGGAGTGTTCCTTGTGGAAGACAGTCCCAGGGATTCGCCAGACTACAGCCAGAGCCTCCCCAACAGGATGTGGCTAGGGGTGCTGCATTAGGAGAAGCACAACACAAACTGAGCCTACAAATGCCTGCACTTTGGATGGGCATGTGATACAGATAGATTACTATGCCCGTTTTGCAGCCTCATTTGGAGGAACAAGGCAAAGCCCTCTCTCTTTGAGTGTGGAATTTGACGAACCGCCCGGATGAATCAGTGAGCAACAGAATTAGATGCGGCAGAGATCAGCAGCAGCAGCGTGGAACGATCCAGAAGTCAGAAAGCTAAGTGACTAGGATCTTGACCTCTGTGGAGAAAGCAGTTAAGGCAGAATTGACATGAGGGTCGCAAGTGACAAATCTCAGTGAAGTTGAAGTCTGCTATTTGTGTGCTGCCCTTTCAAATGGCTTGATTTCAGGAAAAACTTCAATACTTTATGAGTAAATAAGAACCAACTGTTTCTCAGACTATTGGGATTCAAAATCCAACTGGAGATGAATTCTAGGTGTGCACTAATACTGAAATCATTTGCAAGTGTTTATGCTGAAAGGAAATCATCGCTGGGCCAATTAAAATTCCCACCAGAGAGATGGGAGTAAAATTGTCTGACAGTAGGACATCCAGAATGGGCAGAGGATTGTTCTGCTCCTGGTTAAGCTAATTTACAACAGCAACAGGCTTTTTTTTTAGAAGTATGAAAGAATACTAGGCCACTGTTGGAAAGTGACAATGGAAATAATGCTGCCAGTAGTATGGAACTGTAGCAAAGAATGGATCAGCTGGGCTTATATTCACTGGAATTTAGAAGGATGAGAGCGGATCTTATAGAAACATAAAATTCTTAAAGGATTGGACAAGCTAGATGCAGGAAAAATGTTCCCGATGTTGGGGGAGTCCAGAATTAGGGGTCACAGTTTAAGGATAAGCGGTAGACCATTTAGGATTGTGATGAGGAAAAACGTTTTCACCCAGGCAGTTGTGTATCTGTGGAATTCTCTGCCACTGAAGGCAGTGGAGGCCAATTCACTGGATGTATTCAAAAGAGAATTAGATATAGATGACAAGATACAAGACACATTTATTTGTCACATGTACCAATTGGTACAGTGAAATGTGTGGTCACCATACAGCCATACAAATAAAAAAGAGCACAGAACACGATAGTCTTTAACATAGACATCCCTACACAGCGGAATCAAAGTTTCCCCACTGTGAGGCAAGGCACCAAAGTTCAGTCATCCTCCTCTGTTGTCCTATGTTGTTCACCCGTGGTCGGGGGCCTCCCGCACCCCTCGCTGTCACCGCTATTGGCAGCCCGATGTTCAGGCCCTCTCGCCGGGATGATGGAACCGACGTCGGAACGGGAGAACAACCTCAGCGGCTAGGACATCCGAATTGGCCACTTAGGGCTAAAGGAATCAAAGGATATGGAGAGAAAGCAGGAGCGGGGTACTGATTTTGGATGATCAGCCATGATCATATTGAATGGTGCTGCTGGCTCGAAGGGCCGAATTGCCTACTCCTGCACCTATTTTCTATGTGTATAATTCTGAGGTGGAGGTAGGGAGGATGCAGGGACAGTGGAGAGCAAAGCTGTTCACAATGGAACTTGGACTTTATATTAATCAGTGGAATATGTCAGATATCTCGTATTATTCATTTCCACTCCTGTGATCCTGTTCTGATTGTTAACATCTATAAATCAGGCAATCTTAGAATGTGTACAGCTAAACTGTCCCATAGTTACGACTTAGGCACAATATGCAATTCAAAATATCATCCTCACTAACTACAATTTATTGGTGCACCAAGTCCTATGATATACCGTAAGTGGAATTTTTTTTTAAATTTCTCAATTTCTTCCTTTATTATAAAAAATAACAAAATGCATAGTAAACATGGAAACAGCGTTAGCTTTACCAAATATTGAAATTCAGCCCAGATTTATCGAAATATCTTCCAAAGCAGATCACCTGATTCAAATCAAATTTAAATCTCGAATATCAGATTTCTGCACTAGCAATGCAATCTGGTTGCTTTTGAAATATAATTAACTATGATTTGCTCACCCATTCAGTAGAAGTGTTGTAATGGAAAGTTAACAGTTGGAGCTAAATACAATGGACAATAAGGTCCGTTGGGCATCTTTTTCGTCCAGTTTGTTCCTAAGGGTACAATTCACCAACAATTTGTCTTGGTCTAACCACACTGACAGTATGACCGAGAATACCGTCATGGCCAAGAATGCATACCAATGCCTCTACTTCCTCACAAGACCTTGGGCATCTCTAATGACTTGAGTGACACAATGGCACAGCTGGTAGAACCGCTGCCTTACAGGGGCCGCTAGAGACCCGAGATCGTTCCTGACATCGGGTGCTGTTTCTGTGGAGTTTGCAAGTTCTCCCCGTGAACATGTGGATTTCCTCCGGGTTTCCTCCCACATCCCAAAGACGTGTGAGTTTGTAGATTAATCGGCACCTGTAAATTGCCCCTAGTGTGGATGAGACAGTGGGATAACATAGAGCTTGTGTGAATGGGTGATAGATGGTCAGCGTGGACTCCGTGGGCCGAAGGGCCTGTTTCCATGCTGTATCTCTAAAACGAAAACTTTTACCAATTTCTACAGAGGTTCCATAGAAAGCATCCTATCAGGATGCATTGCAGCTGGGTATGGCAACTGTTCTCGCAAGAGAACAAGAAATCAGAATTGTGGATGCAGCCCTGTCCATCACGCACACCAGTTTCCCCAGCATCAACTCCAATTACACCATACTGATTTAATAAAGCAGAAAAAACAATCAAGGACATTCCCTCTTCCCCCCTCGCGCGTGGGGCAGAAGATACAAAAGCTTGAAAACACATAACTGAGATTCAAGAACAGCTTTTTCTCTGCTGCTATCAGACTCTTGAAAGGATGTGTCACAAGTTAAGGATGAATTCCCATTCTCACAAATCTATCTCACCACTGCTGTTGCACAATTGTATTATCTGCACTTTTTCTGTGGCTGAAACAATATATACTGCATTCTTTTATTTTCTCTTTTGAACAACTAGAAGTACTCACGTGTGGTTTGATTGTATCCATGTAGGGCATGATTTTCCTGAATGGCACGCAACGTTTTCCCATTGTATATTGGTATGGTACTCATGACAAAAATAAATCAATTATACCATTTATTTACCAAGCACAGAAATAATTGAAAAAGTTCTTCTTCCTCCTGACATATGTACATTGAATAACTTATTTGACAAGATCTTTTTAATGAACATTTTCCTGTCTAAGAATGTTGAGAAAAATAATTCAGAAATGACTCACAAGATTGTTCAAAACATTGCTCAATATTTTTCCTTCACCTATGTTTATTACAGCATTAACAGGCTTGATTAACCAACTGAACAAAACAATTTTGCATAGAAATTAGAGTTCACTCTTAGTTGGCACAGTGGTGCAGCAGTAGAGTTGCTGCCTCTCAGCACCAGAGACCCGTGTGTGGTCATCCATACAGGTGCTGTCTGTATGGAGTCTGTACGTTCTCTCTGTGACTGCGTGGGTTTTCTCCGGGTGCTCCGGTTTCCTCCCACATTCCAAAGACGTGCAGGTTTGTAGGCTAATTGACTTCTATACATTGTCCTTAGTGTGTAGGATAGAACTAGTTGTGTACAGGGGATTGCTGGTCGGCACGGACTCAGGGGGCCGAAGGGCCTGTTTCCTCGCAGTATCTCTAAACTAAGCTAAACTAAGCCAGGTATACCTTAATTGTATTCCAGGGAACAGTCCTCCCGCAGGCCCAAACTAAATTACAAAAGTAAAAAAAACGTTAAAAGTTCATTAAGGTTACTTCTATCATGGTTCCCATGTTGAACCATGACCTGTGTGAATTTCAATGGCAGATATCATCCTGCAGAGTTCTCCTCATAGTCAGAGGAATTCAAAGTGGAAACAGGACCTATGTCCATGCCGACCAAATGCCGATCAAAGAAAGTTCCATTTGACTGTGTTTGACCCACATCTCTCTAAACTTTTCCCATCCATTGTCAGTTATTAAGAGAACTCTGAAGTCACAGTGTTCAAGGTTGCCATGGGAATGTGGGAAAATCCAGGGAGAAGGGGTGCAGCTCGTCAGTGTGTGGCCTCACTCCTTGTCCCTTCCATGGTAGAAGTCCCTCAATGGTCGCTCACTCATCACACTACACAGACCACATCATGCTTAGATACCATAACCTGAGACCCAGCAATGATGGCTGAAATATATGGAACGTTTAAACCTCAAGCGATTACACATCCATGTCCCAATAAGGACTTTGAACTCGAGCCGTATAATCAACTCACTGTGGAGTCCACCTATCACCCACTGGCCATTGTCTCACAATTCCACCCCTCCTCCTCTCAGCTTCATCGATCTCCTCAGCTGGTTCCACCTTTCACTTGTCAGCCCCACTCACTCACCTCTTTATATTGGCTACTTCCCCTCGACACTCTGAGTTCTGATGCTGGATCTTGAACTTAAACGTCAACTTTCCCTGCGCCTCCACAGATGCTGCCCTAACACCCCCCCACCTCCCAGTTCCACCAGCAGATTGTTTTTTTTCAAGTGTTCATACCAAGAAGCTTGATTTTCCACTTTAACCATTATTTCTACAATTGGCTTAGCCAGGAGGATGAGGGGAGATCTCATAGAGGTATTCAAAATCATGAGAGGAATAGATTGGGTAGATGCACAGTCTTTTGCCCAGAGTAGGGGAATCGAGGACCATCGGTTCAAGGTGAAGGAGAAAAGATTTAATAGGAATCCGGGAGCTAACATTTTCACACAAAGGGCGGTGGGTGTATGGAACAAGCCGCCAGAGGAGGTAGTTGAGGTTGGGACTATCCCATCGTTGAAGAACCAGTTAGACAGGTACATGGATAGGACAGGTTTAGAGGGATATGGACCAAGCGCAGGCAAGTGGGACTAGTGTAGCTGGGACATTGTTTGCCGGTGTGGGCGAGTTGGACCGAAGGGCCTGTTTCCACACTGTATCTCTCAATGACTCTATGACCCTAAAGTATTTGTTTTCAGGGAGGGAAATTATTGTTTTGCAATAAGGCGAGGTATGTCAACAGCATCTGGCTTTTGTACAGCTGGTTCCACGTAGAAAAGCAACACAGATCAGCGATTACAGAGGTGACACGGAGAGACGAGGGGGTGGTGAACAAACAGGGTTTTGCACAGGTGTTTATACATTGTTCTCAGAGGAGGTCATGTTTCTGGATGAAGAAGTACGCTGAACCAGCCAAGACAACATTACAAAAGCAAGTCCAGGAGTGAAAGGGCAGGATTTTCAATAACAAAAGAGAAAGTCCATGTTGACTTGACTGAGGCACTAGACCTCTGCAGTCACCAACAATCAACATCAACATCAAAGAGTGCAGGGATATGGTCTAAGGTCATGTGAAGGACACAGAGTTTGTGGAAAAGGTTAATGGGTCTCTTTGAAATTTGATTACAAAATGCTGGGATGGAGCGGGTGGCATCGTAGTTTCAGCACTTCAATTGGGAAGAAAACGCTCAACCAAGAGTAAAGCGCAAAAACAACAGTTAGTGTTCTTTCATGTTGCTTTTAAAATTCGCTCATGTGCTTCCCAATACTAGTCACCCTTGGGCAGCAGATGTAATTCTCGCATTAGTTGTGCAAAAGACAACTTTCTTTCTGCTTGCGACATTGCCACATAACTTCAACCAAGCTGTCCCAGGAATTATGTAGGCAGAAAGAACTGCAAATGCTGGTTTACAAAGTGCTGGAGTAACCCAGTGCAGCATCTCTGGAGAACATGGAGAGGCAATGTTACTCCAGCACTTTGTGTCTGTCCCAGGAGTCACATCATTAACTTTTCCCTGGATATGCATGTTTTAGTTGCACAATATAGGGCAGCACGGTGGCGCAGCAGTAGAGTTGCTGCCTTACAGTGCTTGCAGCGTCAGAGACCCGGGTTCAATCCCGACTACGGGTGCTCTCTTCAATCCCGACTACGGGAGTTTGTACGTTCTCCCCGTGACCGCGTGGGTTTTCTCCGAGATCTTTGGTTTCCTCCCACACTCCAAATACATACAGGTTTGTAGGTTAATTGGCTTGGTTTAAATGTAAAAATTGTCCCTTGTGCGTGTAGGATAGTGTTAATGTGCGGGGATCACTGGTTGACGCGGACCCAGTGGGCCGAAGGGACTGTTTCCGCGTTGTATCTCTAAACTAAACTGAATATACATGAGGATATCTGCAAGGAATTCCCAATCATATTTTTAACCCTTCATGCCCACATCCTAGATGGTGCTGAAACTTTCAAACCAACTGATCTTGCTCCCAAACCCCAAAGCCATCGACCATGCCAAACATCCTTATCCCACAGCCCACAACTCCACCCAGCAACCATGCCGGTACACCCCCAAGCCTCCTGGTGTCCAAACAACAACTCCCCTTCCTTCCAACTCAGATCCTGACATCTTAAACACCAGTCTTGGTCCCAGATCCTCAAAGAAGTATCTTAACTCCACGCTATACATTAGGAGACTATTGCTGTATCATATCCTTCTAACTATAAATCTCTGATCGTGTGTGTGTGTGTGTGTGTGTGTGTGTGTGTGTCTGTGTGTGTGTGTGTGTGTGTGTGTGTGTGTGTGTTTATTTGTTTGTGTGTGTGTGTGTGTGTGTGTCTGTGTGTGTGTGTGTGTGTGTTTATTTGTGTGTGTGTGTGTGTGTGTGTGTGTCTGTGTGTGTGTGTGTTTATTTGTTTGTGTGTGTGTGTGTGTGCGTGTGTGTGTGTGTGTGTGTGTGTGTGTGTGTGTGTGTGCGTGTGTTTATTTGTTTGTGTGTGATCACATCTACTCGAAGAAACAACGCGCTAACGGGAAAACTCTTACATATTGCGGTAGTGATTTACCCCCTGCAGTCCAAAATCGGCATACATGAAAATGTTGTGCTTTATTTCTAGAGATTAATAAAAAATTTCACAAATCCCATCAAAATTTGAATTCAAAACCCCTGTTTTTTTCGCTGATGACGTGACAATGGATCTGCCTGCCTGCCGTGCCATCTGCTCACGGTGCGACTGATGTCAGTTCCCACCCCTCCCTCCTCCCCCCGTTGTTCAAAAGTCGTTGTTCAAAAGCCGCCCCGTCGACTGAACACCGAAGATCATCGCTGAAGATTGTGGCACGCGCTGTAAGTGAAGAACGAGTCGAGCCCTGTAATAGAGTTCTCGGGTCCGTCTCGGCTCCCGTCCGTCACTGCCGAAAAACATTTGAAAAAAACCCCGCTGTCCAAAGATCATAGAGCGCTGCGAGTGACGTCACCCCCCCCGACCATTCCCCCAGTTCTGCCTGCCAAAGATCATAGAGCGGAGCCTGCAGCCTACAGCATGGAGCGAGGTTCGGGAACCAGCCCTCCCCTCTGACGACGTGCCCCCCTCCCCTCAAACTCTACCCCCTCCCTCTCTGTGCCTGTGTCCCTCTCTGTGTCTCTGTGTCCCTCTGTGCCTCTGTGTCTCTCTTTGTGCCTCTGTGTCCCTCTCTGTGCCTGTCTCCCTCTCTACAAGATACAAGATACAATGGCGTCAGCCTATACACGGGCCACTTATGCTCGAACCCTCATCAGGAAGTACGAGGGTGGGCACGTTACATCATGGGCTAGAGGGAATGTCCTGGTACTTAAGGTCATCTCACCTCGAGACCTTAAGGAGTCAACTGGTAGCTTAGCCCGAGTGAACAACCTCGCTCAGCTACAGCAGCACTGTTATTATAGTTAGCGCACCAACCTAATGTGTCGCCACTGAATAAACGACTGTTTGAACCGGCCTGACGTCTCTCCTTTATTCACCATGTTTGGTGCCGCTACATTGGTGACCCCCGACTGTCCAAATTGAAATTTGGATTTTACCCGAAGCACGCAGCCTCGGGAAACCTGATGTCTGCAGCCGGCTGCTCAGCCCTGCAGAACTACGCTGCCCCCAATCCGGCCCTGCGATGAGGTATGCCGCTACATCTGGGATGCCGCCGCTTCCCCACCAGCTGCTGCCCACCGGAGCTGAGAAGCCGCGGCTGCTGCCGCTCTCCCGCTCCCGGCAACGGGGCAGGCCGCCTTGTGTGACGGCCGCCGAGCTCTCCCGCATGACCTGCCCGGAACCGACCACCTCACCACGGCTCCACGCCCTGCCCTGCACCGCACCTGCCCCCGTCGGCCGCTGCCCAGGGCCTAGCAACCCGATAGGGCGGGCTTACTTGGGGCGACTGCCGGAGACGCCCTTCTTCTCCTCACCGGCGCAGACTCCGAAGATCCCTGGGCGCTGGCTGCCTGTCCGGCCCAGCAGCGGGGTCTTCAATCGCTGGTGAACGCCGCTTCAGCCGGCCGGCAAAATGGCCGCCGCGGCCTCCTGAAACAAGCGGCCGCACGATTACAAACATGGCCGCCGCGGCCGGCTGGAAGCGAAACTCGAACTTACGAACCTACCGTCCACAGCGCCACCTTCCGGCCGGATGCCGTCCCTGCAGCCTGACCACCGGCAACAGCGCCACCATCAGGTCGGAGGCTGTCACTGCAACACTGCACAGCTTTCCTATCCTGCACTATGAACACTGGACAATTTGAACTTTGGACACTGATTGCACTGTAATTTGTGTTGTTACTGGTCCTTTTGTGTTCACTGCATCTCCACGCCCGGTTCAGATATTGGTTTGTTTATTTTATTTAGTTTTTTTCCCCTCATTGTTGCCGACGTCTCCCAGCTGTTGCTGGGGGCCGTATTTCACAGGACACTCTCCCTTAGCTGGTCAAGGAGATGCGACTGTGTCTCTTCCGTATCTGCATCGGTCTCCTCGCACCCCTCGGTACCTTGGGATCGCCCACGCAGAGCTTTACTGCACCCATGGGCCCGCTGTCCCGACCCACGCCCGGGGTGTCCCAGACCCACAAGCACGAGCCGCCCTCGACCATGCTATTCCTTCCTCCGGTTCTGGGGGGGGGGTCCTGTGGCGTCAGCCTATACACGGGCCACTTATGCTCGAACCCTCGTCAGGAAGTACGAGGGCGGGCAAGTGACGTCATGGGCTAGAGGGAGTGTCCTGGTACTTAAGGTCATCTCACCTCGAGACCTTAAGGAGTCAACCGGTAGCTGAGCCCGAGTGAACAACCTCGCTCAGCTACAGCAACACTGTTATTATAGTTAGCACACCAACCTAACATGTCACCACTGAATAAACAACTCTTTGAACCGGCCAGACATCTCATCTTTATTCACCACGTTTGGTGCCGCTACGATACATTTATTTGTCACATGTGGCAGTTGGCACAGTGAAATGTAATCACCATACAGCCATACAATAAAATAAAGAACACAACACACGATAGAGTTCAACATAAAACATCCCCACACAGCAGAATCTAAGTTTCCCACAGTGAGGAAAGGCATCAAAGTCAGTCCTCTTCCTCTAATGTTCCCCAATGTTCACCCGTGGTCGGGGCCTCCCTGAGCCCTCCGCAGTCGCCGCTACGGGCGGCCACAGGCGGGGCTCTGTGCCTCTGTGTACTTCTCTGTGCCTCTGTGTCCCTCTCTGTGTCCCTCTCTGTGTCTCTATGTCCCTCTCTGTGCCTCTGTGTACATCTCTGTGCCTATGTGTCCCTCTCTATGCCTCTGTGTCCCTCTCTGTGTCCCTCTCTGTGCCGCTCTGTGTCCCTCTCTGTGCCTGTGTCCCTCTCTGTGCTTCTGTGTCCCTCTCTGTGCCTGTGTCCCTCTCTGTGCCTCTGTCCCTCTCTGTGTCCCTCTCTATGCCTCTGTGTCCCTCTCTGTGTCCCTCTCTTTGCCTCTGTGTCCCTCTCTGTGCCTGTGTCCCTCTCTATGCCTCTGTGTCCCTCTCTGTGCCTCTGTGTCCCTTGTTGTGTCCCTCTCTGTGCCCCTGTGTCCCTTTCTGTGCTTCTGTGTCCCTCTCTCTTTACCCCCTCCCTCTCTAGATATTCCGCTAGAGATTTTCCCTCTGGAGTCCGAAATCGCCTTATCTGAAAAGTTCATGCTTTATTTCCCCAGTTATTGATGAAAATGTTCAAGAATCTGAAGACTTTGACAAAAAACCCGGTCTTCTTGCTCGCGCTGCAAGTGACGTCACCCCCCGACCACGCCCCCCCCATACTTGGGCCCTGCCTGGAGCCTGCCTCCCATGGGGGCTACGGGTAGGGGACGGGTGCGTTGGGGGGAGCCGGGAGCGAGGGAATATTACATACGGGAACCAGCCCTCCCCTGTGACGACGTGCCCACGCCCCCCGCCCCCCCCCAACCCCACTCACCCCTCAAACTCGACCCCCCTCCCTCTCTGCCCCTCTCCCGCTCCCTCTCTGCCCCCCACGCCTCCCGAGGGGGCTACAGGTAGGGGACGGCTGCGTTGGGGAAGCAGACCCAACGGGTCTGTACTTGGTCTAGTACTATATAATTATGCCCACAGAAGATACAAATATTACAGGCAAAAATTGGGTTGACAGTCAGAACCTATTTCCCAGGGTGGAAATGTCAAAGTTAGAGGGCATAACCTTTAGGTAAAAGAGGCAAAGTTTAAAGGAGATGTTCAGGAGAAGTTCTTTTTTACATAGAGGGTGTTAGGTACCTGGAATGTGATGCCAGGGCTGGTGCTGGAGTCAGACATAATAGTGGCATTTAAGAGGCTTTTAGAAGTGGGGCAGGCGAGTTCAATTAGAGTTTAGTGCTAATTACGCCAGGGAGGGGCGGCACAATAGCGCAGCGGTAGAGTTGCTGCCTTACAGCGCCAGAGATCCGTGTTCGATCCCGACCATGGGTGCTGTCTGTACAGAGTTTGTACATTTTCCCTATGACCGCGTGGATTTTCTCCGGTTTCCTCCCACATTCCCAAAGATGTGCAGGTTTAAAGATGTGCAGGCTTCTGTAAATTGCCCCTAGTGTGTAGGCTAGAACTAGTGTCTGGGTGATGATTGGTTGGTCGGTGTGAAAGGGCCTTTTTCCATGCTGTATCTCTTACCTTAACTAAATCTAAGATGGGCGCATGAACATCCAGTGAAAGGAGCGGATATGGATCATGTGCAGCGAGATGAGATTATTTATCTTGACATCATGTTCGGCACAGACCCTGTTCCTGTGCTGTATATTCTATGTTCCACTCTAGTTCTCTGTCACAGAATCAGCCGGAATTCCGAGAGCCTTGACTTGAGTGTTCTCCATATTTAACTGAAGGGAGCAGAGACTACTTCACCAATGCCCCTGGACAGAGATGTGGAGAGGGTGACCAAATAGTATAGAGGTAACATTCACAAAACATACACACTGGAATTCCAGTGCACCTCATGGCTCTCTGGTTGCCCTTGCGTTGCAAAGGGAGACTGCGGAAAATGCTTTGCTTGAAAACAATTTTGAGGGTGGTTGTGAGTTTTTGAAGCAGAGAATGAACTGGTAATGAGTTGTGGGAAGGAACTGCAGATGCTGGTTGAAACCGAAGATAGACACAAAAAACAGGATTAAATCAGTGGGTCAGGCAGCATCTCTGGAGAGAAGGAATGGGTGACGTTTTGGGTCGAGACCAGAATGAGATTGATGAAATCTCAATGAGAGTTGGTTGTCGTGGAATGTAGGTGGCTGATTCTGCGACGGAAAGGTGAAGTAGAACATAGAATTTACAGCATAGGGACAGGGCCTCCAGCCCACAATGTCTGTGCCGAACATGATGTGAGCCCTTCTCTTTGAATGATAATGATAAGAGGCAACTCAGCTTGACAGATTGATGCTTGACAGATTGGGAATTGGTGAAAGGCATCTTAATAAAACATCAACGCAGACATACCTCAAATCAACACATAACAGGTTAGGTCAGAACAAATTCCACGAATAAAATGTCATCCATCTCAACTTCACCCTCTGAATAGCACTGCCAAAGTGACAGGGTGACATTTTATTTTCCTCTGCCAAATATTTATCTTGCCTTCGTATATAACAGAGATAAATTATTGCTCAGCAGAAGCTTGTTGTGATTTGAACCTGCACTGGCCAAAGGCAAAGTCGGGAACTCTTTTCACACAAAGGGTGGTGGGTGTATGGAAGAAGCTGCCAGAGGAGATAGTTGAGGCAGGGACTATCCCAACGTTTAAGAAACAGTTGGACAGGTACATGGATAGGATGGGTTTGGAGGAATATTGACCAAACGCAGGCAGGTGGGACTAGTGTAGCTGGGACATGTTGGCCGGTGTGGGCAAGTTGAGCCAAAGGACCTGTTTCCACACTCTATCACTGTATGACTCTTCATTCATAAGCATGGCAATGGAAATAACTTTCAGATGTAGAGCATATGGGATAATATGTCAGGAACATCTCTCAAACTGTTTTGTCCGAGCTCCCATTCCCTGTGATCAGATAGGAGGTACACAAAAATGCTGGAGAAACTCAGCGGGTGCAGCAGCATCTATGGAGCGAAGGAAACAGGCAACGTTTCGGACCGAAACCCTTCTTCAGACTGAAGAAGGGTTTCGGCCCGAAACGTTACCTATTTCCTTCGCTCCATAGATGCTGCTGCACCCGCTGAGTTTCTCCAGCATTTTTGTGTACCTTTGATTTTCCAGCATCTGCAGTTCCTTCTTTAACCCTGTGATCAGATAACCTTGTTTACAGCTTATCCCCATGGTCACTCTGTGACATCCTCTCATCATCTTAACAAGCTTTTTTCTCCTTCTCAATTCTTGACAAAGGGTCTCAAACTGAAACTCTTGTTTCTACTTGTTTCTCTTCCCACAAATGCTGAGTATTTCCATCATTTTCCCCTCCATCCTGAGGTCAGCCCGGGTTTGCTCAATTTTACCTTCAAATTTTACCTTCATCCTATGACCCCTTTGCTACTGCAGGTAATGCCACGTTGGGAAATCTGCTGCAGTACAAGTGGACCCGAAATGTCACCTATCCACATTCTCCAGAGATGCTGCCTGACCCACTTAGTTACTCCCGCAGAACTTTGTGTCCTTTTGTGCATTTCTTTATTTCTACAAAGTACAAGTGGGGATGGTTTTGGATCAGGCAAACTACAAAGACATTTTCAGAAAACGTTTTTTCCTTTATGTCTGTTACAGCTTGTCAATAGACATTGAGTTGAGTCATAGGCACTGGAAGAAGGTATACTGTGCTATTACATATTTGAAGCGCAGTTGGAAGATGTGTTTGTTAAATAAGTAACTTTGCTTCCCACTAAGTAAAGAAACTGCATGCAGCAGCCACTCTCCTTTCCCCTCCCCCAATGGGAACAACAGAAAGCCATTGTGGACAGCACATTGCTATCACCATCAACTGCATTCCGGAAGCAAAAATTAATCTGTCCCTTTATTCTAAGCGGTGTCACCAATTCTGTTACCAAATTAGTTTCTTGTTAATCGTTCCATCTCCTGTTGAATAAATACAACAGATAAAGGTTTTTTTTTAAATCAAAAATCAAAAACCAAAAGAACTTAAAAGCAGAACTAAATGCAGTTCTTCTGAAGAAAATGGGTGTGACTTTGCATTTGAAAGTGAAAATAGTTTCATCATACCTTAATATTTGAGATAGACAAAATGCTGGAGAAACTCAGCGGGTGAGGCAGCATCTATGGAGCGAAGGAAATAGGCGACGTTTCGGGTCGAGACCCTTCTTCAGAATGATGTGGGGGTGGGGGGGTGCGGGAAGAAGAAAGGAAGAGAGGGAGAGTGGGCTGTGGGAGAGCTGGGAAGGGGAGGGGAAAGAAGGAGAAAGCAGGGACTACCTAAAATTGGAGAAGTCAATGTTCATACCGCTGGGGTGTAAACTACCCAAGCGAAATATGAGGTGCTGCTTCTCCAATTTACGGTGGGCCTCACTCTGGCCATGGAGGAGGCCCAGGACAGAAAGGTCGGATTCGGAATGGGAGGGGGAGTTGAAGTGCTGAGCCACCGTGAAATCAGATTGGTTATTGCGAACAGAGTGGAGGTGTTGGGCGAAGCGATCGCCAAGCCTACGCTTGGTCTCACCGATGTAGAGCAGCTGACACCTATAGCAGCGGATGCAATAGATGTATTTATCACAAATTTATCATATTTATATATAATAATATTTGTGATAATCTCTCAAACAGCATTCATAGATTCAACTGGATAGTTAATCAAACAAGGCCAATCTTAGTGAGGGAAAGAAAAACTCATGCAAGCAAAACTAAAATAAAAAGGTACAATTTAAGAAGAGTACATACAGCAGCTACAGCAAAGGCTGTTGGAACATGCAGTATTTTAGATGCCTACAAGGAACCACCATTAATTAATAGTTTTGGTCAGATTTCAAGGGCAGGGAACAATAAAGAAACAGGCCAACACAAACCATGGCAGTAGAGCTGCCGCCTCACAGCGCCAGAGACCCGTGTCCATCATGTAGGTATGTTACAATACTTACCTTCAGTCGCGCTGTAATTCTGCCACTGGCCGTGTGCGCGATTTTGGCGCCTTTAAGGGGGGGCGGGGTTAAAACGCGGGTTTCTCCTCCCTTGTCCTGAATTATATTTCGTTGGAGTACAAGCGTTGGCTGAAGAATCGTTCCTAGTGGCGTTTTGTGAATTTTTTATTTTTATTAAATCGTCAATGTCAGCGCTAGAGTAATTTTAAAAGCAGCTCCTGAAGCGTCAACGCCGATAACGGGGACGGATTTCACACACGGGACAGGTAAACGAAAGTGGTTTCTTTAAATGTATAAAAGTGCTTCTTAAGAAGCCTTTAATTCACATTTTTTCATGCGACACGGTGATTTTATTCCCCGAATAAACGGCAGTATTTTTCATGCCAATACGGGGTTAAATTCACCGCAAATGAACGTTCCAAAAGATCGCGTTCCAGAAATCCTCACTCACAAGATGATTTAAATGCCCATTAATTTACAGGTATTAAACATTCAATTCCTTCCATTTGGCCTGTAAATTCATGAAAATGAGATTTAAAAATTATGTTATATTGTGAATTATTGTGTGAATGTTATTTGGACACTTAAAGGCCTGTCTCACGGCGAAACGGGAGGAATCTGCCGCCATAGACCGCGCACTCGTGAGAAAGTACAATTCCCGGGCCGTGCGGTGGTGTTCCCAACACCGCGCGGTGCTAAAATAAAAACGACAATGTCCAAAACAAAATACTCACCGCACAACCTCCACCAGTGATGCACGAGTGCGCACGGCCGCTCGCACGGGCCGCAGCCAGTATGGTTCGAGCGCCGTGCGTCAAACCTCCACTGCCACAGCCTCCGCCAGTGATGCACGTGCCGCCGCCAGTGAGGCTCGTGTGCTGCACGGTCGCAGGCACAGCCACCGCTACAGCGCCGCGATCAGGATAGCCGCCGCCACAGCCGCCGCTGGTGAGTCACGTGCGGCGGGCCGACGTCATCGCAGTCGGCCCGCCCTTTTTTTACTTACCGCAAGCACGTGGGACCCGCCGTGTTTGAATTAACTCGGCCCCCGCGCAGCATCCGTGCGGCGCTCCGGTGGATAGGCTCGACGCTCTCGCCGTTGCCGCGCGGTCCTCACTACCGGCGACGCCGCGCTTCACCGCTGATGACCGCAAACAGGTAAGACAGAGCCTTTAGGCTATTTAAAAATGTTAATCTATTCTTAAGAAATTGATAGATGTTTAGATCTAGTAATTGAATTTTGTAATTAGCTACAATTAGGTAACTAACTAATTATATGCTTTACTTTCATGTCTTCTAAGTAAGATTGTTTCATATTTGTTTCAGAATGCTTCAATCTATAATAACTGAAAATTTCTTTCAGTTATCTTAATTCTTAAGAAAGTTATGGGCTTTTAACTGTCCTCGATCACAGCTTTTGTGTTAAGTCAATGGAAAAGCAATAGGGAACAAGATTCTAATTTCCGAGTATGAAAATGGCCATAACATCTTTAATACTGAAGATATGAAAGTGAATTAGGTGTCAAATTAAACTTCTTTTTATGCTTTATCTGATGGGATAAATTGCAGACTTTATTTTTAAAATCTCAACATTTTGTAACATTGCTACATCATGACCTCAGGTGCTGTCCGTGTGGTGTTTGCACATTGTCCCTATGACCACGTGGGTTAACCTCCGGGTGCTCTGGTTTTCTCCCACATACCAAAGATATGTGGATTTCTAGGTTAATTGGCTTCTGTAAATTCAATTGCATCAAATGTGTAAGGAATGGATGCGAAAGTAACATGGAATGCATGTGAATGGGTGTGGACTGAGGTTTCCATGCTCTATCCCTAAACTAAACCATTCAGCCAGCATAGATACATGTACAGCTGTATACCTGGACCCCACCACCCAAAGGTAAAAATCTGTTAATAGGACTGCTTTGCTAGGAACCCTGCTGCCTCCATCCCACCATCTTCACAGATCAGCAATGCCCAGCCAAATTTAAGTTCATCATTACAATCCCTCCTTATACTTTTCACCTGATGAATAATGGATTCAACAAACCAGAATATCCAAGTCTGCCCCTTTCCTTAAGGCCCCAATGAGGTAATGTCTTGATTACATTCCAAGGTTGACAGAGCTGTAAGTGCGGCTAAAGGGCACTGCTTGTTAGACTTAGACTAGGCTGCAAGACTAATCAATCTATGACTTAACAATATGTCTACCATTCCACCTCAAACCCTCCCACCGCGACCACCGCGGAATCAACATCAAGGGCTCGCAGTCTCGGGTGAGGCCGTCGGGAGCTCCAACATCGCGGAAGGTTCACCAGCCCCGACGCGAGGTTCGATCGTCCAGCGCGGGGGAGCTGACATCCCCCCCGATGCAGGAGTAGATCGGCTTTACACGGAGGGCCCGAACGCTGCCGGCTACGGGAGTTAAGATCATACCGTCAACAAGGGCTCGAGGCCCACGACCGAGGAAGAACTAAGGGAAGGACTTGAACTTTATTTCGCCTTCCATTACAGTGAGGAATGTGTAAGAGTCACTGTGGTGGATGTTCATGTTAAAATGTGGTTTTGAAGTGATCTGTTACTTTTAATTGTAAGACTGACCTGGCCAATGAAATTCATTGTATGTTGCAAAACATACTTGGCGAATAAAGTGTGATTCTGATTCTGATTCTGATTCTAAATCAACTTGCTCCCTTTATAAGAAAATAGCAAATATCCTTTAGTAAAGTGTGGTACAAGTAGCATACTTCCACATTTCAATATTGTTCTCTATTCCTATAATATACAACATCCCTTTTTTCTTGATTTTTTTATATTTACCTTACTGGAATGATGTGTTTTAACTTATCTCAACTAAATAGTTAATGATTTGTGCGAAGCAGTGACCATCTTCAAAAAGAGCCATCCACCTTTGACATTCAATCACATTACTGTCCCCAAGTTCCCATGCTAACAATATCCTGGAGGTACACATTGATCAGAAACTCAACGAAACAACCACATAGAGTGATTACAAGAGTATGTTTGAGGCCTGGTATCCTACAGTTTAGTTTAGTTTATTGTCACGTGTACCGAGGTACAGGATAAAATGCCTTCTATTCAGAGATGCTGCCTGTCCTGCTGAGTTACTCCAGCATTTTGCGTCTATCTTCTGGAAAAAGTATAACGTTGAGTGCAAGATAAAGTCCAGTAAAGTCTGATTAAAGATAGTTCAAGAGTCTCCAATGAAGTAGATGGTAGGTCAGGACCATTCTCCAGTTGGTGACAGGATGTTTCAGTTGCAGCTGTTATCAGCCTATCGGACTATCGCTATTCCCTTTATCTTGTATTTGTACACTGTGGACAGCTTGATTGTAATCATATATAGTCTTGCCATTGAATGGACATCACGCAAAAAAAGCTTTCCACTTGGCACATATGACAATAAACTAAACTAAACTGTAGGGTACTAGGTCTCAAACATACTCTTGTGATCGCTCTATTCGTGTGGCTGTTCAGATGAGTTTCTGGTCAATGAGGACCGCCAGGATATTGTTAGCATGGGAACTTGAGGACAGTAATGTCATTGAATGTCAAAGTTGGATGGCTCTTGTTGAAGATGGTCGCTGCCTGGCACAAATCATTAAAGGATTCAGTAAGGGATTCTCCGCCTGACACCCTATGACATGAATGTTACTTGCTACTTATCAGCTTTTGTTTGAATTTATCTTTGCCAAAGACAATTCTGTTCCTAATATCTTTAGTTGTAAAACATTAGACCTCATACCAGTATCTGTTTCTGGCAAGAGATCTGCTGAAAACCTTGGCCACTGTCAACACTGGTTTTATTCCTTCTGGAAATGGAATTGGGCATTGGTCAATTGGGCATTTGATCGGGCCATGTTTTGGAACCTAGGCATATCCTTAGACAGCAATAAAGTATCTGTCTCACCACAATGAAGTTAGTGACTTTGGCTGCACCTTTTTCTGTTCTTTTCCCCCATTTCTTTAAATGTACATTTTCTGAATGTATTTTTAATGTGCAAAGAAATCGACAGTGTCACCTATTTTTTGTCTCAGGCTTTAGAATTCATGCGAAGATTTGACCTTGGGTCTCAACCCGAAACGTCACCCATTCCTTCTCTCCAGAGATGCTGCCTGTCCCACTGAGTTATGCCCCTGTCCCACTTAGGTGGTTTTTTTGGCAACTACTAGGCTGTCGCCACATGGTCGCCGGGGTGTTGCCTGTATGGTCGTGAGTAGTCTCCTCAATCGCCCAAAGAATCGTAGCGTTTTTCTGGTCGCCGCTGGATTTTGAATGTTCAAAACTTTTCAGTGACAGTCGGCGACAGTTGGCTTGACGCCAATGAGCGTAGCTTGACTTCTCCTGACGTAGGTGCTGTTGTAGGTTGTCGCCAGGATGACGTAGGTTGTCGCCAGGATGACGTAGGTTGTCGCCTGTGCTGACTTCGGTGAATTCCATTGGCGACTACCTACGTCAACCTCCGTCAACCGGCAATAGGTACCGGCGACTGAATTGTCTTACCTTGTCGTAGCTTGTCGCGGGTGGACGTCC
Organism: Malacoraja senta; assembly: GCA_038087875.1. Lineage (NCBI taxonomy): Eukaryota > Metazoa > Chordata > Chondrichthyes > Rajiformes > Rajidae > Malacoraja > Malacoraja senta. The sequence goes on from CM075977.1 coordinate 331,613,974, forward strand.
TAATAGGTCGCCAGATGTCGGTAGCTTGCAGTAGCTTGACGTCGACTAGGTCGTAGGTTGTTGTAAACATTGTCGTAGGGGGGTCCAATCGCCGTTTTTTTCGGCGACCTGCTACGACTTTGACAGTCGCTGAAAAACGAGATGTCAGAAATTGGAAACCTATGAGCCGAGATCGGGGTTGCCTTGATAAGTTGCTGAGATCAACTCTTGATGGGGTCCAAGGTTCTACGGTCTTGAACCCGAGTGGACAAGTTCCCTTTAAATCTCAGTAAATCAGACCATACTTGCATGAATGAATTTAGCAGAAGCAGTGTCTAAACTTGCAGTGGATACCATTGTGTGTGCCTGGAGTACTCCATTCATTAGCACTCCACAAGCGAGGGGCACCTAAAAACTTAATGAACTGAACAAATCGTGCAATTTTCTAGTTACATTTCTTCATATCATACATGCAAACCTTGTGAAACACTTGGGAATTTAAGATCCTTGGATTTCCTAGCTGAGGTAGTAACTGCATTCTTTAGAAATTAATTATGACCAATATCAAAACAATTTTGTTTCAATAATGTTATAGAAAGCAATGTTATGTTTCAGAGCAAAATATAAAGTGCTGGAAGAACTCAGCAGGTCGGGCAGTATCTGGGGAGGAAATGGACAGGCGGTGTTTCAGGTCGGGAGTGGTCCCAAACAGCTTACTGTTCAATCATATTCTGACCCAGATGCTGTTTGACTTATGTTCAGATATGTATCATAGGTTTCCAATTTCTGACATCTCGTTTGCAACCTTGGGAATCACAGATGTTTTAAACACGTGGCTCTATATCATAAACTATGACTATTTAATATACAGTTGAAAGGGTTAATGGAATAATTTACGTGACCTATCATTGTCGTATGCCTCTGTGCCAGCTCCCCAGATACCCAGGCCACTACAAAAAGGGCAACCAAATTGGGCTGCCTGAGCTCAATGAAACCTCCTGTAGTTCTCAGGTATCTCGCACTTCCAGGATCAGGCTCAAGGAAATCTCTTAGAGCATCACATTCCAAAACTGCACTGAAAATAGAAGCAACAGTTGTCAAGCTGAACTGTGGAACATGTAACAAATACAACCAAGCCGATGACACAGGCACTGCCTTACACGACCTGAATAGGTCAATTTCTGTTCTTTTACTCATTGAAGACTTTAGCTGTGACTCAAGTGAGGGTGCATCAACTACTTAAAGATTTTTAATGTTCAGTATGACCTTTCTGCACTAATTCAAGGCAACCATGAATGGCAAAAGACACACTAGAAACTGAAGATGCTGTTATCTTGCATAGACAACAAAGTGCTGGAGTAACTCAGCAGGTCAGGCAGCATCTCTGGAGGACATGGATAAGTGACTTTTCGGGTCGGGACCCTTCTTCAGACTGATTGCAGAAAGCGGGGAGGGGAGAAAGCTGGAAAATAAGTAGGGACAGGACAAAGCCTGGAAACAGATGGGGGGGGTTCTGATTGGCAGATGGGTGGACAAAGGATAGGGATGAAAAGAGACAAAGAATGCATGATAAGGCGAGGAGCCAGAGGGAGGGATATAGGTGGAAGGGAATGAATGGATGGGGGTGGGGGCGGGGAGTAGTGCAGTTGGCACAGGAAAGAGGAAAAAGGGGGAAAAGGGGAAAAAGGAACAGTGTTTCCTAAAATAAGAGAATTCAATGTTGCTGCTTTTGGATATTTGCTATCCAAGCAGAATACAAGGTTCTGTTCCTCCAGTTTGAGCATGACCTCACACTGCCAATAGAGGAGGCTCAGAACAGAAAGGTCGGCATGGGAATGAGAATGAGAATTTAAATGGTTAGGAATCAAGAGGTCCAGCAGGCCTTGGCTGGCCAAGCACACGTGTTGGGTGAAAAGGTTGCCCAGTCTAAACTTGGTCCAGCCAATGTAAAGAGGCCACATCGGGAGCACTGCAGTGGATGAATTTAGAGGAGGTGCATGTGAACGTCTTTCAATTGGAAGGGCTGCTGAGGTCCCTGGATGGCTGTGAGGGAGGAGGTATAAAGACAGGTGTTGCATCTCTTATGGCTGCAGGGGAAATTACCTGGAGAGGGGTCGATTTTGGTGGGAAGTGATGAGTTGTTGAGAGAGTGGTCTCTGAGGAAAGTGGAATGGAGTGGGGACTGGAAGATGTGACTGGCAGTAGAATCACATTGCAGGTGGCAGAAATGTCGGAGAATGACGTGTTGATTGCAGAGGCTAGTGGAGTAAAAGGTAAGGTCCAGGGAAACTCTATCCTTGTTCCGTCTGGGGAGAAGGAGAGTGAGAGCAGAACTCTGGGACTCAGAGGAAGGGATCCATCCACAACCGTAAGGAAGCAACCATGTTTATTAAAGAAAGAGGTCGCCTTGGATGTCTTGGAGAGGAAAGTTTCATCTTGAGAGCAGATGTGGCAGGGGTGGAGATATAGGGAATGTCATCTTTGCAAGAGGCAGGGTGGGAAGAGAATCAGTGGGTTTATAGTCGATGTCAGTCGCTAATTTGTCTCCTGTGATGGAGACAGCGAGTTCAATAAAGGGGAGAGAAGTGTTAGAGATAGTACGTGAATTTGAGGAGAGGCTGGAAGTTGGTGGCAAAGTTGATGAAATCATCAAGCTCCGCACAGGTGCAGAAGGCAGCCCCGATGCATTTGTCAATGTTGTGTTAAAAGATTTAGGGCAGGAGTCCAGTATACGTTAGGAACAAGGGCTATTCAAAGCAACCACCAAAAACATAACTGGTGCCACTGCGAATGCTCATTGCTACATCTTTGACTAAGGAGATGTTGTTGAGGGTGAGGCCAAGGTCCACCAGGTGATGACAAGTGTTAATAGAAGGGAACTGATTGGGTCTCTGTTAAAGGAAGAAAGGGAGGGCTCCCGAGACCTTCCTGGTGAAGAATGAAGATGTGAAGGGGCTGGAGGTCCATGGTAAAAATGAGGTGATAAGGCCTGGGAAATGAACGTTATTGAAGAGCGTGCACGATATCTCAGATACACTGCTCACAAGGGCCCCATGAATGGCATTATATGTTGTCACCCATATCTCAAGAATCCTCTCTTCTTAAAATTACTCTTGTTTTTGAGGAACATTCAAGTTGTGTAATTTACTAAAAATAAACTTTGGCAATATGAGGCACACGCATTGGATGATCATAGTCATCCTAGGCCAAACTTAGCCGGAGAATGCTTTGCAAGCAGAGTCACATCAAATGAGTATGCACTTCAGAGATGTGTTATCATGACTATGTCAATCTTCTGATTCATGCTTCTTTTCTTATCCAGTCCCTCAGAGTCGGAAATGACTCACTTCCACTCCAGGTCTGTGGCTAATGGCATGGCTGATGGCACCGATGTGGAAGTGCCAGACCCTGCCTCGGGTGAGACAGGACATGTCCAACAGGGAAACTTGCAGAAGCTCCATACATGCAGAATCGGGGTTCTCGGTCAAGGGATTCACAAGGAGTTAGCGATGGCTTTAAACACTTTTCCCAAGGAGGTTTTGGAACATCTTTGAATCATTTCCCCTGTCCTCCCTGATAATCTTGTGCTGCCTTAGAGTTTGGAGTAGGGAGTAGGGTGTCTATTTTAGTGCAATGTTGGGGATGCACGAGACATGAACTGGACGTCAGAGCAAGCTGGCTGTAACCAGAGTCTCGATGATGGAACTTTGGCCTGGGAGAAGATGCTGATGTTGCTTCATTTTTCCTATCCTTTTAGACCTTTGCCCCCTCGACACTGTCCCCTCTGCCCTCCTAAAGGACGTCATTACAACAGCCGGTCCCAGCATCCTCGCCATCTTCAACAGCTCTCTGGCCACTGGCGCTGTACCTACCTGCTTCAAGCATGCGGTGGTCCAGCCACTCCTAAAAAAACCTAACCTCGACCCCACCTTGCCAAGCAACTACAGACCCATTTCTAAACTGCCTTTCCTCACAAAATCCGTAAAAAGGTAATTTTAAGTCAAATTATGCCTTACCTTCACCAAAACACTATCTTGGAAACTTTCCAATCAGGTTTCAGGGCTCACCACAGCACAGAGTCTGCCTTGTTGAATTTGTATTTTATTAGAAGTACATTACATTACAACCACATACATTAGTACTTGTCATTTATATCTTCTTACAATTAATGTACTCCATTTATTTTTTACACTAGAAAAGGAAAAGATTGAAAGAAAGAAGAAAGTGAAGGAAAAAGTGGAAGTGTAGGCAATGTGACAACAAAAAAGGACAAAGACCCTATAAGAGCAAAATTAAAAACAAAAGAAAAAGAGTTAAGAAATAGACCCTAGGAAAAAAAGAAAGAAAGAGGAAAAAGAGAGAAACAAATATTTTTATGAGCATTACGCAAAATGGACATACCAACTCTTCAACTATCGTCCCCCCTTACCTGACCTCAATTTTTTTTTTTTTTTTTTAAGTACTTTTGCACCTTATGTTTGTAATAATTCTATAAATGCAGACCACGTCAGGTGGAAATGATCTGGTTTACCTGCTAGGAGGAGTCTTATCTCTTCTAGGTGTAATGTTTCAAACATATTTGAAATCCACATATTTATAGTTGGTATTGGAGCCTTCTTCCAAAATTTTAGAATTAGCTTTTTTCCAGTTATTAACCCATAGTCCATTAGTTTCTTTTGAAACACATTTAATTCTGGACCATCTTCCGTTATACCGAAGATAATCCATTCTGCTTTGGGTATCAGTCTTGTTTTAAATAACTTTGTAAAGATTTCAAAAATTTCATTCCAAAATTTTTGAATTTTTGTACAAGAAACGAATGAGTGCGTTATAGTAGCTTCTTGGGATTGACATTTATCACAAATAGATGATACATTTGGGAAAATTTTATGAATTTTAGTTTTCGAATAATATAATCTATGTAAAATTTTAAATTGTATTAAAGTGTGTCTTACATTAATCGAGCATTTATGCACATTTAATAAGTATTCATTCCAACTTTCCTTTGAAATTTTAATAGCTAACTCTTGTTCCCAGTCTCTTCTGATACCCTCCGTAGATGGTATTTGTGCATTTAAGATAATATTATACAAATATGATATTAAGTTTGAGTCTGCCTTGTTGAAGGTACATAATGACCTACTGCTCACCGTTGACTCCGGCGACTGTGCAATCCTGCTCCTTCTTGACCTCAACTCAGCATTTGATACTGTCGACCACACCATCCTAATTGACCGTCTCCGGTATGGGGTTGGTATTGATGGCACTGCCCTGAGCTGGTTCATCTCCTATCTCAAAGGTAGGAGTTTCTCGATTAACATAGGCAACTCTTTCTTCTCCCCAGCTAATCTCTGCTGTGGGGTTCCACAAGCTTCCATCCTTGGCCCCATTCTCTTCTCCCTGTATATGCTCCCCTTAGGCCAAGTCATTGAAAGGCACGGCATTTCCTTCCATTGCTACGCGGACGATACACAACTCTATCTCCCCCTGAAGCCCAAAAAACAATCAAATCTGCTTAACCTTACCCGCTGCCTCGAGGATATAAAGTGTTGGATGGCCCAGAACTTCCTCCAACTAAACGAGAGTAACTCTGAGGTCATCCTTCTCGGCCCCTCGGACTCAATCAAAATGATAGCAGGCAGCCTTGGAAGCCTTACCCCACTACTCAAACCTCACGTCAAAAACCTTGGCGTGATATTTGACTCAGCACTGAAATTTGACAAACAAGTCAATGCCGCGGTAAAAGCTAGCTTCTTTCAGCTTCGGACGATAGCTAAAATAAAACAATTCCTCCACTTTGATGACCTCGAAAAGATCATCCACACATTTATCTCCTCCCGCCTAGATTACTGCAACTCCTTTGCACTGGCATCAGCCAATCTTCCCTGTCCCGCCTGCAACTGGTCCAAAACGCCGCAGTGAGACTCCTGACGGGCACCCGAAAAAGGGACCACATCACCCCGATCCTGGCCTCTCTCCACTGGCTCCCTGTGCGGTTCCGTATACATTTCAAGATTCTCCTCTATGTCTACAAAGCCCTCAATGGGCTTGCCCCCACCTACATTAAAAGTCTTCTCACCCACCACTCCACCTCCAGGTCTCTCAGATCGGCCGACTTGGGGTTGCTGAATATCCCGCGGTCTAGGCATAAGCTCAGGGGCGACCGCGCCTTTGCGGTTGCAGCTCCTAGACTGTGGAACAGCATCCCCTTTCCCATCAGAACTGCCCCCTCCATCGACTCCTTTAAGTCAAGACTAAAAACTTATCTATACTCCCAAGCCTTTCTTGACGTCCTCTGAGCAAGGGCTATATGTATATATGTATGTAGTTTGTTTGTTTATACTATTCTTATAACAAATGTAAAGCACTTTGGCCAACGAGAGTTATTTTTTAAATGTGCTATATAAATAAATGTGACTTGACTTGACTTTGTAGAATCAGCAATGAAGGTGTCCCACCAATTCTTCTCCAATTTCAGTTAGTCCTTGCTTTCTCCCTCCTTCCCCTCCCCTTCCCAGCTCTACCACAGCCTACTGTCTCCGCCTCTTCCTTTATATTTCCCGCCCCCTCCCCCCCACCACCGACAATAGTCTGAACAAGGATCTCGACCCAAAACGTCGCCTATTCCTTCGCTCCATAGATGCTGTCTCACCCGCTGAGTTTCTCCAGCTTTTTTGTCTACCTCCAATCTTAGAGGTGCTCACTGTAGATAGTCCATGTCTCTGGAGTGTGTGGGGGATCATTGCTGCCCTGTAGACCACACATTTTGAGAAAGGATTGAGGTCTCGATCTTAAAATACCAAAGGATGGACTGGCACACCAAAAGCAATTGACACTGATCTTTGTCAAGAGGTGTCTCTGGAGATACGGAAAGTCATCTACCTTTTCCAGGGAATTATTGTGGACTTTTATTGTCTTAAATTGTCCACTATTCATGTTCCTATTCAGTGAGTAATTTTCCAGAGGTGCAGCTTTGCCATTTTATTCTGAAATAAGTTAGTTTGCAATTCTAATGCATAACATATTACAAGGTGAGTATTTAAGTTTTAAAGCTGCTTCATTCTCCTTAGACATACTTTATATGCAGTGCCTATAAATCTTGCAAAGGTCCAAAACACTACCGGCTAGTGCAATGACCTCCATGGTGGCACAGCAGTAGAGTTGCTGCCTTACAGTGCTTACAGTGCCGGAGACCCGGGATCGATCCCGACTATGGTTGCTGTACAGAGTTTGTACGTTCTCCCTGTGACCTGCGTGAGGTTTATTCTGAAATCTTCAGTTTCCTCCCACACTCCAAAGACGTACAGGTTTGCAGGTTAATTGGCTTGGTATGAATGTAAATTGTCCCTAGAATGTGTTAGATGGTGTTAATGTGGACTCGATGGGCCGAAGGGTCTGTTTCCACGCTGTGGACTCGATGAGCCCAAGGGTCTTCCATGCTGTATCTCTAAACTAAACTAAACTAAACTAACAGCCACAATGCACACTCTCACAATGGTTGTTTTTTTCGAATATCACCCTTTAATGGAGTAATTGGTGAACTGACCTGGAACACCAAGAAACAGAAGAGCCTGCAGCGAGAGCAAAGCAAACCGTGAAGCAAGCACACCCAATTAACCTCAGCAGCAGCAACAACGTCGGTAGCTACATGACCACACCCACCCCCGATTTCAGAAACCTTAGCAGCAGTGGGAGCTGGCGAATAACATTACAAATTCACACAATTTGATGCGATCATCACAGAAGTGTGGCACGAAATGTTCATATATTCATGTCATAGGAGCAGAATTAGGCCATTCACCCCAGAGCCTACCCTGCCAATCATGGCTGATCTATCTTCCCTCTCAACCCAATTCTCCTGCCTTCTTCCCGTAAACTCTGACACCCGTACTAATCTAGAATCTGCCAATCTCTGCATTAAAAATGCTCAATGACTTGGCCTCCACATCAAAATGTAAACATGAGGAAGTAATTATAAAAATGACTCTGGCAAGTTTACCTCTCAACGAACTTGCGCAGTTTTGCCTCTCGTATTTTGCAATTATTAATGAGATGGTGGATGGAACAGAGCAGGGAACATGAGAGAATCATTGCAGCATGTCTACTCTCTTGAGACTGATAAGGGAATACCATAGAACTATTACAAATTATTTGGTCTTCTTCAAAATTCTGGCAAATTATTTGTTATTCTGCTCTTAATTTGTGAATATGACACCTTGCATTTCATTTTTACGATTTTTCTATCTTGTAAAAATTGAAGTGGAAGTGGTCATGTTCACAAATTAAGAGCAGTAAAGACCAACAATGCAAAGTAGGAAATGCAGACGGAATTTAATTAACAAAAGTACTTAGCATATAAAACAAATTGATAAAATGGAAAAGCAATGTATTTTGAGGAACTGACATTCATCAATAAATGAGTGTTAGGTTAGAATATTATGGATCATGGACTGGGTGAAGCAAGTGAACCACCTGAAACGCTTGTATTCATTTTTCCTAATTCCCGGTATTCAACAGTCGGTCTCATTACTAAACCATCCATTTCTCAAAGTAAAAATAGTTTCAAAAACATCAAGCTACTTCGCCCTAACCAATGAGAGGCATGCACATCAGCAGAAGCTGCAATGTTCCTCTAAACTGCCTTCACAGTTGACATTGCTAGTGGTTGTCCGTGCAATAAAGATAGGAAGAAGCAGAACTTGTTTGAACCAGTCACCAAACACAATAGATAAAAATGGGGAGAATCATGGTTTTGGCTTCTTATTTTATGTCTTAACCTGTTCACTGCCAAGTTTTTTTTACTATTAGTCATGACCCGAGTATATTCAGGGGTGGCACTGTACAGGTTAATCATCTGCGATCCTGTGCCAAATATGTACATTACTGGAAGCAATGACCAACAGACCTTGTAGATTTTACTTTAGACTTTAGAGATATAACATGGAAACAGGCCCTTCGGCCCACCGAGTCCACGCCAACCAGCGATTAACCCGTACATTAACACTATCCCACTTTATACGTGGATGATATATTACTGTACATTACAAAACCTCAAATCACTATACCAAATATATTAAATTTAATTGAAGACTTTGGATCTTTCTCTGGATATAGAATAAATTGGAATAAAAGTGAAATTATGTCAATAAAACCGAAAGATTCAATACATCTTTTAAAATTCCCTTTTAAAATAGCTACAGAAAAATTTAAATACTTGGGAATCGAAATTACTAGAACATATCAAGGTATGTTTAAGGCAAATTTTGATCCCCTACTTAATAAATTAAACACACTAATTAAATTCTGGAAAACGCTCCCGATGTCTTTAATAGGCCGAATAAACGCAATAAAAATGATCTTTCTACCACAAATTTTATACCTATTTCAATCGATTCCTATATACTTACCAAAGAAGTTTTTTTAAAAACTCGACTCAGATATCACTAATTTTATATGGGACTATAAATCACATAGAATACAAAAAACTCATCTGAATAAACCTAAAGTATTAGGGGGTTTAGCACTACCTAATTTTATGTATTATTATTGGTCAGTAAATATTAAAAATATGATTCAACTGATGGATAACTCCGCCCAGCAAGTGGACTGGATTGTAATGGAGAAAGAGGATTGCTCCTCTGGAAACATTGGAGCGATCCTCCTCTCTCCAATGAAACTGAATAATATAAATTATAATAAGAACCCAATTATTCATAGCACAATCCGAATTTGGAAACAAATAAAACAAAATTTAAAATTAAGAAATGTATCACTTTTATTACCCATAGTTAATAACCCTTCGTTTAATCCTTCTATTATAGATAAAGCTTTTACACATTGGGATAGACTAGGAATTAAAACATTCGGTGACTTGTATGAAACTGGAAAATTACTTTCATTTCAGCAATTACAAATAAAATATAAACTCGGAAATAATCAATATTTTAAATATTTTCAAATATGCGACTATTTGAAAAAATATACAAAAGATCATTATAATAACCCAGCAGATGTATTGGATGAGGCAATGCAGATAAAAGCTGAATCAGCAAACTTAATATCATATTTGTATAATATTATCCTAAATGTAGAAATACCATCTACGGAGGTTATCAGAAGAGACTGGGAACAAGAGTTAGCTATTAAAATTTCAAAGGAAAGTTGGAATGAACAATTATTAAACATGCATAAATGTTCGATTAATGCAAGACACACTTTAATACAATTTAAAATTTTACATAGATTATATTATTCCAAAACTAAAATCCATAAAATTTTCCCAAATGTATCATCTATTTGTGATAAATGTCAATCCCAAGAAGCTACTATAGCGCACTCATTTGTTTTCTGTACAAAAATTCAAAAATTTTGGAATGAAATTTTCGAAATCTTTACAAAATTATTTAAAACAAGACTGATACCCAAAGCAGAATGGATTATCTTCGGAATAACGGAAGATGGTCCAGAACTAAATGTGTTTCAAAAGAAACTAATGGACTATGGGTTAATAACTGGAAAAAAGCTAATTCTAAAATTTTGGAAGAAGGCTCCAATACCAACTATAAATATGTGGATTTCAAATATGTTCGAAACATTACACCTAGAAGAGATAAGACTCCTCCTAGCAGGTAAACCAGATCACTTCCACCTGACGTGGTCTGCATTTATAGAATTATTACAAATATAGGGTGCAAAGGTACCTTAAATAAAATTGAGGTCAGGTAAGGGGGGATGATAGTTGAAGAGTTGGTATGTCCCATTTGCGTAATGCTCATAAAAAATATTTGTTTCTCTCTTTTTCCTCATTCTCTTTCTCCTTCTTTTCTAGGGTCTATTTCTTAACTCTTTTTCTTTTGTTTTTAATTTTGTTCTTATAGGGTCTTCGTCCTTTTTTGTTGTCACATTTTCTACACTCTCACTTTTTCCTTCACTTTCTTCTTTCTTTCAATCTTATCCTTTCCTTTTACTAGTGTAAAAAACAAATGGAGTACATTAATTGTAAGAAGACATAAGTGACGAGTACTAATGTATGTGGTTGTAATGTAATGTACTTCTAATAAATAAAAAATTAAAATAAAAAACAAAACACTATCCTACACACTAGGGGCACTTTTAGAACTGACCAAAGCCAATTAACCTACAAATCTGTACATCTTTGGAGTGTGGGAGCAAACTAGAGCACCCGGAGAAAACCCACGCGGTCACAGGGAGAACATTCGTAGACAGCACCCGTAGCCAGAATCAAACGTCGCTGATACCACTGTGCCACCGTGCCGCCCCATATAATATCAACCCTCCAAACTAGACACAAAATGCTGGAGTAACTCAGCGGGACAGGCAGTATCTCTGGAGAGAAGGAATGGGTGACATTTCGGGTTGAGACCCTTCTTCAGACTGATGTCAGGGGAGAGGGCGGGACAGAGATAGAATGTAGTCGGAGACAGTAAGACTGGTGGGAGAACTGGGAAGGGGGAGGGAATGGAGAGAGATTGAAAGCAAGGGCTATTTGAAGTTAGAGAACAATGTTCATACTGCTGGGGTATAAGCTACCCAAGTGAAATATGAGGTGCTGTTCCTCAAATTTGCGCTGGGCCTCACTCTGACAATGGAGGAGGCCCAGGACAGAAAAGGCAGATTGGGAATGGGAGGAGGAGTTAAAGTGCTGAGCAACCGGGAGATCAGGTAGGTTAAGGCAGACTGAGCGTAGGTGTTCAGCGAAACGATCACCGAGCCTGCGCTTGGTCTCACCGATGTACAGAAGTTGACACCTGGAACAGCAGATGAGATTGGAGGAGGTGCAAGTGAATCTCTGCCTCACCTAAAAAGACTGTCGAGGTCCTTGGATGGAGTCAAGGGGGGAGGTAAAGGGACAGGTGTTGCATCTCCTGCGGTTGCAGGAGAAAGTACCTGGGGAGGGGTGGTTTGGGTGGAATGGGACGAGTTGACCAGGGAGTTGCGGAGGGAACGGTCTCTGCGGAAAGCAGAAAGGGGTGGAGATGGGAAGATGTGGCCAGTAGTGGGATCCCGTTGCAGGTGGCAAAAGTGTTGGAGGATTATATGCTATATGCGACGGCTGATGGGGTGGCAGGTGAGGACAAGGCGAACTCTGTCCTAGTTGCAAATGGGGGAGGGGGAGCAAGAGCAGAGCTGCGGGGTATCAAGGAGACCCTAGGGAGAGCCTCATCTATAATAGAAGGGAAACCCCCGTTTCCTAAAGAATGAGGAAACTATACCCTCCAATTCTTCCTGGTCCACTTCCATTGTACAATTGGGCAGCGCAGGGGAGGGAGTGCCTGCCTTGTGCCTGTTCTTGTTGCTATGCAAAGTGGAATGAGCATAGATCGGAACTATGATGCCACAGCTGCAGAAATGGAAGAACTGGAGGACTCAGAGCATAGTCTGTAAGACTAGTGATGTCAGCACTCATTGTTAATTGCTGCCAATAATTTACAGATTTGGCACATTGCAGACAAACATTCAAGAAAGACAAATAGGGAAGCCAAAGATTCTGTACATTTCTTTCTATTGCAGTTCCAAATTGGCACAGGCAACAATTGCTGTACATTCCCCTCTTTCTTGATGGGGAAATTAGACAGAGTTAGTTTTCCTCCAATTTGACTGCACAGCACTATTTTGAAGGGGAGTAGGAGAATTCTCCCTTGTATTCTGGCCAACATTTCTCTCTCTATTAGCAACATAAAAATATATCTGGTAGTTGTCACGTTGCTCTATGTTGGAGGTTGCTGTATCCAAATTAGCAGTTATGCTTCTGATATTACAATGTTCATTACTCAACAAGAACTAACTCATAGGTTGTAAATGTGAAAGGAACTACATAAATGCAAGGCTTAGAGGAGAGTAGGGAGATGGAGGAACAAGTAACTGCAGATGCTGGAATCTTCAACAAGACGCAGTGCTGAAGTAACTCAGCGGATCAGGCAGCATCTCTGAAGGACATGGATATGAGATGTCTCAGGTCAAGGATCTGATTGTAGTCGGTGGGAAAAAGCTGGAAAAGAGGTGGGGGTGGGACAAAACCCAGCAAGTGATGGTGGATACAGGTGAGAGGGGTTTTGATTGGCCAATAGGTGGACAAAGGAGAGAGATAAAAAAAGGAGAGAGCAGAGTGTAGACGGAGAGGAGAGGAGAGGAGAGGAGAGGAGAGGAAAGGAGAGACGATGAGTGAAATGTGAAGATAGAGGAATGGATGTAGTTTAAAGGGGACCGACCGGGGAAGGAGTTAGGGGGTGGGATACCAGGAGCGTGCACGGGTGAGGGATATTAGAGAGCTAATCTGGTTTAATAACAGGAAAGAGAACAGGGAGGCATGGGGGCGCAGTGGGAGACCTGCTGTCTCACAGCATCAGAGACCCGGGTTCGATCCTGACTGTGTGGGTTTTCTCCGAGTGCCCCGGTTTCCTCCCACATTCCAAAGACCCGCAGGTTTGTTGGTTCATTGGCGTCTGTAAATTTAGTGTGCAGGATGCAAAAGTGGGATAACATTGAACCAGCATGCGGCGTGGGCTCGGTGGGCCTAGGGACCAATTTCAACGCTGAATCTCAAATTTAAACTAAAGAAGCCAGCAGGTGGCCAATAAGGGGATGATGGGGAAAAGAACAGATGGAGGAGCTCTTGGTGATCCCTTGAACGGATGCAGAGGATTAATTAGAACCAGATGGTCAAAGTGATTAGAGCTGCAGGAAGACCTGCACCAATTGGCGCAGGTAGAGTTGCAGTAGAGTTGCTGCCTTAAAGGGCTTGCAGCGCCAGAGATCCGGGTTCAATCCCGACTACGGGTGCTGTCTGTACGGAGTTTGTACGTTCTCCCCGTGACCGCATGGGTTTTCTCCGATATCTTTGGTTTCCTCCCACACTCCAAAGACGTACAGGTTTGCACATTAATTGGCTTGGTGTATGTGTACAAATTGTCCCTAGTATGTGTGCAGGATAGTGTTAGTGTGCGGGGGTCGCTGGTCGGCGCAGACTCGGTGGGCCGAAGGGCCTGTTTCCGCACGCTGTATCTCTAAACTAAACTAAACAAAAAAAAATCCTGATGTTTTCTGTGTTCAGAGAAAGCCTTGTTACCAGACACACCCGTTACAAGTGTTAGGATCTGTGATATAGATCTGATTACAAATAAAACATTATAGACTTACACAACATTTAATCAGACCATCAAACATGCTGCAGAAAAGACGCTGTTAATTTGTAATTTCCTTACTATGAATATCTTGCATGCTCCAGGTTTTGGTTCAGAGCTATCATATTTAGTTGACTACCTTGACATTTACTTCATTACTTTTACACATCAAACCTACATGTGTCTATGTCATCTCTATGGTAACTGAGTACTCAATGTCCAAAGCACACAACCAATGTGCACAGAGTCTACAAAATATCTTTAAATGGTGTTTACTGTTATTGAAACTGGCGTCACAGAACTTGAAGTGTGTAAGCCCCATGTAATTACGGTGGTTCCCATTCAATTTAAGCAGCAGCACACATCATATTAAAATCCAGAAAAGCTATTCAGCGGTACCTCTCCAAAATTAAAAACTTTATTACAGGAAGTCCTGTTGATGTTCAAGGTTACGTTTTTTTTTTAAATACCTGAAATTTTTTAATATTGTGAAGAAAACGAGACAAAATTGAAGCCAAGAGGTGTTTTAAGTTACAGGTCCATTGCCAGAACCCATTAATCAACCCATTAATCAACCCAAATGCCAGTGAGACCACAGTCATCAACTTATTTCACAGTTGATTTTAAAATTACATTCTGAAAAGTCATCCTGTCATTATTAATTGAAAGTTACAGCATGGAAACGGGCCCGTCGACCGATCGAGTCCATGCTGACCATTGATCGCTCATTCACACTAGTTCTATATTATACCACTTGCGCATCCACTCCGTACACATTGAGGGCAAGTTAAAGAGGCCAATTACAAACAAATCCTGCACTCCTTTGGAATGTGGGAGGAAACTGGAGCACTTGGAGTAAACCCACACGGTCACAGGCACAACGTGCAAACTCCACACACACAGCACCAGATGTCAGAATTAAACCCAGGTCTCTGGTGGTGTGAAGCAGCAGTTCTATCAGCTGCACCACTGTTATATTTTAAAATTCCCAAAAAGACAAGCAAATGTCACCTATGGGTGGTGGGTTTATGGAAGCAGAGGAGGTATGAGGCAGGTACTATAACAACATTCAAAAGACATTTGGATAGGTGCATGGACAGGAAAGGTTTAGAGGGCTAGGAGCCAAACATGGGCAGGTGGGACTACGCTAGTCCCACCTGCCCATGACTATCCCTCGGTACGGGCACCTAGGCCGAAGGGCCTGTTTCTGGGCTGTATGAAGGAAGGTAAAGGTCAAGTGTAAGGAAGGTAAAAGTCAAGTGTTACTTCATATAGTCTCCTGACTAGAAGCAATAGGACATTGCCATAAATACATATAATCTGGCAACATAGCAAGTTAGTTTAGCAGTCGGTCCAAAGAATCATTCTACTTTGGATCTACAGCTCTGCATGATCTAGGTATTATATTAGGTTTTAGACAGAAATGCCAGAGGGGATTTGAAATAATGACAATAAAGATCATTCTCTGTGTGTCTCTTAGCTACCAACCATACATCACAGAAAAAGTGGAATTCAATGAACAGGCTGGAAAAGCACCAGGGACTAATGGTAATTTCAGTACCGCCTGGAGTTGGTTTGCTGACCCAGTTCTCAATGAAGTTCACAGTGAGATCCAAGGAAAGAGTGAGGGGTTCAATGAACCTACAGGAATGCACCCATGATTGGTCTCATCGGGCGAGAACAAAATTGTAATCCGCTGTCATCCCCTCCATGATCATCAGTCAATGAAAGTAAGCATGCAGGTACAGCAGGCAGTGAAGAAAGCGAATGGCATGTTGGCCTTCATAACAAGAGGAGTTGAGTATAGGAGCAAAGAGGTCCTTCTGCAGTTGTGCAGGGCCCTAGTAAGACCACACCTGGAGTATTGTGTGCAGTTTTGGTCTGCAAATTTGAGGAAAGACATTCTTGCTATTGAGGGAGTGCAGCGTAGGTTCACAAGGTTAATTCCCAGGATGGCGGGACTGTCATATGCCGAGAGAATGGAGCAGCTGGGCTTGTATACTCTAGAATTTAGAGGGATGAGAGGATATCTTATTGAAACATATAAGATTATTAAGGGTTTGGACATGCTAGAGGCAGGAAACATGTTCCCGATGTTGGGGGAGTCCAGAACCAGGGGCACAGTTTAAGAATAAGGGGTAAGCCATTTAGAATGGAGATGAGGAAACACTTTTTCACACAGAGAGTTGTGAGTCTGTGGAATTCTCTGCCACAGAGGGCGGTGGAGGCCGGTTCCTTGAATACTTTCAAGAGAGAGCTAGATAGGGCTCTTAAAGATAGCGGAGTCAGGGGATATGGGGAGAAGGCAGGAACGGGGTACTGATTGTGGATGATCAGCCATGATCACATTGAATTGCGGTGCTGGCTCGAAGGGCCGAATGGACTACTCCTGCACATATTGTCTATTGATTAAAACACCTACAAAATACTCTTCCATTCTTATTTGGATATATCAGAGATCAGCAGACAACGGTAGATTTAAATCCAAGCAAGAGTTCAGAAGAGGAAATAGATTACAGCAAATGAACTAAAATTTAAAACAGTCAAGGCTTTGTGTTTAGTCTCGTTTTCTTACTTGCAGTATTTCACTTCTACAGCACTTCCTCTAACAAATCAACTGACTGAAATTATGCAACAAAAATGTGGGCATAATTACAAAAATGTATGATGTATTGAGGAAACTTATGCATCATATGGAAAAAGGCCACAAATATTAGATGTGTCACTGGCATGGAAATGTTGGTGATTGGTCAACATCACTGCACCTAAAGCCAAATGAGCTTACAAACCTTGGTCACCCAAGTCTCCTTCTGACCTTGTGGGGCATTATTACATTGTTATGATCTTCCTACATTTTGGGTTCAATTTCTATTTCCAGTCATTGAGCAATCAATAAACTCAATGTTCTTAAGTGACCTGCTTTATCAGAACTTGACCTGTTCCAACTTCTGGCTCCACATCTTTGGAAAGAGGTCAGCTTTGCAAGAATTTCGGAAGAACTGACGTTGAATTGATATGTTTATTTTAGTTTCGTTTCGAGACACAGACCATTCGACCCACCAAGTCCGCATTGACCAGCGATCCCCGCACATTAACACTAGCTTACACACTAGGGACAATTTATACTTATACCAAGCCAATTAACCTACAAACCTGTACGAGGGAGGAAACCGAAGATCTTGGAGAAAACCATGCGGTCACATGGAGAACGTACAAACTCTATACAGACAGCACCTATTGTCAGGATCGAACCCAGGTCTCCGCGCTGCAAGCACTGTTAGGCAGCAACTCTACCGCTGCGCTACCGTGCCGCTTTTAACACAAACGCAGTCCCCCACTACCACAAATTTTGCAGTAGAGTTTCCCGCATTTGGGGACATGGCAGGCGTCAGCATACCCATAGTACAATGGGATAGCCTCGTCCAGGAAGATCGGCCTCTGTGACCACCGACACCCCTGCCAAGTAACTATGGATGGATGCAAATACACCATTCATAGCGGAGAATACAAATCTCAACATCCAAGAAAATAATAAGCTTAGGAAACATATTCTTTAAGCTAAAAGTTGTGTTTAGTTTAGTTTATAGATACAGCAGGCCCTTTGGCCCACCGAGTCAATGCCAACATCAATTTACACCAGTTCTATGTCATCTCAGTTTAGCATCTACTCCCTACCCGAGGGGCAATTTTGCAGAGACCAATTAACCTATCAGCCCACACATATTTGGGATGGGGGAGGAAAGCAGACCAACCGTAGGAAACCCATGTAGTCACAAGGAGAATGTGCAAACTCTACAGAGACAGCACCCAAGATCAGAATCGAACCATCTCTCTGGTGTTGTGAGGCAGCCGTTCTAAGAGCTGTGTCACTGTGATGCCACTACGTGTTTTCTTGAGTCAGAACATGCACAGAAAAACTAATGGTGGCATCAGGAGAAAGTTAGCTAAAGATGAAACCACGAGCAAGTGATACAGGAATAGACTTTTAAAATTGCAAAAAAAAGGATGCAATAGTTGGCTATTCAATAAGATTGTGGCTGACCATTCCACCCAGTGACAATTTTCCACATAATCATTTGAATCCTTTAATATCCAAAAATCAATCTATATCTACCTTGGATATAATCAGCACTTTCTTCTTGGGAAAATAATACAAATGATTCACTAGCCTCCTGGGTGAAAAGCTTTCTTTTCATCCTCACCTTCAGTGGCCAAGACTGGTTTTAAGAATGTGACCCCTAGTTCTGGACAGCCAAGGCAGGTGAATTATCACCTACCTGCACAACTTTATTAAGCCGCCTAAGAATTTTGGATGCATCAAAGAGATAGAAACATAGAAACATAGAAAATAGGTGCAGGAGGCCATTCGGCCCTTCGAGCCAGCACCGCCATTCATTGTGATCATGGCTGATCACCCCCAATCAATAACCCGTGCCTGCCTTCTCCCCTTGTCCCTTGATTCCACTAGCCCCTAGAGCTCTATCTAACTCTCTCTTAAATCCATCCAGTGATTTGGCCTCCACTGCCCTCTGTGGCAGGGAATTACACAAATTCACAACTCTCTGGGTGAAAAAGTTTGTTCTCACCTCAGTCTTAAATGGCCTCCCCTTTATTCTAAGACTGTGGCCCCTGGTTCTGGACTCGCCCAACATTGCGAACATTTTTCCTGCATCTAGCTTGTCCAGTCCTTTTATAATTTTATATGTTTCTATAAGATCCCCCCTCATCCTTCTAAACTCCAGTGAATACAAGCCTAGTCTTTTCATTCATTCCTCATATAACAGTCCCGCCATCCCAGGGATCAATCTCGTGAACCTATGCTGCACTGCCTCAAACACTGCCTCAATTACATTCTTCTGAACTCCATAGAGCACAAACCCAGTCTGTTTAATCTTTCCACAAAGGATAAAACTTTCATGCCAGGAAAGAATTTAGTTCATTTTCACTGCACTTTCTTTACAGCAAGTAGATCCTTTCTGAACATGTCATTCTCATACATATATATTCAATATGTATGTATAAGAATGATTCCAAAACAACATGGTTCACGAAAAATGGAGCCAAAACACTTCCCATTGACATGATTTATTCTGTAGTACTTCTTGGTCTCCGACTAATAAATGTCAAAACAGAAATAGGTGATTGCAGACATAGCAACAAAACCAAATACAATTCTGTCTTTCCTGAATATCAATGCATGGATTCATAGGGCAGGGAGCAACAGCAGGGCACCTTCATTAATTTTCCCCTCCCTTGCCCCACAATTACCAATTATAATTTTCAGGTTAACCAAGTCTCTGGCTGAGGATAGGACCACCACTTTCTGTTGTGTATGACTCAGCACATAGGCATCTGTAATCATTCACAAGGTCCATCAACATTTCCTTAAGACAAAGGATCTTCAAGTTATCCAAAGGTATAGACTACATCATAGAATCTTTAATTGTCTAACACCCTGTTCATTTGATCTCTATTTACATCACAAACACGAATCACAAATGGGGTATGAAGTCTACATTACAAAAGCTCAGAATTTATTACTTTAAGATGGTCTTTGTTCAAAAATGTATCTTACCTCGTGACTCTCCTCTACATCAACATCGCCATCAGCGTCGTCATCCATTTGTTTGTGTATCATTCGAATAGCCTCGAGCGAGTGCCGATCATCTTCATTCAGGCACGCTGGGCTGAAGGTCATGCAGTTATCTTTAAGTAAAGGGCAAGAGGTCAGGCAATGATCTTGAAATGAGGAACAGGGGCTGTGATATATTTTTCCATTCAGCATGTCACGGGAGGGGTTGTTGCATTCCCTGAATACTGGCCGTGTTGTGTTCTCCCATATTGTGAAGCCACGTCAAGAGACACCAATTGGAAAAAGTTACTTTTTGCGTTTATTTATTCACTTTTTTCCCCCCACATAAATTGTATGAGAGGTAATTGTATTCCCATATTTTTGGGCAGTGATTTATAGATTCTGTTAAGGGCTAGTTTCTATATCCCAAACAGCCGTAACACAGAGGTCGCCTGTAGTCGATTTCCCATTCCACTCTACGTGAGAATTCAACAGAAAATGTAGATTTTTTAAGTGGAGCAAATTAGAAAGCATAGACCAAGATCTTGCAAATGTAATTAATTTCTCAATTTAAGACTTTCTTTTATAAGCAAAAATATTAGTCCAAATTTATATTAGAATCTGTCATTGTAAACACTTCGCACAACAGTATTTCTGGAGTAGAATGACGTTCTGGAATAGAATATTTTCACCAGCCCCCGCAGCCCCCAGCGACCCTGTGATCTCAGTCACCGAGGCCCACATCAGAAGATCCTATTTGAGAGTGAACCCCTGGAAATTGCTCGTCCTGATAATGTACATGGCCACATTCTCAAAATCTGCACAGACCAACTGACTGTAGTTTTCACTGTCATCCTCACCCTATCAGTACTATCCATCCAAGGTCCTAACCTGCTTTAAAAAGACATCCATAAGCACAAGAAGAGCAAGATGCCGTGCATCAACGATTACCAACCGGTGGCACACACGTCCATTATGTTGAAGTGCTTCAAGAGATTGGTAACAAAGTAAATCTTTTAATGACCTGGACCCAGTTCAATTCTCATACCGCAGCAACAAATCAACAGTGGATGCAATCTCATTTGCTCTCCTTTCTGCACTGGACAACTTGGACAACAGTATCAGGTTCGGCAGGCTGTTGATCATCGACTACAGATCAACAGTTCAACACCATCATCCCTTCCAAACTCATTGTTGACTCAGGTAACCGGGTCACTGCTCCTCCCTGAGAAACCGGATCGTCAACTCCCTCATCAGTACAGATTGGCAACACCTCGTCCTCACTGCCCCTCAGCACAGGATGCCTTGGGGCCACATACTCAGGCCACAGCTCCACTCTCTTATATACCCATGTGAGCCATACATTGTTTTTGTCTTTGCAATATTGTTTGTTTGTTTGTGTTATTTATATATATATATATACATTTGATTGTTGACTCTTGACACTCTTGACTCTCAATTCCTATGCCATCTTTAAATTTATCAACAATAACAATGCCCTTGGACAAATAAAGGGTAACAAGAAGCCAGAGTGCAGGAGGGAGACTGATAATCTGGTTGAGTGGTGGCAAAACAACAATCTTGCTCTCAAGATTAGCAAGACCGAGATAAGACCAAGGAGCTGATTTGTTCATTTCAGTAAGGAAGTCGAGGAACCATGCAACTGTCTTCATGGGTGGAACAGCAGTGAATGAACAGAGTAAACAGCTTCAAGTTCCTGGGTGGAGACATCTCTGATCATGTGTCCGTGGTTCAACACATTGCTGTGATTATAAAGAAAGGTTACCAATGCTACTATGTCTTCAGAAGATTGAGGGGATTTGGAATATTTTTCAAACTTTTATAGGTGTACACCAGACAGTAAACTGACTGGTTGTATCATAGTCAGGTTCGGAAATTCGAACTGTCTCGAACGAAGGAGGCTACAAAAAGTGGCGGACAATGCCCAGTCGACCATGGGTACTGACTTCCCCATCACCAAAGGAATCTACAGAAAACACTCCCTTAAGAATGCAGCTAATATCATCAATGACCCACACTTCCTTGGCCACACTCACTGCTGCCATCGGGAAGAAGGTGCAAGTGGCCGGGGACAGTGAAGTCTAGGTTCAAGAACAGCTTCTTCCTATCACCCACCTGGTCCTTGAACCTGCACAACCCTAACCACATCCCTAGCTCAGCACTGAATCACTGCGGACTTTGCATTACTATAGTTGCTCCACGTACTTTGATTTTTGCACTATTATGGTCTAGATTACTTATAATTTATTGTATAATTATTTGATGTTGTTAATGTGCCTGTAAAACTGTAGCAAGTGAGAATTTCATTGTTCCAGTTCATATCCGGTGCATGTGATAAATAAACTCCAATGAATCTTATTCAAGCATAACAAGATATGCAAACAAATGCCAATGATAAAGTCAAAGGAAAATGTTCTTATGTATACAGTTGTTCCAAAGGAAATTAAACTTTACACCTATGTGTCACGTTGAAATCTACTGCACGACATTTGGGCTTAAACGTAATGTTTGCAGGTATAGTGTCAATTAAAATTGTTGTTAGGGAAATTAAATGACTAACCACAAGCCCCACAATGTCCACAATTTTTCTTTCTATTCCTTTGTTCGTTCCATCACTCCCTCGATGAACTCAAAGCATCGAAGTCCTCACCTCAGCTGCACAGTTCCTGCCCCCCATATCACTGAATTTACTCTCTCCAAACCACCATACTCTCCGTCCTGTCCCAATCGTTAGTCCAACCTTGGTCACCCACATCAAACACAAGGTAAATGGGTAGAGGGCTGAATTTAGTTATATATTTCTTGGGCTTTAATTTAAGCGCCATGATTGAGATGCTTCAAATTGACAATGTGTTGGGGAGAGGAAGATAGTTCAAAGCCACAGGAAGATATTAATTGCCCTATGTGCTGGTAACTCAGCAGGTCAGGCAGCATCTCTGGGGAATACAAAATGCCGAGTTGCTCCGGCATTTTGTGTCTCTTATTGTTAACCAGCATCTGCAGTTTCTTGTGTCCACACCTTGGTTAGGTGGGCAGAAAACTGGCAAATGAAATTCAGCATGGAGATCCGTGGGGATAAATACTTGAATAGTCATACTTGAACTTGAATACTTAAACACTTGGGGAGGACAAACAAGGCCAGGAATACACGATTAGTGGCAGAGCAAGAAACATGGAGAAAGAAAAGCAACTTCAAGTGTATGTCCTCAGGAACTTGAATATAGGGTGACAGGTAGATAAAGTGGTACAGAACACATTGAGATATTGCCTTTTGTCAGTCAAGGCAGGATGATCATGCTAGAACTATATAAGTTATGGCACATCTAGAACTCTGCATATATTTCTGATCACCACACCACAGGAAGGATGTGGTAACACAAGAGAAAATACTCTCGGGTAGAATGTTCTCAGGGCTGAATACCAATTTGGACTGTTTTACCATTTTGGACTGTAGGAAATAGAGAAGAATTTTAACTGCATGTAAAACTCTGAAAACAATAAGCTGAATGATCTCTCGAAGAGTCGTAACCTATAAAGCGGTAAACTAAGAGCTAGGAAATGGTAATAACTTAAATCAACTCCATTTATGGGTGATATGGAAACAACACTCTCCTTTTGAGGCATAAATTTCATGATTCCTTTCCCACTGCACACAGTTAATTAAGTCCTTGCCATGCATTGCATTCTATGGCTAATATCCCCAGGAACAATTAAAACATTGTTCATGAGATTTCAAATCCTGTTTTTATCCTAATTCATATTGTGCAATGTTTTTTATTGAGCAATATAAAATAACAGCAAATATGGTGCTCATAAGGTTTCAATGATTAGTAAAGAGGACAGGACTGCATTCAAATGATCAAACGTTTCATTCAACAATTACAGGTGTAGATGAGAAAACCATTCAGGAGGACTTTTTTTTTTTTTTTTTGAAAATATTTTTTATTGGAGAAAAGTACACAACCTATTAACATCATTGCAGTTTTACATTTTTAAATTGATAAGATTATCAATTATTATTACATTGTCTCCAATACCTTTTGCCTTTTTTTTAAAACTAGATAGAACTAAAAAGATAGATGAAGTAAAGAAAGAAAAGAGTGAGAAGAAAAAGAGAAGAAAAAAAATAAACAAAAAAAATAAACAAAACAAAAGAAAAAGATGGTTAAAGAAGAATGGAAAAATTTATTAAAATAAAAAACTTCATTCGAGATATATTCGTACATTTCAGAGTATAGCATTTCATCCATTCTTTAGCCCGAGTATTAGTCAGGTTCCTGTGCTGAACCATTCTGACCCTTTAAATAATCAATAAAGGGAGACCATGTTCCAACGAATAATTCCTGTTTGTCCAACAGGGAAAATCTGATTCTTTCCACGTTTAAGGTCTCCGTCATTTCTATAATCCACATTTTAATTGTGGGGGACGTAGGGCCTTTCCAAAATTTTAGAATTATTTTTTTTCCTGTTATTATACTATAATCAATGAAGTTTCTTTGTGTTGTTGTAAATGTTTGATTTAATTCTAATGTTCCGAGTATTATTAATTTTGGATCCGGGTCCAATTGTGTGCTGGTCACTTTAGATATTATACTAAAAATATTTACCCAGAATTTTTTAATTTTTATACAGTTTGCAAACATATGAGATAAGGTAGCTTCTAAATGTTGACATTTATCACATATAGGTGAGATATGTTGAAAGATTTTATGTAATTTTGTTTTTGAATAATGTAACCTATGTATTACTTTAAATTGTATTAAAGAATGTCTGGCATTTAATGAACATTGATGTATGTGTTGTAAATTTTCTTCCCAAGTATCTTTCGTTATTATTTGATTTAATTCTTTTTCCCATGTTTGTCTGTGTAAGTCCGTCGATGGAATGTCACTGTCTAATAAGATATTATATATATGATATTAATTTTTCTGTATTAGGATCTTTATTCCAACATTCGTCAAGAATTTCTGAATTTCTAATTCGAAAATTTTGAGTATTCAATTTTACATAATCTCTGAGTTGAAGATATCTGACATAATCATTTCCTCGGAGTCCATAAGTCTGTTGCAACTCCTGAAATGTCAGAAAAGTGCCTTCCTTATAAAGTTGTCCCATATTTTTAATTCCATAATTCTTCCATTGTGTAAAACCCCTGTCCAACCATGAGGGCTTAAACAAAGGGTTATTCACAATTGGGAGAAAAAGTGATAAATTATCTAATTTTAATGTCTTTTTTAATTGTTTCCAAATTCGTATGGCACTAAATATTATAGGGTTTTCCCTATAAATGTTTTTGTTTAATTTAGATGTAGCAAATAATATCGAACCGATATCAAAAGGCAAACAATCTTCCTTTTCCATTTTTAACCAATCTGGTTGTTGATCTATTTCTTCCAACCAGAAATTCATATTTTTAATATTAACTGCCCAAAAATAAAACAGAAAGTTGGGTAAAACCAAGCCTCCATTTATTTTTGATTTACACAAATGTCTTTTGTTTATCCTATGATTCTTATAATCCCAGATAAAATCATTAACAATGGAGTCCAATTTAAAAAAAAAGTTTTTTGACAAATATATCGGAATTGTCTGGAAAAGGTATAATATTTGCGGTAAAAAAATCATTTTTATGGCATTAATTTTGCCAACCATTGAGATAGGAAGTATTTTCCAGTATTGAATATTCTTATGGGGGAAAATTTGCTTTAAATAATGATGTATATATATATCTTAGTTACATAAATACCTAGGTATTTAAATTTTTCATTTACTATTTTAAATGGAAATTGTTGTATTACCTGTTTGTTATGTTCCCTTATTGGCATAATTTCACTTTTATTCCAATTTATTCTGTATCCTGAGAGTGAACCAAATTGGGTTATTAGCTCTAATAAGTTTGGAATACTAATTTCTGGTTTTGTAATGTAAATTAGTACATCATCTGCGTATAGAGAAATTTTATTCACTGTGTCCTTTGTGATATACCCATATATTTCCGGATGACCCCTAACTCTTTCTGCGAGTGGCTCAATAGCAAGCGCAAATAATAATGGAGATAACGGGCATCCTTGTCTACAACCTCTAGATAGGTTGAATTTAGATGACAACCTTTGGTTTGTTAATATTCTAGCCGTAGGATTTGTATATAACAGTTTTATCCATGTGCAGAATTTCTCCCCTAGCTGCATATTTTCCATCACCGAAAAGAAATAAGACCATTCAACCTGATCAAATGCTTTTTCAGCGTCAAGTGAGATTATTGCTAGATCTTCATTAATAATTCTCTTAGAATAAATAATATTAAATAATCTTCTTAGATTATAATATGAGTACCGTTTCTGAATAAAGCCTGTTTGGTCAGGGTGTATTAATTTATTCATCACTGTACTTAATCTATGCGCTAGTATTTTAGTTAATATTTTCTAATCTGTATTTAAAAGTGCAATGCCATATGATCCCGGATCTTCCGGATCTTTATCAGCTTTAGGAATAAGTGTTATTATAGATTCATTTAAGTATCTGGAAATTTCTGTTGAGTATAGATATGCTCATACAGCCTTTGTAAACGTGGGCAGAGCAAGTCATAAATTTTTTAATAAAATTCAGAGCCTAAACCATCTGGTCCTACTGCTTTACCATTTTTTAAAGAGCCAATAGACTCATCAATATCCTTTATCGTAATCTCCCTTTCTAATAATTCTCTATCATTTGAATCTAAACCTTTTAAATTACATTTTAGTAAAAAATCTGCTATTCCTTCTGATTGTGCTACAGTTTTAGTTGAATAAAGGTTATGATAGTATTGGAGAAATCTTTCATTTATGTCCTTGGGCATTTTTAATAATTCTCCTGTCTCTGTTCTAATTTTATGAATTATTTTTTCCCCTTCCATTTTTCGTAACTGACGTGCTAATAGTTTTTGTGGTTTGTCTCCAAATTCAAAATGTAATTGTTTGGTTTTGTGATAAAGTTTTATTACTTGTTCTGAATACATTTTATTTAATTTATATTTCAATACAGCAATTTTATTATGTTTTGAAATAGATGGCATTCTCGCATTTTCTATATCTAGTTGCTTGATTTCGCTTTCCAATGTTTGTTGTTTAATCCTGTTCTCTTTATTATAAAATACTTGAGCAGAAATTAATGCACCTCGAACAAACGCTTTAAACGTTTCCCACATAAGAGAAGTAGGTGTGTCAGGGTTATCATTTATCTCAAAAAATATTTGAATCTGTTTAATAATATATTCCTGGCATGATCTTTCGTTCAAAATTTGTGGGTTAAATCTCCATTATGTTTGTTTCTCGGACATTCCATTTAATTTAATCATGAATGTTACAGGTGCGTGATCTGAGATTATAATATTATGGTATTTTGAGTTATAAGTAAATGGGATAAACGTGGAGTCAACTAAAAAATAATCTATTCTTGAGTATGTTTTGTGTACTGGTGAGTAAAATGAATATTCCCGTCCAGTTGGATTTTCTATTCTCCAGACATCCTTAATATTAGTGGTATTAATAAATGAATTTAGAAATACACTTGATTGAGATTTTACTTTTTTTTGCCTTGATGATCTATCTAAGTATGAATCTAATGTACAATTGAAGTCTCCTCCAATTATTAATTTATATTGTGTAAATTCAGGAATTTTATTAAATGTTTTATTAAAAAACCTAGGGTTATCAAAACTAGGCCCATATACATTAGGAAGAATCACTTTTTCTCCATTTAACTCTCCAACTAATATAATATATCTACCATCAATATCCGCTATTGTTGATGAATTTGTAAAAGGTATTCCTTTACGAATTAATATTGCAACTCCTCTGGACTTATGGGAAAAAGAGGAATGATATGATTCAGCGATCCACTTAGCTTTAAGTCTATGTTGAGATTCCTTTTTAAGGTGTGTTTCTTGAAGGAATATTATATCTGTTTTGATTGAATTTAGATGTGCCAAAACTTTACCTCTCTTAATTGGTTCATTGATTCCCTTGTCATTCCAACTACAAAATGTTATTCCCTGACCCCCTCTTGTCATATTAACATCTTGCATATTGTTTCTAAGGTGGTCTATAACCGAGCAGAAGGTGCAACACATAAAACCTGACCCTGCTCCCGAACCTCAAATAGATGAATTTAAAATCATATACATCGCTCTTCCGAACACATCTCCTTGTATTAGTCTTGTTTTTCCATTCAAACATTAAGTTATAAAAATATTTAAAGTGAAAAAAGTGATAGAATTGGTTAGCATAGGGTGAAAGAAAAAAAACTACATCTACAATTAGTGTAGTTAGTGATAGCCACACTAACGTGGCTAGAATTCTAAAGACTTCCGTAGCCTTTGTAAAAAAAAATTCCCAGCTCCGTGCCCGAAAAGAAAAAAAGATTATTTCTAACAATCAAATAACTTCTTTGGGAGTAACAAACATATATACATACCCATACATACGTACACACATACATACACATATACACATACATATATATATATATATATATATACCCATATGCATACATACATAAGCACGCATCCCTGCAGAAAAGTCCGAGAGCATAACTTCATAACGTTATTATTCTCTACATATCATATTAATATCTTCGCTAAATCTATAAATTTAATTTTAAATTGAAAAGTAAAGAGAAAAACCGTCAAACCTTATTATGACGTAGGCTGAATTACCTCTTGCATATCTTCCTATATAATATAAGTATGTAATTCATTTCCACGTTAACCAAAGACTGTTAGTTATTAATCATTGTTATCAATCATACCCAGTATTAAATTTTTATGAGTAATATAAATGTTAATAATTTTAGTAGTAATATAGATATTTAATAAGTATTAGTTGTTACATATATAGTTAGATATGAATATACAGATAATAATAGTGATTAATAAAAATAAAAAAAATAAAAAAAACACGGGTTTCTCCAATGTCCACCGTCCATTCGGTTTTCAAATGTCCTTAAAGCTCTTAAAAGAACTTTAAAGGTCCTTTTAGATCTGGCGGTCCCGTTAATCCTTGACTCCTGAGGAGTAATGTAAATTCTTCAGTCTGTGGTCACGTTCCCGATTTCTTTGGCAAATTCCAGTGCTTTTTCATGGTCTGTAAAAAATTGCTCCTTGTTCTTGTAGGTAACTCTTAGTCTTGTGGGGTAAAGCAGGCCGTAACTCAAATCAGGTACATTCTTCAGTATTCTTTTTGTCTCAGTGAACAGCGCCCTTTTCTTGAAGACCTCTGCCGGATAATCTCGGTAAATACTGAACCTCACACCTTCAAAATGGAGCTGTCCGCTTCGGACGATTTTCTTCATTATATCGTCAAATTCATGATCCAGTTGCACCTTTACGATAATTTGTCTTGGATGGGCATCATCTTGTGTACGACGCCGCTGCGCTCTATGAGCTCGACCGAGTGAAGGTTTTTGATCCAATTTTAAGGCTTTTTGTAGTAGGTCTGCCACAAAATCCCGAGGGCCCATTTCCCTCTCACTTCCTTCTTTCACCCCTACAATTCTTAGATTCTTATGTCTTTGACGCCCCTCCAAATCGGTACATTTATCACTTAATTTGATCACCATACCGGAGAGGCGTTGGTTTTCAATAAGGAGTCGACCTACAGTTTCTTCACTTGTCGCCGCCCATTTCTCAAGTTCGGTTATCGCTGTTCTATGTTAAGTGCTTGATGAATGGAGGCCACCTCCATTTTAACGTTCGCTTCCACCGAAACGAGCCTGGCTTCCAGCACTTCCATCTGTTCCTTGACCTCTTCCTCCCTCGACCTCTTCCAGACTTCCAGTATTTCTTGAACGGTAGAAAGCATTTCTGCTTTAAAATCTACCTTAAAAGAGTAAAGTTCCTCTTTAAAATTCTCTCCAAAGGTTTTCAATTCAGCAGCGAGAAAAGTTTTAAGATCATCCATTTCAGACTTTTTCTGCTTTGATTTCTTCGGAGGGTCTTCCTGGGCTGTCATTGTAACTGAGGCCGAGGCCTCAGTTGGGCCTTCCTCTTCCATTGGTGGTTTCCCTTTAACGGTTTTTTTGTGTGTCCCACGGGGGGGGGGGGTACGTTGTAACGACATACCGTCAAAGTCGCGCGCCTGATGACGTCACGCGGCAGGCAGCCGTTCAGATCGCGATCGCTGCAGGTAAGACCCGATTTTCTCCCGTTTTCAGTTTCTTCGGCACGGAGCTAGTTGGCACTGGACTCAAGCCTCCATAGCGCCACCGGAAGTCCATTCAGGAGGACTTTGTCAGGCAGATTGAAATGGTGTAGGTCACCAAACCAACTGAGTCAATTACGTTCTGAACCTCAAGCCACAAAATGTAAACTTCCTTCAACTCTCCCCTTCCCTTTATTTGGGAACAATCCTAGTGCATCACTTATTCTATTTCTTCACCTTGGTGCAAGTAGTGAAGGAGATACAATTATTCAAGTATATATCTTAGTACTCCGCTATTAAAGTTCCTTCCTACCATTGTCATAACGTCATAAGTGATAGGAGCAGAATTAGGCCATTTGGCCCATCAAGTCTACTCCGACATTCAATCATGACTGATCAACCTCTCCCTCCTAACCCCTTTCTCGTGCCTTCTTCCCATAACCTCTGACATTGTTGTACAATTTAAAACAACATAATTAAATTAATAGTTTGTAGCTTACATGAGGTATGTATTACCTATTAGGACATTAGATATTTAGCAAATATCTAAAAACTAGAGTTGTTGTTGTTGGTCACTTTTTGTTTCCCGATTTTTGCCCATTGTTTCGTATTGCAAAGTGAATTTCCCTCTAGTTGCCACAACTCTCCAGCAGAACAACGGTGAGTTCATTCTGCTCTCTCTTTCCCTCCCTGCTTCGTACCTGGTGTATGATTGCATTTGTGATAATGCCCACCTATTTATAGATGAGGATAAACAAGAAATGAAATTTCACAACAGGAATTATGATTGTAATAAAAATGAATAACCAAGTTCTATTTTTTTTAAACTTTGAAGGTTTTTCTCCAAAATTCCCTTTCAGTACTGGGGAGTGTAACAAACCAAGTTCATAAGTTTCAGGAGCAGAATTAGGCCTTTCGGCCCATCAAGTCTACTCCGCCATTCAATCATGGCTGATCTATCTTTCCCTCTCAACCATATTCTCCTGCCTTCTCCCCATAACCTCTGACACCCCACCATACTAATCAACCCTGATGAACCATAATTCAATTTATGAGTATTCCTAGCACGTAAACCCCCCCCAGACTTTCATCGTCCACCATAATGGGATCCTCACACAAGTCATATTTTTATATGTTGATCCTCCTGAGTATCTTTGCTTCGACCAATGTTGAAGTAAATTGGTCTGTGGTGACCTGGGCCTCAAAGTGCAGTAAGCTCTCAAAGGTACAGACAGGGCAGTTACACAACGGGCATCCAATTTTACCAAAACCTTCCAATTCACAGCCACCCCGAGGGCTCTGGAATAGAGAACATCCAGCCCAGCTGTCCCATTATTTCCAGGGTGCTTTGCAACCATCCAAAACAATATGATCTTAAAAAATGCTGTTATACGCCTGAAACGTTGGAATGTGTTGAAAATCAGCATAATAAGCACCACAGTAATTTTGTGCATGTTTCTGCCGTTCTTTCTCAGCATGATTTTCATTCTTCCTCTCTCTCTCTCACCCTCCCCCAGTTAAACATCCTAAAATGACATCGGCAGCAAAGCAAAATGTTCCAAATTTGTCTACAGTTGCATTTTCAACCTCACCGATCTAAAAAACAAGAATCCTATTCATTTCCAGAACTACCACCCCCCCCCCCCTTCCACTCCACTCCACATGATAAAGGACCAACATCTAAATTGCATTCTTTATTCAAATGGAAATCCAAGGCGTCATCTCATATGTCCTGAAACTGCTTTGCCACAGTGGTCGATGTCCCAGCCGCTCTCAGCATGTTAACAACTGCATCATACCAAGCTGCTGCCACTAATCTCAGGTCCTCACTGAAGCTCACTGTTGCTTCAGGGAGACCATCTAGCTCCACACAGGGTGAGAAAACTACTTCTTTGTCGTCCAGCCAAAGGAGCAGCATGAGCAAGCATGGGCCGCGGGTGTTGGAGAGCCGGGGCTGAGGGAGGGATGGAGCAGCTGGGACAGATGCGGACGGGGAGCCGGGACTGGCGAGTGTTTGCCAGGCTAGCGAGTGTTTGCCTGGCTAGCGAGTCGCTCGCTGCAGCTCCGGCCATGGAGCAGCCTCAGTGCAAGCCTCAGGGCCGTCGGAGGCTTGCACTCCGGCCATGGAGCAGCCTCAGGGCCGTTGGAGGTGTCGGAAGCGTTGTGCCGCTGCTGTGAGAGTCTCTGTGCCGAATTTGCCCAGGTGACCGGCATTGATCAGGCTGTGGCTCGGTGCATCCTAGAGGACAACCAGTGGCTGCTGGAAGTAAGTACCAAGCACTGGGTAGAAACGGTGGAAAACAGTGGCCTTCAAATGGGGGTGGTTGGAGAAAGCATCCTGCTTGCCTGCTAGATTTACACTTACTGTAACTGCAGGAAAATTTTTCCCGATGTTGGGGGAGTTCAGAACCAGGTGTCACAGTTTAAGAATAAAGGGTAGGCCAGTTAGGTCTGAGATGAGGACAAACTTTCTTCACGCAGAGTTGCGAATCTGTGGAATTCTCTGCCACAGAAGGCGGTGCAGGCCAATTCACTAGATGTTTTCAAGAGAGAGTTACATTTAGCTCTTGGGGCTAGCGAAATCAAGGGATATGGGGAAAAAACAGGAAAGAGGTACTGATTTTAGATGAACAGCCATGATCATATTGAATGGCAGTGCTGGCTCAAAGGGCCGAATGGCCTATTCCTGCACCTATTTTCTATGTTTCTACGCTTGAGTATGTGGCAATAAAACTCAACCACTTGATTTTGAAGCATTCATGCATGGTGGAGGTATAATGTAGTCATAGAGTGATACAGTGTGAAAACAGGCCCTTCGGCGCAACTTGCCCACACCCACCAACATGTCCCAGCTACACTACCTGCTCTTGGTCCATATCCCTCCAAACCTGTCCTATCCATGTATCAGTCTAACTGTTTCTTCAATGTTGGGATAGTCCCTACCTCAACTACCTCCTCTGGCAGCTTGTTCCATACACCCACCACCCTTTGTGTAGAAAAAGTTACCTCTTAAAAAGTTACTTCTTAAAAATACTTCAAACAAAAACATTGAAATCATACTTCTACAATGCACTAAAACATGATTTTAATACATCAAATTTCAAAAAGTCACCTCCTCCCCCCACTCGGTTGCTCCACTCCTTCGCCGGGTACCCCCAAGGCCAGTGATCAGTGATCGCTCAGCCTCCCACTTTCAAATACGCTCAGTGGCCTCTGGTTCAGACAGAGAGCACTGCCAGATGTGAGCGGGGAACTGAGGCCAGTTGTCCGTAATGTCTGGATCCTAATGCTCGGCGCTTCGTGTTTCGGAGTTGGCTAATGTTATTGATTTGTAATTGGCCTGATTTGTAAATAGTTGACAAAACCTTAATTTATTAATCCGGAATATCCAGGGGGATGGGATAAGTGTAATTTTAAAATTACATGCAAGGTGTCAGGCTGTCTGTCACAACATACAGCCCCGATAACCCATTATTTCCTTCAGTTAAATATTGGGAAGGTAGCACTATTGTCATTTGCCACTCAACTATTATGTTTGTTTACCTCGCTGATTATTTCTAACCCCCCCCCCCCCCCCCACCAAATTCCTTTGACAGGTTGAATAGAAATGTCCTCAATCTCGTTGTTTTATTAATTGAACACATAGATGAACATCCTCAAGGAGTGTAATCAGATGGAAACTGATTCAGATGTGATGTTTAAGAGCTTGTTCAAAGAAGGGGCATATTTTAAAGGAGTGACAGATACTTGCAGGGGAATGTGTGAGGAGGTTATTACTTGTCTTTAGTTTCAGCTTATGACAATAGACAATAGACAATAGGTGCAGGAGAAGGCCATTCGGCCCTTCGAGCCAGCACCGCCATTCAATGTGATCATGGCTGATCATCCCCAATCAGTACCCCGTTCCTGCCTTCTCCCCATATCCCCTGACTCCGCTATTTTTAAGAGCCCTATCTAGCTCTCTCTTGAAAGCATCCTGAGAACCTGCCTCCACCGCCCTCTGAGGCAGAGAATTCCACAGACTCACCATTCTCTGTGATAAAAAGTATTTCCTCGTCTCCGTTCTAAATGGCTTACTCCTTATTCTTAAACTGTGGCGCCTGGTTCTGGAGGCTTGAACCAGGACATCTCAAGACTCAAAGTTTAATTTAGTAATTGTGCTGATACTGACTCCAATCAACCACGTAATGAATATCATCCATTCCGGAGGTTTTATTTTTCTGATGCCATTTAAACTTCACTTGGATTTCAATCACTATCAATCAATGTAGAAGTAATTGGCAATGGGGAGCAATGGAACAAAAATTTGCCCTCGGTACATATTAACTGTAATATAATAATGTACGCATGTTGGTAGGTTCAATCAAAACAAAGATCTCTTTATCATTGTTGTGTTATGAATACCACAGAAAATATTATGTACTCTCAAGATCACATTTAATAGAATAATATTGCTTAAATATATAGTTATTGGACTTTGCATTTCGGAAAAGTCCCAGCTGAGAGGAAGACAGCAAAATTCTGAAAATATTTGGGGTGAAAATGACTTCAGGACAGTTTGTTAGGAAAATAAAGGAAATGGTAACAGAATACTTATACAGCTGAGTGAGTATAATTTCATGGATGAGAAATTGTATTCAACCAATTGATGACTTCTTTGACAAAGTAACTAGCATGTTAGATAACAAGGAAGCCAATGGATGGAGCAAATTTTGTTATACAAAATTTGGTCTGTGAAGTGCCCCATAAAAGATTACCGTATTAGATAAGCACCCGTGAACTTGAACGTAATAGGTTAAGTCCAGGAGGTCAGATATGGGGCTTTATGTGTGGGCCAGATATATTGTCAGTGCAGAGGGGCTAGGAGCAAGGCCAAGTGTGTATCCAGAGTCAAGGTCTGGAATAGTACTAGGTGTGCAGTCAAAGCTGGGACAATGGGAATGTTCAGCACTGGGAACCTAAGCAGGTAAGCAGCTATGATCAGGGTAGAATAGGGGGCCAGGTGTAAGGCAGGACAGGGTCAGGAATGAGAGAAGGTTTGCAACAGGAGTCAGGGTCAGGAGTAGTACCAGGTGTGCAGTGAGACCCAGTTTGGTCAACATGGGCCAAGTGTTTGATTATAATCTGATTTCCATACATGAATACACTAGGTTCATTCATGTGCTGCGCCTGTTGATCAGAGCCTGGCTCTACTGTGGAATGTAATTAGGAATGTAATTTAGCCTAACCTTATTCATAGCTAATCCAATTTAAAGCATAAATATTGCATTCAAGTGTAAGTTAAAAGACTTGCTACAGTATGCACCAGATTGCACAATTTCAAGCTGAAAAATGCAAAAGCTCTGTACCAATGGGAGGGGGGACACCCCCTCCCACACCCTCCCCCTTCATCGCAACGCTCCCTCGGGCTTGGTCTGTCGCAATTTCTCACTCCCAACTCTCACCCAAAGTTGGCAGCCCTGATCATATGTAACGCAGACCAGGTAATGGTGGCAGATGTCCTTTCCTGAAGGAGATTAGGGAATCAGATGGGTTTATTCATCCATCCAGTGGTTTCACAGTTAACTTTACTGAGACATGTTTTTTTTTTAAATTCCATCTTTCTTTCATTACTTGCATTGGAGTTTGTGTGCTGAGATTCGAATCCACATCTCTAGATCAATGGTCCACAACTCTGGTCGTTAATCCAGTCCAGTCTAAAGTACTGACATGTCCTGTTACAGGGAAATAAGTGAGGGAATAGGACTGATAGGAATGTTTTGAAAGCTGGCAGATTCAATGTGCTGTGTAGCCTCCTATGTTATGAAATCTTGAAATATGCAATGCTGAAATATTGTAGTTTGCAAAGAAAGAGGGCAAATGTGGCTGAGTGTGGAAGTTCTTACAAGAGCAGTAAAAGCTGGTGAGTCTGTGAATACAAACAGGAAGCAATATTCCAAAGACTCCCAATTGGAATAGCAACTGCGCAACTAAATCCTGAGATAGTTCCTGGATAGATCAGATTTCTTAGCAACCATGCCCTTTTCATCCAAATCACTCTCAAATGATATTATGCACCATCTTTTGGGGGGTTTCTTAAAACTTTGTGCAGTGAAGGAGATTTGTAATGTTCATTTCCTCCAGTGATTTAAGGTTATTAAGAGAATACAGTCACATTGGTCACCAGGTAACAGTGTTTATAATTGTAATCAAGGTGTACTAGGGATTTGAAAAAGGGAGTGTCTGAAATATTAATTATATAGTCTGGGCAGTTCTTTTGGCTGCATCTATATCAGAAAACAGGGATGTGAGACAAACTCAGGAGCTTTGCCAGTTAATGGACCCAGCCCTTAAAGTAGGTCAATCATTTCTGCAGATGCATATTTAATAGAAGATTTTCCTTTTACCACTTTCTCATACATTTGGCACATAAATGTACACGTATGTGTGAAGGAACAGCAGATGCTGGTTTAAACCGAAGATAGACACAAAATGCTGGAGTAACAGGGACAGGCAAGCATCTCTGGAGAGAGGAATGGGTGATGTTAGGGGTTGAGACCCTTCTTCAGACTAGAGTCAGGGTGAAGAGATATAGACGGTGATGTAGAGAGATATAGAACAAATGAATGAAAGACATGCAAATCTAGCTTTGTGACTTCATAGCTGGCGACAGGCCTCCGATTCACATTTATTAGCAGACAGAATTATCTAAAAAAATAATCAATGGTAACAAATTACATTTGAGTTTAAAGCAATAAAGCACATTAATTCCAGATTTCTCAGAGATATCTAATGTAAATGGAAACAGGGATCTACAGACTGCTGATTATGCAATAAATCCAATTGATTCAACATCATAGATCATTTTACATGGTTGGAGAATCTACATTCAGAGTGAGAGGTAACAATTAACAGCTCAACAGAAGTGAAACAGCTTCTGGCAGGAGTTCAGAATCTCAGCCTCACAGAGAGTCATGTTTATGGTCA
Source organism: Malacoraja senta (assembly GCA_038087875.1). NCBI lineage: Eukaryota > Metazoa > Chordata > Chondrichthyes > Rajiformes > Rajidae > Malacoraja > Malacoraja senta. Next base: position 331,650,828 of record CM075977.1, read on the forward strand.
ATCAGGACTGCATTAAAAACAAGGGATTGAGGCAAAGACGACTGAACTTGCAGCTGGCAGGGAACAATGGCGTGAATCATCAAAGATATGGTACTGCATCAAAGCCTCAAACCTCCAAGGCCTCATTTTATCGACAGCACAATTTGACAGCCCACAAAAAAACCCAAGAACAAGGCCACCCTATGGACAGGATTTTTTTTCTCTTTCAAGGTTGATTACTTTTTTAAATAAAAAATATAAACATACCAGCAAACTTCTCGTCAAAACCCCTGCCTTTAGTCTCGACTTACGTGCTAAAGGATGCAAATTGTATTTCATATCAACTAAACTGCTTGGGAACATCTGGAAAGCTTCTTCTTTTATGTTACAAATCTGAGTCAGGTTGGCATTAATATTTCTGTTTTTTATTGTTATATTACATAAGATCATTTCAGAATTCATAACATTCTAATCAAAGAAAATGGATAAAATAGATTTACATGGATATGGGCCAAATGCAGGCAGGTGGGACTAGTGTAGATGGGACATGTTGGTCGGTGTGGGCAAGTTTGGCCTAAGGGCCTGATTCCACGCTGTATGACTTCATGACTCCCTAAAATATAATGAGGGACAAGAAAGAGTTTGAACTCACAGCATACTGACTCACAGGTGTTAGTGCAACCATAACATGGGTGGAACATTTAGTACAAACAGCCTGACTGCTAATGTCATCTATGTTTTGATCTACATAATAGTTGTACATAGTGTCAACGTAACGCAGTGGTACAATGTACTTCCCAGACCTGTCCAGCTTAGTCCTCTCAAAAGGAGGTAAGCTTGGACATCTCGCACATTGTTGTTCAACTCTGAAGCTGGTGTTCCTACTGTTCATTTCCTCTTAACAACATCAGGTTCCACTGAAGCGCCTACAAGCATTTCAAAACAAATCAGGTAGATATTCAACATAATATGCTTCTGGGAAGCCAGAGAACAAAATAGAGGCATGTATTGAAAGCCAAATAGATGCGAGCACTGCTGCGAAATATGGCAAGGAAAGATCAATGGGGGAAACAATGAGGAAACAGATATATTCTCACTCGGCTTTTCATAGCACCCACGTTTGGTTTCTTGGAAATCTGACTAGCGACATCGCTTGCAAATAAAATATCCACCTACTCTATGAAAATCTTAACAAGAGCCACCAATGACAATAAGTGTAAGTTAAAGGTCAACACTCGGCTTCTGCTGACAAGAGAGACCACTGATTTGCTTTCTCAGGCCCCCATAGGCGCCTGGGGCATTGTAATCTCAGTCACTGAGGCCGACATCAGATAATTGACCATCATCCTTATTAAAACCATCATCAAACTTCAATCAACCAGAACATTAATCCATTAAACCACGTCACTGAATTTCTGCTAGTTCCTTGTTTTGCATTATTTGAACTGTGGCATACAAGGGAACTAACTGTTACTTGCTCATGTTAAGTGAATGGCTGTAAAACATTTGAGTTGGCAGCAGTAACCAGGAATTCAGAATAAATAAGCTAATAAAAACTTATGGATCACAGTTGAGGAATAATAAAGCATGTCTTAACTTTAAACAGCGTCTTGTAATTAAATTCATAATACCTCAAACCACCAAATTAATAAATTCTGGGAACAGCAAAAACAGCAAGCTAAGTTTTTGCTGTTTCAGATTGTTCCTTTAGGCTCAGAGCAAGGCAAACAGGGCAGAGACAACTTTATTGTTTTGACATCTTGCTGTGAGAATTTTTGATGCCGATACCATGGCGATAGCATTCAGCTTCTAATTGTTGATGAGACAGCCAACCGTTTTACTCTTCCCAATTTTCTTTCTCAAAGGCACACCACAATTAGTCTGCTAACATTAAATTTTAATCCCTGGAACTCTTCCCTTCTTTGTATTTGTTCAATTCAATCTTAACAATGAAAAGACACATTTCAGTTTACTTTATCACTTTATCAATCAGTAATTTGGAATGAGGACATCTGTGCTACCAATTCACTTCCCCCACATGCATTAATTCTCTTCTAGCATCTTGGGGTCAATAGGTCAGAAGGAGCACTGATGCAAGATGTGATGGGAATGAAAACAGAAATAGGAGTCAACTCAGGTCAAGTTTCTTCCAGCAGCTCAGAAATATCGTCAGTATTTCAGTGCTGGAGAGAAGAGAAAATGGCTCGAATGATTGATTTAAAACATAAACTCTTAAACTTAAACATTAATTAACTGCATTGGAAATGACTGCACAAAACAAATTAAAAAAAATCTTCAGGTTTATTCAGGAATTATATCAATGAAGAATTAATACTTGGTCAATATTTGTTCACGTCAAGTTAGATACGCAAGTGAATTTGATATCGTGCCCTAATGGTAGAGGCACATGAAAGTGAAGTGAATGGTTCGATAACCCGAGTTGAAGTAGCTTTGTTATTTTCTGTTTTGTAACTCCAGGGGATCTGACAATATTATTGCCCTGGATCTTGCTGAGATTCGACTCACATACACAACCACCCCACACTTACGATGCTCAAACTTGCTGGCTCTTACCAATGAGGACCTGCAAAGTGCCAGGGGAATCAAATCACAAAACTCCTCTATTTTCCCCCCAATGTTTCTGAGTGCCCATGCACCAGAGTCCCAAACTTGCTCGTATTTAACCATTAGTTTCAGCTCTGAGAGAATAATGTATTACTGTCCCTAATTTAGAGCATTCTGAATTGTGCAAGTCTCATATTACTGCAGGTAACATGGTGTTCGGTAACTCCTCCTCTGAGGCAATGTACCACCGTCTGCCATATGTCCGAATAAAAAGAGGATATTCATTGCGTTTCTGCCATGGCACTGTCTAAACAGAGTTACAGTGCCCTCCATAATGTTTGGGACAAGACTCATCATTTATTTATTTGCCTCTGTACTCCACAATTTGAGATTTGTAATAGAATAAATCACATGTGGTTAAAGTGCACATTGTCAGATTTTAATAAAGGCCATTTTTATACATTTCGGTTTCACTATGTAGAAATTACAGCAGTGTTTATACATAGTCCCCCCATTTCAGGGCACCATAATGTTTGGGACACAGCAATGTCATGTAAATGAAAGTAGTCATGTTTAGTATTCTGTTGCATATCCTTTGCATGCAATGACTGCTTGAAGTCTGCGATTTATGGACATCACCAGTTGCTGGGTGTCTTCTCTGGTGATGCTCTGCCAGGCCTGTATTGCAGCCATCTTTAGCTTATGCTTGTTTTGGGGGCTAGTCCCATTCAGTTTTCTATTCAGCATATAAAAGGCAAGAGACTAAGTGGGACCCGTTGGGTCCCTGTCACACGGGAGGCCTGGTCCCCCAACACAACCCGTTCCGCGACGCAATATTCCACCACTCACCCATTCCCCCAATGCAACCCATCCCCCCAACGCAATATTGCACCACTCACGCATAGCCCCCAACTGCGCAGGCATGGCTCATTTCCCCTCATCCCCCAGCACTCCCTCCCCCTCCTCTTCACCCTCCCTCTTCTTTCCTCTCCTCCTCCCCTCCCCCAATCTCTCCCTCACCTCTCCCTCCCTCTCCTTTCCCCTACACTCAGTCACTCCCTCCATCCATAAAAAGCAGCATCTGCAGTTCCTTCCTCCACAGGTCATTCATCTCTCGTTTCCCTTATCCCTAACCAGTCTGAAGAAGGGTCTTGACCCGAAACGTCACCCATTCCTTCTCACAAGAGATGCTGCCTGACCCACCCGCTGAGTTACTCCAGCTTTTTGTATCTATCTTCGGTTTAAACCAGCATCTGCAGTTCCTTCTTGCACAAAGTCTGCAGGAACTGGATTCTCAAATAAGGGTCCAAAGGGGTATTGCAAATAGATGAATAATACGAAGTTGGGGTACATTTTAACAGCTAAAAATGTTGTTTTGTTATTGCAAGCTAAAAACACTAAAGACTGTTTGTTACATTGCTTAACAGAGTGCTTGTTAACTGCAATGACCTCCTGCAGTGTGACTAACAGCCCTTAAAGAGACAGTGGTGTCTGATTACTGTGGGGACGCTTTATCCGCTATAAACAAAATCCATTATAAAGTAGTCTGTAATAACGAGGGTAGACTGTACTACTTCAAGTTAAACCTAAACAATGTACAGTGGACAGATGGTTCCTCCTTAAGCGGGATTCTTCAAAGGAACCAGGTACCAACCCTCCTCAGGAGACACCTCAGGGTATTTCTAGAAGCAGTTTTATTTCCATTCTTTTCTGCATGGTTCATTTCCATTCTCCTCTCCTTCTTCTGTCCACACTCCAACTTCCTGAAGCTGCGTACCATCCAGACCATTTTGCTGCCTGGAGGTAGCAGGGGTAGCCAGCGGAGATTCCACTACACAAGAATCTTCCCCTTTTCCAAAGTAGTCTTCAGAAGAAGGTGTCGAATGAGCAATAAACATTTATGTAGTTTCAAAGACTCCCAAGGCCACCTGTTGCCTCTGCTGCCTGCAATAACCCATGTTCCATTTTTATTTGGAGTGTGAGGGTCATAGAGTCATAGAGAGATACAGTGTGGAAACAGGCCCTTCGGCCCAGCTTGCCCACACCGGCCAACAATGTCCCAGCTACACTAGTCCCACTTGCCTGCGCTTGGTCCATATCCCTGCAAACCTGTCCTATCCATGTACCTGTCTAACTGTTTCTTAAACGATGGGATAGTCCCAGCCTCAACTACCTCCTCTGGCAGCTTGTTCCATACACCCACCGCCCTTTGTGTGAAAAGGTTACCCCTCGGATTCCTATTAAATCTTTTCCCCCTCACCTTGAACCTGTCATCTGGTCCTCGATTCCCCTACTCTGGGCAAGAGAGTCTGTGCATCTACCCGATCTATTCCTCTCATAATTTTGTACACCTCTTGCCTGCGCTTGGTCCATATCCCTGCAAACGTGTCCTATCCATGTACCTGTCTAACTGTTTCTTAAACGATGGGATAAGATCACCCCTCATCCTCCAGCGCCCTAAGGAATAGAGACCCAGCCTCCTCAACCTCTCCCTGTAGTTCACACCCTCTAGTCCTGGCAACATCCTTGGAAATCTTTTCTGAACCCTTCAAAGCTTGACAATATCTTTCCTATAACATGGTACCCAGAACTGAACACAATATTCTAGATGCGGTCTCACCAACGTCTTATACAATTGCAACATGACCTCCCAACTTCTATGCTCAATACTCCGACTGATGAAGGCCAAAGTGCCAAAATCCTTTTTGACCACCTTATCTACCTGCGCCTAGACCTTCAAGGAACCATGCACCTGTACTCCTAGATCCCTCTGCTGTACAACACTACCCAGAGGCCTACCATTTACTGTGTAGGTCCTGCCCTTGTTTGACGTCCCGAAATGCAACACCTCACACTGCTCTGTATTAAATTCCATCAACTATTCCTCCGCCCACCTGGCCAATCGATCCAGATCCTGCTGCAATCTTTCACAACCATCTTTACTATCTGCAAAACCACTCACTTTTGTATCATGCAGGAAAAATGTTCCCAATGTTGGGCGAGTCCAGAACCAGGGGCCACAGTCTTAGAATAAAGGGGAGGTAATTTAAGACTGAGGAGAGAAAAAACTTTTTCACCCAGAGAGTTGTGAATTTATGGAATTCCCTGCCACAGAGGGCAGTGGAGGCCAAATCACTGGATGGATTTAAGAGAGTTAGATAGAGCTCTAGGGGCTAGTGGAGTCAAGGGATATGGGGAGCAGGCAGGCACGGGTTATTGATATGGGACGATCAGCCATGATCACAATGAATGGCGGTGTTGGCTCGAAGGGCCGAATGGCGTCCTACTGCACCTATTTTCTATGTTTCTATGTTTCTATCAGCAAACTTGCTAATCTTGCCCTGTATGTTCTCATCCAAATCATTGATGTACAGTAGATGACAAACAGTAACGGGCCCAGCACCGAACCCTGAGGCACACCACTAGTCACAGGCCTCCAGTCCGAGAAACAACCTTCCACCATCACCCTCTGCTTCCTTCCATGGAGCCAATTTGCTATCCATTCAGCTATCTTTCCTTGGATCCCATGCGATCTAACCTTCCAGAGCAGCCTACCATGCGGAATCTTGTCGAATGCCTTACTGAAGTCCATATCCACAACATCTACTACTCTGCCCTCATCAACCTTTTTTGGTCACGTCTTCAAAAAAATCAATCAGATTTGTGAGACACGACCTCCCATCCAAATGCTTGTATAATCTATCCTTCAGCATACTCTCTAGTAACTTTCCAAATACAGATTAAGCTCACCAGCCTATAGTTCCCAGCATTTTCACTCCTTGAAAAGAGGCACAACATTTGCCACCCTATGCAATATGTGTCTTTTTACAATACTGCACCCAATAATGTGATAAAGGGGGTCAAATTTCAAATTCCTTCAAAAAAGTTGACAAGCACTTTATTGGGTTCATGAGTAACATTCTATCAACAAAAAATAAGAAAAGATAGCATATTGATGGCAAGTTTCCGAAAATAGCATCAGAATACATTTTGTGTAACGGTTGTCGCGTCGCAGTGACCTGGTTGGCACAGTAAGTAGCTGCACAGTAAGCGCACGTATTTCTTATTCCTTTCTATGTTTATGAATACCACATGGAACAATAAATTTGCAAACACTATTTTCAATTTATTCACCTGATCATGTAGTAGAATACTGCATCCAACACACTGTCTGCTGCAAAACGTAGATCAGATTGATTGAGGAACTTTGCTGCTGGAATTCTCCTATGCTACCTCAAGTTGCTATCAACGGGACCATGCAAGAGACGGAAGGGTTCAATTTGATCATGCCTCACTCCTCTGGATTCATTCATACCTGGAGGCACAAGGAAAGCAGTACACTGCCCACCAATGGCTAGAATCTCTCTGTAAGCACTGCAATCCAGAAGGATTAGAGTACTGCACTAAAACAATCACCTCCACTTCATGAGGAGTCATTTCTATTATAGACACTGCAGACACTGGAATATTAAGTCAAAAACAAATTACTAGATATCAGTGGGACAGGCAGCATCTGTGACCGGATACGGTCAGATGAGATTTCAGGTGGGGACCCTCATTCAGTCTCTGAACCCACCCGAAACATCATCTGTACGTTTCCTTCCACAGATGTTGCCAAGTACCAGGATAAACAAGTATCAAACCTCAACATTAAAAACCTGGTAACACACAGCAAAAAAATATATATTCCTGAATACCAAGAAGAATATGTCTTAATCTTCTAGCCTGCTTCATTATAAGAACATGAAATGGCAGAAAAAGAGGGCATTGCTGTCCAGGATACTTGTATGTAATGCAGACAGTGAATTACTAGTTTTGTCATATATTTTCGCTCTGACCCCTAAATGCACAACTCAAAGCTACTTAACTCATGTTACAAGGTATACAATGATCCACTTGTGTTGGAACACATCAGAGTGGCATGATCATCCTGAGACAAAAGCAGCTTTGTCGTTCGTGAAGCTACCAGCTTTTCAGCAGAAGCAAGCTGTCAGCCAGTACTCCTACTTCAAATCACCAAAAGTAGAGAGTTAATTTTCTGTGCTCCAAATGCATTACTTATTTGTTGGGAGCTCATTCTGGAAATTCCTAATTCCAAATTGTGCAATGTGTCATTAAATTAACAATGGGTTTTCCAATAAATGGAAAGGAGGACAAAGTCAGAGTGTGACTCATGTGCCATCCTTACTACGGTGGTTCCATCATCTTGCTACCTTTGCAACGATCATGTTTCATGCAATGTTGCAATCTGTTATAATTTATACTGAGAGCACTCATTTCACCACCATCATAGGGAAATACAAGAGCTGAAGGCCGTAACCACCAAGCTCAAGAATAGCTTTTTTCCAACAACCATCAGGGTCTTGAACGCTACACATTAACCTCAGCAACTATGATCTTCCTTGGACTGTGTCTCTGGATGCACAGCAGACTTCGACATTTGCACTAAAATGGTTAGCTGCCAGGACGCTCATTTATTAATTTGATTTTTTGATTATAATTATCTGTGTGATATTGCATTTATGGGCCTGTTAAGCTGCATCGAGTAAGAATTTCATTCGTAGACACAAAATGCTGAAGTAACTCAACGGGACCGGCAGCATCTCTGGAGAAGGAATGGGTGACGTTTCGGGTCGAGACCCTTCTTCAGAATGATGTCAGGGGAATGGGCAGTACAGAGATAAAAAGTAGTCGGAGACAGTAAGACTGGTTGGAGAACTGGGAAGGGGGAGGGGATGGAGAGAGAGAGGTGGCCATGGAGCAGTTTCTTTTCACTTTAATCAATGTGGGGCTTACAATCTAGAAAGACCTGTAAGTGTACTTTATTTCCTTAATTGACAGAAACTCAGGCAAGTACAATTCCTGCTAGTCAATCCACAATGCTTATCTCAAGATGTAAAAACAAAAAAATTAAAAGCTCTTAATCTCAACTGCAGAGCCCTGTTTGTAGTACATAATAACTAAAACATAGATATTGTGCCTTGTGTAATGAAGACTTCAAAGTGTTTCACAGGAACTTAGAAACAGAACATGGAAAATTGGTTCAGGAGTAGGCCATTCGGCCCCGAGCCAGCACCGCCATTCAAGATGATCATGGCTGATTATCCAAATCAGTACCACATTCTGGCTTTTTCCACATATCCCATGATTCCCTTAGCCCTAAGAGCTACATGTAAATCTAACTCTCTCTTGAAAACATCCAGTGAATTGGCCTCCACCTCTTCCGTGGCAGAGAATTCCACAGATTCAAAACTCTCTGGGTAAAAAAGTTTTCCTCATCTCAGTCCTAAATGGCCTAACCCTTATTCTTAAATTTGGTTCTGGACATCGGGAACATTTTTCCTGCATCTACCCTGTCCAATCCTCTAAGAATTTTATATGTTTCTATAAGATCCCTTCTCATCCTAAATTCCAGTGAATACAAGCCCAGTCAACCATTCTTTCATCATATGTCAGTCCCGCCATCCCGGAAATTAACCTGCTGATCCTACGCTACACTCCCTCAAAAGCAATAATGGCTTTCCTCAAATTAGGAGACCAAAATTGCACACAATACTCCAGGTACAGTACCAGGGCCCTGTACAACTGCGGTAGGACCTCCTTGCTCCTAAACTCAAATCCTCTCGCAATGTAGGCCAACCTGCATGCTTACTTTCAGTGACTGCTGTACAAGGACACCCAGGCCTTGTTGCACCTCCCCTTCTAATCTGACACCATTCAGATAATAATCTGCCTTCCTGTTCTTGCCACGAAAGTGGATAACCTTACATTTATCCACATTATACTGCATCTGCCATGCTTCTGCCCACTCACCCAACCTATGCAAGTCAACCTGCAGCCTCATAGCAGCCTCCTCGCAGCTCACACAGCCACCCAGCTTTGTGAATCAGCAAACTTAGAGATGTGACATTTAATTCCCTCGTCTAAATCGTTAATATATATTGTAAATAACTGGGGTCCCAGCACCGAGTCTTGCGACACCCCATTAGTCACTGCCTGCCATTCTGAAAATGACCCGTTAATTCCTACTCTTTGCTTCCTGTCTGCCAACCAATTCTCTATCCATGTCATCCCTTCCCCAAAACCATGTGCTCTGTTTTTGCACACTAATCTTTTGTGTGGGACCTTGTTAAAGGCTTTTTGAAAGTCCAAATACACCACACACTGGCTCTCTCTTAACCATTCTACCTGTTACATCCTCAAAAAATTTCAAAAGATTACTGAAGCATGATTTCCCCTTCATATATCCATGCTGACTTTGACCGATCAAGTCACTGCTTTCCAAATGCACTGCTATAACATCTTTAATAATCAACTCCAGCATCTTCCCCACTACCAGTAGGGCTAATTGGTCTATAATTCCCCATTTTATCTCTCCCTCCTTTCTTAAAAAGCGGAGTTACATCAGTCCACAGGAGCTGATCCAGAGTCGAGAGAACATTGGAAAATGATCACCAATGTATCCACGATTTCTAGGACCACCTCCTTGGGTGCTCTGGGATGCAGACCATCAGACCCTGGGAATTTATCTACCTTCAGTCACAACAGTTTACCTAACACCATTTTCTGACTAATGTGGATTCCCTTCAGTTCCTCCCTCCCACTAGATCCTCAGTCCCCTAGTATTTCTGGGAGATTGCTTGTGACTTCTTTAGTGAAGACAGAACCAAAGTGCTTGTTTAACTGTTCTGCCATTTCCTTGCTTCCCATTATAAATTCACCTGTCTCTAAGTCTTCACTAATCTTTTCCTTTTTACATACCTATAGAAACTTTTAGTCAGTTTTTATATTCCCCGCAAGCTTTCTTTCATTCCCCCCCCCCCCCCCAACCTCTTATTCAACCTCTTTGTCCTCCTCTGTTGAGTTGTACATTTCTCCCAGTCCTTTGGTTTGCCACTTCTTCTGGCCAATTTATATGCCTCTTCCTTGGCTTTAACACTATCCTTGACTTTCCTCGTCAGCCACGGTTGAGCAACATTCCGCATATTTTTTCGCCAGACAGGGATGAACAATTGCTGGAGTTCATCCACTGCATCTTCACCACTGCATCTCCACTGTCAACCCTTTAAGTATAATTTGCTGGTCTATCCTAGCCAATTCCCATCTCACACCTTCAAAGTCTCCTTTATTCAAGTTCAGGACCCTAGTCTCTGAATGAACCGTGTCACTCTCCATCCTAATGCAGAATTCCACCATATTATGGTCACTGTTGCCCAAGGGGCTTTGCACAACAAGATCACTAACTAATCTTTCCTCATTACACATTACCCAGTCTAGGATGGCCTGCCCTCTAGTCGGTTCCTCTACATATTGGTTAAAAACCCATCCCGTATACCTTCCAGGAAATCCTCCTCCTCAGCACTGTTACCAATTTGGTTGGCCCAATCTATATGTAGATTAAAGTCATCCATGATAACCGCTGTACCTTTGCTACACGCATCCCTAATTTCCTGCTTGAATAATGAATAAATTTTATTAGCCAAGTATGTATACATACAAGAAATTTGCCTTGGTGCTTTGCTCGCAAGTAACACGATATACAGTAAACAATTAAAAATAAAACATTATAATTTAAACAAGCGCTTTCTGCTCTTGGCTATTTCGCAGTTCTACCCATACCGAATCTACAGCATTCAAGCTAATGTCTCTCATTGCTATTGCATTAATCTCCTCTTTAACCAGCAATGCCACCCCACCTCCTCTTCCTTTCTGTCTATCCTTGTGTATCGAATACCCCTGCATGTTTAGCTCCCAGCCTTGGTCACCCTGGGGCCATGTCTCCGTAATTCCAACTATATCATATCCCTTGACCACTAACTGCGCATTCAATTCATCCACCTTATTACGAATACTACTCTCAATAAGACACAAAGCTTTCATGTTTATTTTTTATATCTCTCTTCCACCTTTTGCTTCTGTCCTCCTTTTATGTCCCTCTGTCTCCTTGCCTTGGGTCCCATCCCCCTGCCCTGTTAGTTTAAACGTGACCTTTCCTACACTCTTTCCGTAAGCTGCACGGATACGCATCCACGTGGTTGACTCCACCCCCCCCCCCCCCCCCCACTTTTTAGTTTAACCCCAGCCTTGAAAAATAAATTGGCACCGCCACTGATCTGGAATGTTCTCACCCTTCAGACTTTAAATGTAATGGTTGCCTTTGTAATGGATTTTTTTTAAATGTCCAAGAATTGCTATCCAATCAGATCAGATACTATACATAAATACAATCGTCAACGTCAGTGCAATAGGTAGAGCAAAATAAAAGATAGAGTGCAGAATATAGTTCTCAGCATTGTAGTGCAACTTTTCCATAAACTAAGTGCAATGCCCGCAATGGAAGTAAATTGGACAGTACCTTAGCTTATGCAAAGACTGTTCAGAAGCATGACAACAGAAGAAGCTGTTCCTGAGTCCTGTGATGTGCGCTTTCAAGCTTCTGTACCTTTAGCCGACGAGTGCAGGAAGAAGAAGGAATGACCAGGTCTGCGATTACGTTAGTTGGTTTTCTGAAGCATCACGGGGTGCAGATGGAGGTCAATGGTGGGGAGTAATTTGTGTAATGGACTGGGCGACATCTACAACTCTCTACAATTCCTTGTAATCTTGGGCAGAGATGTTCCCAAACTAAGTTGTAATGCAACCAGACAATATGCTTTCTATGGTGCATCTGTCAAAGTTTGCGAGGAATAGAGGCTTTGATGTGCCTTCCTGGCTGACAAATCAATGGTGTCCACAACGGATTGTTGGTAATATTATGTTAAGGAACATGAAACTCTCAACCATTTTCACTTTGGCACCATTGAACCTGATAGGGCCATGTATTTCACCAGGCTTCCTGGTCAATAACTAGCTCCTTTGTCTTTCTGACATTGAGGAAGAGGTTGTTGTTCTGACACCATGTTACTCAGTTCTCTATCTCCTTAACTATTTTTTTATTTACTTGTCAACTAAATCACTCATAAATCACTTTGGCAAGAAAACTATGGCCTGTAACTGAAACATTGCCTATCTATTCCCCCCCACAGATGCTGGCTGACCAGCAGAGTTACGCCAGCACTTGTGTTTTGCTAAAAACCCGAGCATCTGCAGTTCCTTGTGTCTTGTAACTGTAACCCAGTTCCATTTATCAATCCGGTTCCGTAACCTTTGATATTCTTCTTCGTTAAAAGTCTATTGCTGGCGAACCTGAAATTCACCTCCTGATATTAGGGAAGTGAGTTTCAGATTTCAGTTTCTCCGCCGCGTGAAAGAGTGCTTCCTGATTTCATTCCCTGAAAGCTGAGCTGCAACATGTCCACCTGTCCTGGATTTTCCACCCCAGCAAAATCATTTGTCTGCATCCACCCAATTGAACTATTTGTATTATTTTCACATCTCAGTTAGATCACATTTCACATCACCAAAACCAAAAAGAATATGGACCAAGTTTTATTCTTTTGAATCTCTGACCTCACTTAAGAGAATAAACACTTGACATTCATTCCCCAAGGATCAAAGATAAGTTGAGGTTCTGAAAGCCGATGGCAGCACCGCAGTTGGACTCTAACCAAGGCACTGTGCAACTCAACTCTCAATCTCAGTTCTAAATGCCAGCCTTTCACCCTCGTCAAAATGCATCTTTCTGAATAGGGGGGTTGCACGTAAGGTCACCGGGTCATAGGGCTTGACGCACGGAGCCGCTCAATCCATCTGGAAGACATCCGTAACTTCCGGTATATGTTATTAATACAATAAACTTTCCTACCTGTTAAAAACCGCCAAAATGTTGCATTTTTTCGGTGTAAAAAATTGTGGAAGTCGGGGTAAGTGTGAGAGACATGTACCCAACCAGAATTCCAAAAGTGAAGCGAAATGAAGGTAAAGAGAAGCGACAGCTGAAGGGACAGCAGTTAAAGTGCTTGGTGAACATTGGCCATGCAGATATCGGAATTGAAAATATCGGGATTTATCGCGTTTGCTCACTGCATTTCATTAACGGTAAGGCATTATTTGTTTTGTTTTTTATTTCTTTGGTATCTAAAAAGTCTCAGAAGTGGTAAATCTGGTTGTAAATTTTGCTTCAGAGGCGTTTTATTTTTGTATGTAAAAACCCACGAGAACCAGGGGCGATTATCCCTTCTGAAACTTTTTAGATGCCAAAGGAATCAAGAAAAAACACAAATAAATTCTGAGTTGGCTAAATGTCTCTCACGCTTATCCCGATTTCTATCATTATTTACAGCGCAAAAATTGACCATTTCGGCGGGTTTTAACGGGCCCGCTACGCTGGAAACAATGGTCAGTGCCTGCCTGCAGTTCATCGCGTGTAATCCACTTGGGTCATGGGTCGTGACCCGACTGCCGTGAAACCTCCCTATACTGTGAAGCAGCGTTTAGTGATGTGCATATGGAACTGAATGCCCTTTAGTCTTCCCCACAGTATACGTTGTCACCATCCAGAAAATATCTTGATTACTTTTTCTCCGAGTCAAAGTGATCGTTCAGCTTTCTACAGTGGACTTATTTGTGCTTGATCCCATCTATTTTATTCAGTTACATTAATAATAGTGGGTCAGAACTGCAGAGTTCATACCCTTACATAGTAGTAAAAATAATTCTATGATCCCATGTAACATGAGTTGTTACTGGCGTCACCAATCTCTCTTGAAAATAATACAATACAACTTGCAGGATCTTGGTATTTAACCTATTGCTTTCCTTATCAGGTTTACCTAAAACAAACAAACTAATTGTGCCTATCGTGAGACATGTGATGTTGTTCATGAACCTGAATTGTAAAATACTGTATAATATGGAGTTTACCTGCAGGAGTATCTGGATTTCCGGATGCCGGCTGCGTGAATTCCTTGGCGCTTGAATCCGCTGGAGATCCGGCTCCAGAGCTGAGGCATGCAATGGAATGCAGAAACTAATCCAGATCAGAGACAGCAACACACTTCGGCTCCAATCCATTCTCCTCTTCACCACCGACAAACGCCTCGAAACCTAGAAAAAACTAATGTGCAAATAAAAGGCCCTCAGTATCAAAACATGAAACTCTCTGGGGAGAATAAATTATGTCTGGCGAGCATATTATGTTTGCAACATTGGAGCGTGAAACTGCAAACACCACGTAAGTAACCACTGGAATGGAACGTGGCTGTGCAGTGTGTCGATTACTCGAATGTCACCCGGAGCGTTTCCTAGTTCCACCACAAAATGATCAAGCTCCGGTCGTGTACCCCGGCTTCCCGTCGGCAAAATGACATGCAACCGGGGAAAGAAGAAAACATTTCCATTCAACGTACGCAATTGAGAAAAAAAAATCTCCTCCAGTTTATTCACAGTCGATCGGTCAGTTTTATTGAAGATCCGGTCGGTAGATAAGTAAAGCTTCAACAAAACTGATCTATTGTAAAAAGCCTTCTTGTTCTGAAGGAAAAATAAAAATCGCTCCTCACCTTAATAAAGCCTCGTCTGTGGCTTAGTCTCTAGTTTTCGTTGGCTATTTTATTCTCACTCAAAAACTTTAAATACAAGTCTTCATCCGCAAAAGTTAGTCGTCAGTGTAACTGAAAGGCATCGATTCACAGAGCAAAGACCCCAAATTTCCTGCCGCTGTCGTGTACCTCCCCGGCAGGGATCTGAAGTCGCAGTCAGTAGCTCAGTTGGAAAGCTGCAGGACGTTGCAAACCCCCACACAGCATCTCTGCAAACAGCGTTTCTTCGCCTTCAGCAAAAACATCTGACAAGTAAGTTTCATCTCCCTCCCATCTCCGGCTTCGTTACTTTTCATATCCGATTTCTTTGAGTTGAAGTGTTGGCGGGGGAGGAAGTCACTATGCAAATAATATGACATCACCGTCGTCCGAGCGCAGCTGCGTGGCGCGGTGCAGAAACTGTTTGAACACTTTTTAATTTTTTCTAACATATAACCTTTTCGTTACAACACAGTTCTTTTTTTTAAATAAAGAAATCTGAGACAATTAATGTGCGCGTCTCAGACCCCCCCCGCCCGGTCCAAGATTCTTTTAATTATGCACCGGGCTGGCTGACGTGTGAGTGAGTGAGTGCTTCAGCAAAGTTTGTTGCACTTCTCTGTTGCGCTCCGACACCTGCTTTGTGCGGTTCCGGGAGGAGCTTGCAGACGCCTTGTGCAGCCCGTTCTGCCGGAGCGCCCAGCCCAGAGCGCGTGTCACTCTCTCCCCAGATCGACCCGGGTGCTCCGGAGTGGACCCTCTGCAAAGGCGGCGGCGGCGGCGGGCGGGCGGGCGGGCGTATCGTAGCCCTTGCACCGGCTCCGCTATTTCTGCCGCTGATCATTAAAGATCAAGGTTTGTCGTAACATGGCAGCATTTCACTGGCGTTAAATGATCCACTTGCAGGACGAGTTTGTCTTGTTCCAAACGCTCGGCCCGGTTACTGAAGATTAGCACTGCATCCTGCTGGCGACTCGTGACTTTTGCAACCATAGCTGCCTTTCTGTATGAAGTAGGTAAAACATGAGTCGGGTCTCGACCCGAAACGTCACCCATTCCATCTCTTCAGAGATGTTGAGTTATTTGTGTGTGCAAACTTGCTTTCTGTTTGTAGTTGAGTAATTGGTAATGCCCTGGACCAAGCCTAGCAACAACATTAAAACGGAGATATGCTATATGTCATCAAGTGTGTAGGAAGGAACTGCAGATGCTGGTTTAGACCGAAGATAGACACACAAAGCTGGAGCAACTCAGCGGGTCAGGCAGCATCTCTGGAGAAAGGAAATAGGTGACGTTTTGGGACGAGACCTTTCTTCAGACTCCCGTCACCTATTCCTTTTCTCCAGAGATGTTGCCTGACCCGCTGAGTTGCTCCAGCATTTTGTGTCTGTCTATATGCCAACAACTTGGATGAAGATGCAACAATATGCCCAGTAAGTTAGTAAACGTCAGGAAAGTTAGTTCTGTTGTGGATAGTGAGGAGGGTTGTGTAAGAAGGAACTGCAGAGGCTGTTTTAAACCGAAGATAGACACAAAAAGTGGAGTAACTCAGCGGGACAGGCAGCATCTCTGGAGAGAAGGAATGGGTGACGTTTTGGTCGAGACCTTTCTTCAGACTGGTTACGGATAAGGGAAACGAGAGATATAGACGGTGATGTGGAGAGATAAAGAACAATGAATGAAAGGCATGCAAAAAAGTAATGATGATGATGAAGGAAACAGGCCATTGTAAGTTGTTTGTAGGATGAAAATGAGAAGCTGGTGTGACTTGGGTGGGGGAGGGATAGAGAGAGAAAGAATGGTCTTTTAGAGTAGGCTGTTTGAAACATAGAAAATAGGTGCAAGTGGAGGCCATTTGGCCCTTAAAGCCTGCCTGCCTTAAGAATGTTCCTCAAAACCACTGTCGTGGAAAGCGACTGGCCCAGATGGAGACTTGGGTCGTGTCCTCAGATCCTGCCCAGACCATCTGTCAGAAGTATTCACGGACATCTTTAATCCCTCCCTACACCAATGTGCGGTTTCCTCCTGCTTTCAGAAGATCACTATCATCCCAGTGCCAAAGATAAACATGTGCTTTAATGACTACCATCTGGCGGCTCTGACATCCACCATAATAAAGTTCATCAAGAGGTAGGTCATGACCTCCCAGCTGGCCTTCATCCATTACACGGGCTCCACACTCATCCCTGGAACGTTACAAGAGCATTTATATCAGGCTCCCATTTCTACATTCACCTTAATTCCAACCAAACCCATCTCCATTCTCTTGGACGTAAGACTCAACATCACCCTCTGCAACTGAATCTTTAACTTTTTGACCCACAGATCACACTTCATAAGGAATGTCAAACAAAATAGTCTCCATGATAGTTCTCTACACCAGTGTCCCAGAACAGCGGAATCTCAGCCTCTTACTATATCTCGACGCCCTCACCACTGCAGCCAAACTCTGCTCATACTCCATTTACAAGCTTTGCAGATGACACCCATCATGGGTGGGTTAGATCTCAAATAATGACGAGACAGACAGATGGTGAGCTTAGTAGCAGGGTGTGAAAACAACCTCTCAAAATGTCAGCAAAAGGAATGAGCTGGTCACTGACTTCAGGAAGCAGGGTGGAGTACATGCCCTGTATCATGGTGCTGAAGTGGAAATGGTGAGGATCTCATGTTCCTTGATGTGAATATCGCTAACTTGTTGAACTGTTCTGCCCAGGAGAGCGATCAGGCAGTCTATCACACAAACCAGCCGTTCTCTCGTTTTCCCCCTCCAATCCAACCCCTCCCCCTCATCGACTCCATGACTCCACCAATACTTCATACTTCATGCAGCCTCAGGAAAGCAGCCAACATGGTCATGGACTACTCACATCCCTGCCATTCTCTCTGCTCCCTTCTCCCACTGAACAAAGATACAACAGCTTGAAAGTACCAAATTCAACAACAGCTTCTTCCACACTATCAGACTTTTGAACAGACCTCCCGTATGCTATAAATTAATTTCACATCTTCCAATCTACCTTTTTGCAGCCCTTGCAAGTTTTTTTTATCAGCATTTGCTCCATCACTATAACACTATTCGGCAGCCTGTTTCTTTTGATCATATTTGCATTACTTGTGCGTGTGTATGGTTTGCTTGAGTAGCATTGCCAACAAAAGTTGTTTTTTCATTGTATCTTGGTACACATAATAATAATAAACCAATACCAATTTAACTGTTATCCACAAGTAGATTTCAAAAGCAGTGTTGGTGCCATTCAAGTGTTTGTTACACTGGTTGGGGAAAGGGAGAGCGGCACTGCGGCACTCTACGAATGTTGGAAATAAATCAGTTACAATTTCATTGTGTTAGAAAACGCCGATTTATTTGAAATAGAGTAAACAAAATTAGACCCACTAATCCCAAATAAGCCTTTCTTTTCCTTTCCAAATACTTGAGCAGTGAAAACCTTGCAACATCAACTGGTTTGCTTCAGATTCTTCAATTGATCTCTCTTGGTGATACAAAACTTGCTTTAATGGTAAAGTGCTTCAGTTTTGGGGGCAAAAATATTAACCAACTTCATGCACTACCTACAATTGGACATACATGGAAACAGAAGTTGGACAGGCATGAGATTTCTCCGCAGATTTTGAAATACGGTTACAAAAATTTTTTAACGTCTAAATCTCCGCTATAAAATCGCTTTCCGCAAGACATTGAGCTGCTGCGCCGATGGTTGAGTGCGTGGAAATCCGCAAAGTCGATTTTAGCGGAAAGCGTGTAGGCGGGTGTGGGCCCACCGTCTTTGATATCTTCTATACTATTACTAAAACTCTCATCTTGACCACTGCGTTGTATTTAAATTTGCGCAAAAACGGTACCCTATATTGCTAGGATTTTTCACAACCTTACTCACCGTTCTCCTCTGCTCCAAGCGCACCAAGTTTTGTTCCGATCGGTGGAGTATTACAAAAGTTAGAAGGTTTTAAAAAATCGTGAGATCAGCTGATTGGTCTTCTCGCCTGTCAATCACCTGGACTGCAACGCCCCTTCCGGCACCCACTGAGCCCCGAATTCGTGGAGCGAGTACGGCAAGGAGCCGTGGAGTGAGTGCGGCCGCGGAGCGAGTGCGGCCGGAGTCACGAGTGAGTGCGGCCCGGAGCCACGAGTGAGTGCGGCTGGGAGGCGCTGAGTGACACCACCCCCCACCCGCTGTCCACACACACCCTCCCCCTCCCATACACACCCTCCCAACACACACCGCTCACACTCCCACACACTCCCTCCCCCCACACCCCTCCTCCACTATCCCCACACACTCCACCTCCCTCCCCTTCCCCAACACCCTTCCTCCCCGCTCCATCCCCCCGCACCCCTCCTTCCCGTGAGTGAGTCCAGAAAGTCGTGAATAAGTCCTGAAAGTCGAGAGTCAGTGAGTGAGAGTCAGAAAGCCGTTGAGTCAGTGAGAGTCCAGAAAGCAGTGAGTGAGTAAGTCCAGAAAGCCGTGAGTCAGCCGCGTCTGTGCAGTTGCGGCTAATGGGTGAGTGGTGACCAAGCCTCCCATGTTAGAATGGGACCCACTTAGTCTATACTAATAAAAGTCTGATCTTGTATGTGTGTGTAGTTTGTTGTGTGTTTATTTGTTTGTGTAAAATCATATCCTCTCGAAAAAACGACGCGGCTAACGGTAAATTTTTTACATATTCTGGTAGAATTTTTTTCCGTGGAGTCCAAAATCGCCTTATTTTGCATTATTTCTCGAGTTATTAATGAAAACATTTGAAAAAACGTTGGAAAAAAACCCCGCCTGTCTTCTTGCTCGTGCTGCGAATGACATCACCCCCCGACCATCTCCCCTGTACTCGGGCCCTGAAGACTGCAGCCTGGAGCCACAGCGGGGATCGACCAGCCAGGAGCAATGGAGTATTGCGTTCGGGAACCAACCCTCCCCTGTAACGATGCGCCCCCCCCACCCCTCAAACTCTATCCCATCCCTCTCTGCCCCCCGCCCGCTCCCTCTCTGCCTCCCCCCGCTCCCTCTCTGCCTCCCTCCCGCTCCCATGGGGGCTACTGTAGGAGATGGGTGCGTTGGAGGAGCAGACCCAACGGCTCTGCACCTGGTCTAGTAATTTTCTTAAATTACAGTATTAAGGATAAACAAGCAAGGAAATGGTGTTATTTCAAGGTATAATTATCAAAAAATACTTCTCTGTTGCCAGCTGGGCAACCTAGGCAGCTTTTTAGGTTGCCAAATGAAAATTTAGGTGGTCATTTAAGACGGCTTGCATGACACGTGCGATAATGTGCTCGGACGAAGTGCGTAGTTACCAGTCGGAATTATGGTCAATGAAGCATTCACATATTATTTCTGCTTCAAATAAAGTCACAAACTAAACATATTCACCAATCAAGATTTTATATATACCACAATGACATGCAGCAAAATTACAATACAGTATCTCATCTCTTTTACATGTTGCAATTAATGCAATTTCTAATATTTCTTTCCACTTCCAAACCAAAAATCTGGTTGGATTATTCAGCGTATGATCAACCTCGGTGAGACCAAGTGCAGGCTTGGCGATCGCTTCGCACAACACCTCCACTCAGTTCGCAATAACCAACCTGATCTCCCGGTGACTCAGCACTTCAACTCCCCCTCCCATTCCGAACCCGACCTTTCTGTCCTGGGCCTCCTCCATGGCCAGAGTGAGGCCCACCGTAATTGAAGAAGCAGCACTCATATTTCGCTTGGGTAGTTTACACCCCAGAAGTAATGAACATTGACCTCCAATTTCAGGAGTCCCTGCTTTCTCCTCCGCTTCCCAGCTCTCCCTGAGCCCACTGTCTCCGCTTCTTCCTTTCTTCTTCCCACCCCCACCCTCACATCAGTCTGAAGAAGGGTCTCGACCTGAAACGTCGCCTATTTCCTTCGCTCCATAGATGCTGCCTCACTCGCTGAGTTGCTCCAGCATTTTTGTCTACCCATTCACACAAGCTCTGTTATCCCACTTCCTCGCCCACTCCTACACATTAGGGGCAATTTTACAGAGACAAGTTAAGCTACAAAGCCAATGTGGGAAACCCAAACGCTTACAGGGAGAATGTGCAAATTCAACACAGACAGTGCCCGAGGACAGGATCGAACACAGATCTATGGCATGTGAGGCAACAAGTCCACCAGCTGTGCCACTATATTTTATTTTCAACACACAAAAAATGATACGTCGATAACTTTGGTTACTAAAAAAAAAAGGAACTGTCCATTTTCAGTCTTAAATCTCTAAGTAACACTATGTCCCCCTTTTCAGCTACTGTATGTTTTAATTCAGTTCAAGACTATGGGGCAGTACATTGGCCATAAAGTTGCTGCCTAAAATTGCCAGAGACCCGGAATTGATCCTGAATATGGGTGCTGTCTGTATGGAGTTTGCTCCTTTTCCCTTTGATCGCATGGGTTTTCTCCAGGTGCTCTTGTTTCCTTCCACATTCCAAATGTGTGCAGGAACCTTTTTCAGACCCTTTTTATATATGTATATATATATATATATATATATATTTATTTATTTATATAGTTATATATTCATATATAAATATACACTAATTTGTTTTCTCGTTTATAACATTGTTAACAGAGTACTATTTTTACATATTCTGTTGTGCTGCTGCAAGTAAAGGGCCTGTCCCACGAGCATGCGACTGCATGCGGCAAGCGGGACCTAACGTGGTCGCTTGAGCCGTACGGCCTCGCGGGGCCGGTCCCACTTCGATCGCCGGAGCCGTATGGAGTTGTGCGGAGCTGGTCCCGACATCGCGCGGGGCTCCGAAAAACTGACACTTCAAGAATTCCACGCTGCAACGGCCTGCCGGCCCGCAGCCACCTCGACGCCGTATGCACCGCCTCGACGGGCGTGCGCAGCGTCTTTACGGCGTACGTCATGCGCGAACTTCCCGCAGACTTCGTTCGAACTTCACGTCACTCACTCGACCTCCGCGTGGCCCGGGCTTCCGGTTTGGTCGCGCTCGCCGCATGCAGTCGCATGCTGGTGGGACCGGCCCTGTACGGGGATCACTCGACCTCCGCGCGGCCCCCGCTTCCGGTTTGGTCGCGCTTGCCGCATGCAGTTGCAAGCTCGTGGGACAGGCCCTTGAGGATTTCATTGTTCTAACTAGGACGTGAGAGAATAAACCACTCTTGACTTGACTTACGTCGCTAATGTGTGGGATAGAACTAGTGTACGGATGAACGGTGGTCAGCGTGGACTCGGTGGGCCGAAGGGCCTGTTTCTTCGCTGTAAATTAAACTAAAAACACTAAAACCAGAGGAAATCTAAAGAAGGGTCTCTACCCGAAACGTCACCCAATTTCTTCTATCCAGAGGTGCTGGCTGCTCCATGGAGTTCCCCCGCACAATTTAAGCATGGAATAGTCTTCACCCTACCATAGTTACCCAACCAGACACAACTAAATTTAAGGTAGCTCTTATTTCCCAAGAACCCTTTTTTGCTTAACTCCAAATCAAGAGTCAAGAGAGTTTTATTGTCATGTGTCCCAGATTTGACAATGAAATTCTTGCTTGCTGCAGCACAACAGAATATGTAAACATAATACAGAACAGGAGATAAAAGTTCAGTGTGTCTATATACCATAGACCATATATATACACAATAAATAAACAGATAAAGTGGAATAGGCTGTTATTTTTCAGAGTTTGGAGTTTGCTGGTTGTGGGTCCACTACTTTTTAAATTCCATTTGGAATATTTTTGGAGGACCAGGAAACCAAGAAGCGAGAGTTACTACAGGGAGTTACTCCAGCTCCAGGGAGTGATTCTGCGTTGGTTTTCAGCGGTCTCGGCGAGCCGGCGACCGGACAGCAATGGCGGCCAGATCTCCCACAATGCAAAGGGAGGGAGAAAGTGGCCGATGCCGACCAGTTGCCGTGGCAGTGCGCGTGCGCAAGGTGGCACATGCGCACAACCGTGGCTGATGATGTGCTGGCCGTGGTTGTGCGCATGTGCAGAGGGAGGATGTGCAGGCCGCGGCAGTGCGTATGTGTAAGGCGGCCGGCCGTGCCGGCGGATGAGGAGCGAGCGGAGAGTGGAGACCGGAGACCCGGACACGGATACGGATGGCGGGCGGAGACGGGGAGTGACACAGAGAGAGAGAGATAGAGAGTGGGCCCGCTCAGAATTAAACGATAGGTGTCCCGGTTGCTTGCCAAGCCGGGCAAAATGGCATGGCATTTAGGTTGCCCGGCAGCACTTTAGGTCACCATTGGCACCCGGGCAACTGCTAATTTCGAGCCCTGGTGTAATATAAAATATTTTCAGTATGACTTAAGTGTAAACAAGCAAAGAGTTGGGGTCATTTTAAGGTATCATTATCTGTGTAAATTAAGTGACAAGCAATAAAATATGTTATTTTAAGGAACAATAAAAAAAATTACGGTATAAATTAATGGACAATAGTGCAGGAGTAGGCCATTCGGCCCTTCGAGCCAGTAACGCCATTCAATGTGATCATAGCTGATCATCCCCAATCAGTACCCTGTTCCTGCCTTCTCACCATATCCCCTGACTCTGCTATTTTTAAGAGCCCTATCTAGCTCTCTCTTGAAAGCATCCAGAGAACCTGCCTCCACCGCCCTCTGAGGCAGAGAATTCCACAGACTCACCACTCTC
Source organism: Malacoraja senta (assembly GCA_038087875.1). Classification (NCBI taxonomy): domain Eukaryota; kingdom Metazoa; phylum Chordata; class Chondrichthyes; order Rajiformes; family Rajidae; genus Malacoraja; species Malacoraja senta. The sequence goes on from CM075977.1 coordinate 331,674,496, forward strand.
TGTGAGAAAAAGTGTTTCCTCGTCTCCGTTCTAAATGGCTTACTCCTTATTCTTAAACTGTGGCCCATGCTTCTGGACTTCCCCAACATCGGGAACATGTTTCCTGCCTTTAGCGTGTCCAAACCCTTAACAATCTAATATGTTTCAATGAGATATCCTCTCATCCTTCTAAACTCCAGAGTGTACAAGCCCAGCTGCTCCATTCTCTCAGCATATGACAGTCCCGCCATCCCGGGAATTAACCTTGTAAACCTACACTGCACTCCCTCAATAGCAAGAATGTCCTTCCTCAAATTAGGGGACCAAAACTGCACATAATACTCCAGGTGTGATCTCACTAGGGCTCTGTACAACTGCAGAAGGACCTCTTTGCTCCTATATTCGATTCTTCTTGTTATTAAAGCCAACATGCCATTCGCTTTCTTCACTGCCTGCTGTACCTGCATGCTTACTTTCATAGACTGATGTGCACGGAACGCCAGATCCCGTTGTACTTCCCCTTTTCCAAACTTGATGCCATTTTGATAATAATCTGCCTTCCTGTTTTTGCTACCAAAGTGGATAACCTCACATTTATCCACATTAAATTGCATCTGCCATGCATCTGCCCACTCCCCCAACCTGTCCAAGTCACCCTGCATTCTCATAGCATCCTCCTCACAGTTCACACTGCCACCCAGCTTTGTGTCATCTGCAAATTTACTAATGTTACTTTGAATCCCTTCATCCAATTCATTGATGTATATTGTAAATAGCTGCGGTCCCAGCACCGAGCCTTGCGGTACCCCAGTAGTCACTGCCTGCCATTCTGAAACTGACCCATTAATCCCTACTCTTTGTTTCCTGTCTGCCAACCACTTCAGCACTCTACCCCCAATACCACGTGCCCTAATTTTGCCCACTAATCTCCTATGTGGGACCTTATCAAATGCTTTCTGAAAGTCCAGGTACACTACATCCACTAGCTCTCCCTTGTCCATTTTCCTACTTACATCTTCAAGACATTCTGGAAGATTAGTCAAGCATGATTTCCCCTTCGTAAATCCATGCTGACTCGGACCGATCGTGTTACTGCTATCCAAATGTTCGGCTATCACATCTTTTATAATTGACTCCAGCATCTTCCACACCACCGATGTCAGGCTAACTGGTCTATAATTCCCTGTTTTCTCTCTGCTGCCTTTCTTTAAAAGTGGGATAACATTAGCTACCCTCCAATCCACAGGACCTGATCCTGAGTCTATAGAACATTGGAAAATTATCACCAATGCATCCACGATTTCTAGAGCCACTTCTTTAAGTACCCTGGGAACCAGATCATCAGGCCCTGGGGATTTATCAGCCTTCAATCCCATCAGTCTATCCAGCACCATTTCCTGCCTAATGTGGATTTCCTTCAGTTCCTCCATCACCCCAGATCCTCTGGCCACTAATATATCAGGAAGATTGTTTGTGTCCTCCTTCGTGAAGACCGATCCAAAGTACCTGTTCAACTCATCTGCCATTTCCTTGTTCCCCATAATAAATTCACCTTCAAGGGTCCAATTTTGGTCTTAACTAATGTTTTCCTCTTCACATACCTAAAGAAGCTTTTACTATCCTGCTTTATATTCATGGCTAGCTTACCTTCATACCTCATCTTTTCTCCCCGTATTGTCTTTTTGGTTATCTTCTGTGTTCTTTAAACATTACCCAATCCTCTTGCTTCCCGCTCATCTTTCCTACGTTGTACTTCTTCGCTTTAATTTTTATACTGTCCCTGACGTCCCTTGTCAGCCATGATCGTCCCTTTCTCCCCTTGGAATCTTTCTTCCTCCTAGGAATGAACTGATCCTGCACCTTCTGTATTATTCCTAGAAACACCTGCCATTTTTGTTCCACTGTCATCCCTGCTAGTGTATCTTTCCAGTCAACTTTGGCCAGCTCCTCCCTCATGACCCCATAGTCCCCTTTATTCAACTGCAACACTGACACCTCCGATCTACTCTTCTCCCTCTCCAATTGTAGATTAAACCTGACCATGTTATGGTCACTGCCTCCTAATGGCTCATTAACCTCGAGGTCCTTTATCAAATCCGGTTCATTACATAAACTAAATCCAGAATTGCCTTCTCTCTGGTAGGCTCCAATACAAGCTGTTCTAAAAATCCATCACGAAGGCACTCTACAAAGTCCCTTTCTTGGGGTCCAGTACCAACCTGATTTTCCCAGTCTACCTGTATGTTGAAATCTCCCATAACAACCACAGCATTACTTTTGCTACATGCCAATTTTAACTCCTGATTCAACTTGCACCCTATGTCCAGGCTACTGTTTGGGGGCCTGTAGATTAGTCCCATTAGGGTCTTTTTACTCTTACAATTCCTTAGTTCTATCCATACTGACTCCACATCTCCTGTTTCAATGTCACCCCTTGCAAGGGACTGAATTTCATTCCTCACCAACAGGGCAACCCCACCCGCTCTGCCCACCTGTCTGTCTTTTCGATAGGAGGTATACCCTTGAATATTCAGTTCCCAGCCCTGGCCCTCTTGCAGCCATGTCTCTGTAATTCCCACAACATCAAACTTGCCAGTTTCTAACTGAGCCTCAAGCTCGTCCACTTTATTCCTTATACTTCGTGCATTCATATACAGCACATTGACCTCCGTATTCACTTCCCCCCTCGCAATTGGCCCTGACCTTACTCTGTTGTCCATTCTCGAGCTTTCCTTCCTATTAATTCGAGAATCTTTTGTAATTTTTCCTGTAGCCGCTTCCCCTTCAACTCCATCTTTATACTCCCAATTTGTCACTCCCTCCCCCCCACTATTTAGTTTAAACCCACATGTGTAGCCCTAGCAAACCTGCCTGCCAGAATGTCGGTCCCCCTCCTGTTAAGGTTTAACCCGTCCCTTTTGTACAGGTCACCCCTCCCCCAGAGGAGATCCCAGTTGTCTATAAATCTAAATCCTTGCTCCCTGCACCAGCCCCTCAGCCACACATTCAGATCCCCTATCTCCCTGTCCCTGTCCTCACTAGCACGAGGTACTGGAAGCAATCCAGAGATAACCACCCTAGAAGTCCAGCTTTTCATTCTTCTTCCCAACTCTCTGAAGTCATGTTGGAGAACCACCTTCCTCTTCTTCCCGATGTCGTTTGTGCCTACGTGCACAACTACTGCCGGCTGTTCACCTTCTCTCTCTCTCTCGAATGTTCTGAATTCGGCTCATGACATCCTGAACCCTGGCACCAGGGAGGCAACAGACCATCCTCGCATCTCGTCTGCCGCCACAGAATCTCCTGTCCGCTCCTCGGACAATGGAGTCACCCACCACTAGGGCTCTGCCCGACGTCGGTCTCGCCGGTCGAGTCCCATCTCTAGGATTGGAGCCACCGACGTGTCCGCCGCTCGGACTGGAAACATCATCTCCCCGGACAGTTCCCAAGACGGCTTTTTTTTCATTAGGCACAGCCACCTGAGTCTCCTGCACTCCACGATTTCCACCCTTTCCCTCCGTCACACATCTTGGTTCTTCCCGTATCCTCGGCGTGACTACCTCACTGTAGGTCCTGTCCAGGAAACTCGTTTTCCCGGATGGACCTGAGGTCATGCAGCTGCTTCTCCAGTGCCCCAACACGGTCCTTTAGGAGCTGAAGCTGGACGCACTTGCCACAGTAGTAGCAGCCAGAGGCTGCATCTGTGTCCCTGGGCTCCCACATTCAGCAAGCCTCACACTGTCTCATCTGCCCCGACATGTGTTCACCGCGCTCCGTCCTCTCGAGCTTTATGCATAGCCTCCTCTCCTCAGCCTCCTCACCGAAGACTCTCAAGCCAAAGACTCACATTTTTCTCACAAGGCCGCTCCCTCAGAGACGTCTTGCTTATATTGACTGATAAATTTACTAATTTACCAATTTACCAACCAAATTCCTCAGTTTTAAACTGTTTTCCCCCTCACTTCTAACTCTCCTCCCACTCGGGCTAGAGCCAATCACTGCTTTTTCCTGCTTCTCTTTGCTGCTGTTTCTTCAAAATTCACGGCAGCTCTGAGTTAGGTCTGCCTGTGCTTTGCCTCTCTTTATAAACTGTTTTTAAACTGTGTTTACCCTTAACTAAATTAAGTTAATTTTTTCAGTTTTTTCCCCCCCATCTCTCTTCTTTTTTCATTTTTTTCCTGTCTCATGCCTGGTTGGAGCAACAGTACACCAGAGGCTCCTCAAACCTGTTCTGCATTCAATAAGAAACATGATATGATTTGATCAATTTGGGGAGGGTTAGACTTTTCATGCAGTCATTTTTATAAACTTAAATGCAAGAATTCAGTTTTAAAAATAATTTTTAAAAGGGCAGGGGTAGGTCACTTGGTACCCCAAGCATACCTGGCCATCAGTAAAATTATGACTGAACCAGCCTTGGTCTTAACATCACATCCTTGTCTCTCTACTTGCCATTTGACTCCCTTCTAGTTGAACTGTCAATTTCTCTGTGAATTAATTCAATACCTGTCTCCAAAGTTCTGTGGGGTTGAGAATTTCAAAGAGCGTCATCCCTCTGAAAGGAGAATTTTCTCCTTGTTTGTCTTAAATTGGTGAACCCTTATTTTGAAACTAGACCCTCTAGTTCTACGTACCCCTGCTGGGTTCTCTCAGCATCTATCATGTCATTCTGCTCAAAATCTTATATCTTTCAACAACATCACCTCTCATTCTTCCAAATTATTACGAATATATGCTTGACCTCCCTTCGTACATTAACCTCTTCGTCCCAGGAGTCAGCATAGTGAACCTTCTTTGCACAGAGTCAACAGCAAGAGCACCAGGCCATTAATGTGGAAGACTCACAGGGTAGTCTCACCAGTGCCCTCTGAAGATGTCCAAAACTTACCTACTTTTGTATTTCAAATCCCCTGTGATAAAGATCAATGTTCCATTAGCCTTCCTAAATAATTTGTGTTTCATGACCTTTGACGCCTAGATTTCTTTGCACTGTAATATTTTGTAGTTTACTCTATTTAAATAATTCACTTCTTAATTTGTCTTTTTTCTTCAATTTGTAGTCGCCATATGGCTTGTTTTGTGTGTCATTAATTATGGCATAGACAATAGACAATAGGTGCAGGAGTAGGCCATTTGGCCCTTCGAGCCAGCACCGCCATTCAATGTGATCATGGCTGATCATCCCCAATCAGTACCCCGTTCCTGCCTTCTCCCCATATCCCCTGACTCCGCTATTTTAAAGAGCCCTATCTAGCTCTCTCTTGAAAGCATCCAGAGAACCTGCCTCCACCGCCCTCTGAAGCAGAAAATTCCACAGACTCACCACTCTCTGTGAGAAAAAGTGTTTCCTCGTCTCCGTTCTAAATGGCTTACCCCTTATTCTTAAACTGTGGCCCCTGGTTCTGGACTCCCCCAACATCGGGAACATGTTTCCTGCCTCTAGCGTGTCCAAGCCCTTAACAATCTTACATGTGACTTTAAATTTTGGACTGCCCGTTATATTGTGGGTGGGATTTATGACGTATTTTAGGGTGTGTTTGGAGCTACGTTTCTTGCGCAGAAGCTTAGTTTTTAGTTTAATTTCGGACCAGCATGGAGAAGGTTTACCCTTTGATCATGCGAAGTGTAACGGAGACACGAGGAGTTTTCTAACGTTTAAAGCGATAAGCTGGTTCGATGAAGATTATAGTAACGAGTCGGAAGAAGTTTGGATGTATCTTATTGTTTTTCATCAACAGTGAAGAATTTACGCATCAAAAGACTGTGTTTTGTCTGTGAAGAAGCTCTGAAGGTCTCTGACGGAGAGCTCGCATGCGTATAGACATTCCCCTTAACCATGTAGTCCATTTAGTGGCTAGAGAGAGTAATCCCTTGAACGATATAAAAATCTGCCGCTACACAATTGAAGTGGGTAACCTCACATTTTCCCATATTATATTCTATCTGCCAACTTCTGGCCCACAGACAAAATCTATCTCGATACTTTTTTGTCAACCTGACAACTTGCTAACAAACCCGCCTTTGTATCATCAGCAAATTTGGCTACGGTAACGCTAAGTCCTGTTATCCAATTCAATAACATAAACTAATTCATCATAGTCTAACTGCAAGAAAACTGCTTATTTACAAATAGATTTTAAATTACGCAAGCAATGAACTAGTCACGTCCTAAACAAGTTATTTTAAAATTCGAGTTGTGAAAGCTTTGTTACATAAATTTTGATTGCTTCAGATTCTTAAAGCAATCACTCAGTTTTCAGTTTAGTTTATTGTCACCGAGGTACAGTGAAAAGCTTTTTTTGCATGCTAACCAGTCAGCAGAATGACAAAGCATGATTACAATCTATCCATTTACAGTGTACAGATACATACGTTTAGTGCAAGGTAAAGGACAGCAAAGTCTGATCAATGATAGTCCGAGGGTCATCAAAGAGGTAGATAGTAGTTCAGCACTGCTCTCTGGATCTGGTAGGAAGATTCAGTTGCCTGATAACAGATGGGAAGAAACTACCCCTGAATCTGGTGGTGGGCGTTTTCACACTTCTATACATTTTGCCTGATGGAAGAGGGAGTGGCCAGGGTGCCAGACTCCAAGAGATGGAATAATTTTTTCCCATTCATTAATCAAGCACCAACATCATGCGCGGTGGTGTGCATCAGCTGCTGCTCTAGCTAACACACATTATAATCATAGAGTTGTAGTATGCAGCAATGATCCTTGTAACTAACCCACTTGCAGTGCTCTCCATAATGTTTGGGACAAAGATCCATCATTTATTTATTTGCCTCTACTCCACAATTTGCGATTTGAAATAGAAAAAAATCACATGTGGTTAAAGTGCACATTGTCAGAATTTATTAAAGGGTATTTTTATGCAATTTTGGTTTCACCATGTAGAAATTACAGCTGTGTTTATACGTAGTCCCCCTATTTCAGGGCACCATAATGTTTGGGACACATGGCTTCACAGGTGTGAAGAATTCTCTCTATAATAAAGGAATATCCCCAAACACCTGTCCGACAGATCAGAAACACTCTTCAGGAGTCAGGTGTAGATTTGTCAATGACCACTGTCCGCAGAAGACTTCATGAGCAAAAATACAGTGGCTACACTGCAAGATGCAAACCACTGGTTAGCTGCAAAAATAGGATAGCCATGTTACAGTTTGCCAAGAAATACTTAACAGTGCACATTGTCAGATTTTAATAAAGGCCATTTTTATACATTTTGGTTTCACCATGTAGAAATTACAGCAGTGTTTATACATATTCCCCCCATTTCAGGGCACCATAATGTTTGGAACACAGCAATGTCATGTAAATGAAAGTAGTCATGTTTAGTATTTTGTTCCATATCCTTTGCATGCAATGACTGCTTGAAGTCTGCGATTCATGGACATCACCAGTTGCTGGGTGTCTTCTCTGGTGATGCTCTGCCAGGCCTGCATTACAGGCATCTTTAGCATATGCTTGTTTTGGGAGCTAGTCCCTTTCAGTTTTCTCTTCATCATATAAAAGGCATGCTCAATTTGGTTCAGATTGGGTGATTGGCCACTCAAGAATTGACCATTTTTTAGCTTTGAAAAACTCCTTTGTTGCTTTAGCAATATGTTTGGGATCATTGTCCTTCTGTAGAATGCACCGCAAGCCAATGAGTTTTGTTTGAACTTGAGCAGACAGGATGTGTCTATACACTTCAGAATTCATTATGCTACTACCATCAGCAGTTGTATCATCAATGATGATAAGTGAGCCAGTAACTTCAGCAGTCATACATGCCCAGGCCATAACACTCCCACCACCGTGTTTCACAGATGAGGTGGTATCTTTGGATCTTCTCTTGCTCTTGCCATCACTCTGATATGTTCATCTCATCTGTCCACAAGACCTTTTTCCAGAACTGTGGTTGCTCTTTTAAGTACTTCTTGGCAAACTAACCTGGCCATCCTATTTTTATGGCTAACCGGTGGTTTGCATCTTGCAGTGTAGCCTCTATTTCTGTTCATGACGTCTTCTGCAGACAGTGGTCATTGACAAATCCACACCTGACTCCTGAAGAGTGTTTCTGATCTGTCGGACAGGTTTTGGGGATTTTTCTTTATTATAGAGAGAATCCTTCTGTCATCAGCTGTCGAGGTCTTCCTTGGCCTGCCAGTCCCTTTGTGATTAGTAAGCTCACCAGGGCTCTCTTTCTTCTTAATGATGTTCCAAACAGTTGATTTGGGTAAGCCTAAGGTTTGGCTGATGTCTCTAACAGTTTTACCGTAGAAGTCCTACTGCAGTTGCAGGTGAGACCGCACCTGGAGTACTGTTTGCAATTTTGGTCTCCTAATTTGAGGAAGGACATTCTTGCTATTGAGGGAGTGCAGTGTAGGTTCACCGAGTTAATTCCCGGGATGGCAGGACTGACATATGATAAAAGAATGGGTCAACTGGGCTGGTATTCACTGTAATTTAGAAGGATGAGAGGGGATCTTATAGAAACATATACAATTCTGAAAGGATTGGACAGGCTAGATGGAGGAAAAATGTTCCTGATGTTGGGGTAGTCCAGAACCAGGGGTCACTGTTTAAGAATAAGGGGTAGGCCATTTAGGACTGAGATGACAGAAGGCAGTGGAGGCCAATTCACTGGATGTTTTCAAGAGGGAGTTAGATTTATCTCCTAGGGCTAAAGGAATCAAGGGATATGGGGAAAAAGCAGGAACGGGGTTTCAGCCATGATAGAATGGTGGAGTAGACTTGATCGGCCGAATGGCCTAATTCTGCACCTATCACTTATGATCTTTGCCATAATAAGCAGAAGTACTGTTTCACAGCATTTGAAAAGCCATCAAACTAGTAATGCTTATTGGAGATAGTTTCATGATATACTGTAGATTTCACTTACTAAAGATATTGCTTGCAGTTTACTTATGGCATGGTATGTTGTATATAAGGGAATACTGTTCTCATAATATTAGGGTTATCAACTTATGAAACATGCAAATAAAACCATTTATTTGTGATGCTCATAGCAAATCACCTTTCTTCCTCTAACCACCAGCTGCAGTTATGATTATATAGGTTGGTGTAAGGAGTTAATTGATTTCACAGCAAGCAGTAAATTGCATTTGATGGTACTGTGATAACAATAATGGAATTGCGTTTTGCACACTATGGACAGTGGATTGAGGGTTACAATTGAATTGCAGTAGCTTAATAGTAATACAGCATACACATTATTATTGCATTAAGTCAATTGAACTGTGAGTATAGTAGATATTATAAAAACCACAACATGAGCAACAATTTTTGGTAGCTACCATTAATTTCTTAGGGGGTCTTCATAGTTAATAATCCTCATGATTTTGGTAGGAAATCCTTCATTATTTCCTCAGGGTTTCCATGTTTCTCCCACTGAAACTGCAACATCCAATTGCGATTACCTCATGCAAATTATTTAGCCTGCAGAATTGTTTTAAATTTTGTTTTCTGCTGCACATTGAAGTTTAAAATTAAAATATATAACCAAAATACAAAAAGTTTCAATAAGTCTTTTAATTATTATATATGAATTATAAATATGATATTATTTAGTGTGGAATGAAGGTTGTTTCAGAGGAAATGACAGCAACAAATCTGTGGAAACCGTGGAAATTTAAATTAAAATGGAATATGCTGGAAATGGTCAGCAAGTCAGACGGCAAATATGGAGCAAGAAACTTGACGAGCTGTTTCAGATGAAGCTTTCTTTCATCAGAAAGCTTTTTCATGCATGGTCACCAGTTAAAAAAATTAGCTCAGCTGATTATCTGAAGCACTTCCGTTTTAACTCCAGAACCAGTGATGCATTGAATGGAGAAGCAAAATCAATGGCATGGTTTTAAGTCAAGACACCAGGAGCAATATCAACATTACTTTTATCCAAAGATGCCATGGGAATCTTTAACTTCCCCATGAAATGCAGGTGAGGTCATCTTAATATCTTGCAGTCAACAACTATGCTTTGTCAGGAAACAAATGAAGGTCCACAAAGGGAGTAGAGTAGCAATGTTACAAAATCTTGAGATTTTAAAAATAAAGTCTGCAATTTATCCCATCAGATAAAGCATAAAAAGAAGTTTAATTTGACACCTAATTCACTTTCATATCTTCAGTATTAAAGAAGTTATGGCCATTTACATACTCGGAAATTAGCATCTTGTTCCCTATTGCTTTTCCATTGACTTAACACAAAAGCTGTGATCGAGGACAGTTAAAAGCCCATAACTTTCTTAAAAATTAAGATAACTGAAAGAAATTTTCAGTTATTATAGATTGAAGCATTCTGAAACAAATATGAAACAATCTTACTTAGAAGACATGAAAGTAAAGCATATAATTAGTTAGTTACCTAATTGTAGCTAATTACAAAATTCAATTACTAGATCTAAACATCTATCAATTTCTTAAGAATAGATTAACATTTTTAAATAGCCTAAGTGTCCAAATAACATTCACACAATAATTCACAATATAACATAATTTTTAAATCTCATTTTCATGAATTTACAGGCCAAATGGAAGGAATTGAATGTTTAATACCTGTAAATTAATGGGCATTTAAATCATCTTGTGAGTGAGGATTTCTGGAACGCGATCTTTTGGAACGTTCATTTGCGGTGAATTTAACCCCGTATTGGCATGAAAAATACTGCCGTTAATTCGGGGAATAAAATCACCGTGTCGCATGAAAAAATGTGAATTAAAGGCTTCTTAAGAAGCACTTTTATACATTTAAAGAAACCACTTTCGTTTACCTGTCCCGTGTGTGAAATCCGTCCCCGTTATCGGCGTTGACGCTTCAGGAGCTGTTTTTAAAATTACTCCAGCGCTGACATTGACGATTTAATAAAAATAAAAAATACACAAAATGCCACTAGGAACGATTCTTCAGCCAACGCTTGTACTCCAACAAAATATTAACCAGGACAAGGGAGGAGAAACCCGCGTTTTAACCCCGCCCCCCCTTAAAGCCGCCAAAATCGCGCACACGGCCAGTGGCAGAATTACAGCGCGACTGGTAAGTTTTGTAACATACCTAAGTAGAGGAGACCTAAATAGGCCATTTCTCTGGATTTCATTCAACCCTAATCAGATCAAAATTGAGAATTTTAGAGCCTCAAAGTGTAAGAACTAATGTTTTTCCAGCTATTTCTTCTGCAGGGTTTGTAATTCCCTTTTTGTGTCCGTTCATTTGGTGAAGTATTTTTATAACATTGATTTGCACTAATGTATGTTGATAGGCCCCTTGCAGACTGAGATAAAGAATATTTGTAACCTAATATTTCCACCGTTTGTTCATCTATATTGATGAAATAAAATGTACCATAGGCGCTATTGTCCTCCACATTAACGTATGAGGAGCATTTGATGGGCATCAAAGGTAATGGGGAAAAGGCAGCAGAATGGGTTTGAAAGGGAAAAGTAGATCAGCGATGATCAGATAGTGTTGACCCGATGAGCCGAATGAGTCTAATGGTCTTATAATATTTGCATGAATTGTTGTCTGATGTACACCTGTAAGGCTCTGTTGATGGTTCTTAAAAAATGAAATGTTGGTATTTTAGTCAGGACTGTCGCTGCAAGATCCGGACTGTAACAGCTGCAATATTTTTCACCATTCCCAGTTTCGTTTCCCCTACCCTACCAAAGCGGCACCATTGCTCTCCCCTACGCTGGCTAAAATACTCTGTATGAATCACACAGGGAGATCTGCCAGTTTAAGCGGTGGGATATTTACTGTATTTCACAACAGAGGTGCTGGCAAAATCCGGCTCCGTGGTACCAAGTGGCTTCTGAGCAAATGGCGCCATAGCTGCGTAGTCAATGGCATTTGAGATCACTTTATCCCTTAAGTCTTTTTACGACCTGATCTTTTCAGCCTGCCGTTGGGGACCGTGGCCAAACTGTGATGCATAAATGCATCAAGCAGATGACAGGCTGCCTGCAAGTATAAACAGGATTTCCACCGTGCTTTCAGTGAATTTACAGCTGGGGAGCAGGACGAGGTCTATGGAAGTTACCTGTAAATACTTGCTGATGTCAAAGATGTTGTTACTTGTTATCAATACACTCCAATGCTAATTAAAGAGTCTGTATCCACTCTCAATAGTTTTGTTAATTCGTCTGCTTCAAAATATCACTCTTAGAAAAATATCAGTGATCAGGCGATGTAAGTATAGTGGCCAGTGAAATGGAACTGCAGAAAGTATATTAATTTCTATGTTTTACTCCATGCCAGAACCTGAGCCTTTTATAGTGAGTATTTGGCAGATGAAATTTACAAATTGCAAGCAGCTGAACTGATTGGCTTTTAACCCAGCCTTGTAGAGTTAAAAAAATTGGGGCGTGGCATTGCTTTAATCATACATGCTATACAGCAAAACTCACATAATCTGCCAACCATTTTTTCAATCCCCATGGTGTGAATCTGTCTCACCTAGTTTTGTTTCCCTTGTCTCTTTAAACTCACTGCTCACATCCCATTTCCTGCACTCCTTGTAAACTCACCAGGATCCTGTTTCCCAGGCTCCTTTTAAGCTCAGTGGAGCTCAGTTTGCACGCCTCCTTTAAACTCCTCCATTGCCTCTGTTCTCTTAAAAAAAACAGCATTGTCACATTTCCCATGTTCTTTACGAACTCAGCAAGGTTCCTTTCCAAGTCGTCGTCGGCATACATTACGGTAGGGCCGGGTTGGCGGCAGCGTCGTTCAGCAGGGCTGGGCTGTCGGCTGCAGACATCAGGTCTCCCGAGGCGGCGTGTGTCGGGAGAAATCCAAAATCCCGATTTGGATCATCGTGGGTCACCAATGTAGCGGCACCAAACGTGGTGAACAAACAGTTGCTTTATTCAGATATTACATGGTTGGTGTCATGCAAATTTGGTCCTGCAGCATGTTGAGTCATTGCTGCTACTACTGGTGTTGCCTCGAGTTCAGCTACCTGTTGACTCATGATCTCCAGGTGAGATCTGCTTATGTGGCAGGACACTCCCCTTAACCCATGATGTCACGTGACAGCCCTCGCAACCACTGACGAGGGTTCGACCGCAAGTTGTCTGTCTATCAGCTGACACCACATGCTCCCGTTAAACAAACTGGGGTACCGTCTCAACCCAAAACGTCACCTATTCCTTTTCTCCCGAGATGCTGTCTGACCTGCTGAGTTACTCCAGCTTTTTGTGTCTATTCCCAGTTCCACGCTGTTTTTAAACTCACTAGGGGACCAACATTATACCTCTGTAAAGTATGCAGGATTCTGTTTCCCATGCTCCTGTTAAACTCACCAACCGCCTATTCTTGTGCTACCTTTGAATTCACCGATTCACTTAAAAATGTATTATCCTATTGTGTAACATCTTTTAAAAGAGTGAATATAGGAGTGTTTGTATATTAACAGGAGCAACATCCAGTGATCAAGAACATCTATCTGTCTGGCAATATCAGAAACCCAAGAATGCTAGAGCTTAATCATACTTCAACCATGTATGTTATTATGATTCATTTAGTTGAGTTGTTTTCTCAAAGCAGAATTACACATTTAAATATTGATCATAGAAATGTTTCAGAACTTTTCCTATGATGTTGCTATCATTTTATGGTGTCTACGATGGTCAAAAAGAATAAAATGGAGCGCATGCACGATTTGCGAGGATGGTATCAGGCAGGGCCATTGAGCAATATAAAGAAAGAAGGAAAGAACTCCAGCGGGCAATTTGATGGGCCAAAAGGGACCACAAAATAGCTTTGGTGAGTCGGATTAAAGGAAATCTCAAAGCTTTCTATACCTATATTAGAAACAGGGAGAAAGTAGGACCGCTCAAGGATCAATAAGGGAATTAGTGCTCGGATTCTAGGGATGTAAGTAAGGTACTAAACTAGTACTTTGCATCTTTCACCAAGGAGAAGGAAATGGAGGACAATGAAATAAGTGTGGAGAACACTAATATGCAAGGGCAGTTTGAGATTATGAAGGAGTTGTTAGGGCTCTTGAGGAATAGTTCAAGTTCAAGTGAGTTTATTGTCATGTGTCCCTGATAGGACAATGAAATTCTTGCTTTGCTTCAGCACAACAGAACATAGTAGGCATTGACTACAAGGCATTCTATAAATATATACACACATGAATCAATATACTGATAAAGTGCAAATAAGAGTTAATTGGCTAATAAAGTTCAGTGTTTTGTCCGAGCCAGGTTTAATAGCCTGATGGCTGTGGGGAAGTAGCTATTCCTGAACCTGGTCGTTGCAGTCTTCAGGCTCCTGTACCTTCTACCTGAAGGTAGTAAGGAGATGAGTGTGTGGCCAGGATGGTGTGAGTCCTTGATGATACTGCCAGCCTTTTTGAGGCAGCGACTGTGATAGATCCCCTCGATGGAAGGGAGGTCAGAGCCGATGATGGACTGGGCAGTGTTTACTACTTTTTGTAGTGTTTTCCTCTCCAGGGCGCTCAAGTTGCCAAACCAAGCCACGATGCAACCGGTCAGCACGCTCTCTACTGTGCACCTGTAGAAGTTAGAGAGAGTCCTCCTTGACAAACCGATTCTCTGTAATCTTCTCAGGAAGTAGAGGCGCTGATGTGCTTTCTTAATAATGGCATCAGTGTTCTCGGACCAGGAAAGATCTTCAGAGATGTGCACGCCCAGGAATTTGAAGCTCTTGACCCTTTCAACCATCGACCCGTTGATATAAACAGGACTGTGGGTCCCCATCCTACTCCTTCCAAAGTCCACAATCAGTTAGGGTATTAAGGTAGATAAATCCGCAGGACCTTTTGGGATTTGCCCCAGGTTATTGAGTGAGGCAAGACGGGAGATTGTGGGAGCCTTGACAGAGATCTTTGCATCTAGATGACTGGAGAGTAGCTAATGTTCTTTTATTTAAGTAGGGAAGTAGAGAGAATCTAGGGAATTATAGGCCAGTGAACTTCACGTCAGTGGTAGGGAAGCTATTGGAGAGGATACTTCGGGATGAGATTTACTCCTATTTGGAGGAGAATTTTAATTAGGGACAATCATCATGGCTTTGGGCAGGGCAGGTCGTGTCTTATTAACTTGATTGAGTTTTGTGAGGAGGTGACAAAGGTGATCGATGAAGGTAGAGCGGTGGATGTTGTCTACATGGATTTTAATAAACATTTAATGAAGACCCACATGGTAGGCTGATCCAGAAGATTCAGATCCATAGGGATTAACAGTGAATTAGCCATGTGGGTTGGGAGCCTGCTTACTGACTGAAGACAGAGGGTTGTGGTGGAAGGATGATACTCAGGCTGGAGGGCTGTAACCAGTGGAGTTCAGCAGGGATTTATGCTGGGACCTCTGCTGTTTGTGAGATGACTCAGACATAAACATAGATGGGTTGGTTAGTAAGTTTGTAGATGACACCAAGTTTGCTGGGGTCGCAGATTTTGAGGAGGGTCATCAAAGGTTACAGCAGGATATAGATCAGCTGCAGAAATGGGCCGGCAAAATGACGGATGGTGTTTAATTCAAGCAAGTGCGAGGTATTGCATTTTGGGAGGTCAAATGTAAGGGGGGAAATATACCATTAATGGCAGGACCCAATACAGCATTGGATATCTTGGGGTCCAAGTCCATAGCTATTAACCACAGGGAGAGTTTGGACAGGCTTGGATTGCTTTCATTGGAATGCCAGATGCTGCAGAGACACCTAACAGAAATGCACAAAATGAGAGGCATAGATAGGGCAGACAGTCAGAAGCTTTCTCCAAAGATGGAAAAATCAAATACTAGAGGGCATAGCTTTAAGGTAAAAGGGAGAAAGTTTAAAAGAGATGAGTGGGACAACCTTTTTACATGGTGATGCACTGCCGTGGTTGAGGCAGATATGATATTTAAGAGGCTTTTGCATAGGCATATGGATATGCAGAGATATGGATGATGCGCAGGGAAATAAGAGATAATCTTGGCACAGCTCAGTGCAGAGATAGTTCAGCATAGACATTGAGGGCCAAGGGGCCTCTTTGTGTGCAGTACTGTTGTATGTTCTACAATATACAAGGTAAAGTATAATGTTGCTCCAGCATCCTGAGCAGATCAATGACAGAATATACACATGCAGTGAGTGACACCATCAATGCAATCATCACAACTGTTAGTGCTTTGCTCATAGACAAAATATTGATAATTAAAATACTGGGTCCTCAGCCAAGCAGATCAGTGTAGATATATCAATTTTAGAAATGGTAGAAAACTGTCAACTGATTAATTGGTAGGAAAGTAACAAAAAATTGGAAGACAAATGTAAAGCCCAGCAAAAATATTGCAAATGATTGTAATTACTGAGTGTCGTGAATGATAGCAATGCTTGTTCAGAGTGTGGCTAATCAATTGAGCTTCAGTTAAAACATATGTTTACTTCTAATTATCAATATGCTCTCAAAGAATTAAAGTGGAGTACTCATAGCAATTATTTTTAGGCTGTTGAATTTATTGGCAAACACTATTTAAAAGTTCAAAGTTCAGAACTTCTTTTATTTGTCTTTTGGGATGTGGGTATTGTTTGCAATTTATTGTCCTTACTTAATTACTTTTCGGAAGGTGAAGGAGAGCTGCCCTCGTGAACGGCTGCAGTTCCTCATGGGATGGTGGGGAATGTAGACTGTTTCAAGGTTTTTCTGCTAACATCCTTGAGTGTTTTCCTCTGGCATTAGAATAGTTCTTCATAAAGTAATGCAGCTGTTAAGAATGGAACAAGATTCACATGTCTACAAGAAAGATGAATGTAGAAGAAGGGATTTTAGCCATGCAAACTACAGAATTTAGAATACAGAGCTCACAGCCAACAGGGCCTGGGTCGGCAGAGCCCGCGGCTGGGGCCTGAGCCGGTGCCACAGAGGCCTCAGGAGGGGACCTGGCAGCGATAGTGGAGAGGTCGGTGTGACGATCGATGATGGCGCCAACCGCCGGACGAGGACAGGCCACATGGGAGTGAGTTCACTGCTGCCGGGGGGGGGGTGGGGAACAAAAGAGGACTCGGTGTGGGGGGGCCGCCATGAGGGAGGGGGAAGAACGATGAAGGACCCGGTGAGGGGGAGGGGAAAGAACAGAGAGGGAGGAGGGGAAAGCAAAGGTGGACCTGGCGCGGGATACTTTGTAAGCATTCTTTATGTGGCGACTATTGCATACCTTGGGTATGCAAGCAAAGAATTTCACAGAATTGTCACATGTGACAATAAAGCATTCATGCAGAATGGACCTATCATGAAACTGAAATCTAGCTCTGCATGCAGAACAATCCAAATATCCTCCTGAACACAAGCTCTCGCAATTTCACCCAATTACACAGGGCTATATAAAAGCAAGTCGTGCTGCCCTGAAATTGCAAAACCCCATTGCATATTATAAATCAAGATCTTAGTTTGGAGATACAGCACGAAAACACACCCTTCGGCCCACCAAGTCCACGATGACCAGCGATCCCTGTACACTAACACTATCCTACACACCAATGACAGTTTACAATCTTTACTGAAATCAGTTAACCTACAAACCTGTGCATCTTTGGAGCATGGGAGGAAACTGGAGAACCCGGAGATAACAATATCACCCGAACCTTCAACCTATGCCAAAGGGGTGCCACAGAAACCCATCTGTACCTCTCCCGATGGAGTCCCCGACTACTACGGTTCAGCCTGACGTCTGAACTCTTCGGCTTTGCCTCAGCGCCACATTTTGTCACAGACCTGTCCCCCACTCAGACTGGCAGTGTCTTCTGCCCCGACAGCTTCCAAGAGGGTGAAACTGTTTTCAAGCGGTACATCCCACCGGGGTCCCCTGTACTCCAAGCTTCCTTCCCTTCCTCATCGTCACCCAACTTCTCTCTTCGGTGTGACGATCACGCTGTAGGTCCTGTCCAGGAAACTCTCATTTTCCCGGTTGATCCTGAGGTCATCCAGTTGCCTCTCCAGTGCCCCAACACGGTCCTTCAGGAGCTGAACCTGGACACACTTTCCACAGTTGTAGCAGCCAGAGACACCAGCAGTGTCCCTGACCTCCCACATCCTGCAAGCATCACACTGAATCAGCTTGCCTGTCATTTCTTCACAGTATCTCACCCTCTCCAACTTTTGGCGTAGTCTCCTCCCTCAGCCTCCTCGCCGAAGACTCTCAAGCCAAAGACTCGCACTTTTCTCACAAGACTATCGAGCCAAAGACTCGCACTTTTCTCACAAGCCACTTCCCTCGACAAGGCCGCTCCACAACAGGCCGCTCCACTAGAACAAACCTTGGTTATATTAGCTGATAAATTTATTAATTTGTTAACTTACCGATTTGCAAATTAAATTCCTCAGCTCCTTCAGCTGCCACTCCTCTGCTGACCTGGAAGGTATGTGTTACAGACCGGTTTTTAAATCAGCTGCTCCTGAAAAAAAACACTGGCAAACTCCCCAAGTGATTGCCTTCTCAGCCAATCCCCGCATTCAGTGAGCTCTCTTCGCGGATGATGGTCATTTCTAGTTACCTGCGTAGACGGAAAGTACTGATCATAGATACATAGAAAATAGGTGCAGGAGTAGGCCATTCGGCCCTTCGAGCCTGCACCGCCATTCAATATGATCATGGCTGATCATCCAACTCAGTATCCCGTACCTGCCTTCTCTCCATACCCCCTGATCCCTTTAGCCACAAGGGCCACTTCTAACTCCTTCTTAAATATAGCCAATGAACTGGCCTCAACTACCCTCTGTGGCAGAGAGTTCCAGAGATTCACCACTCTCTGTGTGAAAAGGTTTTTCCTCATCTCGGTCTTAAAGGATTTCCCCCTTATCCTTAAGCTGTGACCCCTTGTCCTGGACTTCCCCAACATCGGGAACAATCTTCCTGCATCTAGCCTGTCCAACCCCATAAGAATTTTGTACGTTTCTCTAAGATCCCCTCTCAATCTCCTAAATTCTAGCGAGTATAAGCCAAGTCTATCCAGTCTTTCTTCATATGAAAGTCCTGACATCCCAGGAATCAGTCTGGTGAACCTATCATGATGCTACAGTGTCCCTGAAACTCCTCATGATCTTTGCCACATATTATCTGATGAGCAGAATTCACATGACATAAACTCTTTGAACAGTAAACTTAAGAAAATAGCCGTTGAAAAGAATTGTGCATGGCATGACATGGCATATTTAATGACAATGTGGCATTTGAATATTTTTTTAAATAGAAATTCACGATTTGAATTCACGATAGAAATTTGATTAAATTGATATGTATATTTTCTTATAAGATAAACTATTCTCTTTTGTTTACAGAGAAACATATTTTAAAAAGTAGTGTTTAATACAAAATTGTATTAGAGATTATCTTGTTTTTTGTTTACCCTTTTAAAATAAAATTCAAATAAACAAGTCCTTGTGTCGCTGTGAAATTGCTTCAAAAGACATGAACATGAAACAGAATCAGTTTATTGCGAACAAATTTAACTGCACAACATTTTCTTCAGCATTAAGCCAATGAAAAGTATTTTTTCCCAAAGAGTGGAACTGATCACACCAGTCCTACGACATTTCATATCACATCAGCAGTTGACCACATGTGAATTTTCCTTGCGCTTGTGGTGCAGTTTCCACGTCAGGGTTGCAGCATTATTCTCCGTGTAATGCTACTGGAATATTGCAGAGAAATGTGGAACAATAGACAATAGAAACATAGAAAATAGGTGCAGGAGGAGGCCATTCGGCCCTTCGAGCCAGCACCGCCATTCATTGTGATCATGGCTGATCGTCCCCAATCAATAACCCGTGCCTGCATTCTCCCCATATCCCTTGATTCCACTAGCCCCTAGATCTCTATCTAACTCTCTCTTAAATCCATCCAGTGGTTTGGCCTCCACTGCCCTCTGAGGCAGGGAATTCCATAAATTCACAACTCTCTGGGTGAAAACGTTTTTTCTCACCTCAGTCTTAAATGGCCTCCCCTTTATTCTAAGACTGTGGCTCCTGGTTCTGGACTCACCCAACATTCGGAACATTTTTCCTGCATCTAGCTTGTCCAGTCCTTTTATAATTTTATATGTTTCTATAAGATTTACCCTTCATCCTTCTAAACTCCAGTGAATACAAGCCTAGTCTTTTCAATCTTTCCTCATATGACAGTCCCACCATCCCAGGGATCAATCTCGTGAACCTACGCTGCACTGCCTCAATCACAAGGATGTCATTCCTCAAATTAGGAGACCAAAACTGTACACAATACTCCAGATGTGGTCTTACCAGAGCCCTATACAACTGCAGAAGAACCTCTTTACTCCTATACTGAAATCCTCTTGTTATGAAGGCCAACATTCCATTAGCTTTATTCACTGCCTGCTGTACTTGCACGCCAACTTTCAGTGTACAAGGACACCCAGGTCTCGCTGTACCTCCCCCTTGCCCAACCTAACCCCATTGAGATAATAATCTGCCCCCTTGTTTTTGCCACCAAAGTGGATAACCTCACATTTATCTATATTATACTGCATCTGCCACGCATCTGCCCACTCACTCAACCAGTCAAGGTCTCCCTGCAACCTCCTAACATCCTCTTCACAGTTCACACTGCCACCCAGCTTTGTGTCATCCGCAAACTTGCTAGTGTTGCTCCTAATTCCCTCTTCCAAATCATTAAAAATATGGTAAACAGTTGCGGCCCCAACACCGAGCCTTGCGGCACTCCACTCGCCACTGCCTGCCATTCTGAAAAGGACCCGTTCACTCCTAGTCTTTGCTTCCTGTCTGCCAACCAATTTTCTATCCATGTCAACACCCTACCCCCAATACCATGTGCTCTAATTTTAGTCACCAGTCTCCTGTGCGGGACCTTATCAAAGGCTTTCTGAAAGTCTAGATACACTACATCCACTGGCTCCCCTTCATCCATTTTACTTGTCACATCCTCAAAAAATTCCAGAAGATTAGTCAAGCATGATTTTCCTTTCATAAATCCATGCTGACTTGGACTAATCCTTTTACTGCTATCCAAATGCCCCATTATTACCTCTTTAATAATTGACTCCAGCATCTTTCCCACCAACGAAGTCAGGCTAACTGGTCTGTAATTCCCCGTTTTCTCTCTCGTTCCTTTCTTGAAAAGTGGGATAACATTAGCTATCCTCCAATCCACAGGAGCTGATCCTGAATCTATTGAACATTGGAAAATGATCACCAATGCGTCCACTGTTTCTAGAGCCACCTCCATGAGGACCCTGGGATTCAGACCATCCAGCCCAGGGGATTTATCATCCTTCAGTCCCATTAGCCTACCCAATACTATTTCTTGCCTAATGAAAATTCCTTTCAGTTCCTCTACCCCCTTAGATCCTCTGTCCTCCAGTACTTCTGGGAGATTGTTTGTGTCTTCCTTAGTGAAGACAGATCCGAAGTACCTGTTCAACTCTTCTGCCATTTCCTTGTTCCCCATAATAATTTCACCCGTGAAATTTCACTACCAAGCTCTAACTGAGCCTCAAGCTCATGTACTTTAATTCTTATACTTTGCGCATTCAAATACAATACTTTTAATTCCTTATGCATCTCACCTTTCACATCGATCCCTATTACACTTGGCCATACTCTCCTATCCCTTTGTGAGCTTTATTTCCCGTTAATTCTGGGGTCATTAACTATCCCTTTACTCCCTTTCCCTTTAACTCCGTCCTTGACCATCCCATTTGACACCCCCCTCCCCTCCCCCTTATTTAGTTTAAAACCACCCGTATAGCAGTGGCAAACCTGCCTGCCAGAATGCCGGTCCCCCACCTGTTAAGGTGCAATCCGTCCCTTTTGTACAGTTCCCCCTTACTCCAAAACAGATCCCAGTGATCTAAGAATCTAATCCCTGACCCCTGCACCAGTTCCTCAGCCACACATTCGGGTCCTGTATCTCCCTGTTCCTGCTCTTGCCAGCACGAGGAACTGGAAGCAAACTGGAGATAACCACCCTGGAGGTCCTGTTTTTCAGCACTTTTCCGAGCTCTCTAGTCATGCTTCAAAATATTCATCCCCTTC
This sequence comes from Malacoraja senta, assembly GCA_038087875.1. Lineage (NCBI taxonomy): Eukaryota > Metazoa > Chordata > Chondrichthyes > Rajiformes > Rajidae > Malacoraja > Malacoraja senta. The sequence continues at coordinate 331,696,501 of CM075977.1, forward strand.
TGTCCGACATCGTTTGTGCCAACATGCACTACAACTTCCAGCTGTTCACCTTCGCCCTTGAGGATTTTCTGCACTCTGTCCATGACATCCTGGATCCTGGCACCAGGGAGGCAGCACACCATCCTCAAACCCCTGTCCGTACCTCTCACAATGGAGTCTCCAACTACCACGGTGTTGCCTGACGTTGGCCTCTTTGGTTTTGGCTCAACAGCCCTTTTTGCTTCGCAAGCCAGTGCGCCGCTCAGTGTGTTAACGTCTTCTGTCCCGACAGCTTCTAAGTGGGTGAACTTCTTCTCAAGAGGTAGAACACCCGGGGACGTTTGCATTCCATGTTTCCCTCCCTTTCTCACCGTCACCCACCTTCTCTCTTCCAGTACCTTAGGTGTAACAATCTTACTGTAGGACTCGTCGAGGAACGACTCAGTTTCTCGGACGAACCTGAGGTCATCCACTTGCTTCTCCAGTTCCCCAACACGGTCCTTCAGGAGCAGGAGTAGGCCATTCGGCCCTTCGAGCCAGCACCGCCATTCAATGTGATCATGGCTGATCATCCCCAATCAGTACCCCGTTCCTGCTTTCTCCCCATAGCCCCTGACTCCACTATCTTTAAGAGCCCTATCTAGCTCTCTCTTGAAAGTATCCAGAGAACCAGACTCCACCGCCCTCTGAGGCAGAGATTTCCACAGACTCACAACTCTCTGTGAGAAAAAGTTTCCTTGCCTCCGTTCTAAATGGCTTACCCCTTATTCTTAAACTGTGGCCCCTAGTTCTGGACTCCCCCAACATCGGGAACATGTTTCCTGCCTCTAGCGTGTCCAAACCCTTAACAATCTTGTACGTTTCAATATGATTCCCTCTCATCCTTGTAAACTCCAGAGTGTACAAGCCCAGCCGCTCCATTCTCTCAGCATATGACAGTCCCGCCATCCTGGGAATTAACCTTGTGAACCTACACTGCACTCCCAGTCTCAGGAGTACCTTTAATTTGGCACTTCCTAGACTACAGATTTCCAGCTTAGCACTGGACTGGTACCTTTGTTAGGAAGTGAATTATTTATCTTCATCCTACCACTACATTGTACAGTTCACGATTTGTATTTGAAACTCCAAGATTAAATTCCACTCAATGCCCAACCTCTCTCCAATTGCAATTCTGCCACTGCCAAAAGTATCAGGGGAAATTATTCATTTTTCAAATTTAGAAGCAACCGTATTTTACAGTCACTATAATGAATGTCATTGCAAAATTCTATGAATATGAAAGTAGTTATTTAAAAGTAACACCTTAATTGAACAAGTTGAAATCAACATTTTTGCTAAGTTTGTCTTTTAAAAATTTCATAACTAAGATTATGTGCTTTTTCTGAGCAAGTCAATGGGCACACAATCTATTCTGAAGCTTTACTTCAGCTTCTCTGGATCAAACAATAGGAGACCTGTATAGGTAAAGAATAGAGCTAAAGGCTGACACATCCCCAGGGCCTGACAACCTACATTCCCAAGAACTCAAGCAGGCGACGCTGGAAATAGTGGAACAATTGGTCAACTTCGACAATTAAAATGGGAATAATGCTTAATAAATCTCCTGGAGTTTTTTTTTGAAGATGCAACCAATAGAATAGATAAAGGAGAACCAATAGTTGTGGTGTATTTGGACTTTCAGAAGACTTTGCTTAACGTCCCACATTCACAATTAATACGCACATGGATTGAAGGAATTGTGAATTGATTGATTGATTGAGAAGGAGGCAAGAATAAATGAGGATTTTTCTGGGTAGGAGCTAATAACCATGAGGTACCACTGGAATCAATGCTTTATTCCCAGCTATTTGCAACATATCAATGATTTAGATACAGGAACTAAATTTAACATCTTCAAATTTGGAATGGTGCAAAACTCACATCAAAAAATGAAAGGGTGTATGAGAGCATGAGGAGAATGCAAAGAGGATCAAATATGCTAGAATACAATTTACACAGGTTGGAGATTATGCAAATGCATGGCTATTTAAAAAATATATAAATCGAGAATAGATATCGGCTTATCTCCTCTGGATGAAAATAAGGTATTATTGTCTGAATGGAGATGAATGTGGGGAGGTGTTCTTGTTCACCAGTCACCGAAAACAACATTTAGGGGCAACAAGCAGAAAGAACAAGCAGCACTACAGGTATGTAAACACAGTATGCAATAGATAACATAATAAATAATAATAACGCTATAGTGTAATAAGTCCTTGTTGCAACCAAGATGGTTCGTAATTCAAAGTTTAGTTGTTAGTTGTAGTGTTCAATAGTCTGATGATTGTTGGGAAGAAGCTGTTCCTGAACCTGAAGATCAACGTTTTCAGACTCCTATACCTTCTTTGCAATGTCAGGAGTGAAATGAGAGCATGGCCAGTGATGTGGAACATTGATGATGCTGGCTGCCCATTTGAGGATCCTTCAATGGTGGGGGGGGGGGTCAGTACCCGTGACGGATGGGGTAATATCCACCATATTTTAGGTATGTTACAATACTTACCTTCAGCGGCGCTGCAAATCTGCCACTGGCCGTGTGCACGATTTTGGCGCCTTTGAGGGCGGGGCGGGGTTAAAACGCGGGTTTCTCCTACCTTGTCCTGAATTATATTTCGTTGGAGTGCCAGCTTTTGCTGAAAAATCGTTCCGACGGGCGTTTTGTATATTTTTAATTTTTATTCGATCGACAAGTTCAGCGCTGGAATTATTTTAAAATCAGCTTCGAAAGCCGTGAACGCCGACAACGGGGACGGATTTCACACACGGGACAGCAGTTTATTTTATGTATAAAAGTGCTTCTAAAGAGGCCTTTAATTCATATTTTTAAATGCTAAACGGTGATTCTTTTCCCCGAACTAACGGCAAAAAATTTCATGCCGATACGGGGTTAAATTCACCACAAATCAACGTTCCAAATGATCGCGTTCCAGAAAAACCCACTCGCAAGATGATTTAAATGCCCATTAATTTACAGGTATTAAACATTAAATTCCTTCCATTTGGCCTGTAAATCCATGACAATGAGATTTTAAAATTATGTTATATTATGAATTCTTGTGTGAATGTTATTTGGACACTTAGGCTATTTAAAAATGTTAATCTATTCTTAAGAAATTGATAGATGTTTAGATCTAGTAATTGAATTTTGTAATTAGCTACAATTAGGTAACTAAAGGCTCTGTCTCACGGTGTTGCGGTCATTGGCGGTGAAGCGCGGCGTCGCCGGAAGAGGGGACCGCACGTCAACCGCGAGAGCGCCGCACGGATGTTGCGCGGAGGCCGAGTGATCTCCGTACGGCCGGTTCCACGAGCTTGCGGCGTCGGGTGATTACGTCATTGCACAACGCTACGCGATGACGTCATCGCGCAACGCGACACGCGATGACGTCTTTCGGATCGCGGGGCTGTGGCGAAGGCCGTGCCGCACACCTGCCTCACTGGTGGCGGCTGTGGCGGCGGCCGTGCCGCACACCTGCCTCACTGGCAGCGGCTGTGTGGTAAGAAATTATTTTTGGACAGTGCTGACTTTTTTTTAGCACCGTGCGGTGTTGGGACAAATGCCGCACGGCCCCGGCGGTGGTCGTTTGACCGAACCCGCAGTCTCTGGCGGTCCACGAGCGGTAGATACTTCCTGTATCACCGCAGACTCGTGAGACAGGCCTTTGACTAATTATATGCTTTAATTTCATGTCATCCAAGTAAGATTGTTTCATATGTGTTTTAGAATGCTTAAATCTATAATAACTGTAAATTTCTTTCAGTTCTCTTAATTTTTAAGAAAGTTATGGGCTTTTGACTGTCCTCGATCACAGCTTTTGTGTTAAGTCAATGGAAAAGCAATAGGGAACAAGATGCTAATTTCCGAGTATGAAAATGGCCATAACCTTTTTAATACTGCAGATATGAAAGTGAATTAGGTGTGAAATTAAACGTCTTTTTATGCTTTATCTGATGGGATAAATTACAGACGATTTTTAAAATCTCAAAATTTTGTAACATTGCTACATATTTTATCATCTCCTTCATTCCTGGGCATTCGAGTTACCTAATCAGGCCGTGATAAAACCCTTCTCCCATCATAGATGAGGCGCTCACTCGTGTCTCCTCAGTACCCCTCAAATCTGCCCTTCCTCTCCCTCTCCCTAGTTGCAACAGAGACAGAGTCCCCCTAGTCCTTACCTAGCGTTCCTCAAAGAAGGGCAGTGCTTGGACAAAATACAGCTTTATTCTCACAACAGTGTTGAACTCAATGTGTAACTGGCAATTGGCCGAATAATGACTAATGGAGTTTAATTTATAAAAGTGTGCGGTGTTGTATTTTGGGAAGTCAAAGCAGCGCAGGATATTTGCAGTGAACGGTAGGGCCCTGGGGGAGTTGTAGAGCAAAGGAATCTAGGAGAAAAATTCCATAGTTACCTGAAAGTAGCATTGCAGGTAGATAAGGTGATGAAGAAAGTTTTGGGGATGCTGGCTTTAATCAGAGAATTAAGTAGAGAAGTTAGACATTATATTACAGTTGTACAAGATGTTGGTGAAGCCGCACTTGGGGTTTTGTGTTCAGGTTTGGTCACCCTGCTATAGGAATGTTGCCATTAAGCCGGAAAGAGTGCAAAGAAGACATACGAGGATATTGCCAGGACTCAAGGGCATGAGCTATAGGGAAAGGTTGGATGGCTAGGACTTTATTCCTTGAGCACAGAAGGCTGAGGGGTGATCTTTTCAAGGTGAACAAAATCATGAGGTAAATACACACATTCTTTTTCCAAGGATAGGGGGAATCAAGAACTAGAGGACTTAGGTTTAAGATGAGAGGGGAAAGATTTAATAGGAACCTGTGGGGCAACTTTTTCCCACACAGAGCGTGATGGGTATATGGAACGAGCTGCCAGAAAAAGTAGTTGAGGCTCGCACAATAACGATATTTAAAAGGATTTGGACAGGTACATGGATAAGGAAAAATTTAGAAGAATATGGGCCAAATGTGGGCAGGTGGGACTAGTGTAGATGGGGCATATTGGCTGGCATGGGCAAGTTGGGTCAAAGGGCCTGTGTCAATGCTCTATGACTCTATGGACAGTAATTATTTGTTTTGTTCCCCTGATGTCAAACTACACAGCTAATACTGGTAGCATGACGTATTACAGCTTGTGCATTGCAGCAGTTGGTGGTCAGAGTGTTAACGGTAGAAGTGTTAAGTGTTAAAAAAATAAAAAGATCGCATCCCATTATCCACACACGGTGTGAGGTACATCATCCTCTACGATAATCCTCATCACTGGTGCTCCGCAAGGATGAGTTCTCAGCCCCCTTCTTTACTCTTTGTACACCCACGACTGTGCAATCATGTACAAATATAATACAATGCTCAAATTCGCAGACAACTACACCACCATTGTGGGCCGGATATCAAATAATGAGGCGTAGTACAGGAAGGAGATCGAGAACCTCATGTCCTGGTGACAACAACCTTTCAATGTCAGCAAGACAAAGGAGATAGTGATCGACTTCAGGAAGCCATCAATGTAAACTGGGGTACGTGATGCTGGGATTTCCAGCATCTGCAGTTTTTGATTCTCAATGTGGAGACTGTAGATGAAAACTCGAGCTAAGAATTCACCTCCCCTAGCCCTGGCTGTAAACATAAACCATCTCCTAAGGGCTATCCTTAAGCCAGGCACTGGTCCTTATAGATCACAATTGCCAGGCCTAGGAAGCAGAAGCCACCCTGGTCCTGGGAATCCGTGAAGCCCTTGGCCTGGAATTAGGTTTGGAACCCAGATGAGTCGACGACCCTGGCCTGCCGGCGGCCGTGGGGTGAGGTAAGAATCAGCGTAGCCAGTGGCTCGCAGGTGGCCAGGGTGCAGGTAAGGACCTACAAAGTTAATGGCCTCGGCCTGGGAGCGGCCAAGGAAGCTGTGAGGGTTGGCGGTGGTGTGGGGGTCGGTGGGTCCAGAGTTGCAGGAGAGACAGTGCTGGTGCATGGTGGAGAGCGTAGAACGCAGGGCACAGAAGGAGAGCTGTTGTGAGATGCGGTGGACTGAGTGTCAGTATCTGAAATCTGGGTTGGGCTTGAACTGGGAGGCCTGGAACGGAGTTGAAGCCACATGGCATGATGGAGGTGCAGGCGAGTGCTGAGGAAACATGTGGCAGTGATTCCGGGTGAGAACATGGTCATAGAACTGGGGAACAGCAGGAATCACAGAGTGGGAGCAGTGAGAGAGGGTCACACAGAACCTCCGTCAGAGAGAGAACTTCAAAGTAGACATACCTTGACTAGATTTCACAATGGAGCAGTAACAAGGAGATACAAAGAACTGCAGTTGCTGGTTGATAAGAAAGTGCTGGTGTAAATCAGTGTGTCAGTAAATGGAGTAAATCAGTTGGTCAGGTCGTATCTCTGGAGAACATGAAAAGGCGATGTTTTCGATCAGGACCCTTCAGACTGAAATACATCCAACTGAGTTCAGAATCAAGTGTTTAGTTGCCACATATAATTGAAGGACAAAGTGTAAAATGCCATAAAAATTAGTAGGTCAGAAAATTGGGGGGGGGGGGGGGGGAAACGTAGACCTACAAAGTCTGACTAAAAGTTGTAAAGAGGGGGAAGATAGACTACCTAGGTCTTCTTGCGTTGGAGACAGCAGAATTCAGCTGCAGCAGGGTGATGCCATCCGGTTCGACATCCGTAGGTGGCCGCCTGTAAAAGGTTGGCAACAAGCTGCGGCGACTGAGCTGCTGTCTCTGTTTGTTGTCGTTCGCCTGACTGAGGTCAGTTGACAGCGCTCACCACGGGGAGGTCGACAACATGAGCCCCTCTATCTGGGTAAAGTAGCACAAAGCATGAAGTTGCCTTGAATTCAATGTTGAGTCCAGAAGGCTGAAACTGAAGATGAGGTGCTGTTTACAAGCTTATGTTGGGCCTCACAAAATCAGTGCAGGAAGCTACAAACAGGGAGCTATGTTTGAGGCCCTGGGTTCAAACTGGTATTTCCATTGATGCTATTATTGATTTTGATAGATGTGTTATGGGATTCTCTTGGATATACAAACACATTCATCGGCGGTCACTCGAAACGAGTATGACTTCCCTCTCCATAGTCGTCTACTTGTGGGTCTGCAGATGCCTGTAGAGGCCAATCCACGATCCACACACCTTGGTGCAGCGTGGGCAGTGGAGACAGGCTGTCGTCGAGCCTCCTTCTCTCTCTCCTTACGGTGCTGTAGTTTGTCTCTGCGACACGGCGTAGTTCCTTCGTGAAGTGCACCACCTTCCTGCACGGATTTCCTCCAGGAGCACCTGTCCAGTGCAATGTGCTCCCAGTTGTTTGATGTGATGTGGAATTTCTTCAGACGGTTCTTGATGTTGTTGTCCTTGAAGCGTTTCTTTGGCCCGCCAGGGGGCTCGCCGACCTTCCTTCAATTGAGAGTGCAGGATTTGTTTAGGGAGATGTGTGTTGGACATGCGGATGACATGGCCAGTCCATCAAAGTTGGTGCTGCACTATTGTGGTGGTGATGCAGATCATGTTGGCTTCTCCCAAAACGCTGATGTTGGTGTATTTGTCCTCCCAGCTGATCTTCAGAATCTTTTGTAAGGATCTTTAATGGTATTGTTCCAGGGCTCTCAGGTGCCTGCTGTAGGTGGTCCATGACTCGGCTCCATATTACAGGGTGGAGAGGACAATGGCTCTGTAGACCAGCAGTTTTGTTTGAGCCTTTAGGTCTCGGTCTTCAAAGACTTTTTCCAGAGTCTGGCGTAGGCTCCGCTGGCACAACAGGCGATGGTTGACCTCAGAGTCGATTTCAGCTTTTGAGGAAAGAATGCTGCCAAGGTAGGGGAAGTGGTCAACGTTTTCAAGAGTGGTGTCGTTCACTTTTATGGTGGGCTGGGTAGACGGCTGGTTGGGTGGAGGTTGATGTAGGACCTGGGTCTTCTTGATATTTAAGGTTAGGCCCATGGCTCTGTATGCCTTTGCAAAGGCATTCAGGATGCCCTGGAGGTCTTCTGCAGAGTATGCTGCAATGGCGCAGTCGTCCACGTACTGAAGCTCCATTATGGCGATATTACTGACTTTGCTCTTGGCCTTCAACCTATTAAGGTTGAAGAGCCCACCGTCAGTTCTGTAGGGGATTGGGATCCCCTGTGGCAGCTCTTCACCAATGAGGTGAAGTATGGCAGCAATGAAGACGACAAACAGGGTGGGTGCGATGATGAATCCCTGTTTGACCCCCATTTCCACAGTGAAGGATCGGACTGGGGGCCACAGTTGCTGAGCACTGTGACCAACATGCCATAATGTAGAAGCCTCAATATTCTGATGTACTTGTCGTGACAACCGTACCTTGATAGCATGCTCCAAAGAGCCTGGCGGTCTACCGAGTCAAAAGCCTCTGTCAGGTCTATGAAGGCCATGTACAAAGGCTGCCTTTGTTCACCGCATTTTTCCTGGAGTTGGCGTGCTGTGAATATCATGTTGGCTCTACCTCTGGATGGGCGGAAGCCACATTGTGATTCTGGGAGTACCTCCGCAGCGTGGTAGAAGTTAGTTTGCGAGGACACGAGCAAGGACTTTGCCTGTTGTTGACAGGAGCGAGATGCCCCTGTAGTTTCCACATTCAGCCTTCTCTCCCTTCTTGAAAATGGTCACTGTTAGAGCATCCCTGAGTTCTGAGGGGCATTCTTCTTTTTCCCAGACCTTGAGGAGTAGGGCGTGGATGTGGTACAGGAGCTCCGGTCCACCTTCCTTTAAGATCTCAGCTGGGATCCCATCTGAACCGGTGGCATTATTGTTCTTAAGGCTCTTGATGGCATCTTGTACCTCTGTCATAGTGGGAGGTTCTTCCATGTCTTCTCTGATGGGAGTCTGGGGGATGCGGTGGGTAATGTCTGGTTCAGTTGTGCTGTCACGGTTGAGGAGTTCTTAGAAGTGCTCTTTCCATCGGGCGTTAATAGACTCATTGTCCTTCAACAGTTCTTGTCTGTCTTTTGAGCGGGGGGTTTGAGCCGTGGTAAGTTGGACCATAGACGGCCTTAGTAGCGCTGAAGAAGCCTCTGGTGTCACCCGGCCACAGCCAGTCTCTGGATTTCCAGAGTCTTATCTGTCCACCAGAGTTTTTAAGCTCCCTCACCCGGCTCTGGAAGCTATTATTGATTTTGATAGATGTGTAATAGGATTCTCTTGGATATACAAACACATAATCTGGTGCCAAAACATAGTTTACCTTGACACCAATCTAATGTTTGCTGCACTAACAACATATTTCCAAAGTCATTCATTTATTTTTAAACACCCATAGGTGAAAAAAATTAGAAAGCTGGGGTGATCGTCCTAAGCAATGGTCTCCCTCAATGCTGCCAGCCTTAAGGGCCTGTCCCACTTGCATGCGATTGCATGCGTTTGGCGCGACCAAATGGAAGCGGAGTTCACGCAAAGTTCGCGCTAAGTACGCCCTAAGTACGTGCTAAGTTCGCGCGTGACATAATTTGCGTCATACTTACCAATCAGCTGGGCAGGAGGCGGGCCGACTGAATTTGGGCGTCGCACGCGTCGGGTGGTGACGTCATCACGCAACGCCACGCCGGGCGGTGACGTCATCGTGCAACGCCACGCGCTAGGCGTACGCCGTCAAGACGCTGCGTACGACCACAATGCGCCTACGTGCCGACAGGCCGTTGGCGCGTAAAGATTTCGGACACTCAGATTTTTGGAGCCCCGTGCGATGTCGGGACCAGCCCAGCACAACTCCGTGCTTCTATGTGGGATCGGCCCCGCGCGGCCATACGGTGCCCGTACGCCTCAAGCGACCACGAGGTCGCGTAATTTGCGAGCCAAGGTCGCGTAAGTGGGACAGGCCCTTTAGAGATGCAGATGCATATTTTGTCACCTTTGCTGACAAGCATAGACTGGTGCATAGAAAATAGGAGCTGGAGTCACAATGAAACACTTCCACTTCAAAATGTTCCCGTAGATTTATTATGCATGATGTTTCTTCCATACACCTATGATGACTATCCAGTCCTGTTATTGCTTTCTAAGTGTTTTGTTATTGCGTCTTTTATAATAAGCTCTGTTATTTTCCCGACTACATGCATTGGGCAGACTGGTTTAGAATTTCCTGATATTCCCCTTCTTCTTGTAAATATTGAAGTCACATTTGCCATCCTCCAATCTGTCAGAAGTGCTCCAGAATCTAAAGAATTTTGGAACATGACAACTCCTCCATTTATTATTTCCAGACTTAGACTTAGTTCCACCCACACTGTTGAGTGCATTGGGCGGCGAGCTTTCACCATTCTGTTTGGTTACTTACGACGTCTTCCACCCTCGATAGGTTTACGTCCCAGGCTTCCAAATCCTTCTGGAATGTTCGCCTCCATGTGAGTTTTGGTCGGACTCTTTTCCTTCTTCCGGCAGGTTGCCATGTCATTGCTATCTTAGGTGCACGTTCGGGTGACATTCTGAGTACATGTCCTGCAAATTTCATCCTGCGTACCTCTATGTCCTGGCTGAGAGATTTTGTTGCAGTTTCCCGGTAGATCTCCTCATTTGTGATGTGGTCTCAGTAGCTAGTCTTCAGGATCTTCCTCAAGCAACATTGTTTGAATGCATCCAATTTATTTTTCATCTTCCATAGATTTTCCATGTCTCACTGGCATAGAGGAGGACTACGGACGGGAAGAGCTTGACTTTTAGCATCTTGGATATCCTGCCACTAGACCATATTGGCTGCATTCAGATCCACATCCTTTAGTATTTTATTGAATCTAGAGTATTAGGCTCTGCGGATTTGTTGATCTTTAGACTCAATAATTTCCCTCATGCTAATTTTTTAATATAAATACATTTATTTTAATTCCTTGCTCTCTGGATCCTTTGATTCCTAACATATATGGGAGATCATTGTGAAGATAGAACCACACTGTGTGTTCAATTGTTCTGACATTTTATTATTCCCATTTATAATTTCAGTTCCTAAATATAATTAGCGTTTCTGGCTTTAAGACATTTGTTTTTACGATCCCTTTTCTCTTCATAAATGTACAGGCTGCCTCTATATGTTCCCTGCAAGCTAACTCCATCTTCTCCCTCTTAGTTCATCATTTTGACTTCATTTACTGAATTCTAAATTGCATCCATTTCCTGGACAACTGCTTTAATTAGCAATTGTATAGAAAATAGACAATAGACAATAAGTGCTGGAGTAGGCCATTCGAACTTCGAGCCAGCACCGCCATTCACTGTGATCATCCACAATCAGTAGCCGGTTCCAACCTTTTCCCCATATCCCCTGACTCCACTACCTTTAAGAGCTCTATCCAACTCTCTCTTGAAAGCATACAGAGAATTGGCCTCCACTGCCTTCTAAGGCAGAGAATTCCTCATCTCCGTTCTAAATGGCTTACCTCTTATTCTTAAACTGGACTCCCCCAACATTGGGAACATGTTTCCTGTGTCTAGCGTTTCCAAACCCTTAATAATCTTATATGTTTCAATAAGATCCCCTCTCATCCTTCTAAATTCCAGAGTATACAAGCCCAACCGCTCCATTCGATCAACATATGACAGTCCTGCCATCCCGGGAATTAACCTTGTGAACCTAAGCTGCACTCGCTCAATAGCAAGAATGTCCTTCCTCAAATTTGGAGACCAAAACTGCACACAATACTCCAGGTGTGGTCTCACTAGGGCCCTGTACAACTGCAGAAGGACCTCTTTGCTCTTATACTCAACTCCTCTCATTATGAATGCCAACATGCCATTCGATTTCTTCACTGACTGCTGTACCTGCATGCTTACTTTCAATGAGTGATGAACAAGGTCCCCCAGATCTCATTGTACTTCCCCTTTTCCCAACTTGACACCATTCAGATAATAATCTGCCTTCCTGTTTTTGCCACCAAAGTGGATAACCTCACATTTATCCACATTAAACTGCATCTGCCATGCATCTTTTATGTGCCTCCACATTGCATCTAATACTATGCCTAATTCCTTCGTAAGTCCCTGTTGTGTACTTTGTCCTGAATTATTTTTGTGCCAGACACAGGTGAATAATTATTGTGATTGGGCCTGCTGACTTTAACACCGTGGAGCTGTGGTTTGCGGAGCTTCTAGCCGTGGGCGGCGCTGACTTTAACATCGCGGAGGTCTGGGATCTCTTGCCGGGCGTCGCTAGTGTTGGAGCCCCGCCCAGCTCGGTCTGTGGACTTCGGAAGCCACGGTCTCCGGTTGGAAGCGGCGATTCGGAAACTCCAAGCCGCGAGTGTGTTCCGATCCGTTCCGTTTCAGGCCTATGTGATCCAATTAAGTTTTTTTTGTCAAGCAGAGGGTTGCTGATTTGGCCATGCAACCATCAACCAGCAAATTCTGTCAAGCAGTTCAGTGCAGGGCAATTGAATTGTTGCTTTAATAGATCTACAGCATCTTTCTGGAAGGATAAAATTAAAATGAAACTCCGAGCCTGAAATTTAAAATAAATATCCTGGCAATTTGCATGCAGATTTTTTTATTTTTTTTATTTTTATTTTATTAGAAGTACAATTGTATACAATCATATTTTCATAATACCTTTTATGTACAGCTTCTTATTTTATAATTTTTTTGAAATAAAGAAGAAAAAGAAAAAAGTTAGATAATGAAAAATAGAAAAATGTGAGATATATAGTGTGTGAAAAAGAAAAATAAAGAATGAAAAAAGAAAGTTGAGACAGAAAGTTGAAATAGAAGAAAGAGAATAAAAGAAAAGAAGAGAAGAAAAGAAAATAGAAGGAGATCATTTATAATCTTGACCATCCGCAGTCACGGATTAGCTTTTACACCTGTTTTGCACCATACATTTCCAAAAAGACGACAAATGGAGACCAACTCGTTATGAATTGGTCAAATTTATCTATTAGGAGGAATTGCATTTCCTCAAGATGTGCGGTATCCAACATACTTGCAATCCACATTTTGAGCGTTGGTATTGGTGTATTTTTCCAAAATTTCAATATTAATTTTTTTGCTATTATTAAACCATAATTAAAAATTGACTTTTGAGATGAGCTCAATTTGTTCCCGTCTTCCATTACCCCAAATATAATCAATTCATTATTGGGTTCCATTTTTGTCTTAAATAGTTTTGTAAATATTTTGAAAATATCACTCCAAAATCCATGAAGTTTTATACAAGAAACAAAAGAGTGTGTTATAGTTGCTTCTTGGGTTAAACATTTATCGCAAATGGGCGATATATTTGGATAAAATTTATTTAATCTTGTTTTTGAGTAATATAATCTATGTAAAATTTTTAATTGGATTAGATTATGTCTTGCATTAATCGAACACTTGTGAATGTATGTCAAATACTTTTCCCATGTAGCCTTCGTAATTTTTATCAATAATTCCCGTTCCCACTCTTCTCTAATTACCTCGGTCACAGGTAAATCTATATTTAAGATACTATTATATAAATGATATTAATTTTTGTGTATCAGCTTTTATATTCATTACTTCTTCTAGTAAATCAGGAGTTATTTTTTGATATCCCTGTATGTATGTCTTCAAAAAATTACAAATCTGAAATTATTTAAAATAATGAGTGTTTTTCAGTTTAAATTTTAATTGTAATTGTTGAAATGATAATAAATCTCCCATTTCATACATATCCCCGATCCTTTTAATTCCTAAACTTTCCCATTGATTATATATTTTATCCATCATAGATGGTTTAAATAAAGGATTATTCGCTATCGGTGTTAACAATGATAGGTTTCTTAATTTTAAGGATAGTTTTATTTGTTTCCATATTCTTATTGTATCTTGTATAATTGGGTTTTTCTTATATATTGTATTGTTCATTTTTTTCAGGGAGAAGAGGATTGTTCCTATATTACAAGGATAACAATCCTCTTTCTCCATTTTTATCCATTCTGTCTGTTGAGTTGAACTATCCAACCAGTAAATTATATTCTTAATATGTATTGCCCAATAGTAATACAAAAAATGAGGGAGTGAAAGTCCCCCGACATCTTTTGGTTTACATAAGTGTTCTTTTTTAATTCTATGTGATTTGTAATCCCAAACAAAATTAGTAATATTAGCGTTCAGTTTAGAAAAAAAATATTTTGGTACATATACTGGTATAGATTGAAATAGGTATAATAACTGTGGTAGGAAGCTCATTTTAATAGCATTTATTCTGCCTATTAATGATAAAGGGAGTGTTTTCCAAAATTTTATCATTATATTAAGTTTATTTATTAAGGGTATAAAATTAGCATTGAATAAAGCTTTATGTTTTCTAGTAATCTGTATACCCAGATATTTGAATTTTTCTGTTGCTATTTTAAAGGGGAATTTCAATAAGTGTGTGGATTCTTGAGGTTTTAACGTCATAATTTCACTTTTGTTCCAGTTTATTCTATATCCTGAAAAGGACCCAAATTCCTCTACTAAATTTAATAAATTTGGTATGCTCGTTTGTGAATTTGTTATATATAACAAAATATCGTCTGCATACAATGAAATTTTATTATTTGAGTCCCTAGTATTATAACCCTGAATATTCGGATGGCTTCTTATACTTTCAGCCAGAGGTTCTATCATAAGGGCAAATAACAGGGGTGATAAAGCACATCCCTGCCTATTACCCCTTGATAATTGAAATTTTTGAGATAACATGCTGTTAGTTAATATTCTTGCCATCGGTTTATCATATAATAATTTCACCCATGCAATAAAATTCTCTCCCATATTAAATTTTTGTAATACTATGTATAAATACTGCCATTCTACCTGATCAAATGCTTTCTCTGCGTCCAAAGAAATAATTGCTAAGTCTTTTTCTTCCTTTTTATGCGAGTACATTATATTAAACAGGCGTCTCAAATTATTAAATGAATATCTTTTGGGTATAAACTCCGTTTGATCAGGGTTTATCAATTTACTAATATATTTGCTTAGTCTTCTAGCTAAAGTCTTTGCTAGAATTTTCTGGTCGGTATTTAAAAGTGATATAGCTCTATATGAGCCCGGTTCCTCTAGATCTTTATCTTTCTTTGGAATAAGCGTAATAGTTGATTCTGCTAATGTTTCAGGTCATTTATTTTCTTTAAAAACGTGAGTATATAAATTAAATAGGGGGTCGTTATCTCATGAAACTTTTTATAAAATTCATTACTAAAACCATCTGGTCCCGGTGTCTTACCATTTTTCAGCAATTTTATTGTTTCACCTATTTCTTCGATTGTAATTTGCGCTCCTAGTTCTTCTTGATTTTTAGGCAGGAGTGCAACTTGATTTTCTTAGGCAGGACAAACTATTTAACAAAATCAGACAATTTTTACTTTGTCTTCCACATGAGCTTATCTATCACTCCATGTTCTCACTCCTCTGTTACTCTCTCCCTTAGCACAAAGGCCTAGATACTGAATTTCTCAACACGACAGCTAATCCCGCATTATGCAGTTAACCCACACATATTCATGCCCAAGCTACGTTAGTTTGAGATTCAAATGACATATCCATGCAATGTGCAGATGAATTTGGAGTGCATAACAATGCCTTAAATGGCTATCTGTAAGGTTCCAACAATTAGTACTGCATTTCAGTACACCTGCCAGCACATTCCCAGGCAAAGTTACATCAAGGCTCCAGTCCTTACAGGGCACCCTTCTTTAACCACTGCACTACTGGAAACTTACAAAGAGCAACAGGCAGAGATCATGCAAAGTCTTCGTGTCTTAATGGAACTGCAGGCCATTTAGATACTGCATGGTGTCAGCTGAAAGTCTATTACTGCTCAGTATCAGTGAGTTGACAACAGGAATCGATCTGTCTTGATAGAGTGCACAGGCTTTGATGATAGTTATGTAATTGATAACACAATGGATATACAGCCTGCAATACTGGAGAGTAAAATTAGTCCTTTTTTTCAGTCAGTATTTCTTCTCGCACCTCAAGGAGTGTTCTTGCCTGACATGGACCATCTCAGCCTCATCCATGCAACAGGTGATACAGTGCATTCAGACCCCTTCACTTTTTCCACATTTTGTTACGTTACAGCCTTATTCTAAAATGGATTAAATTCTTTTTTTTTATCATCAATACCCCATAATAAAAAAGCGAAAACAGGTGTTTAGAAATTTTTGCAAAGTATTTAAAAATAAATAACTGAAATATCATATTTACAAAAGTGTTCAGACCCTTTACTCAGTAGTTTGTTTAGGCACCTTTGGCAATGAGTACAGCCTCAAGTCTTCTTGGGTATGACGCTACAAGCTTGGCACACCTATATTTGGGTAATTTCTCCCATTCTTCTCTGCAGATCGTCTCAAGCTCTGTCAGGTTGGATGGGGAGCGTCGATGCACAGCTATTTTCAGGTCCCTCCAGAGATATTTGATCGGGTTCAAGTCCGGGTTCTGGCTGGGCCACTCAAGGACATTCACAGACTTGTCACGAAGCCACTCCTGCGTTGTCTTGGCTGTGTGCTTGGGGTCGTTGTCCTGTTGGAAGGTGAACCTCTGCCCCAATCTGAGGTCCTGAACACTCTGGAGCAGGTTTTCATCAAACTGTACTTTGCTCCGTTCATCTTTCCCTCGATCCTGACTAGTCTCCCAGTTCCTGCCGCTGAAAACATCCCCACAGCATGATGTTGCCACCACCATGCTTCACCGTAGGTATGGTATTGGCCAGGTGATGAGCGGTGCCTGGTTTCCTCTAGATGTGACACTTGGCATTCAGGCCAAAGAGTTCAATCTTGGTTTCATCAGACAAGAGAATCTTGTTTAGGTGCCTTTTGGCAAACTCCAAGCGGGTTGTCATGTGCCTTTTACTGAGGAGTGGCTTCCGTCTAGACACTCTACCATAAAGACCTGATTGGTGGAGTGTTGCAGATATAGTTGTCCTTCTGTCAGAGTGACCATCGGGTTCTTGGTCACCTCCTTGACCAAGGCCCTTCTCCCCCGATTGCTCAGTTTGGTCAGGTGGCCAGCTCTATGAAGAGTCCTGGTGGTCCCACAGTTCTTCCATTTAAGAATGACAGGGCCACTGTGCTCTTCGGGACGTGCAATGCTGCAGAAATAGTTGTATTCCCTTTCCCAGATCTGTGTCTCGACACAATCCTGTCTTGGAGGTCTACAGACAATTCGTCATCTTCATGGCTCAGTTTTGGCTCGGACATGCACTGTCAACTGCGGGATCTTATATAGACAGGTGCAGTATCTTTGGACAGGTGTGTGCCTTTCCAAATCATGTACAATCAATTTAATTTACCACTTGTGGACTCCAATCAAGTTGTAGAAACATCTCAAGGATAATCAATGGAAACAGGAGCTCGGAGAAGCAGCTATCAAAGAGAAGCAGGGAGAAGAGCTTATTGGCTGAAACCCGTGGGAAAGGTGAGTCAGAGGGGGAAAACAGTTTTAAACTGAGGAATTTGATTTGTAAATTGGCAAATTAGGCAATTTATCAGCCAATATAAGCAAGGCTGCTCTAGGGGAGTGGCTTTGTGAGGGAAGTGCCTTGAGAGAAAAGTGTGAGTCTTTGACTCGAGTCTTCGGAGAGGAGACTACGCAAAAAGCTGGAGAGGACAGGACACGGTGAACACATGACGGGTAAGATGAGAGTGTGAGGTTTGTGGGAGGTCAGGGACACAGATGGAGCCTCTGGCTGCTACAACTGTAGCAAGTGCATCCAGGATCAGCTCCTGAAGGACTGTGATGGGGCACTGGGGAAGCAGCTGTTTCCTGTTTCCTGGACAGGACCTACAGTGAGATGGTCAAGCCAAGGATATGAGAAGAACCAACGTGTGTGACTGAGAGAAAGGTTGGTAACCGTGGAGTGCAGGAGACCCAGATGGCTGTGCCTAATCAAAACAGGTACACCCTTTTGGGAACTGTCCGGGGAGACGATGTTTCCAGTCCGAGCGGCGGACACGTCGGTGGCTCCAATCTAAGAGATGGGACTCGACCGGCGAGACCGACGTCGGGCAGAGCCCTAGTGGTGGGTGACTCCATTGTCTGAGGAGGGGACGGGAGATTCTGAGGAGGCAGGCGATGCATCGAAGCTCAATTTTGAGTGTCATAGCAAAGGGTCTGAATACTTATGTAAATGTGACATTTAAGTTATTTATTTTTAATTACTTTGCGAAAATTTCTAAACACTTGTTTTCACTTTTTTATTTTGAGGTATTGTGTGTAGATTGATTTTTAAAAAACAACTTAATTTAATTCATTTTAGAATAAGGCTGTAACGTAACAAAATGTAAAAAAAGTGAAGGGGTCTGAATACTTTCTGAATGCACTGTGTGCAAATAACCTGGAGGATAGTTATGGTAGTATGATTATCAGTTTGTCGATGACATGAAAGTTGATGCTGTGGATAGTGAAGAAGATTGTCTGAGGCTACAGCAGGATAGATCAGATGGAAATTTAGGCCGAGCGTTGGCAGATGGAATTTGATCTCGACAAGTCAAAGTGACACATTTTGGGAAGTTAAGTAAGGGTATGCCATATACAGGAAATTGTAGGGCACTAAGGAATGTTGATGAACAGAGGGATCTTAAGTTAATCCATTGTTCCCTGAAAGCCACAGCACAGGTAGTTAGGGTGGTGAAGAAAGCATAACATGCTTGCCTTTAGTGGGGCATAGAATATGAAAGTTGATGTTTGTATGAAGAAACTGCAGATGCTGGTTTAAACCAAAGATACAGAGCCCTCCATAATGTTTGGGACAAAGACCCATCATTTATTTTATTTGCCTCTGTACTCCACAATTTGAGATTTGTAATAGAAAAAAATCACATGTGGTTAAAGTGCACATTGTCAGATTTTAACAAAGGCCATTTTTATACATTTTGATTTCACCATGTAGAAATTACAGCAGTGTTTATATATAGTCTCTCCATTTCAGGGCACCATAATGTTTGGGACACAGCAATGTCATGTAAATGAAAGTAGTCATGTTTAGTATTTTGTTGCATATCCTTTGCATGCAATGACTGCTTGAAGTCTGCGATTCATGGACATCACCAGTTGCTGGGTGTCTTCTCTGGTGATGCTCTGCCAGGCCTGTATTGCAGCCATCTTTAGCTTATGCTTGTTTTGGGAGCTAGTCCCCTTCAGTTCTCTCTTCAGCATATAAAAGGCATGCTCAATTGGGTTCAGATTGGGTGATTGACTTGGCCACTCAAGAATTTACCATTTTTTAGCTTTGAAAAACTCCTTTGTTGCTTTAGCAGTATGTTTGGGATCATTGTCTTGCTGTAGAATGAACCGCCAGCCAATGAATTTTGAGGCATTTGTTTGAACTTGAGCAGATAGGATGTTTTGATACACTTCAGAATTCATTATGCTACTACCATCAGCAGTTATCATCAATGAAGATAAGTGAGCCAATACCTTCAGCAGCCATACATGGCCAGGCCATAACATCCCCACCACCATGGTTCACAGATGAGGTGGTGTGCTTTGGATCTTGGGCAGTTCCTTCTCTCCTCCATACTTTGCTCTTGCCATCACTCTGATATAAGTTAATCTTCGTCTCATCTGTCCACAAGACTTTTTCCAGAAATGTGGTTGCTCTTTTAAGTACTTCTTGGCAAACTAACCCGGCCATCCTATTTTTGCAGCTAACCAGTGTTTTGTATCTTGCAGTGTAGCCTCTGTATTTCTGTTCATGAAGTCTTCTGCGGACAGTCATTAACAACTCCATACCTGACTCCAGAAGAGTGTTTCTGATCTGTTGCACAGGTGTTTGGGGATTGTGCTTTATTATGGAGAGAATTCTTCTGTCAACAGCTGTGGAGGTCTTCCTTGGCCTGCCAGTCCCTTTGTGATTAGTAAGCTCACCAGTGCTCTCTTTCTTCTTAATGATGTTCCAAACAGTTGATTTTGGTAAGCCTAATGTTTGGCTGATGTCTCTAACAGTTTTATTCTTGTTTCTCAGTCTCATAATGGCTTCTTTGACTTTCATTGGCACAACTTTGGTCCTCATTTTGATAAACAGCAATAAAAGTTTCCAAAGGTGATGGAAAGACTGGAGGAAAGACTAGGTGCTGAGAGCTCTCTTATACATGCATTAAGGAGGCAATTAGACACCTGAGCAATTACAAACGCCTGTGAAACCATGTCCCAAACATCATGGTGCTCTGAAATGGGGGGACTATGTATAAACACAGCTGTAATTTCTACATGGTGAAACCAAAATGTATATAAATGGATAATTTATATACATTTGTATATAATGGGCGGCCAGCCCAAGGGTGGAACGAGGCTCCCGTTGAAGCGGCCGAGCTCGGGGAGGTGTGGCGCTTGCAGCCCGAGGGAGGTTCGGCGCCCATGTCTGGGCGGCCCGGCCGGAGGGAGAAGCGACGCCCAAGTCGGGGCGGCCCGGCCGGGGGGAGAAGCGACGCCCATGTCGGGGCGGCCCAGCCCGAGGCTGAAGACGGCACGGTACTCACGTGAGGGTGGCTGGGACGGTGTTCTGGCGGTGGTGGCCTGAGTCTGGGGTTCGGCCGCGGGCCAGCGGCTGCGTCTGCAGGACTGGTGGGCGGCAGCTTCGACCAACCCGGGCCGCGGTGTTTGAGCCGCGGGACTGATTTATAACATCGCCCGGGGGGTATCGCCTCAGCGCAGAGGGAGAAGAGGAGGGAAGAGACTGCAGACCTAAGACTTTTGCCTCCATCACAGTGAGGAGATGCTGGGTGGACTCGCTGTGGTGGATGTTAATATGTGTTTATTGTTGTTTTTATTGCATTATATGTATGACTGCTGCAATTTCGTCCAGACTTCGGTCTGAATGACAATAAAGGCATATCTATCTATCTATAAGATCTGGAAATGTGCACTTTAACCACATGTGATTTTTTTCTATTACAAATCTCAATTGTGGAGTACAGAGGCAAATAAATAAATGATGGGTCTTTGTCCCAAACATTATGGAAGGCACTGTAGAACCAAAATGCTGGAGTAACTCAGCGGCACAGGCAGCATCTCTGGAGAGAAGGAATGGGTGACGTTTGAATGGGTGAAGTTGAAATGTTATCTTCAGTTCATAACACACAATCTCACTTGGAGCAGTGTTTGTAAATGACGGAGCTGGGATTTAATCGCCGATGGTGCTCGAACGTGTGGTTCTAACAGTTGCTTGGCCATAGGCAGGGTGATGCGGGTTCGCCGTGACATGAGTCGTTTGCCCGAAGACCCCTGGAGAGTGTCGTGGACGATGTTACATCGGTTGAGTAGGTCGTTATAGACATCAGAGCCGGCCCTGTGTGAGCGTTCCATTAGTTGTTTTGCGCTTCTTACCGCGCGTTCAGCCAGGCCGTTGGACTGCGGGTACTCGGGGCTGCTGGTGGTGTGGTGAAAGTCCCAGAGTGTCGCGAAATCCTTGAAGAGCTCACTGGAGAATTGTGTTCCATTGTCTGAGAGTAGCTGGAGGGGTGCTCTGTGGATAGAGAAGTGGCGAGTGAGTTTTTGATGCCTCCCAGTATGAACTGGGTGCCTCTGCCTACAATGTCCATGCCTTCTATAGGTCCCCGCGTAACCACCAACAGCCCCAGGGAGGGTAACCGATCTATTGGTCCATAACTGTGGTCATTGTGCGGCTCACATCCGAAATTTCGTGAGCAATGCCTCGCTTACGGCAAAACTTGCCACTACTGCAAAAAGAAAAACCACTTCATTCGTTATTGCCGCGCTCGTGGTAACAGGGCCCAGCCACAACAATCTTTCTACGCGCTCGAGCCCACACTTTCCCACGAGGCACTGACTGAAATATTAGCACCAGCAGAGCCAAAACCGCAACACCTGCAAGAAGACAGCCATAACATACATTCTCTAACTGACCAACTGTCCAAAAAAAATGATCCCACTTCTGACACCATGTTTGTAAATGATCCACTACAACGTACATGGTGAAACATGGGTCTTTATTCCATTCAGAAATACAGAGCATTTAAACTGCACAGCCATGTTCATCAAGTTCAGCATACCTTCTGCCAGCTGGCTGTCCTCGTTAGTGTAGTACCGTAATACCATGTAATGGGTGGCAGGCATAGATGTGTAGTGGAGATTATAAATGGCATGGATTAATAAGGGTTAATCTACAAGCAGTGTCTGCAGATTTGTTTTTTCTCGCCACATTGTGTGATAAGAATACACTGGCAACTCGTCAAGATGTTGCTTCAATTAGAGGACTTTAGTTATGGCAAGAGATCAGCTAGGCTGGGTTTGTTTTCCTTGGAACAAAGGAGGTAGAAGGTTCATCTAATAGAGTATATAATAATTACAAGGGGCATGGGTGAAAATCCTGGGGGGGACGGGGAAACACGCCCCCCCCCATATGCTTTGAGAGGTGGGGGACAATCCCCCCCCCCCCCCCCATGTTTTGTAATCCGGACTTTATCACCTCTACTCTACAATGGGTGTTTCTTGGTTGGCACAAAGTTTCCACACAGTGTGGCTTCTTCTCAAAGAAACAATATATAGCAACTTTCTCCACCAGCACAATGACTCCCAACCACATACAGCCTATTCACAAAACATGATGCACATGGTTAATATATTAATTATGAGCAACCAAGTAAATATAATGAAAATAACTGAAACGGATAATGTAAAGGCTGTTTGTTTTTTCCAGTGAAATAAATTTTATTCATACAGCATTAATTTTCAAACAAATCATTTTAAATTATGGAATTCAGTTTTAAAGACATTACAGCTATTTTCTTTACATTCAAATAGTTTTGATCAAGCCACATTTACAGTAAGTACATGGTCTACTCCAAAAAACTAAATTATTAGAATTGTATTCATATTATGAAAAACTAGAATTTAAAATTAGATTTTAAGACATTTTCAGTAATGCGTTAAGGTAAATTTTAGAATGAACCAAATAGCAAGAATGTTTGATACAGATGCTAACTAACATGGGAGGACTTCGCCGACTATACACGAACAACTGATGTAAGACATTCATTTCGATCTATGATTTTATAGTAGTAAACATTAAAAACAGAAAAATGATCTTAGTGTTTTTACAAGGAATTATGATATTCTCAATTCTACACAGGTATTTTTGTCACTCGTAAGGTTCATAAATAGCTTTATTATTAATGTTTACATAAACTTAAATAAAAGTACTCTGTCATCTATGTGTACATATTTTTATTTCACTTTCTCATGCAGGCACCCCCATTGGCTTGCCATCATACTGTTAAGGTGTGATACAGAATTGGCAAGGTGACTATATACATTTTCATCCATTTCAAACAATACAGTTTAATTAGAAGTAGCAAACAGGAAAAGCTGTAGAAGAGGCATGACCTGCAGCGTGGAAAGATCAGCAAGTATAGCCTGCAATAAGAACACAAAATATCCTGAATAAATATAAATGAACTCCATGCTGCAAAAGGTATGCTCAGAAATCAAATAAATGGCAAATGGATGCTTGTATTTGTTTCATGGCCTTATACTAAATTTTGAGATTTTAAAAAAATGAATTAATACTCAAATTTCACTATTAGATATAAAAAATCTAATCATTTCAAAATTCCTAAATGAAAGTTAGTGCCATAAAATTACATACTTTGACACCCTCACCTCTTACTTCACCTGGGCTTTCAACCTCGCATCACTCTGGTACTGAACCCTGCTTTATCCAGCTGAAAATCTTGCATGACCATAAATATTCATGAAAACTGCTTTGGTTAACAGCAACAGCAGAACCAAAGTCCGAATAGTCTGAAAATCTAAACAACCTACAACACCTGTGCCAAACATGATGCCAAGACCAAATCTTATCTGCCTGCATATAGTCTATATTGCTCCATTCCCTGCAATATCCATATGCCTATCCAAAAAAGTCTCTTAAATGCCACTTTTGCTTCAAAATGAGAGGAAAGTTTCAGGAGATTTGGAATTGCTGAGAAGTGGTGCAGCAGATAAGGTAGTAACATTTAAGAGGTGTTTGGACAGATGCATGAACAGGCAGGGAATTGAGAGATATAGACCACATGCAGGCAGATATGCAGTTTAAATTGACATCATGTTCGGCACAGACATGGGCAGAAGGTTTAGTTCCTGTAATGTACTGTTCTATATCTACCCAAGTGCATGGATTAGATTGGAAATAGTGCTGGAGGTCAGAGTCATATGGAAACAGCATAAAACAGGCCCTCCAGCCACTGTCCATGTCAATATCAATGAACCATTTAAACTAATCATACATTAATCCCAGTTTTTAAAAAATTCTTCCCACCCACTCATCAACTCCCAAGATCCTGGAATTCACACTTGGGACAATTTATAGTGACCAGTTAACCTATCAACCTGCACATCTTTGTGATGTAGCCCAATGTCGGGATTGAATCCAGATCTTTGGGGCAGTGAATCTATGGGTTGTGCCACAACAAAAGATATTCTCCTCTCACCCTACCCCCAATCTTACACTCATGGTGCACAAAACAAGCTACACCTGGACCATGGATGGGCAAGTTTGGCATGCACTCGCCATCCTTGCAGAGGGGATCCAGGGACTATGGCAAGATCAGAGTAATCCTTTGGACCTGTATCCAGATTCAGCTGTGGAAACAGTGTATTATGATGGTGGGCATTGATTTGTCACCATTAAATGGATAATGTGTTATTGGGTACATGTTTGTAAATGTGTAACTCTGGGGCATAGTCCTGGTAGAAAACCAAAGTGGGCTCTGAGCAGATCAATGAGAACAATGTCTTTATACAAGACTGAAAATATTAGTATCGGGTGATGTACAATTAAATAAAACCCGTTTCTCAAGAATGGCCCCGAGGGGTCGTTTTACTGTAAATCTGGCCCTCCCCTCAAAAGGGATGTACATCACTGAAATACATCCAAATGACCTTAAAACACCTTACTTCAGCTGCAGCCAGTGATGTTGCTTCCATTAAGTTTTCTGCTCTGTAAGCAAATACAGCAGCTGCCAGCACTGAAATAAAATAAACTATGTTAAAACATTGATGATATTTCTCCAAGGTAGTTTTGAAAATGTTTAAATCAAAGTTTCTGGGTAGCATTAATACTGATATTTATTTTTCCTTGAATTTAACCAATCACACAATTACCAAAACATTTCCAAGTATTTTCATGAATGCAGACCAATCAAGAAGTCATAAAAATATCAAAAGTTCGGAGCTGCTCAATTACTTTCTGCTTCAGATTGGCATTTTGTGAGTGACGTTCATACAAGTACAAAGCAGGATTTCCTGTTTCACATTCAGATTTTTTTTTTCCAATGAAGTTATCAATGTTAAAAGTCTTGTTGCCGTGGCCACTGTATCTGTCAAGGTACTTTGTTTCATAAATGTCAAAATTGTCCTCCAGGATATTGATTGCAAGGAGCAGAGCAGTTCATGATCATAAAGTCTGTCTTGTGAAAGTACACAAGTTGCTTGTTAAGGCATGACAGGATGCAACAAGCCAAAACAAAGTAACCATTGGCACAGGAAGAACACATTGCTGGTAACATGCTTTATACTGAAATAATTTTTAAAGGGCCTTCAACCTGAAACATGAATTTAGTTTATCTTTCAACCGATGCTGCTTGGCCTACTGTTTACAGCTTTGGTTTCATATTTACAGCATCTGTATTTGTTAATTTTCAGTTTTTTATTAAAGTTTCTTCTTCAAGGTGGTAAAATGATCAAGTTTGCCAACTTTATGGGAGAAATAAATATGTTAAGGCAAGGAATAGTACTATTCCTTATAGGTTTAGTGTGGAAATTTTAATTGGAAACCCAAAAGATCTAATTTTGTGAACATTTTTCAAAATATTCAGAGCTGCCAGGAAATTATAAAAAGCATGTGCAGACATTAGGGTGGCACGGTGGAGCAGCGGTAGATTTGTTGCCTTGCCTTGCAGTGCCAGAGACCCGAGTTTGATCCTGACTAAGGGTGCTGCCTTAACGGAATTTGTACGCTTTCCCAATGACTGAATGCGTTTTCTTTGACGACGTAAAGGTTTGTTGGTTAATTGGCTTCAGGAAAAATTGTAAATTGCCCCTAGTGTCTAAGATCGTGCTAGTGTACGGGAATCGCTGGTCGACGTAGAATCGGTGGGCCAAAGGGCATGTTTCCACGCTGAATCTCTAAACTAAATTAAATATCAGGAAAAGATAACCATAAGGACTATGCAGTGCCCTCCATAATGTTTGGGACAAACACCCATCGTTTATTTATTTGCCTATGTTAAAGGGCACAGTGTTAGAATTTATTAAAGGGTATTTTTATACATTTTGGTTTCACCATGCAGAAATTACCGCTGTGTTTATACATAGTCCCCCCATTTCAGGGTACCATAATGTTTGGGACACATGGCTTAACAGGTGTGAGGAATTCTCTCTATAATAAAGAAAAATCCCCAAGCACTTGTCCGACAGATCAGAAACACTCTTCAGGAGTCAGGTGTAGATTTGTCAATGACTACTATCCGCAGAAGACTTCATGAGCAAAAATACAGTGGCTACACTGCAAGATGCAAACCACTGGTTAGCTGCAAAAATGGCCAGGTTACAGTTTGCCAAGAAGTACTTAAAAGAGCAACCACAGTTCTAGAAAAAGGTCTTGTGCACAGATGAGACGAAGATTAACATATCAGAGTGATGGCAAGAGCAAAGTATGGAGGAGAGAAGGAACTGCCCAAGATCCAAAGCATACCACCTCATCTGTGAAACACGGCGGTGGGGTGTTATTGCCTGGGCATGTATGGCTGCTGAAGGTACTGGCTCACTTATCTTCATTGATGATACAACTGCTGATGGTAGTAGCATAATGAATTCTGAAGTGTATAGACACATCCTATCTGCTCAAGTGCAAACAAATGCCTCAAAACTCATTGGCCTGCAGTTCATTCTACAGCAAGACAATGATCCCAAACATACTGCTAAAGCAACAAAGGAGTTTTTCAAAGCTAAAAAATGGTCAATTCTTGAGTGGCCAAGTCAATCACCCAATCTGAACCCAATTGAGCATGCCTTTTATATGCTGAAGAGAGAACTGAAGGAGACTAGCCCCCAAAACAAACATAAACTAAAGATGGCTGCAATACAGGCCTGGCAGAGCATCACCAGAGAAGACGCCCAGCAACTGGTGATGTCCATGAATCGCAGACTTCAAGCAGTCATTGCATGCAAAGGATATGCAACAAATTACTAAACATGACTACTTTCATTTACATTACATTGCTGTGTCTCAAACATTATGGTGTCCTAAAATGGGGGGACTATTTATAAACATTGCTGTAATTTCTACATGGTGAAACCAAAATGTATAAAAATGGCCTTTATTAAAATCTGACAATGTGCACTTTAACCACATGTGATTTTTTTCTATTACAAATCTCAAATTGTGGAGTACCGAGGCAAATAAATAAATCATGGGTCTTTGTCCCAAATATTTTGGAGGGCACTGTAACCCTCTATTGACAGAAACCTATAAATAGAACTGACGGAAGGCAACTTCAACAGGAAGTCTGTCAGATTGCAAAAGGAATACTCATACTCATACCAGCAAGAATTTCCAGCGAGTTATATCCCAAAATCCTATCCCAAAGAAACAAAAGTTGATCAGTTGCTAGATATCCTGAGAATGCACGAACCATCCATTTAAATGATATCCGAAGTCTGTAAAAAAAAGAGTAAAACATTGAATGCAAGGGTTATGTCGAGGAACTGGCCTGCTAACAGGTAAAAAAAAAATTAAAATCAGGAGATATTATTCTGATTCTACTTATTTTGCAATCTTTAACAAGGTTCAAGTTAGCAAAACAGGATACATAAAAACATCTCTACATTTGTCCAACATTTGATGAATAAAGTGGCTCGGCAATTTTAACTGCATTTCATGCAGAACAGTAAAGTCCCAGAGATGCACAAAAAGCAAGTCACCTGGGGTACCTGTACTCATGGTTATCTTGTGTACGCATGACTTTAAGCAGAGGACAATATTGGAAATTCAGAAGCCAAATAACACGAAAGAGGTGAAAGGTAGACAATATTTACAGAGATCTCAATATTTAAATATAATGGAATATCCATACAATATCCACAGATGCTGCGCAGTGAGGCAACACATTTGAGACAAAAGAACTGGGAGGGAATTGGACTGAAAATTTAAACACATCAAACCAAATATTTTTGCACCAGAATTTTCAACATAAATTTTCACAACGTGCAAATAAGTAAAGGTATCAACCAGAGTATTAATCAGTGGTAGGCCTGAAAAAAATAGTTTTTGAATGTTTTTGACGTGGTTTGCAAAAACTGCAAACCCAAAATATCATCTATTTAATTCTCATTTGGATGGCCAAGGGGACTGTTACTTACTTTCAAACATTCTCTCCTCCCTACCAACATTGTTCTAAAATAATCTGCAAGTCTTCACTTTTTTCAAGATTACTGACTGCCCCATCCTCTACATTTGCTCAGAGACTTCATCACTCTCCCCTGACTTAAAATATGCCATTTAGCCAAATAATATAATTGTTCTTCCTTTCTAAAAAAAAACAACCATTTTTACTTATCCTTAAATGTAATACCAAACAACTTTGTCCCAAAGGCATAAAAGGGACCTAAAGAAATAGTCCAGTTTGAACATGGTAAATCAGTGAGAAGTTAAAGCTCTATTTTGTCAGTAAAGACTCTTAAAAGTAAGTAAATGAATGAATGAATGAATAAGTTTATGCTCAGAATAAATGTAATAAACTCAGAATTTCCCCCCAAATACCTTTCAGCACAAGGCATTAATACTTACGGTTGTGCACCAATTTCACGTAAATGATAAAAGAGTTGAGGAAGGTATGTCTGAACGAGCGTCTCAAACACCAGACAAAGTGATACAATTCCCTAAGAATACAAAATTAACAGTGATTTTATAAAACCCAGAAGTGTTGTGATAAAAACTAATGTTACTTTCAGACAAAATAAAAAACTGCATTTGATTGATTGATTTCTCTATTATCTGGTGGCTAATTCAAAAGTGAGCCAGTTCTCAACATTTCTTTCTAATAGCCAACAACCAAATTAATAAGCCACTCAACTAAATTAGTGTTGACAGTAATTTGTGGAACTCAAGCTAATATTTAGTTACAGTTTGCAATTATATATTACCTTCAAAAGTACAAAACACATTCTCAAACTACAATCACCAAAGATACTTAAATAATCATAATAGTGGAAGTGAACACAAGTTAGTTTGATTAAGGCCTTCTGGGGCAGGTCCCAGTTCAGGGAACCCGACCCTGGCAAGTCCCTTTACTTTTTGTAACATATCTGATCTCTGAGGGCATAATCACTCTCCAGAAATTGTTGCAACCCAGTCTCCAAACAACACACTCAATCCCTTATCCTCCTAATGGGCCTGTCCCACTTACGCGACTTTTTCGGTGACTACTGGCACCCGTCATAGGTCGTTGCAGGTCGGCGAAAATTTTCAACATGTTGAAAATTCAGTGGTGACCAGAAAGACGCTACGACTCTTTGGGCGACTGAGGAGACTACTCACGACCATACAGGAGATACCCTGACGATATGTTGCTGGGTGAAGCCTGTATGGTCGTGAGTAGTCGCCCAAAGAGTCGTACCTTGTTCTGGTCGCTGCTGGATGTTCAACATGTTGAAATTTTTCGGCCCCCACTTGCTGTTAGGTCGCGCTTGCCGCATGGAGTTGCATGCCCGTGGGAAAGGCCCTTAAGGCTCTCTTCGCTGTGGTCAATAGACAATAGATGCAGGAGTAGGCCATTTGGCCCTTCAAGCCAGCACCGCCATTCAATGTGATCATGTCTGATCATCCCCAATCAGTACCCCGTTCCTGCCTTCTCCCCATATCCCCTGACTCCGCTATTTTTAAGAGCTCTCTCTTGAAAGCATCCAGAGAACCTGCCTCCACCGCCCTCTGAGGCAGAGAATTCCACAGACTCACCACTCTCTGTGAGAAAAAGTGTTTCCTCGTCTCCGTTCTAAATGACTTACTTCTTATTCTTAAACTGTGGCCCCTGGTTCTGGACTCCCCCAACATCGGGAACATGTTTCCTGCCTCTAGCGTGTCCAAGCCCTTAACAATCTTATATGTTTCAATGAGAGACCCTCTCATCCTTCTAAACTCCAGAGTGTACAAGCCCAGCTGCTCCACTCTCTGCATATGACAGTCCCGCCATCCCAGGAATTAACCTTGTAAACCTACGCTGCACTCCCTCAATAGCAAGAATGTCCTTCCTCAAATTAGGGGACCAAAACTGCACACAATACTCCAGGTGTGGTCTCACTAGGGCTCTGTACAACTGCAGAAGGACCTCTTTACTACTATATTTGATTCCTCTTGTTATAAAGGCCAACATGCCATTCGCTTTCTTCACTGCCTGCTGTACCTGCATGCTTACTTTCATAGACTGATGTACAAGGACCCCCAGATCCCGTTGTACTTCCTCTTTTCCCAACTTGACGCCATTTAGATAGTAATCTGCCTTCCTGTTTTTGCTACCAAAGTGGATAACCTAACATTTATCTGCATTAAACTTCATCTGCCATGCATCTGCCCACTCCCCCAACCTGTCCAAGGCACCCTGCATTCTCATAGCATCCTCCTCACAGTTCACACAGCTTTGTGTCATCTGCAAATTTGCTAATGTTACTTTGAATCCCTTCATCCAAATCATTGATGTATATTGTAAATAGCTGCGGTCTCAGCACCGAGCCTTTCGGTACCCCACTAGTCATGGCCTGCCATTCTGAAAGGGACCCGTTAATCCCTACTCTTTCTTTCCTGTCTGCCAACCACTTTTCTATCCATGTCAGCACTCTATCCCCAATACCATGCGCCCTAATTTTGCCCACTAATCTCCTATGTGGGACCTTATCAAATGCTTTCTGAAAGTCCAGGTACACTACTTCCACTGGCTCTCCCTTGTCCATTTTCCTAGTTACATCTTCAAAAAATTCCAGAAGATTAGTCAAGCTTGATTTCCCCTTCGTAAATCCATGCTGACTCGGACCGATCCTGTTATTGCTATCCAAATGTGCGGCTATCTCATCTTTTATAATTGACTCCAGCATCTTCCCACCACCGATGTCAGGCTAACTGGTCTATAGTTCCCCGTTTTCTCTCTCCCGCCTTTCTTAACAAGTGGGATAACATTAGCTACCCTCCAATCCACAAGAACTGATCCTGAGTCTATAGAACATTGGAAAATTATCACCAATGCATCCACGATTTTTAGAGCCACTTCCTTAAGTACCCTGGGATGCAGACCATCAGGCCCTGGGGATTTGTCAGCCTTCAGTCCCATCAGTCTATCCAACGCCATTTCCTGCCTAATGTGGATTTCCTTCAGTTCCTCTGTTACCCCAGATCCTCTGGCCACTACTATATCAGGAAGATTGTTTGTGTCCTCCTTAGTGAAGACAGATCCAAAGTACCTGTTCAACTCATCTGCCATTTCCTTGTTCCCCATAATAAATTCACCTTTTTCGGTCTTCAAGGGTCCAACTTTGGTCTTAACTAATTTTTTCCTCTTCACATACCTAAAGAAGCTTTTAGTATCCTGCTTTATATTCTTGGCTAGCTTACCTGCGTAACTCATCTTTTCTCCCCATATTATCTTTTTGGTTATCTTCTGTTGTTCTTTAAACATTACCCAATCCTCTTGCTTCCCGCTCATCTTTGCCACGTTGTACTTCTTCGCTTTAATTTTCATAGTCCCTGACGTCCCTTGTCAGCCATGGTCGTCCCTTTCTCCCCTTGGAATCTTTCTTCCTCCTAGGAATGAACTGATCCTGCACCTTCTGTATTATTCCTAGAAACACCTGCCATTTTTGTTCCACTGTCATCCCTGCTAGTGTATCTTTCCAGTCAACTTTGGCCAGCTCCCCCCTCATGGCCCCATAGTCCGCTTTATTCAACTGAAGTAGCCAATTCTGCAACCACCGACTGTCAACCGTCACTGACCGACCGGAAAGACGTGATATAGAAGATGGCCGGACATGAGGAAGAAGAAGATACTGCCCTTCTCAACTCCTAAACCACAATCAGAGTCTGACTTCTCTACTGCTTCCTTCTCTACTGTTAATCCCAACTACTAGGTTCCAGTTCCACATTTGCTGTATTTTCTTTTCTTTGCAAAAGTCGATCGATATTTTATTGCCATGGGTCCCATGAACAAAATAGTCCTTGGCATGGACATACAAAAACACTAAGGGACTTTTAATATGTCAGATCCATTTCAAGGCTATTGTGAGAAGAAGGAATTTGGAGGCCAAATTATTAATAATAATAAATCAGGGTCAGGAAGCCAGTGTGGATTTTCAAATACAGGAATGGGTCAATGGTTCTTTATTATCACATGTGCCAAGGTATGGTGAAATTCCTTTTTTGCAAGATTATTGCCATACACAAATATATTCTCTGATTAAGTACAGAATGCACAGAAACAGCCCACCGAGTCTATATACGTTGCCAGGGTTTGGCGCCATTTTCAAGGTCTCACCTACATGGCCTGTCAAAACTGACCAGTTCTGAACAGTCAAATATAATCTGTGTCAGTGTCTAGGGAGAACAATGAAATCAACACAAAGGGAGCAATGTTTACAGTTGTTTATGGTAAAATTAATGTTTAATCCTACCAATGTTTGCCACAATTTATGACATCTAATTTCATGTTGATTGGTAGTCCGACAATATTAAAGTTGTCATTGAGAGTGGCAATAGAGAAGAGTTAGATGTTTCTAGGTATGTGTGCAAACTGACTCCTTGCTCAAAAATACTTATGCCAAATTTGAAGCCCCCGCTGTGATCCTATGAAATCTAGCAAAAAAATCACAATTGGACATACTGTCTGTGTTTCCATGAATCCAAATGGAGTAAAGCAGAATATGGCAACAAACTCCTCCGGTCGCTCTGCGCCTAACATCATGGTGCTGGCGGCCTTGCTCGAGACTGACTTTGGACTTACCATCAGAGCCTGCGATCCCTTGCCTGGGAGCGACGCTCCAACCGCGGCCTGCGAATTTCAACATCGAGGAGCTACATCGTAGAGACCGGTCGGGAAGCTCCAAAGCCGCAAGAGGTTCGACTAGCCCTGACCCAGGGTCTGATCGCCCGGCGCAGGGGAGCTGAGATCCACCCCCCCCCCCCCGATGCGGGAGCTTGATCGCCCCGACGCAGAGGGCCCGACCGCCAGCTCCTGGAGCAAAGATCGCCCCGACAACGGAAGACTCAAGGCTCTCGACCGCGGGAGAACAAAGAAGGGAAGAGAGTGAACTTTTTTTTCGCCTTCCATCATAGTGAGGAATGTGGAGGAGTCACTGTGGTGGATGTTTATGTTAAAATGTATTGTGTGTTTTGTTGCTTTTTATTGGTGTGACTATGGCGAATCAAATTCCTCGTATGTTGCAAAACATACTTGGCTAATAAAGTATGATTATGATACCTACCACCCTTTGTGTGAAAAGGTTGCCCCTTTGGTTCCTATTAAATGTTTCGTCTCTCACCTTAATCTATGCCGTCAGGTTCTTAATTCCCCAATTCAAGGTAAAATACACCATGCATTTACACTCTCGATTCCTCTCATGATCTTATCACCTCTATAAGATCACTCCTCATGCTCCTGCGCTCCAACGAATGAAGTCCGAGCCTGCTCAACCTCTCCCTACAGCTCAGACCCTCGAGTCCTGGCAACATCCTCGTAAATCTTCTCCGCACCCTTTCCAGCTTAACAACGTCTTCCCTATAAAGGGTGACCAGAACTGAACACAATACTCTAAATGTGGTCTCACCAATGTTTTGTACAACTGTAACATGACCTCCCAACTTCTATACTGAATACTCCGACTGATGATGGCCAATGTGTCAAAAGCCTTCTTGGCCACCCGATCTACCTGTGAAGCCACTTTCGAGGGCTTACACTCTTAGATCCCTCAGCTCTACAACACTCCCCAGAACCCTGCCATTCACTGTGTAGGTTCTGCCCTGGTTAGACTTCGTAAAATGCAACATCTCGCACTTCTCGTTATTAAACTCCATCAATCATTCCTCAGCCCACCTGCAAAATTAATCAAGATCTGTAAAAGTTGACAACCTCTTGGGAGCTTACATTTCATGTAAAATAGAGAAGTGACATAGACTTTAGGGATATTTAGCATCAATTTATATACTATGCATTTGAGATAAAGAAAAACAATGCAACTGAAAGATAGATTGGCTCATAGTTCTCTTCAGACAGGTACTGCCCATTTATTTTCATTTAAAGTTGATCAGCAAGTTTCAAAATGGTACTGAGAAACAAGCATAAATTGGATGTTTCACATTCACACATCAATGTCATCGTTAAGAGTGTTTTATCGTCATATGTCCCAAATAGAACAATGAAATTCTTACGTGCAGCAGCACAACAAACTATGTAAACATAGTACACTGTAAACAATATAATAAACAAGAAAAAAGTTCAGTGTGTGTATATATGCATACACACACACACATATACATACATTGTTAGGTCAATTTCCTGCAGTTTTGGCACTTCAATCACTCTATTTCATTTTACTTAATCCTTGGATAAAGATGTTTACTAATAATATGATACATAGGAACTACTTACCATTGAAGAAAATATATTTTAAAAAGATAAATATGTTTTCATATAATTCATCTTGACTAATTGAAACCAAATTCCCAGAAAGGATGAGTATACCCTCCTTTAATTTTCATGCATTGGTTGAACTTACCGAGGAATGGGATGAGATGTTATGAAGCCTGAAGAAAAATCTCACATACATCTCACGGAAAACTTGGTACAGTTTGGATGGTTCGTGGTAGAGAAAACAGAGTGGAGCAACTGCATGTAATACAAAGTCTAAATAATTAAAAAACTCCAATACAATTTAAAATGCCATGTTGCAGAGCAGATATAAATCAAACTTTTTAGTGACCATGCCTCTCACCAATCTTTAACTGTGTCCCTAATTGTGGTAATGGGAGAGACAAAAATGGAAATAACAAGTAAAAATAGTAGGCTAGATGCAAATTGCAAAGAAATTATGCCGATTACCAAATGATGTTGTGGTTCAATCTCCCACTCATTCATTTGCATAACTGATCAAAATTGTACAAATTTAAACCACCATTTTTAAAGGCATTTATTTTATGACATAGAACAGTTTTACTATTGCCATGTGCACAGCATGTGGTTGGAGGGGAATGGTGTCCGCTGTTGCCGATTGTCCATTATAACCATATAAGGGATTACCAAGTAATAGAGTATCATCGCACAAGCAGTAAAAACAAAGAACTGCAGATGCTGGTTAATTCACAAAAGGACACAAAATGGTGGAGTAACTTAACAGGTCAGGTAGGACCTCTGGACAATATGGATAGGTGACATTCCAGTTCTAGACCCTTCTTCAGACTTCTGGTCTAGAACTGGACCTGGAATCCAGGTGAGTTGAAGGCCCCGGCCTGCTGGCAGCCAGGGAAGAGGCGAGGACTGGCGGAGTCAATTGTCGCGGTCGATGGACTGCAGTGAAGGGTTGGTGGTGGCGGCAGCAAGCACAACTTGGGAGCAGCCGAGGAAACTGTGTGGACCGGCAGTCACAGCAGTAGGTCCGGTCTGGAAGAAGCCAGGGAAGCTGGGCGGACGGCATAGGCAGCAAGGCCTGGCAGTGAAGGCCGGTAAGTGTGGCCTGGAAGCAGCTGAGGAGCCAGTGTAGCTCGGCGGCAGCATCGATGGTTCTCAGCCTCAGACAGTCCGGAGAGGCGCTGAACGTTGCGTTGCGCCTCCTGGCGCCGCTGTGGGTCTCAGCCTCATGGTAGTCAGGTGCGCGGTGCGATCCAGCGGTAGATCTTGACCCAAAACGTCATCTAACTATGCTCTCCAGAGATGCTGCCTAACCTGCTAAATTATAGCCATCCTGGGGATTAACCTCATGAATCTATGCTGCACTCCCTCTAAAGCAAGGATGTCCTTCCTCAAATTGGATTACCAAGTAATAGAGTATCATCGCGCACAAAAGGAGACCAAAACTGCACACAATACTCCAGATGTGGTCTCACATTATTGCTATTAAGGGAGTACAGCATAGGTTCACCAGGTTAATTCCCGGGATGGTGGGAATGTCATATGTTGATATATTGGAGCGGCTGGGCTTGTATACTCTGGAATTTAGAAGGATGACAGAGGATCTTATTGATACATATAAGATTATTAAGGGTTTGGACATGCTAGAGGCAGGAAACATGTTCCCAATGTTGGTGAAGTCCAGAACCAGGGACCATTGTTTAAGAATAAGTGGTAAGCCATTTAGAACGGAGATGAGGAAAAACTTTTTCATACAGAGGGCGGTGGAGGCTGGTTCTCTGGATGCTTTCAAGAGAGAGTTGGATAGAGCTCTTAGAGATAGCGGAGTTAAGGGATATGGAGAGAAGGCAGGAACGGGGTACTGATTGTGGATGATCAGCCATGATCACAGTGAATGGCGGTGCTGGCTCGAAGGGTCAAATGGCTTACTCCTGCACCTATTTGTCTATTATCTATTGGTGCCCTTCATCATTGCACGTGGATCAAAGCAATTACTTATCAATTTCATTGCCCTCAGTGTAACGAGCAGCCTGATCTTAAAAAGACAGTGGTGACTGATTACTGTGTGAATCTTCAGTCCCCTACAACGGAAATCCGTTATAACGAGGTCCGTAACAACCAGGGTAGACTATAGTCGTTCAACAGGAAAGGCGTTTGGTTGAATTAGTGTCCAATTAGGTAAGACATTTTAAATATATTAAATTTTAAAAGAATACGGATAAGTAAAGACCAAATGAGTGAGCACATAGTTTCATCATTCCAATTTACAGTAAAATCAGGATTATAAAATACACCTTTACCAAGGTTCAAACAATTTGACCCAATAAGTATTCTTGTGATTATCACAAACAGGTGACTCACAGCAAAATAGTATTTTTTACATTTGCAAGGCTGAAGCCAGAGCAGAGCAAATCATCCAGTAATTTGCCGAGAGTAGTTGTTCCTTTCTGCATATATGAGACTGTGAACTTGCCCAAATCGTTGTTATTTTGTGCATGCATAATAACAGGCTCCGTGAACTTGCCATTATTTTGCTAATAATTTCTTGATGATTACGATGGCACCACTGTTACATAGAAACAAAGAAAATAGGTGCAGGAGGAGGCCATTCGGCCCTTCGAGCCAGCACTGCCATTCATTGTGATCATGGCTGATCGTCCCCAATCAATAACCCATGCCTGCCTTCTCCCCATATCCCTTGATTCCACCAGCCCCTAGAGCTATATCTAACTCTCTCTTAAATCCATCCAGTGATTTGGCCTCCACTGCCCTCTGTGGCAGGGAATTCCACAAATTCACAACTCTCTGGGTGAAAAGGTTTTTTCTCACCTCAGTCTTAAATGGCCTCCCCTTTATTCTAAGACTGTGGTCCCTGGTTCTGGACTCGCCCAACATTGGGAAAAAAATTCCTGCATCTAGCTTGTCCAGTCCTTTTATAATTGTATATGTTTCTATAAGATCCCCCCTTATCTTTCTAAACTTCAGTGAATACAAGCCTAGTCTTTTCCATCTTTCCTCATATGACAGTCCCGCCATCCCAGGGATCAATCTCGTGAACCTACACTGCACTGCTTCAATCACAAGGATGTCCTTCCTCAAATTAGGAGACCAAAACTGTACACGATACTCCAGGTGTGGTCTTACCAGAGCCACATACAACTGCAGAAGAACCTCTCCACTCCTATACTGAAATCCTCTTGTTATGAAGGCCAACATTCCATTAGCTTTCTTCACTGCCTGCTGTACCTGCACGCCAACTTTCAGTGACCGGTGTACAAGGACACTCAGGTCTCGCTGTACCTCCCCCTTACCTAACCTAACCCCATTGAGATAATAATCTGCCCCCTTGTTTTTGCCACCAAAGTGGATAACCTCACATTTATCTATATTATACTGCATCTGCCATGCATCTGCCCACACACTCAACCTGTCCAGGTCACCCTGCAACCTCCTAACATCCTATTGCTGTTATAACTGTTGCTCCTAATTCCCTCTTCCAAATCATTAATATATATGGTAAACAGTTGCGGCCCCAACACCAAGGCTTGTGGCACTCCACTCGCCACTGCCTGCCATTCTGAAAAGGACCCGTTCACTCCTACTCTTTGCTTCCTGTCTGCCAACCAATTTTCTATCCACGTCAACACCCTACCACCAATACCATGTGCTCTAATTTTAGTCACCAGTCTCCCATGCGGGACCTTATCAAAGGCTTTCTGAAAGTCTAGATACACTACATCCACTGGCTCCCCTTCATCCATTTTACTTGTCACATCCTCAAAAAATTCCAGATTAGTCAAGCATGATTTTCCTTTCATAAATCCATGCTGACTTGGACTAATCCTTTTACTGCTATCCAAATGCCCCATTATTACCTCTTTAATGATTGACTCCAGCATCTTTCCCACCACCGAAGTCAGGCTAACTGGTCTGTAATTCCCCGTATTCTCTCTCGCTCCTTTCTTGAAAAGTGGGATAACATTAGCTATCCTCCAATCCACAGGAACTGATCCTGAATCTATTGAACATTGGAAAATGATCACCAGTGCGTCCACTAATTCTAGTCACCTCCCTGAGGACCCTGGGATGCAGTCCATCAGGCCCAGGGGATTTATCATCCTTCAGTCCCATTAGCTTACCCAATACTATTTCTCGCCTAATGATAATTTCTTTCAGTTCCTCTACCCCCTCTGTCCTCCAGTACTTCTGGTAGATTGTTTGTGTCTTCCTTACTGAAGACAGATCCAAAGTACCTGTTCAACTCCTCTGTCATTTCCTTGTTCCCCATAATAATTTCACCCGTGTCTGCCTTCAAGGGACCCACATCTGATTTTGCTACTCTTTTTCTTAACGTATCTAAAGAAGCTTTTACTGTCCTTCTTTATATTCCTGGCCAGCTTCCCCTCCTACTTCATCTTTTCAGCCCGTATTGCCCGTTTTGTTTCCTTCTGTTGTCCTATGAAAGTTTCCCAATCCTCTGGCTTCCGACTACTCTTTGCTGTGTTATACGTCTTTTCTTTTAATTTTATTCTATCCCTAACTTCTCTTGTCAGCCACGGTTGCCTCCTACTCCCCTTAGAATCTTTCTTCCTTTTTGGAATGAAATGATCCTGCGTCTTCCGGATTATGCCCAGAAAATTCTACCATTGCTGTTCCACCGTCATTCCTGCTAGGATCCCTTTCCAGTCTACCTTGGCCAGCTCCTCTCTCATGCCTTCATAGTCCCCTTTGTTCAATTGCATCACTGACAATTCCGATTTAACCTTCTCCTTCTCAAATTGCAGATTAAAACTAATCATATTATGATCACTACCTCCAAGCGGTTCCTTTATCTCGAGTTCTCTTATCAAATCTGGTTCATTGGACAACACTAAATCCAGAATTGCCATTTCTTCTGGTCGGCTCCATTACAAGCTGCTCTAAGAATCCATCTCGGAGGCATTCTACAAACTCTCTTTCTTGAGGTCCTGAACCAACCTGATTTTCCCAGTCTACCTG
Source organism: Malacoraja senta (assembly GCA_038087875.1). Taxonomy (NCBI): domain Eukaryota; kingdom Metazoa; phylum Chordata; class Chondrichthyes; order Rajiformes; family Rajidae; genus Malacoraja; species Malacoraja senta. The sequence goes on from CM075977.1 coordinate 331,736,104, forward strand.
CATATTGAAATCCCCCATCACCACAGTGGCATTACCTTTGTTACATGCCAGTTTTAACTCCTGCTGCAACTTATACCCGACATCCGGACTACTATTTGGGGGTCTGTAGATAACACCAATTAGTGTCTTCTTGCCTCTGCAATTCCTCAACTCAATACCCAGTGACTCTACCTCCTCAGTCCCTATGTCTTCCCTCGCAAGGGACTGAATTCCATCCCTCACCAGCAGAGCTAACCCCCTCCTCTGCCCACCTGCCTGTCCTTTCTATAGGATGTATAACACTGAATATTATGTTCCCAGGCCCGATCCTCCTGCAGCCACGTCTCGGTAATCCCTGCAATATCATATCTACCAACCTCTAACTGAGCCTCAAGCTCATCTACTTTACTTCTTATACTTCGCGCATTCAAATACAGTACTTTTAATTCATTACGCATCTCACCTTTCACATCGATCCCTATTACACTTGGCCATACTCTCCTATCCCTTTGTGAGCTTTCTTTCCCGTTAATTCTGGGATCATTAACTATCACATTTGTAGCAGCCAGAGGCACCAGCGGTGTCCTTGACCTCCCACATACTGCAAGCATCACACTGAATCAGCTTGCTTGACAGCTCCTTCTTACGTCTCTCCCTCTCCAGCGTTTTGCGTAGCGTCCTCTCCTCAGCCTCCTCGCCAAAGACTCACTCTTTACTCACAAGACACTTCCCTCACTGCTGCTCCCTTAAAGCAGTCTTGCTTATATTGACTGATAAATTGCCTAATTTACCAATTTACAAACCAAATTCCTCAGTTTTAAACTGTTTTCCCCCTGTGACTTACTCCCCTTCCCCCACGGGCTTCAGCCAATCAGCTCTTCTCCCTGCTTTCTTTGTTGCTGCTTGTCCAAATTCCAGGTAAGCTCTGGGCTTGATATATTCAGGTCAATTTCTCTACTGCGGCGCAGATTTATGTAGAAAATGCACGTTTATTTCCACAAATACTACCATCTCTACATCTTTAATAACTTTTGCATCAACAAAATCGATCTTGCACTTGGTAACCTTATTTCCCATTTCTTCAAATCACCGATTCAATCTTTAAGTGTACATTCAGCAGCTTAACCAATAATAGTCAGATATGGTTTTTAACATTCTGAGAGAGCCAAGCTCCAATGCAAAAATAATACATCAATTGTGGTCCATAGCCTTTTGAAATCCATTTTTTAAATGGCCTTGCATTAACTGATGGTGTTCCCAGCTTCCACAATATTCATCAGCTCCCATCATATATCTCACCCTCAAAGCTCACAATTTCTGATTCTAATCTTTTATCCCCACAGCTTTCCCCTATATTCGCAACTCAGTCACTAAAAGTCTCTCATGCTTTGAAATTTCCTCTCCAAATCTATCTGTCTGATTCAATATTATCCTTTACTGCCATTCCTATATCTCCCTCTTGCTAGCTAATTATGGTTTAACCAAATTCTCCCATTGAACAGCCTTGCAACTTTTTCTACACATATTGTTGAAGAACCAAATCAAGAAACAAATCAGTGGGACTGCAACAAACGTGCAGTCTGAAAATGTAAAATTATCTATTTTTATAAGAGCAGAGGGTTAGGCACTTGTTCCTATGGGACTAAAGGACTGGTCTAATTGTTAACAGACCCATCTAGTTTTATCTTTGCATCATATCAACTTCCAGAACTTGATCAGAGATGCTGCCTTTTTGGTCTTTTATTGCCCTACCTTGAGTTAAATAACCACAGACGTTTATAACACAACAACCTCCTCAACCTATTCTGGTTCATTTTCAGACCAATCTGAGTTATATAGACCTGGGCCTGCCTCTCATTGTAACAGTCCTCCTTTCAATCCCACTTATGCTCCCTCCCTCTCCTCATTTCTAGCATATTGACAGATTTTGAGTTGCTTCCTGCATTCATGTGGAACTCAAAAATGTCATTACTTTTGTTGCCGATTTACACTCTCCTCTCCCTTCCTCGTGATCTATATCTCATTGTTCGTTTCCCTTTCTTTATTTCAGCAGATAGGTTAGCTATAAGTACACATTACAATGTCAAATACATCCACAGCTCTATTGATCACACTACAGTTCACCTGCATTCTCTAGAACTCCCTTCCATTTTCCCAGTTTCTCCATCACCACCTGTTCTGATGAAAAGAATTTCCACACCAGTGTTTGTAAGTTGTCTTCCATATTTTTTAACCATGGCACTACCCCTACTATAGTATTCTCAACAGTACATATTTCACACACTTCTGCCATCATCTTCTCTTTTTCCAGCTGTAACAAGAATAGGATTCTCCTTGATCTCACCTTCCACCCCACCAGCCTCCACATTCTTTGATTATTCTCTCATTTTCAACACCTTCAATAAGATTCAACAATCAAATATATTTTACAGTCCCTCACAGCATTCCAAAGGGATAGGCCCTTTGTACCTCCCCAGTGTTTTATTCCATTTCACCAACTACACCCCTTTTCACAGGAGATGCACAAGCTGCCATTTCACAACCTTTAAATATGGAGAGATAATCTTGTCACTCTCCTCATAGCATAGATTGCGAAATGGGTGACTCCTTAACAAAATTACAAAATGCTGATAAAAATGAAATTAAAAAGGCAAAATCCGAACATAACATATTTTGGCAAAAAACGGAGTCATGGATATTGCGCACTGTAAGTAACCAATGTGCCAAAAGCCTATCACATACTACATTTACTTTCTATCCAATGTTCAAGTGGAATAACATAACTCACCATACATTGCAAATCCATGGAATGGAACTACTCCTGTGTGGCATAAGAATATTCAGATTATTATTACAAATTATGATTTTTTATTTTATGATTGTCTCTTTAATGGTCAAATTATTTATTAAGCAGAATGGGTATATTGGCAATAATTTGCAATTTTTAAGTTAGATATCCAAGAAATGATATACTTAACATTGTGAAACACAATCAAAATATACCCAAAACCTAAAGCAAGAGGCATTGCCTCGTGAGGCATTTACTCATCAATGATGAATTTCTCAACACTAATACCACAAAAAAGTGAGACATCAAGGAAAGACTCCCAAAACCAGCTATCGTAATCAATAGCACATCTGCTAATCAAGGAAGTTCTTCCATCATACTAACCATTTGGTGGGTACACAACAGCATAATCTTCTAATGCAACTTTTCCTATCAAAACAAAATTACAAATGCTAGGTGAATAGAAAATACAATTAATTTGCAAAAAAAAACTGCTTTAGTTTAGAAACAAATAACTTAATCTTAATGAACAAGTCAATGTTAAATCTACCTTTGTCCAAGCCTGTGGCAGAACTTTATGACAATTGAGTTTTAAATTATTCTCATTTTATTGTTACAATACTTTAGTGCAAAGCCAACAATTAAAGTTTGGAAAGTGAAACTTCCTTGTGACGCAATTTTCTTTACTTCCATCATTTACTCCATGAGATAAAATGACACAGATGATTGATGTAAGTCCAGCTAAGATTTTCAGTGGAGAACACGATCACTTGATTTTCTTACCTTTGATATATGACTTGGGAGGTGAAGCACTGCTATAGTTGAAATGATCAAGAACGAGTGCATCTCGAGAAAAGCATAGCAGCACCTAGGAATCAATAAGGAAGCTTACATGGCATAAATGTTATTAAAGACTTCATGAATTTGAGGTTAAAAAAAACTGCTGGAAGAAATCATTTGGTCAAGCAACATTTGTGGAAGCAAAGTGATTTTTGGATCGAGATACTGCACCTGGACAGAGTATTGATTGAAGAAAGACAATATGAAGAGGTGAGAGGGAGAGGTGGTATGTGATAGGTGGCAACAGGTGAGGAGGGGAGTGGTGAGCATGTAGAGTAGGGAGGGGGAGGAAGGAGTTTAAAGACAAAAGCTGGTGGACTACAGTAGGCAACAGATAAGCAAAAGCAATAGACGGAGCCAGGTTGCGGGGAGGAGAGGGGACGAGGTTAGGGAAAGCCACATATCACCTTCCAGCCTGTGTCTCTGCTCTCCCTATCCCACCTGGATTTATCTGCCATCATCCCACACCACACCTGGTTCCAATCAGCCCATCTCACCCCTTTACCCTAGCTATTTTCCTTCTACACTATCAGTCCTGATGCAGGGTCCCAACCCAAAACATTGACCATTCCCTTGCCTCCACAGATGCTGCCTGACTTCCAAATTCTTCAAGTATAGAGCATTGAAGCAGGCCATTCAGCCCAACTCGCTCATGCTGACCAAGAAACACCATCTAAGCGAGTCCCATCTGCCCGTGTATTGGCCCATGCCCAACTTAAACCTTTAAACCCTCTAAGCCTTTCATATCCATTTTGCAGTTCGTTTTTGCTTCAGATTCTAGCGTCTGCAGTCTCATGTCTACATTAATTTGAAATTGGTAGCTTACAGTGGGAAAGACTACAATGAATTCAATGTGATTTTTCTCACTAACTGAATGCAGTTTTTTTTAAACTACAAATTATGGAAAATCACATAATTCACAGAAGCCAAGTAGAGAGTTCCTTTGAACTTTCAAATAACTGGACAGCCATCTGTTATGCAGAAACATTCTGCAGACAGACAATCGGCCTTTGAACAGGTGAAGCAACTGAGTCGCACAGATTCATTTTGTGCAGCAACACACAAACACGTTACTGACATAATTCTCCCTTAAATGGTATTCTTCATTTACATAATTTTCTCAATTTGGAGCCAAGGACATAAATTTAAGGTCAAGACAAGGAATTTCTGTCCCTATTTTTTTCAAAGGGACATCTTTCATTTCTGGATTCTTTTATATTTCCAAGCTCAATTTAGCAAGAATAGCTTCTTGTTACACCACCTCACAAAAATCCATGACAAAGTTGCACTACTACAACAACATTTACATTTCATTCTCTCAAAAAACTCCAGCTATGCATCCTATACCTGCACTTTCAAAAGGAGGTTCCCTCCTTACAAGACTTGCTCTGAGAACTCATTTCAAAAGTTGATGGCCTAGAAATTCTATTATTAAGGAGCAATATTTATTGTGCGCCACACAATTGAATTATCAAAGACCCAATTGCATATATATTTCATGTACTGTGATGCACACTTCTGGAAAGTTGTTACTTTTTTGCATATCTTTCTATATTCCTTGTTCATCAGTCTATGAAAGTAAGCATGCAGGTACAGCAGGCAGTGAAGAAAGGGAATGGCATGTTGGCCTTTATAACAAGGAGTCGAGTATAGGAGTAAAGAGGTCCTTTTGCAGTTGTACAGAGCCCTAGTGAGACCGCACCTGGAGTATTATGTGCAGTTTTGGTCCCCTAATTTGAGGAAGGACATTCTTGCTATTGAGGGAGTGCAGTGTAGGTTTACAAGGTTAATTCCCGGGATGGCGGGACTGTCATATGCTGAGAGAATGGAGCAGCTGGGCTTGTACACTCTGGAGATTAGAAGGATGAGAGGCTATCTTATTGAAACATATAAGATTGTTAAGGGTTTGGACACGCTAGAGGCAGGAAACATGTTCCCGATGTTGGGGGAGGCCAGAACCAGGAGCCACAGTTTAAGAATAAGGGGTAAGCCATTTAGAACGGAGACGAGGATACACTTTTTCTCACAGAGAGTTGTAAGTCTGTGAAATTCTCTGTCTCAGAGGACGGTGGAGGCCGGTTCTCTGGATACTTTCAAGAGAGAGCTAAATAGGGCTCTTAAAGATAGCGGAGTCAGGGGATATGGGGAGAAGGCAGGAACGGGGTACTGATTGGTGATGATCAGCCATGATCACATTGAATGGCGGTGCTGGCTCGAAGGGCCGAATGGCCTACTCCTGCACCCATTGTCTATTGTCTATTATATATCTCTCTCTACATCATCGTTTATATCTCTCATTTCCCTTTCCCGTGACTTTGAGTCTGAAACATAGAAAATAGGTGCAGGAGTGAACTTCGAGCCAGCTCTGCCATTCAATATGATAATGGTGTATCATCCAAAATCAGTACCCCATTCTGGCTTCTTCCCAATATCCCTTGATTCCCTTAGCCCTAAGAGCTAAATCTCTTGAAAACATCCAGTGAATTGGCCTCCACTGCCTTCTGTGGCAGAGAATTCCAGATTCACAACTCTCTGGGTGAAAAAGTTTTTCCTCATCTAAGTCCTAAATGGCCTACCCCTTATTCTTAAGGCTCTGTCTTACCTGTTTGCGGTCATCGGCGGTGAAGCGTGGCGTCGCCGGTAGCGGGGACCGCGCGGCAACGGCGAGAGCGGCGAGCCTATCCACCGGAGCGCCGCACGGATGCTGCGCGGGGGCCGAGTAATTCAAACACGGCGGGTCCCACGTGCTTGCGGTAAGTAAAAAAAAGGGCGGGCCGACTGCGATGACGTCGGCCCGCCGCACGTGACTCACCAGCGGCGGCTGTGGCGGCGGCCATCCTGATCGCGGCACTGTAGCGGTGGCTGTGCCTGCGGCCGTGCAGCACACGTGCCTCGCTGGCGGAGGCATGTGCCTCACTGGCGGAGGCTGTGGCAGTGGAGGTTTGACGCACGGCGCTCAAGCCATACTGGCGGCGGCCCGTGCGGGCGGCCGTGCCGCACTCGTGCATCACTGGTGGAGGTTGTGTGGTGAGTATATAGTTTTCGACATTGTCGATTTTATTTTATCACCGTGCGGTGTTGGGAACACCGCCGCACGGCCCCGGAATTGTACGTTCTCACGAGTGCGCGGTCTATGGCGGCAGATTCTTCCCGTTTCGCCGCCAATGACCGCAGACTCGTGAGACAGGCCTTTTACACTGTGAACCCTGTCCAATCCTCTAAGAATTTTATAATTTTCTATAAGATATCCTCTCATCCTAAATTCCAGCGAATACAAGCCCAGTCAACCCATTCTTTCATCATATGTCAGTCCCACCATCCCGAGAATTAATCTGGTGAACCTACGCTGCACTCCCTTAATAGCAATAATGTCCTTCCTCAAATTAGGAGACCAAAATTGCACACAATACTCCAGGTACAGTCTCACCAGGGCCCTGTACAACTGCAGTAGGACCTCCTTGCTCCTAAACGCAAATCCTATCGCAATGAAGGCCAACATGCCATTGGCTTTCTTCACGTTGCACCTCCCCTACTAATCTGACACCATTCAGATAATAATCTGCCTTCCTGTTCTTGCCACCAATGTGGATAACGTAACATTTATCCACATTATACTGCATCTGCCATGTGTCTGCCCACCACCCAACCTATCCAAGTCACCCTGCAGCCCCATAGCATGCTCCTCGCAGCTCACACAGCCACCCAGCTTTGTGTCATCAGCAAATTTAGAGATGTGACATTTAATTCCCTCGTCTAAATCACTAATATATATTGTAAACAACTGGGGTCCCAGCACCGAGCCTTGCGGCATTCCACTAGTCACTGCGTGCCATTCTGAAAAGGACCCGTTAATTCCTACTCTTTGCTTCCTGTCTGCCAACCAGTTCTCTATCCATGTCAATACCCTACCCGCAATACCATGTACTCTAATTTTACACACTCATCCCATGTGGGACCTTGTCAAAGGCTTTTTTAAAGTCCAGATACACTACATCCACTGGCTCGCCCTTATCCATTCTACCTGTTACATTACATCCACAAAAAATTCCAAAAGATTAGTCAAGCATGATTTCCCCTTCATAAATCCATGCTGACTTTGACCGATCCAGTCACTGCTTTCCAAATGCGCTGCTATAACATCTTTAATAATTGACTCCAGCATCTTCCCCACTACCAATGTAAGGCTAACTGGTCTATAATTCCCCGTTTTCTCTCTCCCTCCTTTCTTAAAAAGTGGAGTTACATTGGCTACCCTCCAGTCTGGGATGCAGACTATTAGGCCTTGGGGATTTATCTGCCTTCAGTCCCAACAGTTTACCTAACACCATTTTCTGACTAATCTGGATTCCCTTCAGTTCCTCCCATTAGATCCTCGGTCCCCTAGTATTTCCGGGAGATTGCTTGTGTCTTCCTTGGTGAAGACAGAACCAAAGTACTTGTTTAACTGTTCTGCCATTTCCTTGTTTCCCATTATAAATGCGCCTGTCTCTGACTAAGTCTTCACTAATCTTTTCCTTTTTACATACCTATAGAAGCTTTTACAGTCAGTTTTATTCCCGCAAGCTTTCTTACATGCTCTTTTTTCCCCACTCTTAATTAATCCCTTTGTCCTCCTCTGTTGAGTTCTAAATTTCTCCCAGTCCTCTGGTTTGCCGCTTCTTCTGGCCAATTTATATGCCTCTTATTTGGCTTTAACACTATCCTTGACTTTCAATCCCCAGAGCCTGATGGTCTGCATCCCAGGGTACTCAAGGAGGTGACTCCAGAAATCGTGGACGCATTGATGAACATTTTCCAATGTTCTATAGATTCAGGATCAGTTCCTGTGGATTGGAGGGTAGTTAATGTTATCCCACTTTTCAAGAAAGGAGAGAGAAAACTGGGAATTATAGACCAGTTAGCCTGACATCGGTGGTGGGGAAGATGCTGGAGTCAATTACTAAAGTAATAACGGCGAATTTGGATAGCAGTAAAAGGTTTGGTCCAAGTCAGCATGGATTTATGAAGGGGAAATCCTGCTTGATTAATCTTCTGGTATTTTTTGAGGATGTGACAAGTAAAATGGATGAAGGAGAGCCAGTGGATGTAGTGTATCTGGACTTTCAGAAAGCCTTTGATAAGGTCCTACACAGAGCAGTGGGCAAAATTAGAATACATGGTATTGGGGGTAGGGTATTGACATGGATAGAGAATTGGTTGGCAGACAGGAAACAAAGAGTAGGAATAAACGGGTCTCTGTTAGAAAGGCAGTGGCGAGTGGAGTGCTGCATGGCTCGGTGCTGGGACTGCAACTATTTACAATATATAACACTAGCAAATTTGCAGATGATACAAAGCTGGGTGGCAGTGTGAACTGTAAAGAGGATGCTATGAGGTTGCAGGGTGACTTGGACAGGTTGAGTGAGTGGGCAGATGCAGTATAATGTAGATAAATGTGAGGTTATCCACTTTGGCGGCAAGAACAAGGAGGCAGATTATTATCTCAATGGTGTCAGATTAGGAAAAAGGGAAGTGCAACGAGACCTGGGTGTCCTTGTACACCAGTCACTGAAAGTAAACATGCAGATACAGCATGCAGTGAAGAAAGCTAATGGCATGTTAGCCTTCATAACGAGAGGATTTTAGTATAGGAGTAAAGAGGTTCTTCTGCAGTTGTACAGGGCCCTGGTGAGACCACATCTGGAGTATTGTGTGCAGTTTTGGTCTCCCTATTTGAGGAAGGACATCCTTGGTATTGAGGGAGTGCAGCGTGGGTTCACGAGGTTAACCCCGGGATAGCGGGACTGTCATATGAGGAACGATTGGAAAGACTAGGCTTGTATTCACTGGAATTTAGAAGGATGAGAGAATAGAACATAAAATTATAAAAGGACTGGACAAGCTAGATGCAGTAAAATGTTCCCAATGTTGGGGGAGTCCAGAACCAGCAGCCACAGTCTAAGAATAAAGGGGAGGCCATTTAAAATTGAGATGAGAAAAAACGTTTTCACCCAGAGTTGTGAATTTGTGGAATTCTCTGCCACAGAAGGCAGTGGAGGCCAATGCACTGGATGAATTTAAAAGAGTTAGATATAGCTCTTGGGGCTAGTGGAATCAAGGGATATGGGGAGAAGGCAGGCACGGGTTGCTGATTGTGGATGATCAGCCATGATCACAATGAATGGCGGTGCTGGCTCAAGGGCCGAATGGCCTCCTCCTGCACCTATTTACTACGTCTCTATGTTTCCTCGTAAGCCACGGTTGAGCCGCCTTCCCAGTTTTATTTTTTCACCAGACAGGGATGAACAATTGCTGGAGTTCATCCATGCGGTCTTTAAATCTTCACCATTGCATCTCCACTGTCAACCCTTTAAGTATAATTTGCTAGTCTATCTTAGCCAATTCCCATCTCATACCTTTAAAGTCTCTTTTATTCAAGTTCAGGATCCTAGTCTCTGAATTAACTGTGTCACTCTCCATCCTAATGCAGAATTCCACCATATTATAATCACTGTTGCCCAAGGGGCCTTGCACAACAAGATCGCTAACTAATCCTTCCTCATGACACAATACCCAGTCTAGGATGGCCTGCCCTCCAGTCGGTTCCTCGACATATTGGTTTAAAAACCCATCCCGTATACATTCCAGGAAATCCTGTTCCTCTGCACTGTTACCAATTTGGTTGGCCCAATCTATATGTAGATTAAAGTCACCCATGATAACTGCTGTACCTTTGCTACACGCATCCCTAATTTCCTGCTTGAATAATGAATACATTTTATTAGCCATGTATACATACAAGAAATTTGCCTTGGTGCTTTGCTCGCAAGTAACAACACGATATACAATAGACAATTAAAAATAAAACATAATAATTTAAACATGTGAAGAATGAAATAAAATACCAGAGCAAAATAAGGCTACTGACTTTTTGCTGTAGAGTAGAGCTCGTGGAAAAAAAACTGTTTTTATGTCTGGCTGTGACAGACTGACTGTGAAAGTCCGGAGTCGCCTTCCAGAACTATCCCCAACCTCCCTACTGCTGTTTGGTGGTCTGTATACCACTCCAACAAGCATTTTCTGCCCTTGGTTATTTCACAGTTCTACCCATACCAAATCTACAGCATTGAAGCTAATGTCTCTTATTGCTATTGCATTAATCTCCTCTTTAACCAGCAATGCCACCCCACCTCCTCTTCCTTTCTGTCTATCCTTCCTGAATATCGAATACCCCTGCATGTTTAGCTCCCAGCCTTGGTCACCCTGGAGCCATGTCTCCATAATCCCAACAATATCATATCCCTTGACTACTAACTGCGCATTCAATTCATCCACCTTATTTCAAATGCTTCTCGCATTAAGGCACAAAGCTTTCAGGTTTGTTTTTCTTATCTCCTACCTTTTGCTTCTGTCCTCCTTTTATGTCCCTCTGTCTCCTTGCATTGGGTCCCATCCCCCTGCCCTGTTAGTTTAAACGTGACCTTTCCCACACTCTCTTTCCCGTTAGCTGCACGGATATGCGTCCACGTTGTTGACTCCACCCCCCCACTTTTTAGTTTAACCCCATCCTTGAAAAATAAATTGGCACCGCCACTGATCTGGAATGTTCTCACCCTTCAGACTTTAAATGTAATGGTTGCCTTTGTAAAGTGATTTTTTTTTAAATGTCCAAAAATAATTACTATTAAATATGATAAGGGTTTGGTTTATTATTGTCATGTGTAACGAAGTACAGTGAAAAGCTTTGTTTTGCATGCTATCCAATCAGATCAGATACTATACAAAAATACAATCAAGTCAAAGTCAGTGCAATAGGTAGAACAAAATAAAAGATAGAGTGCAGAATATAGTTCTCAGCATTGTAGTGCAACTTTTTCATTAACTAAGTCCAATGAAGAAAGATCTCGACCCGAATCGTCACCCATTTCTTCTCTCCAGAGATGCTCCCTGTCTGGCTGAGTTACTCCAGTATTTTGTGTCTATCTTCGGTATAAACCAGAATCTACAGTTCCTTCCTACACAATTTGTTTTGCATCCTCCCCATGTGGGATATGCCCACACGTGTCAGTCACTGTACATGCCTCATGTCTTAAAATACATTTCAACTGCACTGACGCCAAATTCTTCTGCACATACAAAGATCCATGCACCAAAAACAGAGGAAGAAAATTAGACCGTTAAATACTCCTAGAAAATAGACACAAAGGTCATATGGTTAACCTATACACCACATGATCTTATGCAACACAAAAGAATAATGAGGCCCAATTTCAAGAATGAGTAGCAACCTTGGAACTTATATCTTCATTGCTTAATCACGGTCTCTGCTTCATAAACAAGAGATGCAGCAGACAGTTTTGAACATTGATAGTTGATTGCGATTTATTGAAAGATTCATGGCACAATGTGGAAGATATTGGAAGCTTTGTTTTTTGTAAGCTTCATTGGAGTCTTTCATCAAGCAGTGCAAAAGATCAGAGCTAATCCCAAATCAGTGGGAGATTTGCTGAATACACTTATAAGGGTCTATATGCATGCTGGAAGTAGATCAGAGCATCCATATGTTGTAAAGATCTGCGAGTGCATCTTCAAATGGCACCTTTAACAAGTAAATTCAGGGCCTCAGATAATGTTCAATGTACTGCACACTCATAACTCATCTGCTAACAAGCTTTGTCGGGACTTGCACCAACATTCATATGCAGCACCACATCTTCACACATTCAGCAATGCCAGCCTCATTCTCGTATCTCCTAACCTGCACAAGAGGCAGCTGGAAAAGTGTTTTATTACCTGTAATGAACTTTGGAGTGATACAGAATAATGTTAGGTGCAATGTAATTGCAAGTCTTCCTCCCTCCTCCCCCAATTGGAAGACTTTAACAAATTGGATTGAAGATTTTTTGAATTGGTAACCAATTTTCACGAGTCAAATTTATATTCTCCCCATCTCTTTTTATCATGGCTTCAACATTTTCCTGACTATTACTTAGAGCATATATAAAGTAAATGTAAAATAAATTCATTAAATTAGAATATTATTTATGCAAGATTCCCCATAGCATTTTCCCTAGCTGCAAAATGATACACAAAAATATTGTCATTATTAAAACTCGAGGATATTCATAGGCAGTGTACTGACGAGACTATATATGGTTACGCACAACCGACTAAATACAAGTTTCTAGGCAATCTACCTAAAGTGATACTAAATGTTTAGACATTGCTAATGCTCTGGCCCACACTCTATAAACAATACATTTTGTTGTTTTTCATTGGATTAGAGATTTTGTGCAGAGTTTTCTCCCAAGCTAAAGATCTGCTCGATCAAAACAGTATTAACAGCGGGCTGACCTGAGTCTGAACTGCAGTTACAGCAGTCAGTAAAAGCTTTACTCTACCACATTAAATATTAAAAACATAAAAATTAACTTTAAAGAGAAGAGGATGCAAATATTTCTGAAAAGTCTTAGCATTTAATAATGCAATAAAAATTATAATATCCCAATGTTTCCCATTAAAATTACTTCTAATAAAGTTGAAATAATGAAATTTACTATTCTGCTTTAACATGCATCAGCTGCTCTACACAATATATCAGAAACATTTCAACTAACCTGATACAAATAATCTTCAAATACAAAATAGTAATCATCATTGCTGGCTGTTAGCTTCACATCCTGGCACAAAAGAAGTGAAGTTTATCAGAAGGTAATAACATTAATTATTTTCTATTTATTATTGCTCCTTACAGAATGGTGGTGGAAGCAAAAGTAGATGAATAAATATCATAATTTAAGATATGGTTTTGCTGAGAAAGACAATATTATCCTCCTGCGTGTAGCATCAAACTAAAATTGGATGGAGAAGTGATGAAATATTAAAAACCCTTCCCCATCATAATATTATGCTTTAACTTCAAATACAGTGGTATACACTACTGTTGCTGCTGAATATTTAATTTGTTATCCATTATGTCTTTCCCATACAGATTAATGAAGCAAAGTTAAAATTCTAGCCTTTTCATGATAGAGGTGGAGTGATTGATGGAAAATGTACCAGAGATTTATCAGAAGTATCAGTTCATTATCATAAGCTCAATAAGGATCAATATAGTGCAGGAACTGTGAATGTTTAAGGATTTTATTTTATTTTAAAAAATCAATAGCCAAACTTGTAAAAAGTTACATGAGATCAAAAATCAAATAGCAACAAGCTTTGAAGAAAATAATGTTCATCACTTTCATTAATCAGGGTCAGCACCACCGATATTTAATGAACATAATGATGAAATGAATTCTACTGCTACGATATTCAGTGTCACTATGAACATTTTAGTGGGATCATTGGTGAGAAGAAATACATATTGCAGGAAATATTCATCATCTAGTACCCATCGCCAAAGAAAAATACAGTAGCCAGTCTGTACAGAAATATGTTAAATATGAGGGACATGTTTGATAATTTCTTCAATGGCAGATAGGTAAATGGGAAAATACATTTCCATTTACTACTTTGCACCTAGGAAATTACACCAATTTTCTGAATTTCCAATTAGATTTTTTTTTAATTAGTCTGTATTTTGCAAATATACTGCATGGCTCGTTCAACAAAATAGATTGAAACTATGAAAAAACGTTTTTCAGCGCCCCTTGAAAATCTGCTAAATACTTTTGTTTTGGAAAAATATTGGAGATACAACTGCATGTAGTTTACTTTTATAATTGATGATAAATGCATTTCTTTGTTAAATCTACAGTAATATTCAAGCAGGAGATATTCAATAGTGTGACAAAACAGGTACATTGACAATTAAGGGTTCAAGCACATCACAACATGCCCACTAATGGACTCCTGTCTTTCCTGTAGAAATAATAAGTATAATAATGAGGAGCTGACTGAATAAGTACAACTGCGTACTCTTTGCCCCAACGTGAATTGGCCACATTTGATAATGGTACCCGGACGTGGCGTCGAAGGATGAGAAGCCGAAGCAAAGAAGTGGAAGCCAAATAACCGAACAGAAACGAAGCCGAAACGCCAAATAACTGAAAACGTACAATGCCGAAATGCCAACTAATCGAAAGGGTGGAACGCCCAAAAGCAAACTAACCAAAAGGGCGGGACGCCTAAAAGACTAACCGAAAGGGTGGGACGCCTAAAAGCAAACTCACCGAAAGGCCGCTCTGCCGAAACGCCAACTCACCGAAAGGCGGCATCGCCTACAAGCCAACTCACCGAATGGTCCCTCTGCCGAAAAGGCAAATAATGGATATGATGTCGCCGGGGGGGGGGGGGGGGCGGGACGTGTCAGCGATTGGTTCAGACCCCCGCATCCATCATATCACTGGCCGGGGGAGACGGGAGGGTGGAGATCATTTCCCCACACAAGCCATAGGTGACTGGGCACCTGGAACCTGAGCACCAAGATATAAGCGGCCGAAGGAGCGCATCCCTCGGGACAGCCCCCACTCTCCCACGGCGACGGACGCCCTCCGCCTCGTCTCCCCCGTGCGACCGGCACTGTGACGGGCTATGTGTCAGCAGCGCCGGGTGGAGCAGAGGTGTGGAACAGGCTGGTCCCTCCGCCCACCCAGAGTCACTGACCACGGTGCACCGCATTAAAACTCAAAAAAGAGTTACTGATTGAAAAACAAAAATGTTACATGTATAAATAGTTCTTACATTCAGGATCCTGGTTAATTAAGTGGTGGGATTATTTCCCTGTCCTGCCGTGGCCGTGGGAGAGTGGGGGCTGTCCCGAGCGATGCGCTCCTTCGGCCGCTTACAACTTGGTGCTCGGGTTCAGAGTGCCCAATCACCTATGGCTTGTGTTTGAAAATGACCCCCACCCTCCCGTCTCTATCGGCCAGTGATGTGATGGACGCGGGGGTCTGGACCAATCGCTGACAAATCCCGTCCCCCGGCGACGTCATGTCCGTTATTTGACTTTTCGGCAGAGCGACCATTTGGTGAGTTGGCTTGTAGGCGACGCAGCCTTTCGGTGAGTTGGGATTTCAGCAGAGCGGCCTTTCGGTGAGTTTGCTTTTAGGCGTCCCACCCTTTCGTTTGGTTGGCTTTTAGGCGTCCCGCCCTATCGGTGAGTTTGCTTTTAGGCGTCCCACCCTTTCGGTTATTTGGCGTTTCGGCTTAGTTTCTGTTCGGTTATTTGGCTGCCACTTCTTTGCTTCAGCTTCTCGTCCTTCGATGCCACGTCCGCACACGTTTGATAATAACTCTGATGAAATTGTGTAACAAGCTATCTGCATGTGAAATTTCCTTCCATCTTATGTCTTCTGCATCCCATAATTTAAATGATAAACTGCAGATTTTGTAAGCCCAAATTTCTCTGCTCTCCCCATGTCATAACCAGACGTGTTCCTGTTTCATTTCAGTCATCAAGGTGTTAAAGGTCTTCAGCTAGCAGAGGGAGAAAAAAAAACAAGGAGCACTATTGCACAAATTTACACACAGGCACCTACTCAGACACTGGCACTATATGGATGTTTGTGGCTAGGTTAAACGATTATGTCTCACTGTCATCCAGCTGAGGTCACTGATGAAAAAAGAACAAAAGAAAGATGTTTCATACCTTGTAGATGAGGTTGTCAACTAAAAGATCATGTTGAATTACATTCGATTTCAGTTGTTCATAATACAAAGAATCCTGAGAAAACAAGGAGGGTTAGTTAACTTTTTAACCAATAACAGTAACGCACTTAAGGTTTTACTGCTGTGAGGCTCAGAACATATCATCATATATCATATCATGACTTATCTTATGACTATTAAAATTCTGATCTAGGGGGGCGGGAGAGGGGGGGGTGGGGTGTGTGTGTGTGTGTGTGTGTGTGTGTGTGTGCGTGCGTGTGCGTGTGCGTGTGCGTGCGCGCACGTGTGCGCGTGCGCGTGCGTGTGTGTGTGTTTTAATCTGTGTGCTGTTCGTCTGTGATTCACATCTCCTCAAAAACACGACACGCTAACAGTGAAATTTTTACATATTCCGATAGAGATTTATGCCACGGTCAAAAATCGCCTTATCTGAAAATATGATTCATTATTTCTTGAGTTATTTATTAAAATTGTTCACAAATCTGAAATCTTTTTTAAAGTTAACAAGCTGATGACGTCACAATGGCTCTGCTCCTCGCGGCCCGCTGCGCAGTTTTCAACGCGCAGCCTGCTGGGCACTGTTTTCCACGCGCTGCGAGTTATGTCACCCTCCCACCCGGGCTCTGGATTGAAGCTGCTGAACACGCAGTAATTTGGTTGGGCTTCTAAGGGCTTCCGAGGTTTCCCGAGGTCCCGCGAGATCCCGAGCGCACCCGAGGCCCGCCGCCCGCTGTGTCCGCGCCGCCCGCTCACCGAGTTCAAGTCCGCCCTCTCCCTCTCCCTCTCCCCCTGCCCCGCTCCCCTCTCTCCCCCTCCCCTCCCCCCTTCCCCCCTTCTCTCCCTCTCCCCTCCTCTGTCTGAGCTGTGAATCAACTGAATGCACTGAATGTCAACTGAACTGTGAGTGTGGTGTTTATGTGGTGTTTTGTGTGGTTTTATGGTGGTTTCACCCTGCTTGAAATGGTATGAAGCTGCATTTGAATGTGGTGGCCTTGCACCCTGCATGAAATGGTATGAAACTGTATTTGAATTCGGTGGCCTTGCACCCTGCTTGAAGTGGTATGAAACTGCACTTGAATTTGGTGGCCTTGCACCCTGCTTGAAGTGGCATGAAACTGCACTTGAATTTGGTGGCCTTGCACCCTGCTTGAAGTGGTAAGAAACTGCACTTGAATTTGGTGGCCTTGCACCCTGCTTGAAATGGTAGGAAACTGCATTTGAATTAAGTGGCCTTGCACCCTGCTTGAAATGGAATTTCAAGGAATAGCCGCGAGTCAACTGCCAGCCCACCAGCCGTGAGTGAGCTGCCAGCACATAGGGCTTGAGTGAGTGAGCTGCCACCCCAAGAAGCCTTTTGGCCCACAATGTCCATTCTAGCCCTCTGGAAACCAGTCCCTTCAGCCCACAACACCCATACTAGCGCACCAGAAAGTCCCCCCCACTGGCCACCAATATTGGAATTGGTGGGAGGTGGAATATTGCGTTGGGGGTCCAGCCCTCCCGTGTGAACATGGGACCCAACGGGTGCCACTTAGTCTAGTTACCGATTAAAAGTTTTAAAAAATCAAGACTTTGAATTTAAAACAACCAGCTTCACTGATGATGTCACAATCGCTCGGCTAGCATTGATCAGCTTCACTGAAGATTTCATCCTATATTTCACATTATTCGCGATTAAAGCTTTAAAAATGCCAACTTTCACAAGATTTTTACTGTTAAAATCATTCCTGCCAGCTTTCAACACACTTCGATACAAAGTTGCAAGACAGAAACACGCTGAACTTTTCAGCTCAATGGGATTCTTTAACAGAAGGGGAAGGGCCAATTGATATTGTACTTGGAGTTGATGCGGCAGGCAGGGGAAGTGCAATTGGAATTTTTTTTAAAGTCCACTGCTGAAACAGGCAGTGGAGTGCTGGAATCTTACATAGAAAATAGGAGCAGGAGTAGGCCATTCGGCCCTTCGAGCCTGCACCGCCATTCAATATGATCATGGCTGATCATCCAACTCAGTATC
Source organism: Malacoraja senta (assembly GCA_038087875.1). Lineage (NCBI taxonomy): Eukaryota > Metazoa > Chordata > Chondrichthyes > Rajiformes > Rajidae > Malacoraja > Malacoraja senta. The sequence continues at coordinate 331,754,319 of CM075977.1, forward strand.
CTGTACCTGCCTTCTCTCCATACCCCCTGATACCTTTAGCCACAAGGGCCACATCTAACTCCCTCTTAAATATAGCCAATGAACTGGCCTCAACTACCTTCTGTGGCAGAGAATTCCAGAGATTCACCACTCTATATGTGAAAAATGTTTTTCTCATCTCGGTCCGAAAAGATTTCCCCCTTATCCTTAAACTGCGACCCCTTGTTCTGGACTTCCCCAACATCGGGAACAATCTTCCTGCACGTAGCCTGTCCAACCCCTTAAGAATCTTCTAAATTCCAGCGAGTACAAGCCAAGTCTATCCAGTCTTTCTTCATATGAAAGTCCTGACATCCCAGGAATCAGTCTCGTGAACCTTCTCTGTACTCCCTCTATGGCAAGAATGTCTTTACTCAGATTAGGAGACCAAAACTGTATGCAATAATCCAGGTGTGGTCACACCAAGACCCTGTACAACTGCAGTAGAACCTCCCTGCTCCTATACTTAAATCCTTTTGCTATGAATGCTAACATGCCATTCGCTTTCTTCACTGCCTGCTGCACCTGCATGCCTACTTTCAATGACTGGTGTACCATGACACCCATGTCTCGTTGCATCTCCCCTTTTCCTAATCGGCCACCATTCAGATAATAGTCTACTTTCCTGTTTTTGCCACCAAAGTGGATAACCTCACATTTATCCACATTATACTGCATCGGCCATGCATTTGCCACTCACCCAGCCTATCCAAGTCACCTTGCAGCCTCCTAGCATCCTCCTCACAGCTAACACTTCCCCCCAGCTTCGTGTCATCCGCAAACTTGGAGATGTTGCATTCAATTCCCTCGTCCAAATCATTAATATATATTGTAAATAGCTGAGGTCCCAGCACTGAGCCTTGCGGTACCCCACTAGTCACTGCCTGCCATTCTGAAAAGGACCCATTTACTCCTACTCTTTGCTTCCTGTCTGCCAGCCAGTTCTCTATCCACATCAATACTGAACCCCCAATACCGTGTGCTTTAAGTGTGTATACTAATCTCTTATGTGGTACCTTGTTGAAAGCCTTCTGAAAGTCCAGATATAACACATCCACTGGTTCTCCCATATCCACTCTACTAGTTACATCCTCGAAAAATTATATAAGATTCGTCAGACATGATTTACCTTTCATAAATCCATGCTGACTTTGTCCAATGATTTCACCACTTTCCAAATGTGCTGCTATCCCATCTTTAATAACTGAATCTAGCAGTTTCCCCACTACCGATGTTAGACTAACTGGTCTGTAATTCCCCGTTTTCTCTCTCCCTCCCTTTTTAAAAAGTGGGGTTACATTAGCTACCCTCCAATCCTCAGGAACTACTCCAGAATTATCACTAATGCATCCACTATTTCTGGGGCTACTTCCTTAAGTACTCTGAGATGCAGCCTATCTGGCCCAGGGGATTTATCGGCCTTTAATCCATTCAATTTACCTAACACCACTTCCCGGCTAACCTGGATTTCACTCAGTTCCTCCATCTCATTTGACCCCCGGTCCCCTGCTATTTCCGGCAGATTATTTATGTCTTCCTTAGTGAAGACAGAACCAAAGTAGTTATTCAATTGGTCTGCCATGTCCTTGTTTCCCATGATCAATTCACCTGTTTCTGACTGCAAGGCACAAATGTAAAACATTTGTTTTAACTAATCTTTTTCTCTTCACATATCTATAAAAACTTTTGCAGTCAGTTTTTATGTTCCCTGCCAGTTTTCTTACATAATCTAATTTCCCTTTCCTAATTAAGCCCTTTGTCCTCCTCTGCTGGACTCTGAATTTCTCCCAGTCCTCTGGTAGGCTGCTTTTTCTGGCAAATTTGTATGCTTCATCTTTTGTTTTGATACTATCCCTGATTTCCCTTGTTATCCACGGATGCACTACCTTCCCTGATTTATTATTTTGCCAAACTGGGATGAACAATTGTTGTAGTTCATCCATGCAGCCTTTAAATGCCTTCCATTGCATATCCACCGTCAACCCTTTAAGAATCAATTGCCAGTCGATCTTGGCCAATTCACGTCTCATACCCTCAAAGTTACCTTTCTTTAAGTTCAGAACCCTTGTTTCTGAATTAATTATGTCATTCTCCATCCCAATGAAGAACTCAACGATATTATGGTCACTCTTGCCCAAGGGGCCACGCACATTTGAAGGGATAGATGGGCCCAGCACGAAAACCCAACTGAAGCTTGAACTCAGGATTAGATGTAAAATTATCATAACCTACGAACTTATCTCCAACGACGTATTATAAATAACTCATTCCACCTCTTTTTCTTTTTTTTTTCCTCGATATTTGTAATGCTTTTTTCTTTCTACCTCTCTTTTTCTATCTATATTTTTAAAAAAACACTAGAAGCAGAATTAGTTGACAATTGACAATTTTAATAATGTATGATTGATGTATATGAAAAGTTTTTTTTTTCTATTATAATATGTTACTATACTTTATTTGCTTCTAATAAAAATATTAATCAAAAAAACATTTTTACATATTGTGGTTGACATTTTTCCCCTCGAGGCAGAGAGCACCTTCACTGAACATTTTATGCTCAATTTCTCGACTTATTAGATTAAAAGTTTAAAAAAATCAAAAGACTGAATTAAAAACAGCCAGCAACTGATGACGTCACAATGGCTTGGCTAGCAGTGATCAGCTTCACTGAAGATTTCATCCTATATTTGACAATTTAATCGTGATTAAAGCTTTAAAAATGCCATCTTTCACAAGATTTTTACTGTTAAAATCATTCCTGCCAGCTTCCAACACACTTCGATACAATGTTGCAACACAGGAACACTCTGAACTTTTCACCTCACAGGAGGGGGAGGGCGAATTGCTATTGCAACACGCAGGGCAAGTGCAATTGGATTTTTTTTAAGCCCTCTGCTGAGGGAGGCAGGGGAGTGCTGGAATCATACGTTCGGGAAAGGCTTGAGTTGGGGGACCACGCCTCCAGTGGGGGCTACAGGTAGGGAATGGATGCGTTGGGGGAGCAGACCCAACGAGTCTGCACGTGGTCAAATACTTATTAAAACTGTGATCTTGTTTGTGTGTATATGTGTGTGTCTTTACATCTTTGCAAAAACACTACGCGGTAACGATAACATTTTTACATATTCTAATTCACATTTTTCACAATGACGTCACAATGACTCGGCTAGCAGTGATCAGCTTCACTGAAGATTTCATCCTATATTTGACGTTATTTGCGATTAAAGCTTTAAAAATGCCAGCTTTCACAAGATTTTTACATATTCTGATTCACATGTTTCCCCTCTAGACAGATATCACCCTCACTGAACATTTTATGCTTCATCTCGACTTGTTACTGATTAAAGTTTTAAAAAATCAAAAGACTTGGAATTTAAAACGACCAGCTTCAACTGATGACGTCACAATGGCTCGGCTAGCAGTGAACAGCTTCACTGAAGACCAGCTTCAACTGATGAAGTCACAATGGCTTGGCTAGCAGTGATCAGGAGGACCACGCCTCCAGTGGGGGCTATGGGTAGGGAACGGATGTGTTGGGGGAGCAGACCCAACAGGTCAGCACTTGGCCTAGTATGTTATAAAAACCAGACAGACAATGACCTAGAAATCCTATACATAACCCCACAAAATGTGGTGCCAGGCTGACTTAGGCTGAAAACACCAATTTTGCACACATCTCTGTGTAAATCAAGGTATCAAGGTATTTTTATTAGTCACATTCACATACACCCAGGTGTAGTGAAGTGAAATGCTTTTTGCCATTATGCAGCACACAAAAAAGAGAATACAGACACAACACCAAGAGAGTCTTAACACTGAACATCCCCCCACAATTGCTCCCACCATGAGGGAAGGCACAAAGTCCAGTCCCCAACCCCAGTTCACCCATAGTCGGGCCCATTGAGGCCTCCACAGTTGCCTCTACGGAGGCCCGATGTTCCAGGCCGTTCTCGCCGGGTGATGTTGCTCCGGCGTCGGGAGAGTCCTCCCAGCGGCCTGGGAACCCTAGAACGTCCGCTTCCGCACTGGGGGCCGCAGCTTCCGAAGCCAACAAGGCCGCGCCGGTTGGAGCTACACAACTGGCGATCTCATCTAGAGATCCCAGGCTCCCAGTGTGAAGTTCAGCGCCGCCGCCCGCAGCTGGTCGCTCCACAGTCCCGCAGCTCCGTGATGTTTTCCCCAGCGATCCTCAGCTCACCGGAGCTACAGCGCGGCGACCCGGGCAAGGCATCGCGCGCTCCGCGATAGCGCTCCAGCGCTGTGCTGCCGCCGAAGCCGAGGTTCTGGGCGGTCCCCGACAGGAAACGCTGCTCCAGGCCCGTTGGTAGGCCGCGAGGACGGGTCGAAGCTGCAGCCCGGAGAAAAGCTGCCTCTCCGGCCAGGTAGGGACCCAGAAAGGTAGTTTCCCCCTTTCCCCCCCCCCCCACACAAAAAAGTCTAGACCTCCAAACAAAACACTTAACTAACTAAAATAAAAAAATAAAAGATGAAAGGACAGACAGCTGCTGGCTGGGCAGCCGCACACAGGACAGCACCCCCAAATTGTAAATTCATCTTGTAATTCATTAGTAGAATTTTTGTTCTACCAATGATTTGCCTCTGAATCATTGTTCCATCATACAATTACACCAAGTGGTGTCAACAGGATGGGAACATAAAAAATTCACAGAGAATGAAATGTTTATCCTCATTGGTCAGAAAAATGAGCTCTTATTTATAGATATAACAACAACGTTTTACTAAACCCCTATCCGCCTTCACAGCCCTGTTTATCCTGAAACCATGCTAGTTAAAAGGGACAGCACACAAACACTGCTGTGATATGTGATCTCTAGCTCCAGGAGTTCTAACAATCTTGAGCAAAGTATTTTGTTTTATACAACCAGCCGAAGCATAGAAACCAAAAAGTAATAGATCGATATAATCACTGTAATTCACAATTTTCACTGTTATCTTCCATTATTCGTGGATTTTTAATGTCAAATTCCTACCACTACATACCGTTATATTGCATGGTAATACTTTAAAAGGGTATTTTACAGATTCAATCTCATTAAATTTTAAGGAAACAGTAAATTACAATCACAGAATTTCTTGTGTCCTAAAAGTAACAGAAGCCAATGATATGATGGTATAGTCCAGATTGAAATTAAATTTAATTTGCTTGCATGGCTCTCAAAAAAACAAAATGGATTAAAGTACAAAATCATTAGATATTTGGAAGATATGATTATTTGTAAACAGAACGCATATATCTTTCCTTTGGTATTACATTATAGAGATTTTAATATACAGAAATATGTTCCTGTTTCTCATTGTTGTTTCACACATTCATACATGTCTAAACAGTAACTTTTTGTGTTCGTGCTTGCCTTTCTATCAATTGCAGGATGTGGGAAATACTGGAAATTCCAATTTTCCTTTCTCTTCTTGATAGTCCTTGAAATAAGCTGCTTGGCTATTTGAGGAGACAGTTAAAGGAGTCAACCACACTCCTGTAGGTCAGAAATCACAATGGCTTTTCATTTAATTAAAGCTGAATTAAGTGGTTGCTGTGGGATTTGAACACGCATCTGTGAATCATTAGGGCAGGCTTCTGGGATATTTGTCCACGAAGCTAACCATTAAACTATAAATATATCTTACACATTCCCAGGACCATTGTTACATTGGCAATTGCCAACACATTTTCTCATAGATTTGTTCTAACAAAAACAATGTTTTATTGATAGTTAAAACGATCAATTATTAATCCCTATAACTGCACAGGGCCTTTTCTATTTCTTAACATACAAGTGAGAGAAAAAAATGTTAGGCAAAAAAGTTTTGTACTTTTGCAATTCCAGGCAAAAACCAGGTTTAAGAACTAAGACAATATATACGAGCCAGTGGTGCAGCGGTAAAGTTGCAGCCTCACTGTGCCAGAGACCTAGGTTCAATCATAACTATGGGTACTGTCCAGGCAGAGTTTGTACGTTCTCCCTGTGATGGCATGGGTTTTCTCTTGGTGCGCCGGTTTCCTCCCACATTCCAAAGACGTGCAGGTTTGTAGGTGAATTGGCTTCTATAAAATTGCCCCTAGTGTACAGGATGCGAAAGTGGGATAACATAGAACTAGTGTACAGGTGATCGGTGGGCCAAAGGGCTAGTTTCCACGCTGTATCTCTAAACTCTATACCTTATTAAACTAGCCAGACTTGAAAATAAATGAGAGGACGAAAAAGATGCTGCTCAGATATTTTAACTGACATAAGAACAGAGTTGGAATTGATAATTGTACTAATAATCTTAGTGATATAACAGACCTCCCCTCTTTGAAGGGAGCCTACAGGAAACACTGCCTCATAGAAGACAGTTAATATCAAAGACCCACTCCATCCTGGTCACACTCTTAAGGGCCTGTCCCACTTGGGTGACCTAATCCGCGAGTTCTGGCTAGTTTGCCCTCGACTCATACTCGCAGCATGGTTGACACGAGGTCGTAGGAGGTCTTCGTAACTCTGCTTCATGCTCGAGTGGTCTCCGCGTACTCGAGGCCTCAGCTAGGTCGCAGTGTTTTTTTCAATATGTTAAAAAATGCCCGCGAGTAGAAAAAGGTCGCCAAGGAAAAAATTGATACTATTTTTACTCGTAGGTTTAGTCGTAGTAGGTCGTAGTAGGTCGGCATGTTAGTCGTAGGTAATCGAGGGTAGTCGAAGGTAGTCGTAGATAGTCTTCATCATAGTCGAAGGAAAGGAGGTCGAAGGGAGGTCGAAGGAGATCGAAGGAGGTCGTCTTCACTCTCCACTATTCGGTGTCCAATTTTCCTGAAGTTAGTCGTAGCTAGTCGAAGCTGGTCTTCAACATAGTCGAAGGAGGTCTTCTACATAGTCGAAGGAGGTCTTCAACATGTCATTTTTTCAAACTCTTCTAAACTTGCCAATTAGGTCGCCCAAGTGGGACAGCCCCTTTATCTCACTGTTTCTGTTGGCTAGATAATTAGAGGCCTGATAACTACTACTTCTAGGTTCAAGAACAGGTTTTACCCTGCACAACTTTGCATTGCACTGTTATAGACTGGTTTATCTGGGTATAACTGATAAATTATTGGGTTTTTTGGTTCTGTTGTTGCATTAATATTCCTGTAAAGCTGCATCAAAAAAAATTCATTGTATCCCAGTGCATATGACAATTAAACACTCTTGACTCTTGAATTTATTCAATTATATGAAGAATATTTGATTTCACATGTTGTTTTCCATAACAATTGAAATCTTTTGAAAAAACAGTATTCAAGAAATCTGAGCTAAAAAAATAAAAAATATTCAGAGACCAATTTACCATCATACTTGACTTGTGGTGATCATCATTTTATTATCTTGATATCAAAACAATGTGCATGTTTGCTGACTTTTAAAAAGCTAAGTCTGCATATCTAACCTTTTTGTTTGTCTAATTCATGCTCTGTACACAAATATATTCTCAAATATTGATTCTGTCTTCATCCAGTGTTTTGTTTAAACATCAATTGATGCGAAAATAATAAATCTATCAGCTACTGAAATGGTTTTCAAGTTGCCTATAGCGTGACATCCCATGAGGCATTCAGGGAGAAGTTAACGCTCTAAAAAGAAAAGTGCCCACTAAATTAGAACAAAGATCTTTTCAAGTTAGCAATGTTACTGCCTAAAGGGCCTGTCCCACTTTCACGACCTAATTCACGACCTCTGCCGAGTTTGCCCTTGACTCATACTCGCAGCATGGTCGTCACAAGGTCATAGGAGGTCGTAGGTAGGTCGTGATGCTAGTCGTAGGTACGCGTGGCATCAAGTAGGTTGGGGCGTTTTTCTAGCCTGATGAAAAATGTCCAAGAGTAAAAATGGTCATGAATTAGGTCGTGAAAGTGGGACAGGCCGTTAACATATATCACGTCTTATCTCGTCCACAATGAGAGAGGGGGAGTAGCACAGAAACATTTGAAATTATGTTCAAAAGCTTGCTGACCTCTCGTCAAATTTAAAACTTTACAAATGTATGACCATACCTGTCAACACTTTCCTGAAAGTCCAACATTTGGTCACTTTCATTCATGGCAGTTTACTGATACTGGAGAAACACAGGACACTGCAGATGCTGGAACCTCGAGCAAAACACAAAGTGCTAGAGGAGCTCCGTAAGTCAGACATCATCGAAGAAGAAAACGTGCAGGCGACCCAGTACGCTCCTATTTGTCCCACCATCTCCAACCCCAATCTTACAGTCATCTTGCTCCTGTCCCCGCCTTAGCATACTCATCTTGCCTCATTGAGTTCCCTATTTCCCTCCCCATGTCCCATTTTACCACAACCCTCCCTCATGCTTTACCTTTCACTACTTCTCTCCTTATCTGACATCCTTTTGTTTCCTTTTCATCTCCTACTCCAGTCTGAAGAAGGGTCCTGACTCAAAACATTACCTGGCAATTTTCTTCCTCGATGCTGCCTACCTGGTGAGTTCCTCCAGCACTTTGTGTTCTACTCAATTCACTGATAGTTCTACTCTGAAGAAGGGTCTCGACCTGAAACGTCACCTATTCCTTTGCTCCATAGATGCTGCCTCACCCACTGAGTTTCTCCAGCATTTTTATCTACCTGCGATTTTTCCAGCATCTGCAGTTCCTTCCTAAATGATAGTTCTACTCAAATCACTTTCCCCATCAAAATTAAATATAAATTCCTGACAAGTTTAATTTACCAGCTCATGTATAATAAGCAAGTTTAATTGAATCATCTCTGATTTAAATGCATTATTGTCCATTAAAAACCCCCATTTCATCTTGTTGTATTTTTGGAAATAAAACCATGAAAATTAAATAGAAGGATACTGCAATCTACAACAGTTAATTAATTTCTAGCAATGTTATCAAAATTCTAACATGTTTTAATTATTGGCCTAAGATATCTTATATTGGGTGAAAAGAATATTGCAAAATTCACAAGTTTAAAATCAATTAAAAAGGCATCCTTTGCAAGTTTGCTTGATGCATTTGGAGAGGAATGCAACTTCCTTATAACCATATTACAGACTGGTGAAGAACAAAGCTGATTGTAAAGCATCTCATTTTGAAAATAAAAATAAATTAGTTCACGCTTGATTTTCTTTAAAAGATGACAAATAGTTTAAAACCTAACATTTTCCAAAATATTACAACTATGAATAAATTAAACTTATTTATATTTAGGGAACCCTTGTTGATTGTGATATATATTAACTTAGATGTGAATGTAGGAGGTGTGATTAATGTTAGCAGATGACATGAAAGTTGGTGATGTTGTGGATAGCGTGGAAAATTGCCAAATTATGGCAGGGTGTAGATCAGATGTAATGTTGGGCAGAACTATATTTACAGATGCAATTTAATCCTGACAACTGAGAGGTGATGCATTTTGGGAAGCCATGGGACATAGATGTTACATGGTAAAATATCAAGGAAACCTTTTTGAACATAGGGACCTTGGGTTCAAGTCCATAATTCCTGTAACACTGGCAGACCTGGTGGTGAAGGCAGCATAGGGCTCCAGGAAAAAGAAACCCAGCCTATCCTAGTCAGAGTCCCCGTCAACATCAAGCACCCATTTATATTAATCCCATTTTGTTCTCCCTATATTCCCCTTTGTTCCTCTCAAAGATTCTACCATTCGCCTACATATTAGAGGTAAGGTACAGTCACCAATTAACCATTCACCTGCACATCTTGCAAGGAAAGGGGAAACAAAGCACCTGAAGAAAACCAACGGAGTACAAATAGAGAACACTGGAGGTCAACATTGAACCTGGTTCTCTGGCACTGTGAGGCTTTGGCTCGAGTAGGTGCACCACTGTGACGCCCCATGTCATTTATTAACAGATTAGTATTTAAAAATCGGTATGCTTTAAAAGGAGTACGAGGTTGAGCTTTATCTAAATATTGTTGTTGTTCCATTCTTTGAATCATATCCAGAATGATATTGAACATGCCAATGAAAGCATATTAAAAAATGTGAAGCTAAATGTGAAGACCCTTCACAGATTCCCATTTGATCTCTATTTTTCTTTCAATTTGATCCCTTTTCCCCTTACTATTTCACCTTTTCCAACTTTTAAATATGACATTGGCTAAGTTACATTGTTCCCAGTTCCAAATTCTTTGAATAGATTGATAACATTGCTTACCAATTCTCAGACATCCTGAAGAGGGCACTCACGTTATGTTTATGGACAAAGACGTTCAACTAAGTATTCTCACAGTAGACTCTGGCCCAGCGTAATAGTAAAAAACAAATCGGTGGAGGAACTCCGATTCAGACAGCTTCTATGGAGAGAATGGACAGACAACATCTCGGGTCACGATCTTCTTCAGATTGATGAAGTACGATGAAGGATCTTCTTCAGATTGATTGATGAAATTCTTCAGATTGATGAACAACGGCTTTACTTCCTAAGATCACTCAGGAAAGTCAACTTGCCACAACAGCTGCTAGTGTCATTCTACCGTTGCTCCATAGAGAGTGTCCTGACACATGGCATCCTGGTGTGGTATGGCAACAGTTCTGCAGCTGACAAGAAGGTTCTGCAGAGAGACATCAACACAGCCCAGAAGATCACCAACACACATCCGCTTGCCCTGGAAGAGATCTATAGCTCTCGTTGCCTGCGGAAGGCATCACGCATCCTAATGGACTCATCTCATCCCGCACATCACTTGTTTGCCCTTCTGCCCACAGGAAAGCATTACAGGTCCATCAAATCACACACCACAAGATTAACAAACAGGGTCTACCCCAAGGCCATCACCACTCTGAACTCTACACTGAATACACACCACCCATAGCCAATATTTTGTACTGCTATAACACTATACTGTGAAATATTGCACATTTTGGCTTGACAACGTTTATCTTGCCGTTTTTGCTGTTTTAATTGTCATTATTTATTTATCTTGTACGTTGGAACTCCGCTCGGGCAGTGCGCCTGAAATTTTATTGTAAGTATTTACAATGACAATAAAGTATATTATTATTATTATTATTATTATTATTAGAGGGAAGATATCGGTTGAAAGAGAGGAGGGGCAGAGGCGAGGCAAGAGCTGGCAAGTGATAGATGGATCCAGGTAAAAAACAGCTGATTGGTGGATGAGTAAGGTGTGAAGAAAGAAGGGTCGAGATGGTAACTATGGCTGGAAGTGATTAGTGGAGAAAACAAAAGAGATACGAATGGCAGAATCTAATAAGAAAGGGGGAATGAAATGTAGTCAGAGGGAAGGATGGTGTGAAGACGGAACAAGGGGGATGAGGAGAGGAAGTAAATTGGGGACTCCGGACTCCGGGTGGGTGATGAACGGATAGAGGAAGAGAGGAAAGGAACTGGGCTGCAGGGAGTTGAAAGAGAGGAGTGCGGGGAGAGGGGGGGGGGGAGAGGGGGGGGTTGGACAGTGGAAAGAGCTGGATAGGAAAAGGAGCAATGGGGGAGAGGGGGGGTTACTTAATATTGGAGAATTAAAATGTTCATATTGTGTTGTAGGCTACGGATGTAGAGGCCACACTGAGAGCACTAAATGCAATAGACAAAGTTGGAGAGAGTTCTGTCTCACTTGTTTGAGTCCCTAAATAAAGGTGACGGAGGTACGAACATTGATAGCTAGATTTTCATGAACCCGGCCTTCTTATGAACCCAGCTTCCTCCCACACACACACCTTTCCACTCCCTTTCTACCCGCATCACCCAGTTCCTTTGCATTCCTCCACCCACTCATAATCCACACCCTACTCTCAGTCCTTATTCCCCCCCCACCCCCCATTCTCTTCTTCCCACTATCTCTCCCTGTGGTTTTACATTTCACTCCCAACCTTCCGTACTTATCATATTCTACCAATTGCATTATTTTACCCTCCCCACTTACCACCTTCAGCCTTGGTTATTACCTCTGGTTAGTCCCTGACTAGCTCGATGCATTTTATGCACACTTTAATAGGGAGAACACTGATGTGCCTTCCTGAGCCCCCATTCGCTGTTATGGTATTTGAGTCAGTCACAGAGGTCGACGTCAGAAGATCCTTCAGGGGGGATGAACCCTCGGAAAGCACCTGGACCTGATGGTATACCCGGTCGTGTTTAAAAAATCTGTGTGGACCAACTGGCTGGAGTTTTTACGGACATTTTCAACCTCTCACTTCTGAGGTCTGAGGTTCCCACCTGCTTTAAAGGGGCATCAATAATACCGGTGCCCAAGAAGGGCAAGGTGACGTGCCTCAATGACTATCGACCAGTGGCACTAACGTCTGTGGTGATGAAGTGCTTTGAGAGGTTGATTATGGCGCATATCAACTCCTACCTCGACAAGAACCTCGACCCACTGTAGTTCGCTTACCGCCACAACAGATCAACGGTGGATGCGATCTCACTGGCTCTCCACTCCGCTCTGGTCCACTTGGACAACAAAAACTCACATGTCAGGCTGTTATTCATTGTCTACAGCTCGGCATTTAATACCATCATCCCCTCCAAGCTGGTTACCAAGCTCTCAGAACAGGGTCTCTGCACATCACTCTGCAATTGGATCCTCGACTTCCTCATCCACAGACCACAGTCTGTCCGTATTGGTGGAAATGTGTCATCCTCAATAACAATCAGCACGGGAGCACCTCAAGGCTGCGTGCTCAGCCCTCTGCTTTACTCACTCTACAGTGGCTTGCAAAAGTATTCATACCCCTTGAACTTTCCACATTTTGTCACGTTACAACCACAAACGTAAATGTATTTTATTGGGATTTTATGTGACGCATAATTGTGGCGCATAATTGTGAAGTGGAAGGAAAATGATACATGGTTTTCAAATTTTTTTTCAAATAAAAAACTGAAAAGTGTCGCGTGCAAAAGTATTCAGCCCCCTTTATTCTGATACCCCTAAATAAAATCCAGTGCAACCAATTACCTTCAGAAGTCACCTAATTAGTAAATAGAGTCCACTTGTGTGTAATCTAATCTCAGTATAAATACAGCTGTTCTGTGAAGGCCTCAGAGGTTTGTTAGAGAACATTAGTGAACAAACAGCATCATGAAGCCCAAGGAACACACCAGACAGGTCAGGGATAAAGTTGTGGAGAAGTTTAAAGCAGGGTTAGGTTATAAACAAATATCCCAAGCTTTGAACATCTCACGGAGGACTGTTCAATCCATCATCCGAAAATGGAAAGAGTATGGCACAACTGCAAACCTACCAAGACATGGCCGTCCACCTAAACTGACAGGCCGGGCAAGGAGAGCATTGATCAGAGAAGCAGCCAAGAGGCCCATGGTAACTCTGGAGGAGCTGCAGAGATCCACAGCTCAGGTGGGAGAATCTGTCCACAGGACAACTATTAGTCGTGCACTCCACAAATCGGGCCTTTATGGAAGAGTGGCAAGAAGAAAGCCATTGTTGAAAAAAAGCCATAAGAAGTCCCGTTTGCAGTTTGCCACAAGCCATGTGGGGGACACAGCAAACATGTGGAGGAAGGTGCTCTGGTCAGATGAGACCAAAATTGAAGTTTTTGGCCTAAATGCAAAACGCTATGTGTGGCGGAAACCTAACACTGCACATCACCCTGAACACACCATCCCCACTGTGAAGCATGGTGGTGGCAGCATCATGCTGCGGGGATGCTTTTCTTCAGCAGGGACAGGGAAGCTGGTCAGAGTTGATGGGAAGATGGATGGAGCCAAATACAGGGCAATCTTGGAAGAAAACCTGTTGGAGTCTGCAAAAGACTTGAGACTGGGGCGGAGGTTCACCTTCCAGCAGGACAACGACCCTAAACATACAGCCAGAGCTACAATGGAATGGTTTAGATCAAAGCATATTCATGCGTTAGAATGACCCAGTCAAAGTCTCTGGCAAGACTTGAAAATTGCTGTTCACAGACGCTCTCCATCCAATCTGACTGAGCTTAAGCTATTTTGCAAACAAGAATGGGCAAAAATGTCAGTCTCTAGATGTGCAAAGCTGGTAGAGACATACCCCAAAAGACTTGCAGCTGTAATTGCAGCGAAAGGTGGTTCTACAAAGTATTGACTCAGGGGGGCTGAATACTTTTGCACGCGACACTTTTCAGTTTTTTATTTGTAAAAAAAATTGAAAACCATGTATCATTTTCCTTCCACTTCACAATTATGCACCACTTTGTGTTGGTCTATCACATAAAATCCCAATAAAATACATTTACGTTTGTGGTTGTAACATGACAAAATGTGGAAAAGTTCAAGGGGTATGAAAACTTTTGCAAGCCACTGTATACTCATGACTGCGTAGCCGAACATAGTGCGAACTCCATCATCAAGTTCACCGACGACACCACTGTTGTGGGACGAATCACTGATGGTGATGAGTCAGAGTATAGAAGTGAGATCGACCGATTGACCAAATGGTGCCAGCACAATAACCTAGCTCTCAACACCAGCAAAACCAAGGAACTGATTGTGGACTTTGGAAGGGGTAGGATAGGGACCCACAATCCCATTTATATCCACGGGAGACTGGTGGAAAGGGTCAAGAACTCCAAATTCCTGGGCGTGCATATTTACGAAGATCTTTCCTGGTCCCAGCACACTGATGCAATTATAAAGCAGGCACATCAGCGCCTCTACTTCCAGAGAAGATTACGGAGAGTCGGTATGTCAAAGAGGACTCTCTCAAACTTTTACAGGTGCACAGTAGAGAGCATGCTAACTGGTTGCATCGTGGCTTGGTTTGGCAACTTGAGCGTCCAGGAGCGGAAAAGAATGCAGAAAGTTGTGACCACTGCCCAGTCCATCATCGGTTCTGACCTCCCCACCATCGAAGAGATCTATCACAGTCGCTGCCTCAAAAAGGCTGCCAACATCATCAAGGACCTACACCATCCTGGCCACACACTCATCTCTCCGCTGCCATCAGGTAGAAGGTACAGGAGCCTGAAATCTGGTACATCCAGGTTCAGGAACAGCTACTTCCCCACAGCCATCAGGCTATTAAACTCGCCATCAATCAAACTCTGAACTATAACAGCCTATTGCACTTTATGAAGAAGGGTTTCGGCCTGAAACGTTGCCTATTTCCTTCGCTCCATAGATGCTGCCTCACCCGCTGAATTTCTCCAGCACTTTTGTCTACCTTCGATTATCCAGCATCTGCAGTTCCTTCTTAAACATTGCACTTTATCTGTTTATTTATGTGTATATATATGGTCTATGCTATATAGACACACTGAACTGTTCTGTACTTATGCTTACAATATTCTGTTTTGCTCGAGCAAGCAAGAATTTCATTGTCCTATCTGGGACACATGACAATAAACTCTCTTGACTTGACTTCTATATTCATGAACTTCTATGTTCTTCTCTTTATTCTTGAATATTTAGCATTATTTAATAGAACAACATTTGATATTCCTGTCATTTTGTGTTACTTAAAGCAGCTGCAGTTACTCTGAAAATTCAAAGATAAGCGCCACAAAGTCATTTGAAAAATCTGCCTGATTTCTCGTCAACTTTGTTGAAATACCGACGAATAATTAATGTAACCTTGAATTTGTTTAAACTACTTTTATTTTTCCACTGTTAAGCCAATTATTTATTTTTCAGATGATCAAAGGCACCTCCTGGGAACATGACCAGATGGATCATACTTTTTGATAAGATACAGGTCTCTCCCTTTGACAGAATTATAGCAAAATATTCAATGTGAGAAACTGATGCATCACATTGATGTTTGCCAAGGTATATAAAAATATTGGTGACCTCAGATACGGGTTGCAGTTATTTTAAGTATTAAATATAGTACATACATTTCTGGTTATAAATTTATCAAGTTTTGGCACTACCCTACACCCTTGCAACCTCATTGATGCCAAACCCGTAAAAAAAATAGGCCAGAAATTGCCCCCTAGGAATCTTAACTGACAATAATTATGTCTTTACACCATTATAAATTAACTTGCACTGGAATAGAAAAGACAACTTCCAGAAACTTTTGTTGGTAATTTGTCAAACAGAAACTGTAACTGCAAAAACCCTAAACATTTTTCAGCATGACACCATTACAGCAAAGTTTCTGAAAGGTGGGGGACAAAGCTTTGTCATCTAGGTTTAGGGACTAGATTACTGCAGTCCCATTTATTTATTGATCATCCATGATAACCAAACTGATACAGTGTCTATGTTTCTTAATTTACATACTTAATCTAATTAATACATTGTAATACTATTGAGGAAGATTCCAAATATTTGCACTACACTCCACAGTAATTATTATTATTAGCCTTTGTGCATTTTCAAAAGTCAAGATTCTATGCATGTTTAAAAAAAAAAAAATCTTTTACACTATGCAAGAAGCAGTAAAATCTCAAATGATAGACCTATAGCATTATCTGGGCTACTTTGTTTATGACATACACCTTTATTAAGGACTGCATGTAGGCAAGTTCAATGATGGTGAAATAAAGGTTAGATTTTCTACATTATGGATCTTGGTACACTCTTTCCCCTCACCCATACAATACAGGCAAGGCTTGATTCAAGCCAACAATTGTTTACTTTCAAACCTCTTGCAAGGTAATAGTAACGGGCCTGTCCCACTTAGGCGATTTTTCAGGCGACTGTTAAGTTGCCGGCAGTCGCCTGAAAAACTGGCAACTGGAACGGCGACTGTCAGAGTGGAACCCACACACACATCGCTTCCTTCACCAGCCTGTTATGCAGGCAGGGGACAAGGCAAGTGGGGGAAGCGCTGTCTGAGTGAAATTCACACGGTGCAAAGCCATGGTGATACAGACACATACCGCGATGAACAGGAAGGATGATGCTGTAATTAAGACGGCTTCACAGTGTACAGTAAGTCCTTTAAAAGAGAGGGGGGAGAGGAGGGGGGGGGAGAGTGGGGGGGGGGGGGAGGAGAGCGGGGGGAGGCGGGAGAGAGGGGGAGAAGGAGGGATAAGGAGTGGAGACAACGTTTAAGAAGCCAGAGATACACGGCTGCGAAGCTCGGCGGACATTTAACATTACCGGTCGGTTATCCTTGGTTCTGAAAACTACTGCTTACGTTTTTTTTCCAATGAGCCAATGAAATTCACCGATGAGCCACCGGCTACAACCTACGAGAACCTTCGACCTCCTGGCAGCAACCCACTAGGACCTCCTGCCGACCCACCTACGCCACGAGAATTCTCGCTACTCTCCATGCAGCTTCATTTTGGCAGCCGCTAATTTTTCAACATAATGAGGCCGCGATTAGTTCCCAGAATGAGGGAACTCCTCGCGACCATGAAGGCGACTCCCCCGAAACCACCCTCGAACATGTGGCGACCATGTGGCGACTGCATAGTCTCCTGTAGTCGCCTAAAAAGTCGCCTAAGTGGGACAGGCCCATAAGGTTAGTATTATTCCTTCAATTGGATTTGTCTTACTTTGTTCTTGGAGTAACCATTCCCTGTCACAAACATTGTTATTATACTTCCACTCCAGAAGTAGGCACAGTCAAATCATCTTTGCAAATAGTACAAGATCCTCTGTCCATGTTTTACTAAATCTTAAGCATCCAAGTCCAGTAATTTACCTGTACACTGGGGGTGGGGGGGGGGGGGGGGCGGGGCGACATAAAAAGCCTTACGCACAATACAAAATGTAAGCATGTCGTTAGAAACATAGAAAATAGTTGCAGGAGTAGGCCATTCGGCCCTTCCAGCCAGCACCACCATTCAATATGATCATGGCTGATCATCCAAAATCAGTACCCCTTTCTGGCTTTTCCCATATCCCTTGAATCCCTTAGCCCTAAGAGCTAAATCTAACTCTCTCTTCAAAGGAAAGAGGAAAAATGGCAATTTTGTCAGATAGTCTGTCAGTTGGACAGGAAAAATGACAAACATAATGTAGGTGTAATGAGGCAAACTTTAAAGAAATGGACGTACATCAAGAAGTGTATGTGCAGTAATCTTTAGGTGTATGTCCACATATCCTGACAGCTAGCAGGACAGATAGATAAGGTGTTTTTTTTTCTCTCTCTTTACCATTTTCCACCTTTTTGTTTACCTGTTTCTTTCTTCAGGCTTTCTTTACTATTTCACGAACTAACACTTTCACCACTTTTTACGATACTTTCTTTTCCCCTATTTTTCCTATCTTCATTTTCTGTTTTAGTGTTAAATTAAAATAAGTTGTACATGAACTGTAATATCTCAGTGTGTATTAGGTACATATGTACTACAATATCGTACTTGTAATAAAAATAATAAAAAAATAAAAATAAAAAAAGCAGATAGCATGCTTGTTTTTATTTATATGGCAAAGTGCACGTATCCTTGACTCCCTTAAATGGTACCCGGACGTGGCGCCAACGGACGAGTAGCCGAAGCAAAGAAGTCGAAGCCAAAGAACCGAATGGAAAGGAGGCCGAAACGTCAAATAAATGAAAGAGTACGAAGCCGAAACGTCAACGAACCGAAAGGATGGGACGCCTAAACGCAAACTAAACCGAAAGGGCGGACGCCTAAAAGCCAACTAAACCGAAAAGCTGCGTCACCTAAAAGCAAACTCACCGAATGGCCGCTCTGTCGAAACACTACCAACCAAAAGCCTACAAGCCAACGAACCGAATGCCGCTCAACAGAAAAGTCAACAACGGACATGACGTTGCTGGGGGGCGGGACTAGTCAAGCGATTGGTCCAGACACCCACGTCCATCACATCACTGTGGAGGGATGAACATTGTCCCACACCCGCCGCTCCACCCGACCCACAGAGGGTGGCCGTGGGAGGAGTGGGGGCTGTCCCGATGGATGCGCACCTTCGGCCGCTTTCAACTGGTGCTCGGGTTCAGATTGCCCAGTCACCTATGGTTTTTGTGGGAAAATGACCCCCACGCTCCCCTCCCCCTTCTCTCTCTCCCCTCTTCTCTCTCTCCCCTTCTCTCTCCTCCTCCTCTCTCTCCCCCTCTTCTCTCTCCCCCCTCTTCTCTCTCCCCCTCTCTCTCCTCCTCTCTCCCCCTCCTCTCCCCCTTCTCTCTTCTCTCCCCCCTCCTCTCTCTCTCTCTCTCTCTCCCCTTCTCTCTCTCCTCCGTCTCCACCGGTGGGAGCGTCCGCCCACCCAGAGTCACTGACCGCGATGCACCGCCATCGGACCCAACCCCCACAGCAGGGTGACTTCCCCACCCCCTCCGACCCCCGGACCCCTGACACCCACACTGGGTGATTCACCCCCACCCCGGCCGCAGGGACAGACGGCTCGGGGCAGAGTAAATCGCTTTGAAACATGGGACACACACACATTCCCTGGCGGGTCGATGACAAGTCTGCATGACAACGAACAGTTTTATCTCCTCCCATTTCCCTCTCTCCCCCCCCCCCCCCCCCCTTGACAACAAGAAACACGTTTTATTTATTACCGTCTCGTTGCTTGCGGAAGGCACACAAGCTCTCACGCACAAAACACCAGATAAACTCTTTTAACCGAAGATGGACCCAAAAAGCTGGTCCCTGGATGGAGTCAAGGGAGGAAGTATAAGGACAGGTATTACATCTCCTGTGGTTGCAGGGAAAGGTACCTGAGGAGGGAGTTGTTTGGGTGGGAAAAGATGAGTGAACCAAAGAGTTGCAGAGAGAGTGTTACATTTTAAACCTCTGTTCTCTCTTGCTTTTCACCATTTCAAACATACTCTGTTTATACCTTTGTGTTGTCAGCAACCATTGGTTTCTATCCCACATTTATGTTATTTATAAATATGTTGAAAAGTTTGAGACTCAACAAGGGCCATTACTCGCATCTAATATATTTGACTACCTGCCATTTGTCCCCCAATTTCATTTCCTGATCAGTCAATAATTTGCATTTAATTCCATAAGAGACCATTATCTAAAATTGAAGCCTATGAGAATCATTTGCTTTCTGACATCCACATAAATAACATGCATTAACAATTGGGTTTGGTAGACATGACTTATCCTTTACAAATGATCCTGGCTCTCTGTGATCCACTGAAAATATTACAAAATAGTAAGAATATGTAGAAGACAAATGGCCCCAGTTGTTTGTGTTTTACACAGAGAGTGAACGATATCTTCCATAGATTGTGGTAAAATGAGATATATCCACTGTATTTAAGAGACATTTAAGATACTTAAAATAGGAATGGCATAGAAGGATATGGTCATAATGTGAGATTCTCAGCACCGAGTGAGAAACTGAGAGGAAAGAGTACAGGAGATTTAAAAAAACAGCTGTTAGTGTCCAGGAGTGACTGCTCCTAGTGGTGTATAACAGGAAGGCATGCACTAGCGTAGTAGCACTATTGGGAGAGGCTGTGTGTGGAGGTGAAGTGCTGTGTTTGAGGGCAAGTGTTGAGGCTTTGGCTCAAGAGTCTTCGGTGACTACAAGATAATGAAAGAAATGTTTTTCTTTTGTGACTCTTCCTTAGTACAGTAGGGACAGCAATTAGGACACTGGATCCTACTCGAAAAAGGATGTGGGAAGTCAGGGTAACCTCCAGTGTCCTTGAGGACTGCATCTGTGGGAAGTGTCTCCAGATCAGCTCCTGGCTGATCAAGTGAGGGAACTGGAGTGCGACTGGATCAACATCAGGATTGTCCTGGAGATTGAGAGCGTCACAGATAGGAACTAGAGTCCCATTTGAAAATCACAATTAAATGCCATACTTTTGGGAAGCGAATTCTACAATCTACATAAGACTTCCCCATGCCTTCCTTTGAATCTTTTGGGAATAAATCTATGTTCTCCGGTTCTTAATCGTTTCATGAATGAGTTTCTCCTTATTTATTTTGCATTCCACTCTTCAACTGCATTTCTTTATTTTAATTTAAAATATCACTGTTATCTGTTTTAAGGGTTCATAAAATATACTCAAAATATACTCTCAAGCTATACTCGCAAGAGGAATCGAATATAGGAGCAAAGAGGTCCTTCTGCAGTTGTACAGAGCCCTAGTGAGACCACACCTGGAGTATTGTGTGCAGTTTTGGTCCCCTAATTTGAGGAAGGACATTCGTGCTATTGAGGGAGTGCAGCGTAGGTTTACAAGGTTAATTCCCGGGATGGCGGGACTGTCATATGATGAGAGAATGGAGCAGCTGGGCTTGTACACTCTGGAGTTTAGTAGGATGAGAGGATATCTCATTGAAACATATAAGATTGTTAAGGGGTTGGACACACTAGAGGCAGGAAACATGTTCCCGAGTTGGGGGAGTCCAGAACCAGGGGTCACAGTTTAAGAATAAGGAGTAAGCCATTTAGAACAGTTTAAGAATAAGGAGTAAGCCATTTAGAACGGAGACGAGGAAACACTTTTTCTCACAGAGAGTGGTGAGTCTGTGGAATTCTCTGCCTCAGAGGGCGGTGGAGGCAGGTTCTCTGGATGCTTTCAAGAGAGAGCTAGATAGGGCTCTTAAATATAACGGAGTCAGGGGATATGGGGAGAAGGTAGGAACGGGGTACTGATTGTGGATGATCAGCCATGATCACATTGAATGGCTCGAAGGGCCAAATGGCCTGCTCCTGCACCTATTGTCTATTGTCTATCTACCAGAGAGTAAGTTTGGACCAACTTTTCAATTTAAATTCTGACAACCATGTTTGAACAATGAACCAGCATTATAAATCTGATTCAACATATTTTATTTTCATGCAAGCTTCTTTTCATATTCCCGTTTTTCATACTCTTACTTTCTCTCCAGTATTCAGATTACGACAACCCATACGTACAATTAATAGACATCTTCCCATCTCCCCCCATGTCTGCCTTCCGCAAAGACCGCTCGCTCCGTAACTCCCTTATCAATTCTTCCCTTCCCTCCTGTACCACCCCCACCCCGGGCACTTTCCCTTGCAACCGCAAGAGATGCAACACTTGTCCCTTCACCTCTCCCCTCGACTCCATTCAAGGACCCAAGCAGTCGTTCCAGGTGCGACAGAGGTTCACCTGCATCTCCTCCAACCTCATCTATTGCATCTGCTGCTCTAGATGTCAGCTGATCTACATCGGTGAGACCAAGCGGAGGCTCGGCGATCGTTTGGCTCAGCACTTCAACTCCCCCTCCCATTCCGTATACGACCTCTCTGTCCTGGGTCTCCTCCATGGCCAGAGCGAGCAACACTGGAAATTGGAGGAACAGCACCTCATATTCCGCTTGGGGAGTCTGCATCCTGGGGGGCATGAACATTGAATTCTCCCAATTCTGTTAGCCCTTGCTGTCTCCTCCCCTTCCTCAGCCCTCGGGCTGTCTCCTCCCATCCCTCAGCCCTCGGGCTCCTCCTCCGCCTTTTTCCTTTCTTCTCCCCACCCCCCATCAGTCTGAAGAAGGGTTTCGGCCCGAAACTTTGCCTATTTCCTTCGCTCCATAGATGCTGCTGCACCCGCTGAAGTTCTCCAGCATTTTTGTGTACCTCCGTACAATTAATAGTCTGGGAGACCGACGGAGCTGCAGGCATCATCTGGCAACTGTGGCAAAATCTGTAGGGTTTAACTACACCTTGCCCCAGGTGGGCCCATGTTTTTATTGAAGTATATTGCAGGCCAGCTGCACTTCCAACGTGAACAGTTCAGGGTATAAACTGCTCTCAGGACGGAGCACTATCGAAACCTTGGGACGATCTGAACATTCCTCCTATTTTCGCTTGGTCTCGCCAATATACAGAGCACAGGCACGGCGATCGATTCGCTGAACACCTCCGCTCAGTCCGCCTTAATCTACCTGATCTCTCGGTTGCTCAGCACTTTAACTCCCCCTCCCATTCCCAATCTGACCTTTCTGCCCTAGGCGTCCTCCATTGTCAGTGTGATGCCCAGCACAAATTGGAGGAACAGCACCTCATATTTTGCTTGGGTAGCTTACATCCCAGCGATATGAACATTGACTTATCAAACTTCAAATAGCCCTTGTAGATGGTTTATGCATGCAACCAATCATATAGCTACCTCACCACTACTAACCCCGCCTTAAGTATCATTTATAATAACGCCTGCTTCTCCTTCTGCGCAGTACAGTAGCAGACTGGAGTCCGTGACTACTCATGCGTTGTTTAACTCTGTATACTTATTAAAGACTATTATAATGCTACACGTGTGTAATGACTATTTACATGGTGTCAGACAGTGACTACTCGCGTCTCCTGTTTATCGGTTTTTATTTATTTTGCTAAGTTTTTATTTTCATTTTGACAATGGCTTCCTCTTGCCGAAAGCCTGCTCAGCTCGTCTTCGATTCGGACATCACGGAGCGCTGGGCTACTTTCGAACTGGACTACTGCCACTACATGACTGTTGCTCATCGGAACGAGCCTGATGATGTCAAAGCCTCACTTCTTCTCAACCTTGCCGGCCCCGACGCCATGAGAAGAGCCAGGACCTTCAATTATGCCCCAGCGGTCCAGGGTGCCAACAATCAGGTACTGGTACCCATGGAAACTGCGGAAGACCCGCATGTACTGCTACGCAAGTTCGGGGAGATTTGTGACCTGCCCTCTAATCGTATTTTAGAGAGGGCGCGATTCTTTACTCGCAAGCAGTTGCCCAGTGAGCCGGTTGAGTGCTTCATCGCTGATTTACGCTACCTAGCCCAGAGGTGCAGGTTCGAAGCTATGACAGACCAGCTAACTAGAGACATTTTGGTGACAGGGATGCTCGATCAGAAACTGAGATCAGAGCTCCTCCGCCGACCCGATCTGACCTTAAACGAAGCCATGCATGCCTGCAGAATGGCTGAGGCCATTGACCCGCCAGACAGTCAGCGTGATTCGGACACTAAATCTATCAACCTGACTGGGTTCAATAGACCACGACCTCGATCTGATAACGCTCAATTTGTGCCTTGGCCCGGCCCCGCTTCTGGCGGTGAAACCCCCAAATGCCCGAACTATAACTACATGCATCACAGGCAGTCGCCATGCCCTGCCTTTGGAAAAACCTGCAACTATTGCAAGAAATTGAACCATTTCTCTGCTGCCTGTCGTTCTCATGGGAATGTGCCACGAGCTTCCAGACCTAACCTAAACATGCTGATGCAAGCTGATAAGTATGGTTCTCCGTCCTTGCTCGACGCTGCCCATGCTGACGATCCAATTATTTTGCATGGGGAGGCGAGTGTGCATTCACTCCTTCACGCACCTGGCCGGCTACCCGATCCAACTGTCCTGATAACTGTCAACAATTCCAGCTTTCATGCTAAGCTCGACACTGGGGCAAAAGTGAACGTAATGTCAATAAGCCTTATTAAGAAGATAAGGAATAATGAGCTAATGATTGCAGACCGGTCCACCCTGCACGCCTATGGAGGCGAGGTGCTGAGACCGCTGGGAAAAGCTACTTTCACTTGTGTGCTGCAAAAGACAACGCGTGCCTTGACTTTTTATGTTTTGAACTCTGACTGTGTGACTCTGTTGGGCAACCAGGCATGCCAGGATCTGGGCCTGGTGTCGTTTGACAGAACGGTCCACAAGGTGATGATATCGGTAGACCCGGTAAAGGAATACCCAGACCTGTTTAATGATGAACTGGGCAAGCTGCCTATTACCTACAAAATTGCTACTGATCCAAAGGTGCCACCTGTAATTCGTGCACCGCACAGAGTGTCTCACGCCATGAAGGACAAAGTCGAGTCCATGTTGAACGACATGGTCACCATCGGGGTGCTACCGAGCCCACCGAGTGGGTGTCCACCATGGTTGCCACGTTAAAAAAGGACAAGAATGAAATTTGTGTGTGTATCAACCCTAAAGACTTGAACCTTGCCATCAGGCGCCCCCCACTACCCCATGAGGACAGTTGAGGATGTTGCAGCCCAGGTCGGACAGGCCACCGTCTTCTCTGTCCTCGACGCAAAAAGCTTGTTTTGGCAGATACCACTGGACAAGGGGTCTTCAGATCTGACCACGTTTTCTACACCGTTCGGCAGATTCAAGTTCCTGCGAATGCCATTCGGCATCAACTCTGCCAGTGAGGTGTTCCAGAGGACCATGGAACAGCTGTTCGCTGGCCTGCCATGCACCATCATTGTTGATGACATCTTGGTCTACGGGAAAGACGTGGTGGAGCATGACCAGAACCTACGACGTGTCCTGGAGCGGGCACGACAGATAAACCTCAAACTCAACCCCAAGAAGTGCAGATTCCGGGTATCCGAGGTCACTTACGTTGGCCATGTCTTCACTCCTGCCGGACTCAAGCCCGATCCTTTGAAAGCTGCCGCTATCACTGAGATGCCGGCCCCCACCGACGTGCTCAGTCTACAGTGCTTCCTGGGCATGGTGAACTATCTTGGGAAATTTATTCCCAACCTCAGCGAACTGAGCTCGTCCCTGCGACAACTGACTAGAAAAGACACCGCCTGGGCCTGGTTCCCGCAGCACCAGCAGGCTTTTGATGCTTTAAAGTCTAAGCTGGTCAGCACTCCTACTCTGACGTTTTTCGACCTGAAGCACCCCATCACCGTCACCTGTGATGCCTCGCGATTCGGGCTCGGTGCAGCCTGCCTACAGTCCTCTGCAGATGGCTCCCTGCTCCCTGTCTCCTATGCCTCCCGTACCATGACCGACACCGAACAACGCTATGCACAGATCGAAAAGGAGCTGCTCGCCGTCGTTTTCGCCTGCTCTAAGTTCAAGGACTTTCTTTTCGGGAATTCTTTCACGGTTGAGACTGACCACCAGCCATTGGTGACCATCCTGAATAAGCCGATCCATGCCGCACCTGCCAGGCTGCAACGTATGATGATGCAGTTCCAGCGTTTCGACTTCACCATTGTCTACAAAAAGGGTACTGAAATGCACGTTGCGGACACCCTCTCTCACGCCCCTCGTGCTACCTGTGACCGACACCCCTACGAACAGGAAGACCTTCTGGTGCTAGGCGTTGACTTTGTCCCCACTAAGCAGCTTCAGTGCCTAGCCGAGCATACTGCCGCAGACCCCGCTCTGCAGCTACTTTCTTCAGTGATAAAAAGGGGTTGGCCGAGCAAGCGCACCAGTGCGCCCGCAGAGACACAGCCTTTTTTCCTGGTTCGCGACGAGCTAGTCATCCAAGACGGCGTTATTGTTAAGGGCCACAAGGTCGTGGTCCCCTCCTCCCTGTATGACAAGTACTATAGCATGGCCCACAGCGGGCACCCGGGCGTTGATGCCACGATCGCCCATATACAGTGCCAATTCTAATGGCCTGGAATGGCTAAGTAGCTGGTCTCGTCTTGCTCTACCTGCAACAGCCTTGCGCCCCACCAGCAAAGGCAGCCGCTTTTGCAACAACCCGCGCCTGCCCTGGCCTGGACCTCGGTGGCCGCCGACATTTTCGAGTGGCGTGATAAACACTACCTCGTCCTTGCTGACTCGTACTCGAACTGGTTCGAGGTTGACCTTATGACCTCCCTCACGTCCGAGATGGTCATCCGTAAGCTGAGGAAACATATTTCCACTTTCGGCTCGCCTGTCTGTTTACAGACCGACAACGGCGGGCAGTTTACCAGCCAGGAGTTCAAGAACTTTGCCAACAAGTGGAACTTCCTCCACTTCACGAGCAGCCCTGAGTATCCGCAGAGTAACGGCCTTGCTGAGCGGGCTGTCCGGAGTGTCAAACTACTAATGGAGCAAGCGCGCCTGGCGAATTCCAACTTTTACCTCGACCTCCTGAACCTAAGGAACATTTCCAGGGACGCAACCCTAGGATCATCTGCTCAGCGGCTGATGTCCAGAACAACAAGACCACCGATTCCGATTGCTCAACACAAGCTGCTGCCTCGAGTGCTACAGCCTGCCTCCGTCCAGAAGCGCATTCAGGCTAAGCATGACATCCAAAGACGGTCACATGATAGATCGTGCAAGCCTCTCGAGCCTCTGCTGCCTGGACAGGCCATTCGTCTACATACTGCTAGCGGATATTCCCGTCTGGCCACCGTGGTTGGCATTGCCGATGCGCCTCGTTCGTACCTTGTGGACTTTGAAGGGACTGTCTACCGCAGGAGTCGTCAGCACCTGCTTGCAGTACAGGAGCCGATCCCGCAGGCAGCCGGACCTTACGCTCCGCCGCTGCAGTTCCAGCCATCCGCTGCTGATCCCATTGCCGGCCTCTGCATGCCTCAGTCCCCTCGCGTGTTTTGTTCACCTTCGCATGGGTCACCCATTGCTAACCATTTTTCTAGCCCTCCTGCACGTTTGTCCCCCATGCCGCTTTCTGTTTCCCCTCCGGCTTCGTCGCCTCCGGGTTTGGGTCTTTCTGGTGAGGGGAGGGGAAGGGTTGATCCGTACGCGCTCGGGCCGTGTCAGCAAGCCGCCTGTTCGGTATGGTGATTTTGTTTAAGTCGTTGCCATAGTTATCCACCATGTTTAATCATGTGTTCATGTTTAATCTTCTAAGGGGAAGGATGTAGATGGTTTATGCATGCAACCAATCATATAGCTACCTCGCCACTACTAACCCCGCCTTAAGTATCATTTATAATAACGCCTGCTTCTCCTTCTGCGCAGTACAGTAGCAGACTGGAGTCAGTGACTACTCATGTGTTGTTTAACTCTGTATACTTATTAAAGACTATTATAATGCTACACGTGTGTAATGACTATTTACAGCCCTTGCATTCCCTCTCTTTCCATCCCCTCCCCTTCCCAGTTCTCCACCAGTCTTACTGTCACGCTGAGTTACTCCAGCATTGTGTGTACTTTCGATTTAAACCAGCATCTGCAGTTCTTTGTTACAAATAAAGACAAAAGGTTATTTATCTTAGAGCCCTAAGTATAAGAATCTGAGAGGACTCAGTGCAATACTGAACTAATACTGCACAGAGGTGCCATATTCTTAACGAGATCCCATGTTTTAACAGAGACCTATGCTTCAAGATGGCAGCAGCTGCAGATGGAGGAAAATAACGATGCCAATGAGGGGGCTGGGAGCATACCTGAGCGCATGGATTGGATGTGGCCCACAGCAGCATGGAGTGGCAGAGAAGATCCACACCATCGCCAGGCCGACCCCTGCAGCTCCAACAGAATGCTGCTGCCAGATCAACGGGGCTTTATGGCCAAGTTAAGGCTCTACATTTTTAACAACTTTGAACTTGAAGGATACAAGCAGCACCGGAAGTGTGGCAACTCTTGTATAATGCCTCAATGTAATCTACTATTCTTCCACTCTTGTACTTGCGTATGATTGTGCTCACATAGAGCAAGATTTTTACTAAAATGCATTCAAAAATGAATTTCATTGTGCCGAGGTACATGTGACAATAAAGTATCATTGAACATAAATAGACATTAGAGATCCATTTGCATTGTTTGGAAAAATGTGACAAAGAGTTCATAGCAATTTGCTAGCCAAAATGTATCCATTCATTCATATTTTTAAAACAAATCACTTGCCCTTTATCACATTACTATTTGTGAGAGTTTGTTGTGCATAATTTAACTGCCATGTTCCTACTTAATACAAATAATTAAAAATACTTCCTTGATTGTATAATAGTCAGGATCTCCAAAAGGAGCACAAAAAGATGTTACATAAATGCAACATGTTAGGCCACAACTTTTTATTTCCCTTTATTCAATGCTTAAAGAACCATTTCTGACTATTACTCAATGTTCTTCCCTTTTATTTGTTTGAGAATTATTAATATTGGTTTCTCCACCATTAATGCAACACCCCATACCTATAGTACCTTCAACACTGCCATCCAACCTGACTGGATCCTCCATCTATCTCTACAAAATCCCTTAATCTAATATTACCCCACACAAACTAGACAAAACACTAAATGGTACGTCTATGGTGATTAGCAAAGAATTCCATTCCCAAAAATATGAAATCTCACAACTATTACATTACCCTTTCCCTACTCTTCTCTTGTCTGTGTACTGCCTCCTGCTTCAAGGTGTCGTAATGAGCATTCTTTCTGTGATAATTAAACCCCATCATTATTCTCAGGGAACAGGTACATTACCCTGGCTGAAATAATTCCGTTTCAAAAGTAGAATTCTAATATTTTCCGTCTATTTGGTCTCCCCCATTTCTGTAGGCTATTGAGCACAGTCGGCCATTCAAATCCTGCTTCCCTCTACAAGGAGATAGATAGCTCGAGTGAGTTGTCCCAATACTCCCTGCTTCCTTACATCCCAAAGGGTCTCCCACTCACATTCCAGAATAATGAATATGGCCAAAGTTTCAAGAAGATAAAATCCAATTTACATGTGTTTGGTTAGAGCAGTCTCACTCTCCACAATCTTCCTTGTCTGCTATCTGAATGCACAACCTGTTCTGTTTAATGCTGTTGAATGCTCAACTAAGTCTAAATTATTTATATAAAATGTTTTAATTATTTATGTATTATATTTTTACTTAAACAGTCTAATGCAATAAGCGATGAAATATGGAACAATTTATTTAAATAAATACTCCTTCAAACATACACTACAAGATTGGAGGAAATCAAAAGCACTTTCTTCTCCCTCTGCACTGAGTTTCCTTCTGCCAAACTCTCAACTTAATCCTATTTAGGTACTCTGTTCATGACCTCTGTGCATTCAGCAGAATGTTTACTTTGAAAGTCTTCAGCCAGAGGTGATAGCTCTTCTTTCTGCTCATAATATTTACTTCCGAACCAGACAAACGGCAATAGTTGATTAACTTCCACCATCAGGCAATTTCTGTTAATATGCCATTTGCAATTCCAAGTTAAATATTAAAATCGGAACTAAACTTTAATTCAAGATATACTCACAAGCTATCTACCAGAGAGTACGTTTTGACCAACTTTTCAATTTAAATTCTGACAACCATGTTTGAACAATGATTTTTTTTTTACATTATTTTTTTCTTTCTTGAATGTATTTCGTATATTAATTTTATTTGACCGCAAATCCCTCCAAATATAGGGTTCATAAATAATTTAAAAAGTGAATTACACTTTGACAAAAGGTTTAGAAAAGGAAAAGAAGATTGATTTTAGTTGTTCATGTGACAATGAACAGCAGTGCAGATTTGATAGGTTGTTGCCAGCCTTTCTGTTGTAAAAAAACTAAACTGCAATTTTACATGATGTCCATAGCACTGATATTTTCCAGACAGCTGTTCAAAACAAATTTGCAGATGATTGATATTTAACCCTTAACTGCCTTACAGTAAAAAGAAGTGCCACCTAGCAATGTCCTAAAAATATCAAAATAGATTCCATCATAAAAGTTCGTAGTTCATCTATTCATAGTTAATCATGCTCATTTGTCAGTACAAGTTAGAAATCTTTTTAACATAATTTACAAAAGTAAGTGAAATGAATGGCTCCCTACCGCCAGCTGATTGTTGACATTCAGAATGAGTGCCCACATATCTGCACGTAACGTTGTTGGGCATCCCTGTCGAACGTACTGCTGGGCAGCAGCACTGTCCTTCTTAGACAAAACTAAAAGCAAAGAACATGTAAGCTTACAACGACAAACTTCCCCAACTCCAAACTATGTTTTACATTGAAACAGGCAATCGCTCTCTTAAACACCGATCAGAAAATATTAACTAAAATTTTAGCCCATAGATTAAGTTTAGTGATTCATAAATTAATACACCCTGACCAAACTGGCTTTATTCCAAAACACTACTCATATTATAATTTGAGACGATTATTTAATATTATATACTCAAACAGAATAGCTAATGTAGATTTAGCAGTCATCTCGTTAGATGCTGAGAAAGCATTCGATCAAGTGGAATGGCCCTATTTATTTTCGGTGATGGAAAAATTTCAATTGGGTGCGAAGTTTTGCACATGGGTTAAGCATTTATACGCTAACCCAACAGCTAGAATAATGACAAATCAAATGCTATCAACAAAATTTGATTTATCTAAAGGTTGCAGACAAGGATGCCCGTTATCATCGTTATTATTTGCCCTTGCTATCGAACCACTAGCAGAAAGAGTTAGAGCACATCCAGAAATATATGGGTATAATACTAAAAATACAGTTAATAAAATCTCTCTATACGCAGACGATGTATTATTATATATTACAAACCCAGAAATCAGCATTCCAAACTTGTTAAATCTTATAACTCAATTTGGTTTATTTTCGGGATATAGAATTGGAATAAAAGTGAGATTATGCCAATAACGGAACCTAATTCATATATATTGCAACACTCACCTTTTAGCATAGTTAATGAAAAATTTAAATACCTTGGAATTTATGTGACAAAGAAATATAACTCTCTATTTAAATCAAATTTCATGCCTTTACTTAATAAATTGCATAAGAATATTCAATACTGGAAAACACTTCTCATTTCAATGCTCGGTAGAATTAATGCTATAAAAATGTTTTTCCTTCCGCAATTGCTATACCTCTTTCAATCAATCCCGATATATCTCCCAAAAAAAATCTTTAAAAAAGTCAATTCTATTGTGACAAGTTTTATTTGGGATTATAAGTCACAGAATAAGCAAAAAACACCTATGTAAACCCAAGACCAAAGGAGGATTAGTTTTACCAATTTTTTTATTCTATTTTTGGGCAGTCAATGTCAAAAATATGAATTTTTGGTTGGAAGATATGGATCAACAACCAGATTGGTTAAAGATGGAAAAGGAAGATTGTTTGCCTTTTGAAATTGGTCCGATCCTGTTAGCTCCTACAAAACTGAATTTAAAAATCTATAGTGAAAACCCTATAATATATAGTGGAATTCGAATTTGGAAACAATTAAAAAAGACATTAAAATTGGATAATTTATCATTTTCTCTCCCCATTGCAAATAATCCTTCATTTAAACCCTCGGTGTTGGATAAAGGTTTTGTACAATAGAAAAATCATGGAATTAAAAAGATGGGACATCTTTATAGAAACGGTATTTTTCTTTCGTTTCAGGAACTACAACAGAATTATGGATTACACTCAAATAATTTTTTTAGATACTTACAACTTAAAGATTATGTTAAATCACATACACAAGAATACAGAACTAGAGAACCAGAGATTCTAGATGAATGTTTGAATAAACACCCTAATACAGATAAATTAATATCTTATATTTATAATATTCTTTTAGACAGTGAGACTCCGTCGACGGAATTATATAGATTAGCATGGGAAAAGGAATTAGCCCAACCTATAACAAAAGATATTTGGGATGAAAGTTTACAACATATACATCAATGTTCATTAAATGCCAGACACTCTTTAATACAATTTAAAGTACTACATAGATTGCATTATTCAAAAACAAAATTAAATAGAATCTTTCCTAATATCTCTCCTATTTGTGATAAATGCCAATACTCATCGGCTAATTTAACCCATACCTTTGTAAATTGTTTTATTCAATGGTACACAAAACATACTCACGTATAGATTATTTCCTGGTGGACACAGAATTAATCCCTCATACTTTTAACCCAACATACCATACAAATTCGATTTCAGACCATTCACCACTAACTTTCTTTTTAAAACTGGAAGGAATGTCTAAGAATAAACCGTTTTGGAGATTTAATTCTCACATCCTAAAAGATCCACAAGCGAGTATATATTTAAAAGAACAAATGGACGCCTTTTTTGAAATAAATGACACTCCAGATATATCGCCTACTGTATTATGGGAATCTTTTAAAGCATACATTAGAGGTATTATAATTTCATATCAAGCTTTTCAAAATAAAAAGAATAAGAATGAACATAGACAGTTAGAGGAACTTATTAGACAAATGGATATAGACAATGCTAAAGATCCATCAATAGATAAACATAATAAAATAATAATTTTGAAATTTAAATTAAATAAACTATTATCAGCCAAACTTATAAGACTTTTTCAAATTACAAAACAAGAGCACTTTGAATTTGGGGATAAACCGCATAAACCTTTGGCTCGCCAGCTAAAAAAACGAGAAAAAGAACATACGATCCCAAAGATTAAATCAGATAGAGGGGAATTATTAACCATACCGAAGGATATTAATAAAAGATTTGCGCAATTTTATGAGAATTTGTATACATCTAAAACGACAACTGACTACAAAATTACAGAGTTTTTGGATAATTGTAAGCTTCCAAAGTTGGAGTTGAAGGAACAAGAGGAACTGGGAGCACAAATCTCAATTAAGGAATTAGAAGATACAATAAACTCATTAAAGAATGGAAAAACACCAGGTCCTGATGGATTTACTAATGAATTTTATAAAAGCTTCTACGACAAAATTATACCACGATTACAAAAAATGTACCAATATGCTTTAAAAAAACAAATATTACCTGATACACTAGCTGAATCAACGATCACACTAATATTTTAAAAAGACAAAGATATAGAAGAACCGGGTTCATATAGAGCTATAGCATTGTTAAACACAGATCAAAAAATATTAGCGAAAACACTAGCTAGAAGATTAAGTAAATATATTAGTAAACTAATAAACCCAGATCAGACTGGGTTTATCCCTAAAAGATACTCATCTAATAATATGAGACGTCTACTCAATATAATGCATTCACATAAATCTGAAGAACAAGAATTATCAATCATCTCGTTGGATGCTGAAAAAGCATTTGACCAAGTAGAATGGAATTATATGGATAAAGTATTACAAAAATTCCAACTGGGAGAGAATTTTATTTTATGGATTAAACTATTATAGATACATAGATACATAGAAAATAGGTGCAGGAGTAGGCCATTCGGCCCTTCGAGCCTGCACCGCCATTCAATATGATCATGGCTGATCATCCAACTCAGTATCCCGTACCTGCCTTCTCTCCATACCCCCTGATCCCTTTAGCCACAAGGGCCACATCTAACTCCCTCTTAAATATAGCCAATGAACTGGCCTCAACTACCCTCTGTGGCAGAGAGTTCCAGAGATTCACCACTCTCTGCGTGAAAAAGTTTTTCCTCATCTCGGTTTTAAAGGATTTCCCCCTTATCCTTAAGCTGTGACCCCTTGGCCTGGACTTCCCCAACATCGGGAACAATCTTCCTGCATCTAGCCTGTCCAACCCCATAAGAATTTTGTACGTTTCTATAAGATCCCCTCTCAATCTCCTAAATTCTAGCGAGTATAAGCCAAGTCTATCCAGTCTTTCTTCATATGAAAGTCCTGACATCCCAGGAATCAGTCTGGTGAACCTTCTCTGCACTCCCTCTATGGCTATAATGTCCTTCCTCAGATTTGGAGACCAAAACTGTACGCAATACTCCAGGTGTGGTCTCACCAAGACCCTGTACAACTGCAGTAGAACCTCCCTGCTCCTATACTCAAATCCTCTTGCTATGAAGGCCAACATACCATTCGCTTTCTTCACTGCCTGCTGCACCTGCATGCCTACTTTCAATGACTGGTGTACCATGACACCCAGGTCTCGCTGCATCTCCCCATTTCCTAATCGGCCACCATTTAGATAATAGTCTGCCTTCCTGTTTTTGCCACCAAAGTGGATAACCTCACATTTATCCACATTATACTGCATCTGCCAAACATTTGCCCACTCACCCAGCCTATCCAAGTCACCTTGCAGTCTCCTAGCATCCTCCTCACAGCTAACACTGCCCCCCAGCTTAGTGTCATCCGCAAACTTGGAGATGTTGCTTTCAATACCCTCGTCCAGATCATTAATATAAATTGTAAATAGCTGGGGTCCCAGCACTGAGCCTTGCGGTAGCCCACTAGTCACTGCCTGCCATTGTGAAAAGGACCCGTTTACTCCTACTCTTTGCTTCCTGTTTGCCAGCCAGTTCTCTATCCACATCAATACTGAACCCCCAATACCGTGTGATTTAAGTTTGTATCCTAATCTCTTATGTGGTACCTTGTCGAAAGCCTTCTGAAAGTCCAGATACAACACATCCACTGGTTCTCCCCTATCCACTCTACTAGTTACATCCTCGAAAAATTCTATAAGATTTGTCCGACACGATTTACCTTTCGTAAATCCATGCTGACTTTGTCCAATGATTTCACCACTTTCCAAATGTGCTGCTATCCCATCTTTAATAACTGACTCTAGCAGTTTCCCCACTACCGAATAATAAACCTACAGCTAGAATATTAACTAATAACATATTATCCTCGAAATTTCAACTATCAAGGGGAAATAGACAAGGATGCTCATTATCACCACAGTTGTTTGCTCTCATAATTGAACCGTTAGCAGAAAAAATTAGAACACACCCAGATATCCATGGGTATAATACTAAATATTCAAATAATAAAATATCTTTATACGCGGATGATATATTACTGTACATTACAAAACCTCAAATTACTATACCAAATATATCAAACTTAATTGAGGATTTTGGATCCTTTTCTGGATATAGAATAAACTGGAATCAAAGTGAAATTATGTCAATAAAACCAAAAGACTCAACACATCTTTTAAAATTCCCTTTTAAAATAGCTACAGAAAAATTTAAATACTTGGGAATCGAAATCACTAGAACATATCAAGGCATGTTTAAAGCAAATTTTGATCCCTTACTTAATAAATTAAATACACTAATTAAATTTTGGAAAACGCTCCCGATGTCTTTAATAGGCCGAATAAATGCAATAAAAATGATCTTTTTACCACAAATTTTATACCTATTTCAATCGATTCCTATATACCTACCAAAGAAGTTTTTTTTAAAACTGGATTCAGACATTACGAATTTTATATGGGACCATAAATCACATAGAATACAAAGAACACACTTGAACAAAGCTAAAGTATTAGGGGGCTTAGCACTCCCTAATTTCATGTATTACTATTGGTCAGTAAATATTAAAAATATGATTCAACTGATGGACAACTCTGCCCAGCAAGTGGACTGGATTGTAATGGAGGGAGAGGACTGCTCCTCTGGAATCATTGGAGTGATCCTTCTCACACCAATGAAACTGAATAACATAAATTATAACAAAAACCCAATTATACATAGCACAATTAGAACTTGGAAACAAATAAAACAAAATTTAAAATTAAGAAATGTATCACTTTTATCTCCCATAATTAATAACCCTTCATTCAATCCCTCTATTACAGACAAATCTTTCGTACAATGGGATAGACTAGGAATTCAAACGTTCGGTGACTTGTACGAAACTGGAAAATTACTATTATTCCAACAATTACAAATAAAATATAAACTCGGAAATAATCAATATTTTAAATATTTTCAAATATGTGACTATTTGAAAAAATATACAAAAGATCATCATAATACCTCAACAGATGTATTGGAGGAAGCAATGCAGATAAAAGCTGAATCAGCAAACTTAATATCATATTTGTATAATATTATTTTAAATGTAGAAATACCATCTACGGAAGGTATTAGAAGAGACTGGGAACAAGAATTAGCTATTAAAATTTCAAAGGAAAGGTGGAATGAATATTTATTAAACGTGCATAAATGTTCGATTAATGTAAGACACACTTTAATACAATTTAAAATTTTACATAGATTATATTATTCTAAAACTAAAATCTATAAAATATTCCCAAATGTATCGTCAATTTGTGATAAATGTCAATCTCAAGAAGCTACTATAGCGCACTCATTTGTTTTCTGTACAAAAATTCAAAAATTTTGGATTGAAATTTTTGAAATGTTTACAAAATTATTTAAAATTAAACTGATACCCAAAGCAGAATGGATTATCTTCGGAACAACGGAAGATAGTCCAGAACTAAATGTGTTCCAAAAGAAATTAATAGACTATGGGTTAATAACTGGAAAAAAGTTAATCCTAAAATTCTGGTAAAACGCTCCAATACCAACTATAAACATGTGGATTTCAAATATGTTCGAAACATTACACCTAGAAGAGATAAGACTCCTCCTGGCAGGTAAACCAGATCACTTCCACCTGACGTGGTCTGCATTTATAGAATTATTACAAGTATAGGGTGCAAAAGTACTAAAAAAAAAACTGGTCAGGTAAAGGGGGATGAAAGCTGGAGAGTTGGTATGTCCCATTTGCGTGATGCTTACAAAAAAATATCTGTTTTTCTCTTTTCCCTCTTTCTCTTTTTTCTTCTTTTTTAGGGTCTATTTCTTAACTCTTTCCTTTTGTGTTTAATTTCTTTCTTATAGGGTCTTTGTCTTTTGTTTTTGTTTTTTTTGTTGTCACGTTTTTTACACCTTCACTTTTTTCCTTCACTTTCTTCTTTCTCTCAATCTTATCCTTTCCCTTTATTAGTGTAGAAAATAAACGGAGTACATTAATTGTAATAAGATATATGTGATGAGTACTAGTGTAATTGGTTGTAATGTAATGTACTTCTAATAAATAAAATAAAAAAATAAAAAATAAAAAAAAAATTAAAACGTTTATTTATACCTCTTATACATTTGGGAACAGAGTGCAAGAAAAGGAAACCAAAACGAGGGTAGGTACCTCAAATTTCACCAATATGATTTCTGGGTATTAAGGTTTAGATAAATTCCGTGATTCTACGAGCATGACAGTATTTTTCCAATAGGCAAATGCATTCACCAATCCCGATTCAAATCAAATTTGTTTCAAGAGGTAGCATTCAGAAATACATTGTGCATACTTTGATACAAAACAATAAATGTCAAATTGCAAAATATTAATTTTGGGCATAAAGATGCCAGAGATCATGGTCCATATTGATATTTATAGCATGGGCAGGAAGAGAGACAAGGTGCTGCGGCAAAGATAATCTAGGGAATTGGCAAAAATTAAAACACAGGAGTTCTAGGGTTATAATCTCAGGATTACTTACTGTGCCATGTGCTAGCGAGACAAGCAATTGGAAGATTGTACAGTCAAATGTGTGTCTGAGGGGTTGGTGCAGGAGGGCAGGTTTCAGGTATATTGATCATTGGGCTCTCTTCCAGTGCAGATGGGATCTGTACATATAGAGGTTGCATTTAAACTGAAGGAGCACCAATATATCATTGGGAGGTTTACGAGTGCAACTTGAGAGGATTTGCACTAGCATGGCAAGGGTGTGCAAACCAGAGCAGAGATCAGCAAGTGAAGGGATTGAAGGAGAAAGTAGAAGTCAGGTCAAGTAGTCTGAAAGGAAAAACAGGTGAGGCCATTTTAAGACAGGCATGGGCAGAAGTGTATTTATTTCATTGCAAAGAGTATTATGGGGGAGGCAGATTAACAGATGAATTTAAAGCATGGATTAGTACATAGACCTGTGATGTTGAAGCCCTTAGAGAAACATGGTTTACAAAAAAAGCAGGACTGGCAACTTGTAGATAAATAAAAGCAATGAACCTACATGTACACTTGTATTCAGATGTTTCACACGTGCAAGTGACAGATGTAAAATGAGATGGGTGAGTTGCACAACTGATCATGGTAATTGGCACAGCGTCACTTACCGAGGACATCCTGGAGGACTCACCCTGTGAGGCAATGTGGGTAGAACTCAGGAATGAGAATGGTGCAATCACTATGATGGAGTAATACCACAGGACTCCCAATAGATAGTGGGAGACAGAGGAACACATATGCATGCTGATAATAGAAAGATGCAAAAGCAACAGCATACTGTACTTGGTAACTTAAATTTCCCCAATACTGATTGGGATTCCCTCAGTGCCAGAGATGTAGAAGGGACAGACTTTGTTAGGCGTACCCAGGAGATTTCTTGGTACAGTATGTAGATAATCCAAAGATAGGCACAAAATGCTGTAGTGGGTCAGGCAGCATCTCTGGAGAAATAAGGGCGATTTTTGGGTCGGGACCCTTCTTCAATCTCTTCTTCTTGAGTTATTCCAGCAATTTGTGTCCATCTTTGGTATAAACCAGCATCTGCAATTATTCATTTCTACATGTAGATAATCAAACCTGGAAGGGGCCAGACTGGACATTGCATTGAGAATTGAGAATTACCAGGTTATTGGAGTTTCAGTCAGAAAGCATTTTGGGAACAATGATCATATCTCTAGGTTTTCAAATAGTTTTAAAGATGAAATTGGACCTCGGGGAAAGTGCTAAATTAGGGTAAAGCTAATTACAGCAGTATTAGGCAGGAGCTAGGAAGAGTCAAATGTGAGTGGCTAAGCAGGCCAAGTCCACATCTGATGTGTGGAACTATTAAAAGCCAGCTGGTTGCATTTGTGAGGAAGAAAGAAAAGGATAGCAAAGTTTAGGAACTGTAGATAGAGATATTCTAAATGTAATCAAAAAGGGAAAGGAAGCTGAAATTGTACAGGGAAGACAAAGGAAACAGGAAAAATAAAACAGGTAATCAGGAGGGCTTAAAGGTGCTATGAAATGTCCTTGGCAAGTAGGATTAAATAGAAACCCATGTCCTTTCATACATTCATTAAAAACAAGAGGTAACTAGGAAGAGCGTTGAAACATTCAGGGATAAAGGAGGAATTTATACCTGAGCCAAAGAAAATGGGTGAGATACTAAATGAGTACTTTGCATTTGTATTCACCAAGGAGAAGAACACGATGAATATGGTGGGAGGGGTTTACTGATATTCTAGGGCATGTTGATATCAAGAAGGTGGTGGTGTGGTGGTGTGGTTGAAGAACATTAAGGTGGATAAATCCATAGGGCTAGATGGGATACATCCCAGGCTATTGAGAAAGGCAAGAGAGGATATGGCTCGGGCCATGATAGAGATCTTTGAATTCTCTTTAGCTGCAGGGAAGGTCCCAGAGAACTAGAGAGTTGCCAAATATTGTTCCTCTGTTTAAGAAGGGTAATGGTGTAGGAAGAAATCAGGAAATTATAAGACTAACATTATAAATTATAATTATAACATTAGGAATAGGGAAAACACCAGTTGCCGACGATGGCTGCCTAGCCAACGGTCTGTCTGTCTTTTCTTTCTGTATTGGTTTTTTTTTGTTAAAAGTATGTTTTAGTGTTTCTTGGTTTGATTTGTGTGGGGATGGGGGGGTTTTGGGAGAAACTTTTTTCAATCTCTTACCTCGACGGAGATGCGATTATTTTCTGTGTTGTATCTCCATCCCCCATTGTGGCCTAACATCGTGGAGCGGTGTGGCCTTTCCTGGAGACTGACCGGTGCTTCAACGCAGGTGCGGCGCGGACTTACCATCGTGGAGCTGCGATCCCCTTGCCGGGGATTGACTGTGGACTTTAACATCTTGGAGCCCGGTCTAAACATCGCGGACCATGGTTATAGACCGAGTTGGGGCTCCAAACCATGGTGAGTTTCAACTGTCCCGACGTGAGAGTTTCATCACTTCGACGCGAGGGCCTCGGATCGCCGACTGCGACTTTGATGGCCCCGACCGCGGATGGTTCGACAGCCCCGACCGCGGAGAAGAAAGAGGGAGAGATTGGAATTTATTACCTTCCATCACAGTGAGGAATGTGGGGAGCCACTGTGGTGGATGTTTATGTTAAATTTTATTTTATGTGTCTGCGTGTCTTATTGCTTTTCACTTGGTGTGGCCGTATGGCAACCCGAATTTCACTTTACCTTAATTGGTACATGTGACAATAAACCCATCTTGAATCTTGAAATTGAAGATCCTATTCACGTCTGGAAATGGGGGGGGGGGGGTGATTTAAGGAACATCTAAGAGGTGTTTTTTATTACAGCTTTAGATATCTGGAAGATGTCTCCAGGAGCAGTGGTGGAAGCAGATACAATAACAATGTTTAAGAGGAATTTAGGCAGACAGGTGAACAGGCAGGGAATGGAGGGATTATAGATCACATGCAGGCAAATATGCAGTTGAAATTGGCATCATGGTCGCCAGACATAGTGGGCTGAAGGGCCTATTCCTGTGCCATACATATCTATGTCCTATCCTGTTATCCTGTCAGTAATTTGAACACATGATTAGATGACTGAAAGCCACCTTTACCAGGCCCCTTCCATCCATTCATCACAGTTGCTTGCATACTTTAAACTACCTGTTCACAAACAACTTGTAAATCAATACATTTAATTAATTTCTGATATTTTCAGTTGGTTCTCACCTTTTTGCCCAAGACGTATGTACTCAATTTCAAAAGGTTCTGTAAGAGAATTTTCAATTACAGAATTATATCAATCAGAAAAAGTATAATATATCTGTCATAACATCATCCAGCCATCTAGCAAATATTTGAAAGTTAGGAGTTTGTCAGATTTTCATTTTATCTGTACCAACGAATGGCAGCTGTTTTGAAGAAAAGTATTCAGGATTTAAACCTTTGTGCCTCCCCTTTGTTGGCGCAATTCAAAATTCTACCCAGTGTTCTTCTCCTTAAAATATATCATGCTCCAAAGAACACAAAGTAGGTAAATCTCTTCAAATGCTGCTCCCTATTTCTTCAGTGCCAACCTTATGTATGGCTCCTCATTATCATTACCTGTTCCCTGAAAGAAAAAACACTGCATCTTATTTATAACTCGTGTTTTCATCCCCAGTATTATCTCTTGTATCCATGATGTTTGCACCCAGTGGCTTTAACGCATCTTAATTGGGCACCCAAACCTTGCCCTTACCAATACTTTATTTTAATTTAACGTTTACCCAATTCCCTATATTTGTGGAACTAGAGAAGCTGCAAGAAACAAACAGCTTTCCATTGAACGATATTTTGTAAAGTCCATGTATTAACCTAAAGCCCAAATCAAATATTGCATGAAACAATTCTGGCAGTCAAAAGCAATCAATCAAAACATTGTTACAGCAAAACCCAAAACACCAGAATACTGAGACATTTGATCTGCCAAAGTAAATAATAATAATGGAATTTTGCCCATACATTGTAAAGGCTGATCATTTATTCAGGCTCACCAGTAAGGTTTTGCACTATGGACTTGCTACAAAACTGCCACCAAAATTTGGATGTAAAAGAGATAAAAATTAATAAGCGAGTTCGGTATTCCGACTGCGCATGCCCAGGTCATAGGTCACTCGCCATAAACATTGTTGGTAGCAGAGCATACAGACCTTCATTTCATCCGTATTTTCCAGCTTTGATTCCTCTAGGTATGAAAATACTGCTTTCAAACTACGAATTAGTTGTATTTATTGTGCCTTTGTATAAAGCTATAATGATTTTG
The DNA here is from genome assembly GCA_038087875.1 of Malacoraja senta. Classification (NCBI taxonomy): domain Eukaryota; kingdom Metazoa; phylum Chordata; class Chondrichthyes; order Rajiformes; family Rajidae; genus Malacoraja; species Malacoraja senta. The sequence continues at coordinate 331,796,326 of CM075977.1, forward strand.
TCGTTTTTATTGCTTAACAAGACTAAGAGGGACCCGTTGGGTCCCAGTAACACAGGAGGCCTGGTCCCCCAACGCAACCCATTCTCCAAAGCAATATTCCACCGCTCACACGTTCCCCCCACGCAATATTCCACCACTCACCCATAGACCCTAACTGCACAGGCATGGCTCATGTCCCCTCATCCCCGATGTTTTGGGGCGGAGGGATGTGCGGGCGGGAAGGTTGTGGGGGGGGACGGGTGTGTGGGCGGGGGGAGGGGTGTGTGGGGGCTGGTGGAGGGCTGTGTGGGGGGGACGGATGGGGTTGTGGGGGCTAGCAGAAGGGTTGTGGGGGCGGGGGAATTTTGGGGGGTTGTGGTGGCGGGGGGTTGTGGGGGTGGGGGGGTTGTGGGGGGGGTGTGGGGGAGGGGTGTGTGTGTGGGGGGGAGGGGGGGGTGTGGGGGAGGGGGGTGTGAGGGCAAGGGGATGGGGGGGTGTGGGGGAGGGGGTGGGTGTGTGGCGGGAGGGGGTGGGTGTTTGGGTGGGGGGGGTGTGTAGGCAGTGGGGTGGGTGAGTGGGGGGATGGGTGTGTGGGCAGACGGTGGGTGTGTGGGCGGGGGGTGGGTGTGTGCGCGGGGGGTGGGTGTTTGTGGGCGGGTCGGTGTGTGTGTGGGCGGGGCGGTGTGTGGGCGGGGGGGTGTTTGTGTGCGGGCATGTGTGTGGGCGGAGGGTGTGTGTGTGTGGGCGGGGGGGTCTGTGTGTGGGGGGAGGGGTGTGTGTGTGGGGGGAGGGGTGTGTGTGTGGGGGGGAGGGTGTGTGGGCGGGGGGGGGAGTGAGCTCGGAGAAAAGACGGGGAAGAACCATGGGGGAGATGGGGGCATCACGGGGGAGGGGAAGGGAGGGAGGAGCCAGCGAGGGGGACCAGAGGGGTAGTGGCTGGAATTGGCGGTGTGATGGGGACTCACAGCAGGCGCTGGTTGCTGGTTGTTCTCCGTCCGGATCAGAGTCCCCGCTTTCCGTTTGGTGACATCGGCGACATCCCCGACTCTGGGCTGGGTCTCCGACTCAAGGCTGGGCTGGGCCTCCGACTGGGCTGGGCTGGGTTTCCGACTCTGGGCTGGGCTGGGTCTCCCATGCTGGGTTGGGCTGGGACAGGTCTCCCATTGGGTGGAAGATTGCAACCTTCACGTGGTCCGCCCTGTTTCGACTAATGCAATTAACTCGACGTGCACAAACGGAAGATCAAATAGAACAAGTTGTCCAACAACTTTAGGCTGTGCACGCCACACGAAAGAAGAAGAAAGTCTCCCATGCTGGGCTGGGCTGGGTCGGGTCTCCGACGCTGGGCTGCTTGGGGCTGGGCTGCTTCGGGTCGCTTCGGGTCCCTCCGAAAATTGTGTCCGGTTGGAAACCTCCGCTGGCCATCCTCAGCTCCAGTAAAGACGCGATGGTGCAGGAAGGGGCGGACCGTCCCGGGGAGTGTCAGGGGAAGAGACTAATCTGCGCGGCGCTGACTGGCAGGAGAAGAGATCGATCTGCACATGCAGGGTTTTTAAGATTTTTAAACCTCGCTAACTTTTACGATAATCAACCGATCGGAATGAAACTTGGTACACTCCAAAAAACAGGAGAACGGTGAGTGAACTGGTGAAAAATCGTACCGCTATCGCAAACCGTTTTTGCGCAAATAGAAAGACTGCCAAATCGGAAGATAACAAGATCAGAGTTTTAGTTATGTATAGATGCTTCGGTGAGTGAGCAAGGTCGTGCTGCTGCGTGGGGTCGGGGTCCGTGGTCGGGGTCGGGCGCAGGTCTCCGGTGCTGTGGGCGCTGTTGAGTTGCTGCTGGGCCGTCCCCGTTCCCTCCTGGGTGTCCTGTCCCTGTCCGGAGGCGGCCGGAGGTGTCGGGCTGGGATTGCAGCAGGCTGGGGACCGTCGGCTGTGCCTCTCTCCTTGCCAGTGGCTATCGGTTTGCCGGCAGGGCCCGAGCGCCGGTCATCGGCGGGGATGCACATAGGGTACTGCGGTGGCTTGGCAGGTCAGACAACATCTCTGGAGAAGGGTCTTGACCCCCGAAACGTCACCCATTCCTTTTCTCCGGAGATGCTGCCTGTCCAGCTGAGTTGCGGCAGCACTTCATGTGTATCCCCGTTGATAGCTGGTGCTCTGCTTTCGCTGGCGCTGGGGGGGTTGGCCTGCGGCCGCAAGGTGGGGCGGGAGCCGGCCCATTGGTGAGCAGGTTCCTCGGGAGTAGGAGCGGGGTTGGGCTGGAGTTGGCGCATCATCTCCGCGCTGGCTGTGGACCTGGGGCCGCTGGTGTCCCGTCGGTCCGGGGTCACCGCACCTCGAGTGGGGATGGGACACTCGGGGGGGGGGGGGGGCGGGCGGGTCGGTCCAGAGGCGGTTCGGTTGCACTTGTGGCGCCAGGGACCCGGGTTCGATCCTGGCTGCGGATGAGGCGCGGGTTTGTGCGCGCTCTCCCGTCTCCCACTCGCATCTGCCCCCTCTCTCTCGCTGTTACACCCCACTCTCCTGGCACCCCCGTTCCTCAGATTAAATACATTTTTACACATAAATTCTGAATAAAGATAAGAATTTATACACAGTTTCTTCACCCAGCATCACTGCTGCATCACTATGCTGCCCTGTTAGTCCCTCTGTAATCATCCTGTTAAAATAAAGTCCCCAGAATGAGTAATTCCTAGAAACTCAAAAAGCATTTAATAATTACAAAAACTCACCAGGGGAGATCTGCATCGAATCATCAATCCCAAGTTGCTCGTAATTCAAACCAAGTTCAGTGTATAAATTTCTCTTCCGAGAGTAAAAAGAGAAAAACAAATTAAAGCATGTATATCTATGGAATGCATTCTATTTATATTTAAATGTTTACAAAACATTTTCATCAGCCATATTTAAGGAACCATAATGTTTTGGTGCTACAACATATTACATCGTTGAGTAGCAAATGTTGTTCCAGAGTCTTGTTCCAAAACTTTATAACCTGCAAGTCAATGTCTATAAATATGGGGGCAAGTCAGTTCATGGCAGATTGATGGAACAATACTCTGTTACTCAGGCATATTCTGCACCAAGAGACATTTCAAGGCAAGTGACCCTTGGAAAAAGTTACCAGGCTCCTTCCCAGCCAAGAAACCACACACAAAAACGATATTCATAACATACACCAGTTGTAAATGTTTCCAAATTAAAACAACTAATCCAAAGAAATTCAATGGCCAAGACTTCAGGTTTAGCAACAAACAAATGGCAATTACCAAAAGGCTTAAATAAAATGGCTGATGAAGAACCAACCCTTTCTTTCAAAGCTAGACACTGCTATCCATAAATATACCATATCAACATATTTGAAAACAAGACAGTTGGGCCCAAGTTAAATAGAAATAATTGGCAAAACTCTTCTGCTGATGGAAATGTCCAAAGGGCGGCACGAGTTGCTGCCTTACAGCATTTACAGCGTCAGAGAACCGGGTTCGATCCCGACTACGGGTGCTGTCTGTATGCAATTTGTACGTTCTACCCGTGACCACCTAGGATTCCACCGAGATCTTCGGTTTCCTCCCACACTCCGAAGACATACAGGTTTGTAGGTTAATCGGCTTGGAAAAAGTGTAAATTCTCCTTAGTGTGTGTGGGGTAGTGTTAATGTGCGGGGATCGCTGGTCGGTGCGAACTCAGTGGGCCGAAGGGCCTGTTTCCGCGCCGTATCTCTAAACTAAACTAAAACAAAAATAAACAATAGGAGACTTCAAAATGAAATATTAAGAGAGATGCTATGAGGTTGGTTGAATGGTTAAGTTTTGAGAAAAGTTTTAGAGAATGGAATTCCAGAGTTTGCGATCAGCAATTTCTTTCTCACAACCCCAAAGTAAAAAATAAATAACTGTAATCCAAAGCAAATGAAACTGCCCAATAATTGGTAACGTGCTTTCAAAAAATCACAATAATTGTTTTAACAATGTGAAATGCTCCAATAAATTGGTGGAGAGCTGAAAGTTTGTCCCAATTATTGAAATGATGCTCTGCTTATAAAGTCACAAAACTTGCATTTAAAGGCTGTATTATAAAAGCTCTCACATTAATATCAGTTTCAATACAGTAAATCATTAATTACCATGATCTGTATGGTGAACACAATGAGGTTAAGCCATGCCCTGCTCCCAGTTCATCAAAAAGGATGCAAGTCCATTGACACAAAAAGGGACCAATGGATCAACCGGCTCACACCTAAACATTCCGAAGCTCATCCCAGGCAACTGCTGTGATCACATGCAGCACAAAAACAAACGACCAACAGCCCCATAAAGTCTGCTTTTTATCCAACAAGTCCCCCATACCGTGGATTCTCTATTATGTGCCCAACTCCCAAGCTGTAGAAACCCTGCACATTATTTACTCTAATTATATAGCCACCACTCTCAATCTTCTTGACTGAGGACCAAGAACCACTAAAGATCACGACAGTTCATTACCTCCATGACTTTCATCACAAAGGCAACGCTACACTAAGACCCAACTATCCATGCATTATGTCTAATCTTCTCTGACATTCTCCAGATATCTGACCCATACTTTGGAAAGTCCCTGTCCATATGTCAGGATCTGAAGAATAAAGAGTTTCAGAGATTGTGTAAAGTTGTAACCTGATGATGACTACAGTATTTCAATGAGGTTTAATGCAAGCTTGTGGAATGCAACTAATCATACAGTTCAGCAAAATTATATCCTTTCTTAATTAACAGAGAATCCAATAATTAGATCATCTGCATTTCCATTTCAGATTTTCATTTTCATTTTTTAAAAATCCTGTTTCTTCTATTTGCATCATCATCAGACTACTACTGCTCATCACTGAGCCTCTCCACTGTCCTCTCCTCCCCATTTTTTTTGGCATCACTGAGCCTCTCCACTGTCCTCTCCTCCCCATTTTTTTGGCATCTTAAAACCCGTTTTATTGCTAAATTTCCTACAAAAACAAAACGCAGGCAGTTCCCAGGATACTCAATGATTTCATTCCACAGCTGTTGGTACACCGATTTCTCAGCAAGTCATAATTGTCAGTTTTCTACAATAAACCATAAATCAGTATACATACACTAGCTATAATTTTTCCATTTCAAAGTTTATTTTCTAAGTAGAAATCTTCTTACCAGTGCAGGAAGGTCTTTAACTTTCAAAGGAACATTGATTAAACCCCAACTACCATTCAGACCAGTTGGATCACCGCCATCATAATTTGGATTGCGAAGATTAATCAGAACCTGAAAACCCAAAAATGAAGTAGAGTTTAAAAAATCCAAAGTTCTATCCAGGAGACACAGAAACTATGAACCACCCAAAACTCAACCTACTTCACCAACAGACAAAGGGGAAGTCAAACATTAACTATGATAATTACTCTTTTGTCCTCCAGTCATTGGTAATTTAATCATAACCATTGGGTGATTTTCACATTGCTACTGTCCCATTTGTGTGGGCAAATCAAGCCAAATCTAAACATAAAGGACACACCAACCACCCACTTAGTGCCATTCGATTATTCAGGCAGACCTGCATCTAGATAGCTGAAGCACCCAATGGAAATAACTAAGAGCCTTGTTAAACTGGATCAACCGAATCAGTTTAATCCCTACTATTACATTTCTAACAAAATTATAAGTGCCAGTTTTCATTTCTACCTTTTCACTGGAAATCACAATTAAACACGATAGTGTATCATCTGCCGATAACTTGGATTATAGAGACAGTGTAATATTGCGCAAAAATTTTTTGGTTATGATACAAAATCAGATGATTTAAGTGAAGAATTACGGGTCCGTTAAATGAGTAGGCAAGAAGCCAGCCGCTGTGGACTATAATGTGATAAAATGTGATGAATGAAGAGGCAAATTATTACTTAAATGGAGTGAGACTGCAAAGTGTCACAATACAAGCAGATCAGCCGGGGAGGCGGGGATGGTATCCTCGGACGTGAAAGAAAAATCTCTTAGAATGCAGATCCATTAACAAATTAGGAAAGCTTATGGAGTGGATGGTACACAAAAATGCTGGAGAAACTCAGCGGGTGCAGCAGCATCTATGGAGCGAAGGAAATAGGTAACGTTTCGGGCCGAAACCCTTCTTCAGACTGATAGGGGGTGGGGAGAAGAAAGGAAAAAAGGAAAAAGGCAGAGGAGGAGCCCGAGGGCTGGGGGAGGGGAGGAGACAACCAGATGGCTGATGAAGGGGAGGGGACAGCAAGGGCTAGCAGAATTGGGAGAATTCAATGTTCAGGCCACCAGGATGTAGACTGCCCAAGCGGAATATGAGGTGCATTTCCTCCAATTTACGGTGTTGCTCGCTGTGGCCATGGAGGAGACCCAGGACAGAGAGGTCAGATACGGAATGGGAGGGGGAGTTGAAGTGCTGAGCCACCGGGAGTTCAGGTTGGTTATTGCGGACCGACCGGAGGTGTTCGGCGAAACGATCGCCAAGCCTCCGCTTGGTCTCACCGATGTAGATCAGCTGGCATCTAGAGCAGCGAATGCAATAGATGAGGTTGGAGGAGATGCAGGTGAACCTCTGTTGCACCTGGAACGACTGCTTGGGTCCTTGAATGGAGTGGAGGGGGGAGGTGAAGGGACAAGTGTTGCATCTCTTGCGGTTGCAAGGGAAAGTACCAGGGGAGGGGGTGCTTTGGGAGGGAAGGGAAGAATTGACAAGGGAGTTACGGAGGGAGGGGTCTTTGCGGAAGGCAGACATGGGGGGAGATGGGAAGATGTGGCTAGTGGTGGGGTCACGTTGGAGGTGGCGAAACTGACGGAGGATCACTTGTTGTATGTGACGGCTGGTGGGGTGAAAGGTGAGGACTAGGGGGACTCTGCCTTTGTTGTGAGTGGGGGGATGGGGAGAGAGAGCAGTGTTGCGGGGTATGGCAGAGACCCTGGTGCGAGCCTCATCTATGGTGGAGGAGGGGAACCCCCGTTCCCTGAAGAATGAGGACATTTCAGATGCCCTGGTGTGGAACGCCTCATCCTGGGAGCAGATGCGGCGTAGACGGAGGAATTGGGAGTGGGGGATGGAGTCCTTACAGGAAGCAGGGTGGGAAGAAGTGTAGTCCAGATAGCCATGGGAGTCGGTAGGTTTGTAGTGGATGTCGGTAAGGAGTCTATCACCTGCGATGGAGATAGTGAGGTCAAGGAATGGTAGGGAAGTGTCGGAAATGGTCCAGGTGTATTTGAGTGCCGGATGGAAGTTGGTGGTGAAGCGGATGAAGTCAGTCAGTTGTGTGTGGGTGCAGGATGTGGCACCAAAACAATCATCGATGTAGCGGAGGTAGAGGTCGGGGATGGGGCCCTGGTACGCATTGAACAAGGATTGTTCTACATACCCGACAAAGAGGCAGGCGTAGCTGGGGCCCATGCGTGTGCCCATAGCTACGCCTTGTATTTGGAGGAAATGGGAGGAGTCAAATGAAAAGTTATTAAGTGTAAGTACCAGCTCCGCTAGGCGGAGGAGGGTGTCAGTGGCCGGGTATAGATTGCTTCTACGGTCGAGGAAAAAACGGAGGGTTTCGAGACCATCCTGGTGGGGGATGGAGGTGTACAGTGACTGGACGTCCATGGTGAAGATGAGGGGGTGAGGGCCTAGAGAGTGGAATGCGCGGAGATGACGGAGAGTGTCTGAGGTGTCTTGAACATAGGTAGGGAGGGATTTAACCAAGGGGGATAGGATGGAGTCGAGGTAGGTGGAGATGAGTTCGGTGGAGCAAGAACAGGCAGAGACAATGGGTCTACCAGGACAGTCAGGTTTGTGGATTTTGGGGAGAAGGTAAAAGCGGGCTGTGTGGGGCTGGGGAACGATGAGGTTGGAGGCTCGTTCGGGCAGGGCGTGGGAGTGGATGAAGTCGGTGATGGTGCTGGAGATGGTGGCCTGGTGCTCGTCAGTGGGGTCATGGTCCAGGGGTAAGTAGGAGGAGGTGTCCGAGAGTTGGCGCGTGGCCTCAGCTTTGTAGAGATCGACGCGCCAGACTACCACGGCACCTCCCTTGTCGGCGGATTTGATAACCCAATCTAGGTTGTTGCGGAGTGAGTCGATGGCAGTGCGTTCAGGGGGGGAGAGATTGGAGTGAGACAGGGGAGTGGAGAAGTTGAGGCAGTTGATGTCACGGCGGCAGTTTTTAATAAAGAGTTCTAAAGCCGGAAGGCTACGAGGGGGGTTCCATGAGGATGGGGTGCGTTGGAGACGGGAAAAGGGGTCATCAGTGGGGAGCGAGGACTCCTTCCCATGGAAGTGAGCTGTGAGGCGGAGGCGACGGTAGAAGCGTTCCAAGTCATGGAGGGCACGGAACTCATTGAGATGGGGACGGAGGGGGACAAAGGTAAGACCTCTGCTGAGGACAGACCGTTCGATGTCGGACAGGGGGAGATCGGGGGGGATGGTGAACACCCGGCAGGGATGGGGGTTGGGGCCGGAGGAAGGCAGGTGGGTGGAATGGGGACGAGGCGATGTGTGGTGGGGGGGTGGTGGGTGGTCAGGGGGTGGGGGGGTGAGAGGGCTGTGGTGTGGGTGTGGAAGAGAAGTGGTCCCATAGTTGGCGAGGGATGGGGAAGAATCAGTGGAACTAACACGGAGATAACCAGGGCTAGGCAGACTAGCGCTAGGACCCAGTGGAGTCAAACCCCGGAGAGTGGGAGTGAGCAGCGTGGAGGCTTCAGGCCCAGTACAGAGTCCAGTTTGCAGGTGAGGCGACGGCTGCGGGCTGCTGGAGGGAGGTGCAGTGGCGAGGGTCGGCGGACCCGATGGTCGGGGTCCGTGGGCAGTGGAGTCGGGGTCGGTGGGGCTGGAGGGCGTGGCAGTGGCGAGGGTCGGCGGACCCGATGGTCGGGGTCCTCGGGCAGTGGAGTCGGTGGGGCTGGAGGGCGTTGCAGTGGCGAGGGTCGGCGGACCCGATGGTCGGGGTCCGTGGGCAGTAGAGTCGGGGTCCACGGGCGATGCGTGGGATGTCCCGGTAGGCGGATGGTCGGTGGGGCGGCGCGGTTCGACGAGCCCGGTGAGGAGACGGGGTGAATAGGGTGCGGTGCGGCGGCCATGTTCAGGGAGCCCCGGTCCGGCGGCCGTGTAGAGTAGGCCCGGTCCGGCGGCGATGCTGGATGGGCCCGGTCCGGCGGCGATGTTGGGAGGACCGGGTGCGGCTGTGATGTTCGGCAGGCCCAGTGCGACGGCGATGTTGGATGGGCCCGGTGCGGCGATGATGTTAGGAGGTCCCAGGGGGCGGCGAGGTTCGGAGGAATCTGCGAGGGGAAGGAAGTCTGAGTTACCGTAGAAGCGGCGAGCCTGGGCGTCATCGGTAGGCAGGTGAAGGTCGGCGGCAGCATCGACGTGGAGGTCTGTGAAGGCGGCGTCCTGGTGAGTACTGGAGGCGCTCCCCGTGGACAAGATGGCGTCGCGGGACCGGGGCAGGCGATGCGGGCCGGAGTTGGGGCCCGGAGCCTGCGGGCGGTCGAGCCGCGGAGAGTCGGCGGCGGGAGCGGCCTGGAGGCGGGCTAATTTAAGGTCCTTGGTGGAGTTGAGGTGGGCCAGGAATCTTTTATTGAAGAGGTGGATCTTCCGGCGGATAAAGTATAGTTGAGGACCGTTGCAGGTCTGGGTGAGTGAGGCCCGAAGTTCCGGGAGGGTCAATGCGAGGTCCTGCTGGTTTCGGCACATCACAGTCAGTGTGGATCTCAGTGCCCGGGTGGAGAATTGTTGGGTATGCCGGTAGATAGCCAGTCGGTACCGATAGTCCGGCTGAGGTCCGAACTGGGAAGTAGGGAACTGGAGCTGGAAGCCATGAGGTATGAGATGGAGGCGCAGGCATGCCCCGAGGAAGCAGATGTGGCTGTGGTATCGAGTTTGGGTAAGGATGTGGTCGTAGAGTTGGAGGGCAGGGGGGATCACAGAGATGGGGCAGTTAGAGAGTTGGGTGTGGAACAGTCTCCGGAGAGAGGAGGAGAACTTCTTCAAAGTAGGCATACCTTGACGAGATTTCGCAGAGGAGTAGACAAAGTGTTAAAGAAGGAACTGCAGATGCTGGAAAATCGAAGGTACACAAAAATGCTGGAGAAACTCAGCGGGTGCAGCAGCATCTATGGAGTGAAGGAAATAGGTAACGTTTCGGGCCGAAACCCTTCTTCAGACTGATAAGGGGTGGGGAGAAGAAAGGAAAAAAGGAAAAAGGCGGAGGAGGAGCCCGAGGGCTGGGGGAGGGGAGGAGACAACCAGATGGCTGATGAAGGGGAGGGGACAGCAAGGGCTAGCAGAATTGGGAGAATTCAATGTTCAGGCCACCAGGATGTAGACTGCCCAAGCGGAATATGAGGTGCATTTCCTCCAATTTACGGTGTTGCTCGCTGTGGCCATGGAGGAGACCCAGGACAAAGAGGTCAGATACGGAATGGGAGGGGGAGTTGAAGTGCTGAGCCACCGGGAGTTCAGGTTGGTTATTGCGGACCGACCGAGTGGGGTATTCTTGATGCAACTTTTTAAATGAGTGCTAGAAACCACACCTGTATGATTATGCACACCTTTGATCACCATTGTTTAAGAAACGATGGACTTGAATTGGAGTCAGTGCAGGGGTGTTCACTAAGATGGCTCCAAGGATGAAAGGGTCGACATATAAATAAAAGATTGAGTAGATTGGGCCTGTACTCATTGGAGTAACGAATGTGAGATGATCTTATTAATACAAATAAGATTGCTGAAGGGGATTGGCAGGATGGATGCTTTCCATGTTTGGGCTACTTGCACACCTGAAACAGCTAACTAGCGTTGTGTTACATGGTGCAGTCTGAGAAATTCTCATTAAACAAATTCTTTCCACGCAGCCATACCCAAATCTGATGTGAAGAAACATGAAAGATCCTTGTCAAACCAAGCCATCCAGGAACAGGAATAGGCAAGGCAAAATAGAGCCTGGTAAAATTCCCATGCTTCCCGCTACACTTCTGCTGAGATATACCAGATGATAGGCAGATTTTCAACCATACAGTATTACAAGTCATATTCAGTTATTCACTGTCAGTTTAAAAAAATAACAAATTTCAAGCAAATAAAATTCTTTATCCAAATAAATGATTTTGTCTACTCAGTGTTTACACCTAGCTTATTTGTTAAAGATTTAAATGAAAGAATATAAAAAAGCAATGATGAAGAAGTCAATATGTTTGCACATGAAACAACATGCCCTAGTTTGATTCTTTTCATCAATGGTGAGATCAGGTGGAAATCTTACCTCCAGAAAATCTTTAGGAGCATAGACAGGTCGGAAGCGGCTCAAATCTGGTGGTTTAAAATCAGATGATCAAGAATCTAGGGGTTACATAATCGAAAACAGCAAAAATAAGAGCAATACCTAAATATCTTGACTACATACTACAAATCAATGAAGTTTTGAGAAAAATATCAGCATGATCTTTCAATGGAAAAACCTAGTATCTGGGTTTCTGCCAGGTAGCAGTTTTGGAATTTGGAAGCATAACAAGATTGTTCACCCGAAGCAACTGCACTTTGCAGTCACTCAAGGAGAGACCAGATTTAACATACATGCAACAACATGCATTTCTGGTACCTCAGAAAGTGATGAATTTGCTCCGATTTTTTAAAGCTCATCATGCCTGGTACTTCCAGTTATTTAATTATTCAATAATTTGACTTTAATTTGGCAGTATATAAAGCAATGAAAATCAACTCTTCAATGTAGAACTCCAACATGGTACACAGAAGTATGATTAGCCAATCTTAACACTCCTAGTAACAGTAAGTTGCGCCTAAGCTATGTTTTGCACCTTAATTTGCCATTACCGTAACTGATAAAAATGCTCAAAAATGTTTAAAGCTTATTATATAGTGTAAATGATAGCACAATATACAAATAGACCACTGGACTTAATTACCGAGTGAAATATATTCCAAGGCAATTTTATACTTGTGTCAATGATTGCTGATGATAGGCAAAATAATTCTGGTAAAGGTAAATGGTGCATTCACTTTGTGAGCCCAGCATCAGCAGCAAAGATTTTCAGAGCAACAGTCGTGAAGAAAGATAATGTGAGAAACTGCCAAAGCAGTGCACTACACATACAATCTCTGAAGAATATTTCCAACTGTTCTAGTTCTAGTTGTCCCACCCAATGGAATTATATTAGGCAGCTCTTTATGCTGCCAGCTGTGTTGTACAAGATCTGAATACATAACTGCAGAGGAAAATTCATTTTGTCTCCCCCACCTCCCCTCCCTCACCCTACCCCCTGCCTCTTTAAAAAAAAAATCTGCTTTAGAAGTGGTAGTCACTCAGTTACAAAAGTTAGATCACATAGAATGTATTCATTGATCAACAGTCCCATTGAAACTTGATTATCACAGGAACAGGAACACCAGGCACTGCGTCTGTCATATGTCCCCATTCTCAAGATGCAACTACTTTTTAACAATAAATATAATTTAGATGGCTTGAATTTAAGTACCTGGCTCATCAGTCCCCATCTCATTCCATTTGTGCAAAAGCTCTTTCTGTTCATCTGCTGATCTCTATTTGAAAAGACACAACTTCAATCTTTACGTTTCCGTATCTCAATAATTACAACACGGTAAAATGCATTTTGAAGGGTAAACAATACAGTTGTGTTGTACCTTTTTTGCTAGAGGGATGCTCATCTCTGTGCACATACTGTTTAAACTTTTTAGAACACGCTTTTCCCAGTTTATCTGCAAAAAAAACCACACCGATTTCAAAAGATAAATTCAGAAACAGGGCCAATGAGGCCAATGACAGGAACTTTGGTTTGGTCAAACTCAATAAATAATCCTTTATTCAACACTAATTAGTTTTGCATCACTCAAAGATAACGACCTTAACCTGGGTTGTTAAGGGAGCCAAAATGGAAAGTCATTTCGGCCACATTGGCCAACATGTCCCAGCTATACTAGTCCCATCTGCCTGCGTTTGTTCCATATCCCTCCAAACCTGTCCTATCCATGTACCAGTCTATTTGCTTCTGAAACGTTGGGATAGTCCCAGCCTCAACTACCTCCTCCGGCAGCTTGTTCCACATACCCACTACCCTTTGTGCAAAAAAGTTACCCCTCAGATTCCTGTTAAATCTTTTACCCTTCACAAGTGTTTGAATATATTTTTTTGAATGCTTGAAATACTCCAATATTTCTGAGAAGAGAAACAAACTAAATCATTTAGGTCAATGACCTATTATGAGAATCATTGGAAAAAGATTGGTCATAAATCTTAAATTCCCCCTTAAATATGAGAACAATTCCATTCCGAAAAAGGGGGGGGAAAATACAAATAAACTACGAATCTATGAATCTAACATCAAACTACTGGAAAGTACAGACAAGGACAAACAAATTTTCACTTAGAGAACATGACTGACTAATACAAAAGTATTTTGATTACTGGAAACAAAAGTAGAAACCTCAAGTGGCATCTGTGGAGAGGAAAATAGAATTGATATTAGTGGTCAATGTTCTTTCAAGGGAACTGTAAAGAGTTGAATATGTTTCATCTCTCAAAATATTTAGAAATGGCACCGTGGGATTCAATCCTGAACCTCCAGTGCTGTCTGTGAGTAGTTTGTACTTTCTCCATGACCTCATAGACTTCCTCAGGTGCTGGATAATATGTTATTAGCAGAATGAGGGGTGATGATGGTGGGGATGGGTTCAGGTTACAAGATTCCTGAACTGTTTTACCAGAAACAGGTAAGGGAAAAGGGAAAAAACAAATCTTGTGCTGAATTTCAATCTAGTACAATATTAAACAGTTTTATCCAAGCTAAAATAGTTGGGATGTGTAGGGAAGGAACTGCAGATGCTGGTTATACAGCGAAGATGGACACAAAATGATGGAGTTACACAGCGGGACAGACAGCATCTCTGAAGAGAAGGAATGGGTGATGTTTTGGGTCAAAACCCTTCTTTAGATCCTTCTGAAGAAGGGTCTCAACCTGAAACGTCACCCATTCCTTCTCTCCAGAGATGCTGCCTGTCCCGCTGAGTTACTCCAGCATTTTGTGTCTAAAATAGTTGGGACTTCCATTTAATAATGAGTGGCTTCCCTGGCCTAGAAGGAATGCCAAGACATTTGGACTCAATGGTATTGGTTTATCTCAACAGTGTGTGTGTGTGAGAATTCCCACCAACTAATCCCTCACCCACCTTCCCACCCCCACAGTAAAATTCAATTACGATCAATTACTACACCCCTGTACGCTTGAATGAGTACATCGACATATATCTTAAGTGATTTTCACATTAAATGTGCATCATATGATATGCAATGTTTTAAGGTGTTGCTGAAAAATTAGTGCATATTGTTTAGCACATCATCTTGTCATACAGCACTCAAAACAAGCACATGTCAATAATACTCATCTAGCTGTACTACAACTTCCTTACAAACCCATTAACTCTCAGTTATCTAGACTTACTTCCATCCTGTCCTTGTAATGATGCCATACAACAACCTTGTAGCATGTATTTTAGGGCTCATAATTGGGTGCTAGTTTCATGTTAGGTATGTTTATTTTTAAATATTTAAAAAGCATTTATATTTTAAATGTATCGAATGAATTTTCCACAGTACAGAAAAAATTGAAAGAACTGAACCACAATTCATTGTCAAATAACTATCCTCGAGTCAGTCACAGAGTGCCACGTCCCTGCGCTTGGTCCATATCCCTCCAAACCTGTCCTATCCATGTACCTAACTGTTTCATTTAACATGTCCAATACACCTTTGTTGAGCTGTATATGTCAGTTGCCACTGTAGACCACGGGAGTGCAGTACGGACTCACTCCTTGCTTAATTATATTGCTTTTATTTTAGTTTGTTGTTTTCTCCAGTATATATTACTATGACCTGCTCTCAGAAAACCAGAGATCCTGGTGTTTGACGAGGACCTCGCAGAACAGTGGCGCGTATTTGAAGAGGATTTTTCAATTTACATTGAAGCGGCTCACCCTACCTACTGCTCCCAGTGTTCGAGCGTCAATTCTTCTTAATCTGGCAGGCACAGAAGCTGGTCGACGTGCCAGAAGATTTCATTATGAACCGGCTAGATTTGACCCGGCTGGTGTCCAAATCGCTCCTGCTGAATCTATACGACACCTGACTACGCAAATTCCGACAGTTATGTGAGTTACGTACTGACTAAGTCATGGAGAGGCATTGTTCTTTTCCCGAAGCCAGAGGCAGGGAGAACCTGTGGAGATGTATGTCAGTGCGTTGAAGCACATTGCCAATCGGTGCGATTTCAGGGATATATGTGATAGCCTAGTCCGTGACAGTTTGGTCTATGGTGTCCGCAACGATAAATTACGCGACGAATTACTGCGAGATGCTGAGCTTACTCTAGAGACTGCTGAAAACCGCTGTCACATTGGTGAAATGGCTGATGCTCATACAAAAGTTTTAGGACACTGCTGGTCGTGAAATTAATGTTGTCGGTATGTTTTATCAAATCTCTCGCCGTTCTCAAGTGCCCGACACCTCTATCGTGAGATTAATAGACAATTGTTTTAACTGTGGGGGCTCGCATGCAGCTGCTCGTGACTGTTGCCCTGCATATGGAAAATTATGTCGACTTTGCAACAAAGAAATAATTTCTTCAGATGCTGTCATTCACGTACCAAAAGAGTTCAAACAAGGCAATCTGTTAATTCACTTGCCCATGAGAACTTGCTCTCAGAATGCTCTCATCCAGCTCCAATGGATTTGCAGGCTGCTGGCGAAGGTTTTGACTTTGATGTACATTCCTTGTCTAATTTAATGCATAAACAACTAGACCCCAAGGTCGCTTTGCTCGTTAATGGCAAGAACCTTTATCCCACTTCTGACACCATGTAGAGCTTCTGCTGCTTCAATAACTTAAGTCACACACCATGATTAAGATCCAAAGACTTTATTAACGTTACAGCATGGGTAACTTCATGTTAGCACGTTACTCTAAAAATTAGAAAGGGCAGGGAGGCTTTCTGTTAAACTAGTGGGCGTAGCAACAAAGTATGACTCATAACATGAGTCACTGATCTACAACCTTGGACTAACCTGTGCACGTCTTATGTACATCAGTCCCTCCTTGATGTGTTCAGCTGGCGTACTTGCATGGCCAAGTTCAGGAAGGCTATTAATAAAGAAGACTTCCAATTAGATGAAGAGTTATTCTCATTGATTCAAACAATAACACAAAATATATTTCCGTGAATTATAAATGGAATTATAATCCAAAAGTGCTAAATGGAAATGACTGAATAATTTTGAATCTAACATTGTAAGCATCAGTCTATGGCATACTATTGGAGCACTGCAGAATGAAGGAGCTTTTCTATTGAGACAAGACTCATTTAAAACCAATCATTGGAAATCAAATAACTAGCGCTATTGATGGATCTTAAAACAAAACAGGGGAGATGAGAGGGGAAAGGTTAAAACAAAAATCAGATGATTGAATTTCTAAGTTTAAAAATAAAACATCATTTACCATACAAATGGAAAAAGCTGCATGTGGCAGAAAAATATAATGGGTTAAATTATGACTACCTCAGTGAATAATTTAAAATTGGAGGATTTATAATTTAAGATTATATGCTTTATTTCAAAGCACCAACCATTCACCACAAGATTAATAAATTAATCATTTTGATCCAATAACCATGTGTTATCAAAGTTAGAAGTTAAAAATTTCTAGGGTCATCTGTTTTCTAGAGTAGATGAAATGTAAAAGGAAAGGTGGGAAGAGGCCTATCCTTAACACAAGGTAGCAATACATAAAACGCAAATAATAGTAGCGACAAATGATATTATCTAATAAAATTGGGAACAGAAGCATGGGTGATACAATACATGACAGAAAACGCCGATGTATCTATACGCCCTTTCCAGAGCTAATCTGTCGAACGGCATTTTATTCAAAGTAAATAAGGATAGCTTGAACTGAAGGTATAGATTTAACAAATCAAATTTGCAGAAGTAAATCGGAGGGCATTCAATGGATGCAATTTGGATAGATTCTGAAATCCATAATAATTGAAACCATGCAGGAATTAGGTTACTTTAGATCACATTTGGTGCACTGAGAAAAATGTAATCAATTATCTTATAGAAGGGGAGATGAAAATCAAAACACTGCAAAAGCTGATAATCTGAAATAAAACTAGAAAATGCTGAAAGATTCAGCAGGTTTTCTTCACAACAGAATTGACAAAGGCTCTTCAACCTGAAATATTAACTCCATTTGCCTTTCCATAGATGCGGCCTGACCTGTTGAATGCTTCAAGCATTTTCTGTTTTTATGTCTTACGGTACGCGATTCTCGAAGCTACAGCAATCATATTGTAAGTACAATTTTGCACCAGGTTTGTGGGAGAGGTGCTCATATCCAAAATTAGTCTTTAAAATAGGTAAAATCAATTATATAGGTATGAAGTTAATCAATATTGCTGGAAATTATTTGTAGGTTCTGAAGCAGTGATGTTCATCTTACCTTTTGCTCTAAAGATGATGGATGAATGCTAAGCAAAGATGATTCATCAATGCTACTTAATTGAGGCAACGATACAGTGGATTGTAAAAAAAAAACTTTTGCCATGCTGAGATCTCCAAGATTAGAGGGTATAGGTTTAAAGTGAAGACTAAGTGATTTAGAAGGGATCTGAGAAAGATATTTTGTTAAGAGGGTGGTTGCAATCTGGATATCACTGCTAAGAAGGTGGTGGAAGCAGATACTCACATGATATTTAAGAAGGATCTCGACCAGTATTGAAATTGCCATGGACAGTACACTATGCATCACATACTAGTAAATGGAATTTATATAGCTACAATGCAATGATCAACATGAACATGAATTGCCAAAAGAACTCTGCTTGTGCTGCACGACCAAATATACATTCCATTGTTGGGTGTGGGGGGGGGGGGGGGGGGTGGAAGAGAGAAGAGGGGGATATCTGTGAGAAAAGTGATCAATTTATGCCAAGAAGAAAATGTGAGCGGCACAGCAGTAGAGTTGTTTACCTGCCTGCCAGAGACCCGGTCTCGATCCTGACTATGGGCGCTGTCTGTACAGAGTTTGTACATTCTCCCCATGACTGCGTGGGTTTTCTCCAGATGCTCCGGTTTCCTACCACACTCCAAAGACGTACAGGTTTGTAGGCTATTTGGCTTTGGTAAAAATTGTAAAGTGTCCCCAAGTGTGTAGGATAGTGCTAGTGTACGGGGATCACTGGTCAGCACGGACTCAGTGGGGCAAAGGGCCAGTTTCCGTGCTATATCTCTAATCTCAACTGTTCCCATTAGTAGAGGTAAAAATTAAGCCACATAATGTTACTGAGAATAGCATGAAGGACAATTGGTAGCGTTTTACAAACCAGCGGTAGATGATTTAAAAGTTGACAGAGGGAGAACAACAAAATGCCAGTGAACCAGCTAGAATATTTTAAAAAAATTTAAGTGTTTCTACAAATCTGAAAAAAGGAAGAGAGCTTTTAAATAAGTTACAATGGGGAGAAACACAAATGACTGACAATTTAAACAGGTTTTGTATCTGTCTATACAGTAGAAAATGTAAATGGCATACCAGTGGGGAACCAAGGTTTAATAACGGTGAAAAACTTACACCAATTAACATTAGTAAAGAAAAAGTGCTGGAGATAACAGTTCAACAGTTCTCACAAAATCATGAGAGGAATAGATCGGGTAGATGCACAGAGTCTCTTGCCCAGAGTAGGGGAATCGAGGACCAGAGGACATACCTGTAGGTTCAAGGTGAAGGGGAAAAGATTGAATAGGAATCTGAGGGGTAACTTTTTCACACAAAGAGTGGTGGCTGCCAGAGGACGTAGCTGCCAGAGGAGGTAGTTGCAGATGGGACTATTTCATTGTTTAAGACACAGTTAGACAGGTACATGATAGGACAGTTTTGGAGGGATATGGACCAAGCGCAGGCGTGGGACTAGTGCAGCTGCGACATTGTTGACCGGTAGACACAAAATGCTGAAGTAACTCAGCGAGACAGGCAGCATCTCTGGAGAGAAGGAAAGGGTGACGTTTCGGGTCGAGATCCTTCTTCATACTGATGTCAGGGGAGTGGGCGGGACAGAGATAGAATGTAGTCAGAGACAGTAAGTCTGGTGGAAGAACTGGGAAGGGGTAGGGGTGGTAGAGAGGGAAAGCAAGGGCTTTGAAGTTAGAGAAGTCAATGTTCATACCACTGGAGTGTAAGCTACCCAAGCAAAATATGAGTTGTTCCTCCAATTTGTGCTGACAATGGAGGAGACCCAGGACAGAAAGGTCAGATTGGGAATGGGAGGGGGAGTTAAAGTGCTGAGCAACCGGGAGATCAGGTAGATTAAGGCGGACTGAGCGGAGGTGTTCAGCAAAACGATCGGCAAGCCTGCGCTTGATCTTGCCGATGTACAGAGGTTGACACCTTTTGGAGGATTATATGCTGTAATCCTCCTACACTTTCGCCACCTGCAACAGGATCCCACTACTGGACACATCTTCCCATCTCCACCCCTTTCTGCTTTCCACAGAGACCGTTCCCTCTGCAACTCCCTGGTCAACTTGTCCCTTCCCACCCAAACCAGCTCCACCTCAGGTACTTTCCCCTGCAACTGCAGGAGAGGCAACACCTGTCCCTTTACCTCCCCCCTCGACTCCATACAAGGACCCCGACTGTCTTTTCAGGTGAGGCAGAGGTTCAATTGCACCTCCTCCAACCTCATCTATTGTATCCGCTGTTTCACGTGTCAACTTTTGTACATCGGCGAGACCAAGTGCAGGCTCAACGATCATTTCACTGAACACCTCCGCTCAGCAGTATGAACATTGACTTCTCTAACAAATAGCCCTTGCTTTCCCTCTCTCATCATCCCCTCCCCCTTCCCAGTTCTCCCACCAGTCTTACGGTCTCCGACTACATTCTATCTCTGTCCCGCCCACTCCCCTGACATCAGTATGAAGAAGGATCTCGACCCGAAACGTCACCCATTCCTTCTCTCCAGAGAAGCTGCCTGTCCCGCTGAGTTACTCCAGCATTTTGTGTCTACCTTCAATTTAAACCAGCATCTCCAGTTATTTCCTACACACATTGTTGGCCGGTGTGGGCAAGTTGAGCCAAAGGGCCTGTTTCCATGACTCTAACTAGGATCCAACAAATTTCCCAATTGACTATTCTAAGAGTCTGTAAGAGGTTCATGGTTAAATGAGCTGTAATTTTTTTAAACTCCCAAAACTGTTTAATAAATTAAAAGGTAGCAAAAGTAACATTGCTACTAAGCAAAGGAGATTTGAGAGAAAAAAAATTACAACAGCGTCAAGAATCGTTATTAAAGAAGTGGTTAATAGGGCACTGAAAAGATCACAGAAAGTGGTAGCTTGCAAAATGTTGGATTTGACATGTAATTGTATATGACAGATCTAATAGAGTTTGAGGATATAAATAGTAGGTTTATTAAGTGGGAATTACTAGGTTCAGCATATCTAGATCTCTGGAAAGAATTCAATAAGCCATTATAGTAGAGGGTTTTTTAAACTGTTGCAATGAAGGTTCATTATATTTATATGTATAATAATAGGGTAGTCAGGAAAAGTTGCGTTGGATAGGTCTATGCACACTGGATAATAAAGAATAAATTATAGCATTGAAACAATCAAAGATAATGTAAAATTTGATAAATCAGCTTCCGCCTTTAATCCAGAACTAGAGGAAAGTATCAGCATAAATGTTAAGCCATTGAGGTTAGAGAAGAAAACAAACGTCATCATTTAAATGTTTTTCAATCTTACTAATTCTACACTGGGAATCCTGTACATTCAAAGTCAAAAGAAAGAGATTTTGTGATTCAAATGCAATAAAGGAATACGCAGAAACTCATGGGAAAGTGCATTGGTCAGGGATGGGTTATGAAATTATTCAATGCCAAAACAGACTTCAGGGCCTTGTGACCCACCCCCTATTTTACATTACGATATTAAATGCCATTATTTTGCAAGTCGGTAGTAAGCTCCCAGACAACTAAATGAATGATGACTCCACAAAACTGCTGAAGTGAGGAGCAATGGATAAATCCAGATACACTGCTTTCCCATGATTCTTATTAAAATTATTCAGTCAGTTGCATGAAAATTACACAATACTCAAGCATATAAAATTTCAATTTACAATGAATGAAGCTCTAATGGAGTACAGAAACAGGCCCTTCAGCCCAACTTGCTCAAGACAACTACAATATACATTAGTTACATTTACCTGCATTTGACCCATATCCCTCTAAACCTTTTCTATCCATGTACCTGTCCAAAGAAGTCAGCATGGCTTTGTGAAGGGGAGGTCTTGCTTGACAAATTTGCTGGAATTCTTCGAAGAAGTAAATAGCAGGACAGACAAAGGAGAGTCAGTAGATGTAGTTTACTTAGATTTTCAGAAAGCATTTGACAAGGTGCCACATGTGTGGCTGCTAAGGATGATGAGAGCCCACAGTATCAAAGGGCAGATATTAGCATGGATAGCAAGTTGGCTGGTTTGCAGGAGAAAATGAGTTGTAATAAAGGGGACTTTTTCTGGATGATAGTTTGCGGATGATACAAAAATAGGTGGAGGGGCAGGTAGTGTAGAGAAAGCAGGAACTCTGCAGAAGGACTTGGACAGGTTGGGAGAGTGGACAGAGAAGTAGCAGATGGAATATAGTGTAGAAAAGTGTGGAGTCATGCATTTTGGTAGTAGGAATAAAGACGTAGACTATTTTCTAAATGAGGAGAGAATCCAGAAATCGGAGGTACAAAGGGACTTGGTGCTGGTGCAAGATTCCCAAAAAGTTAATTTGCAAGTCGAACCAGTAGTAAAGAAAGCAAATGCAATGCTAGCATTAATTTCAAGAGGGCTTGTATACAAAAACAAGGATGTAATGCTGAGGCTCTATAAGGTGCTGGTAAGGATGCATTTGGAATATTGTGAGCAATTTTGGGCACAATAAATGAGGAAGGATGTGCTGGCTCTGGAGAGGGTCCAGAGGAGGTGTACAAGAATGATCCCAGGAAGGACTAAATTAATCTATGATGAGCGTTTGTCGGCACTGGGCCAGTACTCGCTGGAATTTAGAAGATGAGGAGGGACCTCATTGAAACATACAGAATAGTGAAAGGCTTGGATAGAGTGGATTTCCACTAGCGGGAGAGTCTAGGACTAGAGATCATAGCCTCAGAATTAAAGGATGTTCTTTTAGGAAGGAGATGATGAGAAATTTCTTTAGTCAGAGGGTGGTGAATCTGTGGAATTCTTTGCCCCAGAAGACTGTGGATGCCAAGTCAGTGGATAGATTCTTGATTAGTACAGGTGTGAGAGGTTATGGGGAGAAGGTAAGAGAATTATGTTAGGAGGGAGAGATAGATCAGCCATGATTGAATGGCGGAGTAGACGATGAGCCAAATGGCCCTGTTCTACTCCTATTCCTTATGACCTAAGATATTTAATTAGTTACTAGACCAAGTGGGATCTGTTGGGTCCCTGTCACACGGGAGGCCTGGTCTCCCAACGCAACCGGTTCCCCCAATGCAATATTCCACCACTCACCCATAGCCCTTACGGGAGGCCTATTCCGCCACTCACCCGTTCCCCCAACACAACCCGTTCCCCCAAGCAATATTCCATCTCACCCATAGGCCCCAACTGTGCAGGGACGGCTCATTTCCCCTTATTCACCCTCCCTCATTCGAAACTTTAAAAAAATGCTGCCAGCAAAATAAAATGGATTTCACTTCAACCACAGACAAAACCAAAGACAAAGCCAGAACTCTAGGTGTAGTCATGGACTCAGACCTGAACTTCAACAGCCACTTTAAGAAATTAGTCAGCCAACTATCATCTTAATATATCAAGGCTTAAAGGACTTATGGTTCAGCAGGAATTGGAAAAACATGTCCATGCATTTATCTTCAGTAAACTTGACTACTGTAATGCTGTCTTCACAGGACTTCCTAAAACATCGATTAGACAGCTGCAGCTGATTCAGAACGCTGCTGCTCAAGTCCTCTCTAAGACCAAGAAAGTGGATCACATCACTCCAGTTTTTAGGTCTTTACACTGGCTTCCAGTTTGTCAAAGAATTGATTTCAAAATATTACTGTTGATTTATAAAGCACTGAATGATCTAGGGCCAAAATACATTTGGGACAGGTCTGTTTTCTGTCCCCAGAGTCAGAACTAAACATGGAGAAGCAGCGTTTAGTTTTTATATATATATGGAACAAACTTCCAGAAAAATGCAGGTCCGCTCCAACTCCCAGTTCTTTTAAATCGAAGCTGAAGACTTTTCTGTTTGACGAAATAATTATTCATTTCTTACACAGCACTGTAACTTTTATTCTTGTATTTTATACTTGTCTTATTCTATTTTAGCTTGTTTTTATTTTCTATTCTTTCCAATGACTGTTTTTAATTGCTTTTGATTGCTCTTTAATGCTTTGTGTAAAGCACTTTGAATTGCCTTGTTGCTGAAATGTGGTATATAAATACCACATTTATTGATTGCAGGGCCAGCAAGGATTTGGATTTTTGACACTGAGAAGTTAAGTGAAAAGTAAACTTTTAAAAGTTTTAAATGTGAATAACGTAAAATTTACCATCAATCTGAATGAAACTAGATACACCACAACACAGGACAATGGTGAGTAAGGTGGTCCAAAAATTGTAGCGCTATCGTGTACAATTTTGACGTAATTCAGGGCATGAATCGCATGCACGCACACAGACAAGATGAGAGTTTTAGTAATATACTAGACTAAGTGGGACCCGTTGGGTCCCAGCATCACATGAGAGGGCTGGTCCCCCAACGCAATATTCCACCTCTCCACCAATTCCAATATTGGTGGCCAGTGGGGGGGGGGGGAGCTTTCTGGAGCTCTAGTATGGGTGTTGTGGGCTGAAGGGACTGATTTCCAGAGGGCTAGTATGGACATTGTGGGCCAAAAGGATTCTTGGGCTGGCGGTTCAGTCACTCAAGCCTGTTGTGCTGGCAGCTCACTCACTCACGGCTGGTAGTTGACTCACGGCTATTGCTTGAAATTCCATTTCAAGCAGAGTGCAAGGCCACCAAATTCGAATGCAGTTTCTTACCACTTCAAGCAGGGTGCAAGGCCACCAAACTCAAGTGCAGTTTCATACCATTTCAAGCAGGGTGCAAGGCCACTAAAGTCAGCGAGTCGTGACCTCTCCCTCCTCTGTCTTGCAGAGACTGAGCCACGCCCACACTTCTGGGTTTTATAGTACCTCCCCCCTCCCACCATAAGGGGCGTAGCCTTCATGGCATGATTGACAGGTGAGAGAATCTCAACATCTTTTAAACACTCTTTTAAATAACTCTTTTATTTTTCATCGATGGGAAAAATTCTCGGCACCTGATGAGCGGAGGGGGACTCGGAGTAAGATGGCCAAAAATCACAGCAGTACGTGGTAGCGTTTTTTCTAAAATCAATATAAAGCGCATACAGGAAGTGGTCAAGAATAGACTTTTAATTATATAGAAGGCAACTTTAATTAGGCAAGGCAACTTTAATTAGGCAAGGCAACTTTAATTAGGCAACACAGCTTTAGCATTTGCAAACCAAAGCCAACACAGCTTTAGCATTTCCAAATCAAAGGCAACACAGCTTTAGCATTTCCAAACCAAAGGCAACACAGCTTTAGCATTTCCAAACCAAAGGCAACACAGCTTTAGCATTTCCAAACCAAAGGCAACACAGCTTTAGCATTTCCAAACCAAAGGCAACACAGCTTTAGCATTTCCAAACCAAAGGCAACACAGCTTTAGCATTTCCAAACCAAAGGCAACACAGCTTTAGCATTTCCAAACCAAAGGCAACACAGCTTTAGCATTTCCAAACAAAAGGCAACACAGCTTTAGCATTTCCAAACCAAAGGCAACACAGCTTTAGCATTTCCAAAATAAAGGCAACACAGCTTTAGCATTTCCAAACCAAAGGCAACACAACTTTAGCATTTCCAAACCAAAGGCAACACAGCTTTAGCATTTCCAAACCAAAGGCAACACAGCTTTAGCATTTCCAAACCAAAGGCAACACAGCTTTAGCATTTCCAAACAATATTTTCAAACCACATTAAGGGCACTGACAGGTCAGTAAAACCACTCACAGTTTAGTAGACATGTGTTCAGTGTTATTCACAGCTCAGACTGAGCGACGTGACCCTCTCACTCCCCCATCTTGCAGAGACTGACTGAGGCACTCAACACTTCCGGGTTTTATAGTCCCTCCGGAAGGGGCATGGCCTTCAGGAGAGAGAATCTCATCATTTTTTAAACACTAATAACTCTTTTATTTTTCATCGATGGGAAATATCCTCTTGTCCTGCACAGCGGAGGGGGACTGAGTAAGATGGCCAAAAATCACAGCCTTAAGTGGCAGCGTTTTTTCTAAAATCAATGCACAGAACAACAGAAAGTGGTCAAGATCAGACTTTTAGTAATATAGATATACTAGACCAAGGGGGACTCATTGGGCCCCGTTCCCCCAACGCAATTTTCCACCGCTCACCCGTTCCCCCAACGCAACCCGTTTCCCCAAGGCAATATTCCACCACTCACCCATAGCCCCCAACTGCACAGGCGCGGCTCATTTCCCCTCATCCCCAGCACTTCCTCCCCCTCCTCTTCTTTCCCCGCTCCTCCTAAACTCAATGTTTAAATAACATTAAACAATAATCCTCTCCTCTTCCCCTCCCCCAATCCTCTCCTCTTCCCCTCCCACAACAATGTAACAAATCCCTCATTGCACTGGGAATCCTGTCTTTGTTAACATTGTAACGGAATTTTTTTGAAAAAAAGCAATCTTTTATGTAAATGAGATTTGGGATCCCATTGTGACGTCATAAGCTGCTAACTGTTAGCGCAGATGCAATTGAATTTTCTCAAAGTGGGGTTTTGTAAGGTTTAAAATGTGAATAACTTGTAAAATATACCATCAATCTGAACAAAACTTGAATCAACACACCACAGGACAATGGTGGGTAAGATGGTCCAAAATTGTAGCGCTGTTGTGTACCGTTTTGGTGTAATTTCAAGACCAGACAGACAGACATAGAAACAAACAAGATGAGAGTTTTAGATATATACTAGACCAAGTGCAGACCCGTTGGGTCTGGTCCCCGAAAGTGCTTGACACCCCTGGGTGTTTTTCCCGAACGTGCTTCAGACCCCTGGGTGAAAATCGGGGGAAAAAAGATGGCGTCGTTTTCGGGAGAAATCGGAGAAAATCTGCGAAAAAAAGATGGCGTCGTTTTTTGAGAAAATGGGAGAAAATCAAATTGGGGTTGGTGGGGGGATGGATGACACCCCGGGGTGTTGTTCCCGAACGTGCTTCAGACCCCTGGGTGAAAATCGGCGAAAAAAAGATGGCGTCGTTTTTGGAAAAAATCGGGGGAAAAAATATGGCGTCGTTTTCGGAGAAAATCGGAGACAATCGGAGAAAATCACATTGGGGTTGGGGGGGGGATGGATTTTATTAAAACACGTGTACATAAACAGGACAGAATTTAATCAGGAGTGGCTTTTTGTAAAGATAAATGTAATCTCTTTGGAAATGGTCAAAAATATGGGCCTTTCCGCGCGCTGTGTGGGCGCGGGGCGGTGTCAAAGGCCGAAGCAGAACGTTGGACGTACAGCCGCACGGACGGACGACAGCCACAGAGTTTTAAAAGTATATATAGATAGATAGATAGATATTGCCAGGAGGCTGCATTTCTGACTTGCAAACTTTCGAGTAAGAACAGTTCTCAGATATAGAACCTTGATATAAGCTGGGGAGGACTGGAACTCAAATAGATTCAATTTCCCATTAGTTGAATTCCAGATCTCAAACATTTTGCTGAGGTGCAATGTAGAATTTTAAAAAATCCCTTTCTCTGAAAGGGAGGATGAAAACAAAAACTGTTTTATGTGTTTCACACTACTCAACTCAAAAGAATATTTAAATGTAGGAAAGATTCCCATCTACTCTTTTAACCATGGAGGACAATTCTGCAATGCAAAAAGAAAATCAAACTCTAAACTAAAAAAGTGTACTTTTGTTCAAGCAAAACTTTAAAAAGTGTAAAACATACAAATAAGGATGCTAACAAGTGAAAAGCTCCAGAGCACATTATAGAAACGCACATCTTTAAAACCTACACATTGAGCTCACGATAGACAGCGTTCTGTAGCTTCTTTTCCCAACCTGCAAAAAAAAAGCAAAATGTGTTGATGAAACTGCATTTAAGAATACTGCAATTTTCCCTTTTTACCTCTATTCCCCTAGAATTACACGGAACAAAATCCAGAACCAAAAAGGAGGGTGATTCTGATATTTAGAAATCAATGTTTAAACATAAAGAACCAACATTTTGAAACTGATTTATGGATGTAAAAGATGATTGTTATTGCCAAACCCAAATATTACGGAGACACAGTTTCTAAAGTTGATTCAACTTTTCCAAGGCGAGACCTGTCACGACATTCTGTGTCAAGGGAAGGAATGTTAATGCAAGACAAAAGCTATTTCTATTTGTGGGTGGCGAGTATTGATGGAAAGTCCAGCATTTCTTGCCCTTCCCCAAAAGATGAGGAAATTCAGAGCAGAGTGCCAGAGTCCATCAGATGTCCAAGGGGTAAGCAGTGGGGAGGCAGTCAGCCACTTTGATGGAAATGAAGGTGGGAGATTGGAGATCAGGAGGAACATAAATATCAGGAAGTAGTAGTAACTGCCATACCACCTGGAGACAATCAAGTGTGTGCTTTTTTTCTCCATTTTTAAGGATGCTCCCAATACTGGAATATTGTACCAAGATGGTCTTAGTGATGTAGCACCTTCTTGGACAACTGCAGATCGTCTTGTGAACATACCTTCTGAAGCTTTTTGGTAGGGAGTTGAAGGATTTAGATGCAGGTGGTTAAGGTGATAATATAGCTCCAAGTCCAAATGACGTGCGACTTGGGGAGGCGGGGAGGCGGGGAGGCGGGGAGGCGGGGGGGGGGGGGCACCTAAAGGTGGTGCTGTTGCTACATGCCTGCTCCTCTTGTCCTTCTTGATGACAGGAGGGGGAAGGTGCCATTAGAAATGCTGCAGTGCATAATTGCAGCTTAATGGCACATACCACATTCCATTGGAACAGCAGTGCAGAGAATACACGTTAGCCATGTCATAAAGGTTGCTTTGCCTAGAGCCACTTCATAAAGGCATCAAAATTCTTGAGCATTGCTGGAAGAAATGGAGAGAATTCTTCTGCCCAGTAAATGATTGAAAGGCTTTGAGTGTCACTTGCAACAGAATATCCAACTTTAACTTGCTGGCAGAGTCAGAGGTATAGAGTACGGAAACAGGCCTTTCAGCCCATCTTTAGTTCCACTTGCTTGTGCCTGATCCATATCGCTCCAAACATTTTCTATCCACGTGAATGTCCAAACATTTTTTAAGTGTCATAATTATACCAGTTCTCACAGTCATTGTATTTAAGTGGCTGGTTCTGTTAAGTTTCTGGTCAATGATGGATATTAATGACAAGATCTTCAACAATGGTAATACCAATGGTAGGTTTGTTGTTTGAGCATTGCTGCATGTGGGCATGGACCATTTCATTTTCTCAGGGGTTGCAATGGAACTGATCATTGTGCAATCATCAGTGAACATACCTACAGTGCCCTCCATAATGTTTGGGACAAAGACCCATCGTTAATTTATTTGCCTCTGTACTCCACAATTTAAGATTTGTAATAGAAAAAATCACATGTGGTTAAAGTGCACATTGTCAGATTTTAATAAAGGCCATTTTTATACATTTTGGGGGGACTATGTATAAACACTACTGT
Source organism: Malacoraja senta (assembly GCA_038087875.1). Lineage (NCBI taxonomy): Eukaryota > Metazoa > Chordata > Chondrichthyes > Rajiformes > Rajidae > Malacoraja > Malacoraja senta. The sequence continues at coordinate 331,825,215 of CM075977.1, forward strand.
AATTTCTACATGGTGAAACCAAAATGTATAAAAATTGCCTTTAATAAAATCCATTAATCATTTCATTAATACGTCAATCCAAAAGGATGGAATAGCAGGCTTCTCGGGATGCCTTGAACATACCAGCATCATATGGTGGCAATGTTACAACATTTTGAGATTTTAAAAATCAAGTCTGCAATTTATCCCATCAGATAAAGCATAAAAAGAAGTTTAATTGGACACCTAATTCACTTTCATATCTTCAGTATTAAAAAAAGTAATGGCCATTTTCATACTCGGAAATTAGCATCTTGTTCCGTATTGCTTTTCCATTGACAACACAAAAGCTGTGATCGAGGACAGTCAAAAGCCCATAACTTTCTTAAACATTAAGAGAACTGAATGAAATTTTCAGTTATTATAGATTGAAGCATTCTGAAACAAATATAAAACATCTTACTTGGATGACCTGAAATGAAGGCATATTATTAGTTAATTGTAGCTAATTACAAAATTGACCGTTGTGACGGAAATAATAAACACCCAGACTGCCTTGAAAATTCAAAAATGTAATATTCTCAAGATCAAAACTTTAATATTATTGTATTATATGCTGTAAGTCCGTAACAGATAGGTACATAAATTACAATTTCTAGCAATAGACCAAGTCTTTATGGAGAAGATCAGTTGCTAGCTGGTACATTGGCATATCATAATCAGTAGCATCATCATACTCCTCAGATTGTAACCAATAAGCAACTCTGTACACCTTGTTTTTCCTCAACTTTTCAATTTTGGCATTGTAAACTACAAGTTTTTGCTCTTCAAACCACGCATGACATGCCTTTCTGGCCACTACTTTCCCATTAAGAATGTCCTGTAGATTCCATTTCTTAAGAAAATGATTTTTTTAAAATAGCATAAGTATCCAAATAACAAACTAATCCCATTCACACAAGAATTCACAATATAACATGATTTTAAATCTCACTGTCATGAACTAGCTTCTTTCAGCTTCGGACGATAGCTAAAATAAAACAATTCCTCCAGTTTGATGACCTCGAAAAGATCATCCACACATTCATCTCCTCCCGCCTAGATTACTGCAACTCCCTTTACACAGGCATCAGCCAATCTTCCCTGTCCCGCCTGCAACTGGTCCAAAACGCCGCAGCGAGACTCCTGACGGGCACCCGAAAAAGGGACCACATCACCCCGATCCTGGCCTCTCTCTACTGGCTCCCTGTGCGGTTCCGTATAAATTTCAAGATCCTCCTCCATGTCTACAAAGCTCTCAATGGGCTTGCCCCCACCTACATAAAAAGTCTTCTCACCCACCACTCGACCTCCAGGCCCCTCAGATCGGCCGACTTAAGGTTGCTGAATATCCCACGGTCTAGGCATAAGCTCAGGGGCGACCGCGCCTTTGCGGTTACAGCCCCTAGACTGTGGAACAGCATCCCCTTTCCCATCAGAACTGCCCCCTCCATCGACTCTTTTAAGTCAAGACTAAAAACGTATCTATACTCCCAAGCCTTTCCTGACGTCCTCTGAGTGAGGGCTACATGTATATATGTATGTAGTTTGTTTTGTTTATGCTATTCTTATAACAAATGTAAAGCACTTTGGCCAACGAGAGTTGTTTTTTAAATGTGCTATATAAATAAATGTGACTTGACTTGACTTGAACTGTCCCCTGTACCAAGAGACTTCTGGAAAAACGGCATCAAAACATCACATGGGATGAAGATTGAACCCAGCAAGTGCAGAAGCATCTCAATACAATACAATACAATACAATTTATTTGTCATTTGGACCCTGTTGAGGTCCAAACGAAATGTCGTTTCTGCAGCCATACATTACAAAACGAAGACCCGAGACACAACACAATTTACACATACATCCATCACAGCGCTGTGATGGAAGGCAAAAAAAACGTATCTCTCCACTACACTCCCCCCCCCCCCGATGTCAGAGTCAAAGTCAAAGCCCCCGGCGGGCGATGGTGATTGTCCCGCGGCCATTAAAGTCACGCCGGGTAATGCAAGGTCGCACACCGGGTCTTGGTGTTAGAGCCCCGGCGTGCGCTCGCAAAGTCCCGCGGCCATTCCAAGCCGCGCGGGGCGATGATGTAAAGCCCCACTCCAGGTGCTCTTCAACCCCGCAACTCGGACGGGAGAAGTCGCCGCTGCGGAAGCCCCGAAAAGCGGTCTCCCACCAGGGACCCGCGGGCCTCCGGTGTCGCCGTCCGCCAGACCCGCGGCTGCAGCCTCCGAATCTTCGGGGGTCGGGACGCAGCAGCGCTCCACCACAGCTCCACCCGCTCCGGACTCGGCCAGCCCCGCGACGGTGAGAAGTCCGCAGCTCCGCAACTGGAGCCCCAGGTCGTTCCTGCTGGAGGCCGCTCCACGTCGCCCAGCCCCAACGACAACGGAGACCCGACAAAGAAAAGGTCGGGTCTCCCATGCAGGGGAAAGATTTTAAAGTTCCCCCCCCCCACCCCACACACATACCCCGACAAAAAAAAAAAAAAAAAACTACATAGAGTCCGAGTCCGAGTACATAGAAACGAGACAAAAATAATAAAAAGACAGACGGACTGCAGAGGCCGCTGCTGACGAGAGTCGCGCCGCCCAATCTCCATTGTCAAAGGTCAAGTCAAGGATCAAAGATTTCATATTGACGGAATATCTGTTCCAACTGTTTCAGAAATGCCAAAGATGGTATGATGCAAATCTCAAGGACACCGAGCAGTTTGAACAACTCAAAAAGGATACTATCACACACATATCTCGCATCAACAAGAACTTGCTACCAGGAAAACTCAAGCTGTGGTGCTTCCAATTTGGCATACTACCAAGAATCATGTGGCCTTTAACTATGTATGAAATCCCCATCAACAAAGTGGAAAAGCTGGAAAGAATGATCAGCATACATGTGAAACAGTGGCTTGGACTTCCACGATGCTTAAGTGCTGTCGGACTGTACGGGAGTGGTAAATTGGAATTACCCGTTGCAGGACTTGTGGAAGAATTCAAACGCACTAAAGCAAGGTTGGTCATGACCCCCACTGAATCTGAAGATACTGTTATACGAACAGCAGCCCCCCGTGTGGCAACGGGGAGGAAGTGGACCCCATCTGAAGCCGTTCAGAGTGCTAAGTCTGCTCCTCATTTCCGGGATGTAGTTGGCCAAGTCCAACACGGGAGAGCCAGGCTCGGGCTCGTCCCAAAAGCTCCTCAATGGCACGGCACATCAGTGCAGAAGAGACGGGTCGTGGTGGAGGAGGTGAGAAGACGGGAGGAGGAAGAGCGACACGCCAAGGCCGTCTCAATGGCCAAGCAGGGCCAATGGACTAACTGGGAGAGCCTGGAAAAGAGGAAACTCAGCTGGCATGACATCTGGCAAATGGAAGGATCTCGGCTAAGTTTTGTCATCAGAGCCACTTATGATGTTCTACCATCACCCCAGAACCTGAAGCAGTGGTTCGGAGAAGACCCCGCTTGCTCCCTTTGCCAAGCACCTGCATCACTAAGGCACATTTAAACAGGATGCTCTATGAGCCTCAGCCAAGGGCATTACGCTTGGCAGCATAATCAAGTTCTCAGACAGCTGGCATCAATCCTGGAAAAGAGGCGTAAGATCACAAATGCTTCCCCACAAACATTGGCAGGAAATGTCCACTTCACAACATTTGCACCAGCAGGCCAACCTCCAGAGCACCAGATAACATCAAAGGATGCAAGCAAGAAATTGGAAGTGGACTTAGAAAAAAAGCTTGTGTCTCCTCCAGACATCGTGGCTACAACACTCCAGCCAGACATGGTCCTGTGGTCCACAACAGCCAAGTTAGCATACATTGTGGAAATGACAGTTCCATGGGAAGATGGTGTTGAAGAAGCTTATGAGAGGAAAAAGACCAAGTACTCTGACCTGGCAACTGAAGCTGCCCAGAATGGCTGGAAGACCAAGATTTTCCCTGTCGAAGTGGGATGCAAGGGATTTGTTGTTACATCCACGACCAGGCTATTAAAGAAAATGGGGGTGAGGGGTCGCTCCCTCCAACAAGCAATCAAGCCATTATCTAATTCTGCAGCAAAAAGCAGCAATTGGCTTTGGATCAAAAGGAGAGATAACAATTGGGCTGCAAGATGAAGACGAGAGTGTATGGAATTGGGGGGGGTGTAACTGGGATGCCAGGTATCACTGTTGAGCCCTCTGGAGACGTTGTGGGCATATCAATCAAACGTCAAAGAAGGAGGGTACCCACCTGATAACCCCGATGACGTACCTACCCTACCTTTCACCACTCCAATCCCACTGCAAATAGCAAGAGTGCCGACTTACTACAGGGATTGAAACATCAAGTCCTATTAGCTCTACTATTGGCCAAGTATTCAAATACAAGGAATTTGCCTTGGTGCTCCGCCCGCAAGTGACAACATGACATACAGTGACAGTTAGGAATGACACATAAAACATTAAACATTAATAATAAAACATTATTGATTATTGTGGTTGAAGTGCACATTGTCAGATTTTATTAAAGGCCATTTTTATACATTTTGGTTTCACCATGTAGAAATTACAACTGTGTTTATACATAGTTCCCCCATTTCAGGGCACCATAATGTTCAGGGACAGATGGCTTCACAGGCGTTTGTAATTGCTCAGGTGTGTTTAATTGCCTCCTTAATGCAGGTATAAGAGAGCTCTCAGCACCTAATCTTACCTCCAGTCTTTCTATCACATTTGGAAACTTTTATTGCTGTTTATCAACATGAGGACCAAAGATATGTCAATGAAAGTCAAAGAAGCCATTATGAGACTGAGAAACAAGAATAAAACTGTTAGAGACATCAGCCAAACCTTTTTAAGGGCCTGTCCCACTGCGGGGACATAATGTGCGAGTTTAGAAGAGTTTAGGAGAGTTTAAAAAAGTGTCATGGTCTTGTTGTATCGCCGAAGTAGAACACCTCCTACGACCTCCTTCGACTATGTAGAGAACCATCTACGAATATGTAGAAGACCTCCTTCGACTATGTAGAAGACCTCCTTCGATTTTCTTCGACCTCCTTCGACTATGTTGAAGACTAGCTTCGAATAGCTTCGGGAAAATTGGATACCGAATAGTGGAGAGTGAACATGACCAGCTTCGACTACCTTTGACTATACTAACACTATCAACGACTACCTTTGATTACCTTCAACTACCTTTGATTGCCTTAGATTACCTACGAATAACATGCCGACCCACTACGACCTACTTCGACTAAACCTACGAGTAAAAAATATATAAATTTTTTCCATGACGACCAATTTTTACTCACGGACAATTTTCAGCATGCTACAAAATACTCCTCGACCAAACTGAGGCCTTGAGTATGCGGGAACTTCTCTCAAGCATGAAGGAGAGTTACATAGACCTCCTAGGACCACGTGTCGACCATGCTGCGAGTTTGAGTCGAGCGCAAACTCTTCTAAACTCGCAAATTAGGTCCCCGCAGTGGGACAGGCCCTTTAGGCTTACCAAAAATCAACTGTTTGGAACATCATTAAGAAGAAAGAGAGCACTGGTGAGCTTACTAATCGCAAAGGGACTGGCAGGCCAAGGAAAACCTCCACAGCTGATAACAGAAGAATTCTCTCTATAATAAAGAAAATTCCCCAAACACCTGTCCGACAGTTCGGAAACACGCTTCAGGAGTCAGATGTGGATTTATCAATGACCACTGTCCGATGAAGACTTCATGAACAGAAAGACAGAGACTACACTGCAAGATGCAAACCACTGGTTAGCTGCAAAAATAGGATGGCCAGATTACAGTTTCCCAAGAAGTACTTAAAAGAGCAACCACAGTTCTGGAAAAAGGTCTTGTGGACAGATGAGACAAAGATGAACTTATATCAGAGTGATGGCAAGAGCAAAGTATGGAGGAGAGAAAGGACTGCCCAAGATCCAAAGCATACCACCTCATCTGTGAAATAGTGGTGGGGGTGTTATGGCCTGGCCATGTATGGCTGCTGAAGGTACTGGCTGACTTATCTTCATTGATGATACAACTGCTAATGGTAGTAGCATAATGAATTCTGAAGTGTATAGACACATCCTATCTGCTCAAGTTCAAACAAATACCTCAAAACTCATTGGCCGGCAGTTAATTCTACAGCAAGACAATGATCCCAAACATACTGCTAAAGCAACAAAGGAGTTTTTCAAAGCTAAAAAATGATCAATTCTTCAGTGGCCAAGTCAATCACCTGATCTGAACCCAATTGAGCATGTTTTTTATATACTGAAGAGAAATCTGAAGGGGACTAGCCCCAAAAACAAACATAAGCTAAAGATGGCTGCAATACAGGCCTGGCAGAGCATCACCAAAGAAGACACCCAGCAACTGGTGATGTCCATGAATCGCAGACTTCAAGTAGTCATTGCATGCAAAGGATATGCAACAAAATACTAAACATGACTACTTTCATTTACATGACATTGCTGTGTCCCAAACATTATGGTGCTCTGAAATGGGGGGCCTAGGTATAAACACTGCTGTAATTTCTACATGGTGAAAGCAAAATATATAAAAATGGCGTTTATTCAAATCTCACAATGTGCACTTTAACCACATGTGGGGTTTTTTCTATTACAAATCTCAAATTGTGGAGTACAGAGGCAAATAAATAAATGATGGGTCTTTGTCCCAAACATTATGGAGGGCAATGAATGCATAATTTCTCTGCACAGACTACCTTTTTAACTGCTTTTTATTCCCAACCTGACTGCCACTTCAAGTGATTTGTGCATTGATCCTTCTCTTCCTGAACCCCTTAGAACGGTATCATCTGTTCCATATTGCCTCACCTCATTCTTTCCACCAGAATACATTCACTCATGTATCCCCATATTAAACTTCATCTGCATTGATCTGCCTGTTCCTCTGACCTGTTTCTATCCATCTACAATCTATCACTCTCCTCTTCACAATTCACAAAATTGCCCATCTGCAAATTGAAAAATTGCAGTTTTCACCTTCGTCTATGTCATTATCATAGGTAAAAAACAATAACTCTAACGTGAATACCTGGCGAAGGTCAGTATTCACTTTCCTACAGTCTGAGAAATAATTATTCACCCACCACCCTCTGTTGTCAGTTACTTTGCCAACTTCATATGCTGCTATTAATATTCATTTATGCCATGTGCTTCTGTAAATTGCTCATTTCTAAGCTTCCCCCCAGTCTAGTTTCAGTAAAAACACTGAATCAAGCACTTGAAACAACTAAATTTTATTTTAACAAAAGCACATTACAGTTCAACTACTGTACCTATCCCACGGTAGACAGAAATGATGGAGAAACTCAGCGGGTGCGGCAGCATCTATGGAGCGAAGGAAATAGGCAACGTTTCGGGCCGAAACCCTTCTTCAGACTGATCCCACCTATCCCACGGCAGGTTCGATCCTCGTATCTGCCTGTTCAAGCCCTCTAGGCCTCGCTCAGACAGAGGCACTCCAGAAGTTCACTCAGTCCCAAGCGCTCTCCCAGAAGATCGACACTGAACCTCGTGGTAGCGGACTTTTATATGTCCCAGGACCTCGAGGGGCCAAACCACATGGGGGTGGTCCCTTAATAACCCAATTACAGATATCGATTAACCCCATATATAACAGACATTTCCCTAACCCAATAATACAACAGCTCAATACATTGTATTCAAAACGGACTTCGGAAGGAAGCCAACTTAGAAATATTTACCCTGATCTACAGGAAACCCAGACAAGGCTCAATACCTCATCCAATCAACACTCGGCAAAGTCAAACTCTGCAACATTATTTACAATTATTTACAAGGTGTATGTCTGGTTTGCAGCCATCCAATCCATTCTGTTCATTTTGCACCTAATTGACAGGGCTGGCAGATGTTCTCATTATTTGCTTGCAAATTAGATACAATTTCCAGACACACTGGCACCTCTTCGCAGCGTGTCCCAGCTCTGCAGAGAGCAATTCCAAATTGACCAAATCTCCCAGCAGCCCTGAAGCTTTTACCCCATTTTGAAGTCCTAGCCTCTCCAATTTAGGCAGGATTAACACTTCAACTTTGCCAATAAGTCTTTTATATGGCACCAAAACGCTTCTGGAAGTTGATGTACACCACATAAATTGCATTACCTTTAACTGTATCCGTTACTTCATCAAAAAAGGCAATTAATTTGGCTAAACACAATTAGCCCTTAAAAATCCAGTCTAGCTTTCCTCCAGGTGAGTCCTACATCCTGTCCTACATTAATATTTTGAAAGCCTTCTCACCAGCAAGTTAAACTGACTGGCCTGTAGTCATTGGGCTTCTTCTATTTTTTTTAATTTTCCTAACAAGAAAATAACATTGGAAGATGATGGTCAGAACCCCCACAATTTCCTCCCATACTTCTTTCTAAATCTTGGATATATTCATCTGGCGTTAGTAATTTACCTACTTTATGTTCAGCCAACTTTTAAACACTTCCATGATGAAGACAGAAGATAGAATTCACCTGTACTCTCCTTCCATCACAATCCTTCACATTCAACGTCACATCTTCCCCTCTCCTCCCCTACTGCATTTAGGAACCACTTCCACCCCCAATCGCAACTACCCGACCCATGGTAATTTATCCAAAAGAGGTGCACCTACCCTTTCACCTCTTTCTTTCCACCATCCAGGGACCCACACTCAGTCCACGTGAAAAAGCGATTTACTTGCACTTCGTCCAATCTCGCCTACTATATTCCAACTCCCAGTCTGCAGCTGGATTCAGCACCAAGCCCTTTAGCTCCCCCTAGTCCTGACCTTTCACCCCATCAGCCGTCACATACAATACACAATCTCCCGACATTTTCTTCCACCTCCAATGGGATCCCACCACTAGCCACATCTTCCCATCTTCACCCCTTTCCGCTTTCCGCAAAGACCATTCCGTTCCCTCCCCAACCTCCTGGTTAACTCATCCCTCCCCACTCAAACCACCCACTCTCCACAGGTATTTTTTAGTTTAGTTTAGTTTAGTTTATTGTCACATGTACCGAGGTACAGTGAAAAGCTTTTTGTTGCGTGTTAACCAGTTGTGTTGCGTGCTTATTTTCCCCTGCAACCACAGGAGATGCAACACCTGTCCCGAAACATGCTCCCTCTGCTCCATCCAAGGACCCTGACACTCTTTTCAGGTGAGGCAGAGGTTCACTTGCAACTCCTCCAACCTCATCTACTGTATCCGCTGTTCCAGCGTGAACTCCTATATATCAGCGAGACCAAGCACAGGCTCGCCGATCATTTCGCTGAACATCTCCGCTCTGCCTAAACCTACCTGATCTCCTGGTTGCTAGACAATTTAACTCCCATTCCCATACTGACCTTTCTGTCCTGAGCCTCCTCCACCTTCAAAGAGTGAGGCCCAGCGCAAATTTGAGGAACATCATCTCATATTTTGCTTGGACAGCTTACACCCCAGCAATATGAATCTTGACTAACTTCAAGTAACCCGTGCTTTCCCTCTCTCTCCATCCCTCCCCCTTCCTAGTTCTCTGACCAGTCTGACTGTCCCCCTGATTAAATTTTATCTCTGTGTGCTTTGTTGTCACCTTCTTCTAGCTAACAATGATCTATTCTACATTTTCCTTGACTACATCCCCTTTGATGTCTCGTTTTCACACCTTACACTTCCTTATCCCCGTGTCGCCCTCTCCCCGGTCTGAAGACGGGTCTCGACCCGAAACGACACCCATTCCTTCTATCCAGAGATGCTGCCTGTCACGCTGAGTTACCTCAGTAACTTGTGTCTAACAAGCCCAGAAACACAGGACAAATATCCTGAGATGAGGTGAATTAATGCCGCTGCCTCCACCTTTAGTATTCAGTATTCAGTATTAACTTTATTGTCATTTCACCGAGTACTTGCATACACAGAAGAAATGAAAAATTGTTTCTCATCAGTTTTTGTCAGTGCAATTAATAAAAGCAGAAATACACACAACTTAAAAATTATCATATCTAAAATAGACCTAAAATTGAACTAAAAACAGACATTCAAACCGAACAGTGACTTTACCTTGACAGGTGTCTAGCTGTTAAGGTTTGGGCGAGGTTAGATGTGGGGGTCTATGTGTATGGGGAGGGGGAGGGGACACAGTCCGTTAATCATTTTTATTACTTGTGGGAAGAAGCTGTTTAGCATCCTGCTGGTTCTGCAGCTGATACTCCTGTACCTCCTCCCAGATGGGGCAGAATGGAGAAAATGTGGTGGGATGGGTGAGGGTCCTTAATGATGGAGATGGCTCTGTGGATGCAACGCTTCTGATAGATCTCCAACAGGAAAGGGAGTGGGGCACCAATGATCCTACTGGCTGTCTTCACTATCCTGTTTAGCTGTCTTTGCCTTGCAGCTCCCAAACCAGGAAATAATGCCGTAGGTCAGTATGCTCTCAATGGTACCCCTGTAGAAGGTCGTTAGGTGAACAGTGGGGAGACCTGCTTTTCTGAGTCCCCGGAGGGGGTGGAGCCACTGCTGTGCTCTTTTGATGACTGCTGTGGTGTTGGTCGTTGAGGTCAGGTCGTCCGCTAGGTCCCAGGAACTTCACGCTGCTAACCCTCTCCACAGCAGCACCATCAATGTGCAGCGGTGTATGATGGTGTTTGCCAGCCCTCCTGAAATCAATCACCATCTCCTTCATCTTATCCACATTGAGGGTGAGGTTGTGAGATCTGCACCACTCGGTAAGCAGCTCCACCTCCATCCTGTATGCCGACTCATTATTGTCACTGATGAGACCCACCACTGTTGTGTCGTCAGCTAACTTATTTATCTCCAATACGTAACAAAATGCCTGTATGCAAGGAGATGGATGGAGATGGATGGATGGATGGATGGATGGATGGATGGATGGGGTTATCACACTTGACCGAAAAGATATTCAAGTTTGTGATTTTTTTTTTTTTAATTAATCATTGTTTGGATTCATTTAAATCTTTTTATTGCTCTGATCAAAAAAGGCATTTAAAATTTCATTCAAAGCTCTCAGTAATGCTAATTACATCACCATTTTCTTTAAGTTAAATTTATGTTTCTAAATCAAACTATTATTTACAAAAATGTACACACACCAGCTTTCCATCCTTTCAAGAATCAAAAAAGCTCAAATGAAAGTCACATTTGACTATGAAACATTGATAAGTTTTAATCTACAATTTAAGAGGGAGAAGGGTAAATCGGAGGTGTCAGTATTACAGTTGAACAAAGGGGACAATGGAGCCATGAGGGAGGAGATGACCAAAGTTGACTGGAAAGATACCCTAGCAGGGATGACAGTGGAACAACAATGGCATGTATCTCTGGGAATAATACAGAAGGTACAGGATCAGTTCATTCCAAAGAGGAAGAAAGATTCCAAGGGGAGTAAGGGGCGACCGTGGCTGACAAGGGAAGTATAAAAATAAAAGAGAAGTACAACACAGCAAAGATGAGTGGGAAACCAGAGGATTGGGTAACGTTTAAAGAGCAACAGAAGATAATTAAAAAGGCAATACGGGGAGAAAAGATGAGGTACGAAGGTAAGCTAGCCATGAATATAAAGGAGGATAGTAAAAGCTTCTTTAGGTATGTGAAGAGGAAAAAATTAGTTAAGACCAAAATTGGACCCTTGAAGACTGAAAAGGGTGAATTTATTATGTGGAACAAGGAAACAGATGAGTTGAACAGGTACTTTGGATCTGTCTTCACGAAGGAGGACACAAATAATCTTCCTGATGTACTAGGGACCAGAGGATCTGGGGTGATGGAGGAACTGAAGAAAATTCACATTAGGCAGGAAATGGTGTTGGGTAGACTGATGGGACTGAAGGCTGATAAATCCCCAGGGCCTGATAGTCTGCATCCCAGAGTACTTAAGGAAGTGGCTCTGGAAATCGTGGATGCATTGGTGATCATTTTCCAATGTTCTATAGATTCAGGATCAGTTCCTGTGGATTGGAGGGTAGCTAATGTTATCCCACTTTTTAAGAAAGGCGGGAAAGAGAAAACAGGGAATTATAGACCAGTTAGCCTGACATCGGTGGTGGGGAAGATGCTGGAGTCAATCATAAAAGATGAAATAGCGGCACATTTGGATAGCAGTTGCAGGATCGGTCCGAGTCAGCATGGATTTACGAAGGGGAAATTATGCTTGACTAATCGTCTTGAATTTTTTGAAGATGTAACTAGGAAAATGGACAAGGAAGAGCCAGTGGATGTAGTGTACCTGGACTTTCAGAAAGCATTTGATAAGGTCCCACATAAGAGATTAGTGGGCAAAATTAGGGCACGTGGTATTGGGGGTAGAGTGCTGACATGGATAGAAAATTGGTTGGCAAACAGGAAACAAAGAGTTGGGATTAACGGGTCCCTTTCAGAATGGCAGGCAGTGACTAGTGGGGTACCACAAGGCTCGGTACTGGGACCACAGCTATTTACAATATATATTCATGATTTAGATGAAGGGATTACAAGTAACATTAGCAAATTTGCAAATGACACACAGCAGGGTGGCAGTATGAACTGTGAGGAGGATGCTATGAGAATGCAGGGTGACTTGGACAGGTTGGGTGAGTGGGCAGATGCATGGCAGATGCAGTTTAATGTGGATAAATGTGAGGTTATCCACTTTGCTAGCAAAAACAGGAAGGAAGATTATTATCCAAATGGTGTCAAGTTGGGAAAAGGGGAAGTACAACGGGATCTGGGGGTCCTTGTTCATCAGTCAATGAAAGTAAACATGCAGGTACAGCAGGCAGTGAAGAAAGCGAATGGCATGTTGGCCTTCATAACAAGAGGAGTCGAGTATAGGAGCAAAGAGGTCCTTCTGCAGTTGTACAGGGCCCTAGTGAGACCACACCTGGAGTATTGTGTGCAGTTTTGGTCTCCAAATTTGAGGAAGGACATTCTTGCTATTGAGGGAGTGCAGCGTAGGTTAACAAGGTTAATACCCGGGATGGCCGGACTGTCATATGCTGAGCAAATGGAGTGGCTGGGCTTGTATACTCTGTAATTTAGAAGGATGAGAGGGGATCTTATTGAGACATATAAGATTATTAAGGGTTTGGACACACTAGAGGCAGGAAACATGTTCCCAATGTTGGGGGAGTCCAGAACCAGGGGCCACAGTTTAAGAATAAGGGTAAGCCATTTAGAACGGAGATGAGGAAACACTTTTTCACACAGAGAGTTGCGAGTCTGTGGAATTCTCTGCCTCAGAGGGCGATGGAGGCCGGTTCTCTGGATACTTTCAAGAGAGAGCTTGATAGGGCTCCTGGGGAGAAGGCAGGAATGGGGTACTGATTCTGGATGATCAGCCATGATCACATTGAATGGCAGTGCTGGCTCGAACGGCCGAATGGCCTACTCCTGCACCTATTGTCTATTCTCTATCTTTGACTGTGGAAATGCTGCATCATTCCTCCTCAATAGAGTGGCCATTCACATTAAAATAGTATGCTTAAATAACTACAATATGAGACTCCAAAACCACAAGGTACATAAATGAACTAGAATTTACTCAGATTTGCACTTTTAAACCATAGAATACTATGTAGCACAGTATTCATTGTTCGGACCAAGAAGCATTTATAGTATTTCCTTTATAGTATGTTTTCTTTTATCATTTGTTAAATAACAGACAAGATTTCATAAAGAAATTCAATTTGCAAGGTATATTTTTCTTTACCCGATTTTCGCAAGAATTCCTTCAGATCCTCCTTCAAAGATTCAAGACGAACTTCTGTTTTATGTAGACTTGTCTGCAAGCAAGACAGAAAAAGGGTGTAAAGACTTTTCACATAGTGCTGAGTGATGCTCTATCTAGAGCTGTTCAGCGTATTACATCCAGATCCAGATCCAGATCCAGATCCAGACATGAGATACATGAGGGCACAAATAGATGACAAACCCTTTGGTCAGGATTAAGAAAATATAAATATGAAAATGAGACACAGATGTCTAGAACTATGAGTTAGTCTCAAAGTAAATGTTTACCGATCATTTGCAAATGAAATTAGGAGATTTTTCTGCATTCAGAGTGAATTGATAGAATTTTCTATCAGAGGACGATGAAGATTTGAGTCATTGAGTTTAAAACAAAGATTAATAGATTTCTGGATGTTAAGGGAATCGAGAGATACGAGGATAGCATGAGAAAATGGCATTGAGGTTGATGGTTAGCTAAGGAGATAAATAACATCATCAGCTTGGAGGTGAAGATAGTCTATGCTCTGATGTTCTCATGCCCCATTCAAGCAAACAATACACAGTCGTTTCTGCCCTCTGGTTATAGACATAACTGCTGTAGTGAAATGACTTTTTACTAACTACTCTTCCTATGCCTCTCATACTTTTATATCTCTCCATCAGGTCCTCCCTCAGTCTTCCCCACTCCAAAGAAAATAAACTCACCCTGCCAGTCATACAATATCCTGGTGAACATCCTCTGCATCCTAGATTAAAGCGATCAGAAACTGCACACAGTACTCCAGTTGTGGCCTAAATAATATTTTATGTAATTGTACCACAATCTCCTTGTTCTAATGCTCTGCCAGGCCTGTATTACAGGCATCTTTAGCTTATGCTTGCTTTGGGGGCTAGTACCAGTTTTCTCTTCAACATATAAAAGGCATGCTCAAATGGGTTCAAATCGGGTGATTGACTTGGCCACTCAAGAATTGACCATTTTTTAACTAAAAAACCTTTGTTGTTTTAGCAGTATGTTTGGGATCTTTGTCTTGCTGTAGAATGAATCGCCGGCCATTGAGTTTTGAGGCATTTGTTTGATCTTGAGCAGATAGGATGTGTATATACACTTCAGAATTCATTATACTACTACCATCAGCAGTTGTATCATCAATGAAGAAAAGTGAGCCAGCAGTAATTTCTACATGGTGAAACCAAAATGTATAAAAATGGCCTTTAATAAAATCTGACATTGTGCACTTTAACCACATGTGGGGTTTTTTAATTACAAATCTCAAATTGTGGAGTACAGAGGCAAATAAATAAATGATGGGTCTTTGTCCCAAACATTATGTAGGGCACTGTATCAGATGGCATTTACTCATCAATAAACTGTTTTACTGATACACATTTTGCATTTCACTAAGTTACCTAAATCCAGTCCTCAACACACCTTTTGTCCATATATGAACCAATTCCAGAAATGGGGTGAAAGTTATTGTCCTTTACATTAAAGTAAAGGAGAATGACAGAGTGTGGAATCAAAGAACCCTATGGAAAACGAAATCAATGTGCATAAAGGGAAAGTACTCATAACTCATACAAAGACAGGTAGTTGTCGTGATTGGAGCCTAGTTTAAACACTGCAGGAGTCACTTCTGCAGAGCAGTGTTCTGGACCTAACTGTCTTCAGCTGCTTCATCAATAACCTTTCTTCAATCATAAAGTTAGAAGTGGGGATGCTAGTGTTGATCGTACAATGTTCAATTCTACTTCCAAATCTTCAGAAAATTAAACAATCCACTTCTGCAAGTAGCAAGACCTGAACAACATTCAGGCATGAGCTGATACGTAGCAAGTAACATTCAGGTAATGCAGGTGCCAGATAATGGCTATGTCCAACAAGACGGGGTCTAACAACCTATACTTGACAATCAATGGCTTTACCATTCACTTTTTTTGGCATGGAAAATATAGTACTATGTGTGGTTAAAAATAAGACACAAAGTGATGGAGTAACGGGTTAGGCAGTATCCTTGGAGAACATGGATAGGTGACGTTTTGGGTCAGTACCCTTCTTCAGACCTGAAACGTCACCTATTCATATTCACCAGGAATGCTGCATAACCCACTGAATTACTTTAGCTAGCAGTTTTGGGTCTTTTTTTGGTAAACCAGTATCTGCAGTTCCTTGGTGCAAGGGCCATGCTGTTGAAAAAAGGATCAATTAACACTGGATTGAGAAAGTTTGTACAGTTATTGTGGCACTGCTATAGGAAGGGTGTCATTAAAATGTAAAGGGTACAAAAGAGATTTGAGCATGTTACCAGGTCTGGAGGGTTTCAGTTAGACTTGGATGGATAGACTTGGACATTTTTTTTCCTGGAATGTCGGAAGAACGACCATATAGAGGTATATAAAAGCCAGAGGGATATAGATAAGATGGAATAGAACATAGAACAATACAGCACTGGAACATGCCCTTTTCCCCACATTGTCTGTGCCAAACATGATGTCAAGCCCACACACAGTATAGTTGCAGTTGTTTCCACAGAGTAGGAGAATCTAAAACTAGAGGGCAGTGGTTTAAGGTGAGAAAAAAAAACTTATGGAGAGCCTTTTCATACAGAAGATGGTGTTTATATGGAGTGAGCTGACAGAGCAAATGGTGGAATTGAGTATAATTACAACATCTGAAAGACATTTAGCCAGGTATATGGATAGGAATGCTTTGGAGGGATACAAGCCAGGCACAGTCAGGTGGGACTACTCAGTTAGGCAACTTGATCGCCACGAACGAATTGGGCCAAAAGGCCTGTTACATACTGTATAATCTATGACTTTATAACAAGGGCAAGAGGCTGAGGCTTTATATGGTGCTCATCAGGCCACATTTGGAATATTGAGAGTAAATTTGGGGCCCATATCTGAAGAAGGATGTGCTGGCATGGGTGAGGGTCCAGAGGAGGTTTACGAGAATTATCTCCTTGGTGATTGGGTTAACGTATGAGGACCGTTTGATGTCTCTGGGTCTGTACTCATTGGAGTTTAGAAGGATGAGGGGGGGGGGATCTCATTGAAACCTACTGAATAATGATTGGCCTAGATAGAGTGAATGTGGAGAGGATGCTTCCAGTAGTGGGAGAGTCTAGGGCCTGAGGGCACAACATCAGAATAAAAGGACGTACCTTTAGAATGAATACGAGAAATTACTTTAGCCAAAGGTGATGAATCTGCAGAATTAATTGCCACCGATGGCGGTGGACGACAAGTCATTTGGTTATTTTTAAAGTGGAGATTGATCAGTTCTTAATTAGTAAAGGGATCAAAGGTAACGGGCAAAAGGCTGGTGAATGGGGTTGAGAGTGAGAAATAAATCAGCCATGTTGTTACGGCGGAGCAGACAAACTCAATGAGTCGAATGGCCTGATTCTGTTCCTATGTCTTATGGGTCCCCAACTATCGAAGGCTATGACTATGAGCAGACTGCCCAGTTTTCAATAAACAAGGAAAGACTGCAACATTCAACTACTTCTTTATACGAAGTAAACACGTCATTCCCCCAGGCTTGAATGAGAAGGCATCTGGTGCAGGAGGACGTGATATGGCGCATTGCATCGTTGGGTACCGGAGGAGTTGACCAAAGCATCAATGCAAGACTAGAAAAACCTACATCCATTTGCCCGCGGGGTCGGCATATTTGATCTCCCCATCAGAGCTCAAACAGATCCCGGTGCATCCGGGCCTGCAAGAGCCCCGACAACAGCGAACCTCTCCCTGCTGAATACCCGCTCCTGCCTCTCCCAGCACCGGCCTGGACTCACTCACCCTGGCCTCCCGCTCCAGCTCCGAGTGTAGCTGCGACCCCCGTAGCCGCTGCACGATGCAGGCAATGGTGAGCGACAGCTGCCGCTGATCTAGCTCAGAGTCCTCTTCCAGCTCCGATTCCGGCTCCATCCTCCGCACCAGGCGCCGGTGCAGCCGAGCAGGCGCAGCCCAGCCCGGCCCAGCCCACTACGCCCGCCGGCCGACCCGCCAGGCAGCGACCCGATCAATCGCCCGGCAACGACCGTACACCGTCATCCGCCAGGCATCCAACCAACACCCGTCACCTGGCAACCACCTGTCACCCAGCAACCAACCAACACCCAGTACCCAACCAACACTGTCACCAGACAACCACCCTTCACCTGGCAACCACCTAACACCCGTCTCCTAGCAACCACCCAACACCCATCACCCAGCAACCACCCAAAACCGTCACCTAGCAACCACCCAACACCCATCAGCTAGCAACCACCCCTCACCTAGCAACCACCCAACACCATCACCTAGCAACCACCCAACACCGTCACCTAACAATCACCCAACACCCGTCACCTAGCAACCACCCAACACCGTCACCTAGCAACCACCCAACACCCAGCAACCACCGTTTACCTAGCAACCACCCGTCACCCAGCAACCACCTAACACCCGTCACCTAGCAACCACCCGTCACCCAGGAACCAACCACCATCCAGCAACCAGCCATTACTCAGCAACCACCCGTCACCCAGCAACCAACCAACACCCGTCACTCAGCAACCAACCGCTCACCAAACCAGCAACTGTGCAGCGAGCAGAAGGGTCCCGACCCAAAACGTCACCCATTCCCTCTTTCCGCTGCCTGTCCCGCTTAGTTACTCTAGCTTTTTGTGTATATCTTAGGCCTTTATCCTTAGTTTAGTTTAGTTTATTATCACGTGTACAGCGAAAAGTTTTTTGTTGCGTGCTAACAGGTCTGCGAGAAAACTATACACGATTACAATTGAGCCGTCCACAGTGTACAGATACAAGATAAAGGGAGTCACATTTAATGCAAGATGAAGTACAGTAAAGTCCAATTAAATGTGTCGGAAGGAACTGCAGATGCTGGTTTAGACCGAAGATAAATACAATATTCTGGTGTAACTCCGCAGTCAGGCAGAATCTCTGGAGAAAAGGAATAGGGGACGTTTCATGTTGATACCCTTCTTCAGACTGAGTCAGGGGAGTGGGAAACTAGAGATCTGAAAAGGAACATAGAACAAATGAATGAAAGGTTTGCAAAAGGAAGAATTAAAGCCAGCATTGTTGGCTGTGGAGAAAGTGATAAAGAGTGATATAAACAGTGAAACTCAGCAGGACAACAGTGAAATTAGCACAACTACGATGGGGAGGTACGGAGAGAGAAGGAATGCAAGAGTTACTTGAAGTTAGAAAATCAAATATCATACCGCTGGCTTGTAAGCTGCCCAAGCGGAATATAAGGTGCTGTTCCTCCAATTTGCGTTTGGCCTCACTTTAACAGTGGAGGAGAACCAGGACAGAAATGTCAGTATGGGAATGGGAAGAGGAGTTAAAGTGTTTGGCAACCAGGAGATCGCATAGGCCAAGGCAGACTGAGCGAATGTGTTCAGCGAAACGATCACCTAGTCTACGCTTGGTCTCGCCGATATATAGGAGTCCACAACCTAGAACAGCGGATACAGTAAATGAGGTTGGAGAAAGTTCAAATGAACCTCTGTCTCACCTGAAAGGAATGTCGGGGTCCCTGGACAGTCTCCTATGGTTGCAGTGGGAAGTACCTGGGGAGGGGGTGGTTTGGCAGGGAAGGGATGTTAACCAGGGAGTTCTGACGAGAGGTCTGTATACTTAGTTTATTTTAATTCGTTTACTTTAGTGTACCGAGGTGCAGTGAAAAGCATTTTGATGCTTGCTAACTAGTCAGCGGAAAGACTATACGTGATTGCAACTGAGTTGTCCACAGTCTACAGACGCATGATAAAGGGAGTAACGTTTAGTGCAAGATAAAGTCCAGTAAATTCCAATCAAAGATAATCCAAGGATCTCCAATGAGGTAGATAGCAGCTCGGGATCACTGTGTAGTTGTTGATAGGATGGCTCTGTTGCATTCTTGCCACACCACTTCTCTCTAATATCGTCAATGCAGCCACCTTCCAACTTTCATCACCAAAAAATCAGTTTGCAGGCCTATCAACCCACAAATTTCACTTGGCAGTATTTGTACAGATGACCAGCAATTTTTTTGTAGATTTCAGTTACTTCATCTCTCCATTCAAGGTGTCCTGAAGGACGGCATAATATTTGGATCATTAGGTGGTATCCTACACTGAACCGATATTGAGTAGAGGAAACCACCAACTAGAATCGCTCCCACTACATTCATTTTGCATCCAGAAAGCTAGCCCACAATTGGGTCTAAAGTGACCAGCACACAATTGGACCCGGATCCAAAATTAATAATACTCGGAACATTAGAATTAAATCAAACATTTACAACAACACAAAGAAACTTTATTGATTATAGTATAATAACAGGAAAAAAATTAATTCTAAAATTTTGGAAAGGCCCTATAACCCCCACAATCAAAATGTGGATTATAGAAATGACGGAGACCTTAAACGTGGAAAGAATCAGATTTTCCCTGTTGGACAAACAGGAATTATTCGTTGGAACATGGTCTCCCTTTATTGATTATTTAAAGGGTCAGAATGGTTCAGCACAGGAACCTGACTAACACTCGGGCTAAAGAATGGATGAAATGCTATATTCTGAAATGTACGAATATATCTCGAATGAAGTTTTTTATTTTAATACATTTTTCCATTCTTCTTTAACTATCTTTCTCTTTTGTTTTTTTTTTTTTGTTTTTTTTGTTTTTTGTTTTTGATTTTTTTTTTTCTTCTCTCTCTTTTCTTTCTTTACTTCATCTATCTTTTTAGTTCTATCTAGTTTTTAAAAAAAAAGGCAAAAGGTATTGGAGACAATGTAATAATAATTGACAATATTATCAATTCAAAAATGTAAGACTGTAATGATGTTAATAGGTTGTGTACTTATCTCCAATAAAACATATTTTCAAAAAAAAAAAAAAAAAAGAAAGCTAGCCCAGTGCAATTCAATTTGCCCCCTCTCGCACCCCATTGATTTTTTGCCTGATAATAAGCACGAATTGCTGTGTAATAACCTCAGTGACAAGAGTCTCAAAATTCAGGTTGGTCTTGAATGTATTCGTTGATTGGAATCAATGGATCAATTATAGGAAAAGTGTAATCACTCTAATGGGATTACACTGTAGGGCTCTGAATAGTCAGCAGGAGATAGAGGAACAGATATGTAAACACAATACAGATAAATACAAAAGTATCAGGGTTGTCGTAGTGGGCGACTTTAACTTCCACAAGATTGACCTGGACTTCCTCAGTGCGAAAGACTTAGATGAGGCAGAATATGTCATGTGCATCCAAGAGAGTATGTGTGTAGTCCAACTCGAAGAGGGTTCATACTGGACCCAGTACTGGGAATTAAGCCTGGCCAAGTGACTGGAGTTTCATTGGATGAGTATTTTGGGAACAACTCCCTAAGTTTTAAAAGATACAAAGAGCTGGAGTAACTCAGCCAGTCAGGCAGCATCTCTGGAGAACATGGAAAGGCAACATTTCGGATCAGGACCATCTATCATCTATCTACTCCAGAGATGCTGCCTGACCCACTGTGTTACTCCAGCAGTTTGTGTCTTTTTTTGTAAACCAGCATGTGCAGATCCTTGTATCTCCATAAGTTTTAAGATAGTTATGAATATGGATAATTCTGGACGTTGGTGGAAGGTGCTAAATTGGGTGAGGCAAATTACAGCATTATCAGGCAGTATCTAGGGACATTTCACAACCACTCTGGCCCTAGCTGCCTGCTTTAGTAAGTTTACAGTCAGTAGAGTTGAGAACTGTGAGGATGGTTGCCAAAGTTTGCAGTGGGATATAAATCAGTTACAGAAATGGGTGGAGAAATGGCAGATGGTGATTCATTCGAGCATATATGAAGCTTTGCACTATCGGAGGTGAAATGTAAGGGGAAAGTATATGGCTAATCGCAAGACTCTTAACAACATTGGTATACAGAAAGATTTTGGGGGCCAAGCCCATCGCTCCCTGAAAGTGGCAACACAAGTAGATAGAATGGCAAAGAAGGCCTATGGTATGCTTGCCTTCATGGGTCAGGGCATTGAGTATAAGAGTCAGACAGTCATTTTGCAGTTTTGTAGGACTTTCATTAGTACGCATTTGGAGTATGGCCTCTCTCTGGCAATGGATGAGGCCCAGGACTGAAAGGTTAGTATGGGAGTGGGAAGGAGAGTTAAAATGGTTAGCAACTGGGAAATACAGCAGGCTTTGGTAAACAGAAAGCTAATATTTGGAGAACCAACCACATAGTCTACACTTGCTTTCGCTGATGTAAAGGAGGCCACATTGGGAACACCAAATGCTAGCGTGAGGCCACACACAAACTGGATGAACAGCACCCAATATTCCACTTGAGTACCTTACAACACAACAGTATGAACATTGAATTATCAAATTTCAAGTAATACCTCTCTCTCTTCTCTGCAATCCCCTCCCAACACCAGAGCACACACACACATGTCTTCAACCATCTCCCACCATCCTAGTAATTCTTCTCCTTTCCCCTCTTGTGATTGAATAAGCCCTGTAACAGTGCTCCCTCCCTCCGAATGCCGCTCTGATCCCCATCACCGGCAGACAGGACAGTGGAGGTCGGCTGTGGGAGGCACCCTAGGGCACGGTGGCTGAGCGGTGGCTGCGGGAGGCGAGTGGATAGTGTGTCCATGGGTCGACGTGTTCAAGCGGTGGGTCGCTGGAAGCCCTGCAGCAGCCGGAGGAATCGTGGGGATCGGGCGGTGCTGGTGGCATCACATAGGTCAGCTTTTAGATCAGCACGGAGAGGCAGAGCAGCAGATAACATCGCCAGGCCAGGCCAACTCCACCCCAGTGCTGACATCAGGACAACACACCTTTAAGACCAAGATAAGACTCTGTATTCTTAAGAACTGTGAAACTTGAAGAGCACAGACTGGCACCAGAAATGGGGCAACTCTTCTGTACTGCCTCAGTGAAGTCCACTGTTCTTACACTGCGATTGTTGCACTTTTGTACTTATCTATGATGTGCTTATATATACTGTGGTACAATTTTACCAGATTGGTTGCAAAAACGAAGAATTTCACTGTACCTAGGTACACGTGACAAAGTATGATTGCCATTGCCAACAGCTGTGTCCAATTAACTAAAATTAGACTGGCACACTGGAAACGGGTCAGCCTTCTCCTTATAAATCCATCCAGTGGGAAGAAGAGGCAGAGGTGCTTTACTGCTGGGTGTATTCCCCTGTGGCAGGTTCGAGGAAGACTGAGCCACTGGGACAAACTGAAACCATCTGAGACTTTGTCATAGTCATCGAATGATACAGTGTGGAAACAGGCCATTTGGCCCAACTTGCCCACACCGACCAACATGTCCCAGCGACACTAGACCCACCTGCCAGCATTTTGTCCATATCCCTCCAAACCTGTCCTATCCATGTACCTGCCTAACTGCTTTTTAAATGTTGGGATAGTCCCTGCCTCTACTACCTCCGCAGGCAGCTTGTTCCATATACCCACCACCCTTTGTGTGAAAAGGTTACCCCTCAGATTTCTAATCTTTTCCCCTTCACCTTAAACCGATGTCCTCTGGTCCACGATTCACCTACTCTGGGCAAGACACTCTGTGCATCTACCCGATCTGTTCCTCTCATGATCTTATACATCTCTATAAGATCACCTTCTCATCCTCCTGCGCTCCAAGGAATAGAATCCCAGCCTACTCAAGCTCTCCCTATAGCTCAGACCCTCCAGTCCTGGCAACATCCTCGTAAATCCTCTCTGTACCCTTTACAGCTTGACAACATCTTTCCTATAACACGGTGCCCAGAACTGACCACAATATTCTAAATGTGGCTTCACCAACATCTTGTACAACTGCAACATGACCTCCCAACTTCTATACCCTATACTCCGGCTGATGATGGCCGATCTTCCAAAAGCCTTTTTGACCACCCGATCTACCTGCACCTGCACTCCTAGATTGGAAGCAAAAACTAAGCATTTTAGAAACCAAGAAGGCTCTACAACACTACCCAGAGTCCTACTGTGTATGTCCTACTTGTCATGACGATGAGTCATGATAATGATATGCAAATATCTTGATCTTTGTATCAGCTGACTTGGAGGTCAGATCGCATGTGCGCTGTGTAAGCTACGGCAGGAGGCCATGGCCTGGTGAGATACATGGAGACCAAGGAATGTAACCTGCAAATATTGTGTCAGTATCATTATTATTCCATATCTGAGGCAAAGATGTGACACTGCCCATGTTAGACTTCCCAAAATACAACACCTCATATTTTTCTGCATTAAATTCCATCAACCATTCCTTAGCCCACTTGGCCAATTGATCAAGATCCTACTGCAATTTTTCACAACCATCTTCACCATCTGCAAAACCACCCACTTTTGTGTCATCTGCAAACTTGCTAATCTTGCCATGAATGTTCTCATCCAAATCATTGATATAGATGACAAACAGTAACGGGCCCAGCACCGAACTCTGAGGCACACCACTAGTCACAGGACTGGCCACGACTGGGCTGCTGGGACATGTCCAAGTCAGCCAGTGTCTCATCTGAGGCCAAGATTTAGTGGCTGGGGCAAGCCAGAGACCACCAGTGCCTCTTACCTGCCCAAAAGCAACAAGGGACTGCACCCATACATAGAGGCAAAGACTGAGCCACCAGGATAAGCCTGAGAGTCCCAGGGTCACCTCTTCAGGCCCAAAGCTGAGCTGCCAGGACAAGTTTGAGACCACCAGCACCACCCCCACTTGAGGCAAGAGTAAACCACTGAGATAAGTATGAGATCACCACGCCTCCCCCTTCTAACCCAAAGCTGAGCTGCCAGGACAAGCCTGATACTGCTAGCACCTCCTATTGCCACGCCTCCTCCATCGAGACTAGGACTGAGCTACTTGATAAGCCAGTGTCACCCCACATGTTCCTTGATGATAAGGGACAGTGCCCCCACACAGACCTGAACTTTCTTGTTTTTACAAATAAACTAGATCACGTGTGTTCATCCTACTGTGAGTGTCAGTGTACTTGTCCGGTTAATGTAGTCGTCCCCAATGTCACAGCCGAATGAAGTTGATTATTGTGATGATGCTGAGAATAAGGCTTCGCATTAGTGTTAAGTGTGTAATTTTGTCAAAGGGAGTTATCTTAGCATGCAAAATGATATGTTAATGTTCTTAATGGAGAACGTAAAAATATGTTAATATATTCTTAAAATATAATGTTCTCCGTTAAGAACATTAACATATAATTTTGCATGCTAAGATAATTATATATGTTTCTCTATGTCAAGCTCTTTGCTTGCAGTGGTAATGCAATAATTGTTATGGCAAAACATATGTGACGCGGTATATGTTTATCTTGGCAGAGCACACTCAGGAGAAAATCACTTATCAAATATAAGTGAAACAACAACAAACATATAATTTAGCATCCAATCATGGTACCTCAACTTGATTGGGTCCAACCTCCTCCATGGGGCAGCTACCACATGAAGTGACTTCTACTCTGAGATTTAATGAAAATCAGGGAGGACACAGCTTCTTATTCTGTATAATTTCTTGTTATCGCAAACACATCAGACTTGGATTCAGAAAAACAAACAGGAAATTACAGTACGGTTTTCATTCCTTTATGGTGAATGTGATGTTATTCATGCATTCCTCAATCTTCTACTTTGTAATATAAAGCAATTTCCACACGGCTGGTTATTGATTTATTTCAATTGCCAAACTCAACTCCCTTGGCCTCATTTTTAATGTAATTGCATTTTCACAATATTCTCAAGAATGATAAGGCCACTGTCCAGCTGTGTACTTGAACGGTGTGATCAAGACAACAAGTCAAACACTTTTTCAAATTTGTATTTTCATGTTGTATCTACTTGGTTTCACATCTCCACTAAATACGAATAAGACTAAACCCTGTTTTTATAGTATTAATGTCACTTCTATCAGAACATGTTTAGAACTAACCAAGGTAAGGGTAGCTTGTTGAGACAGTTATCTGATGCATGCTTGTGCAAATTCAGACTGGTGAAGTAAACTTTTCCTTGATAAGAATAGCCATTGCCTCTGAGTCCATTTTCAGAGAGGATGGCATCAGAGCAAAAGTTTCAATGGAAACTTGAAACCATTTACTTAAAGCATTCAGCAGCAGATGTTGAAAATCTGAAATAAAAACACCAAATTCTGGAAATAGTCAAGAGATAAGACTGCATCGGTAGAGAGAGACACTGTGTTAAAGTTTCAGGCACTGAATTTTTATCAGAATTCGGAAAACGTTTCAAGAGAGTTTGATTTAGCTCTTAGGGCTAAAGGGATCAAGGGATCAAGGGATATGGGGGAGAAAGGCAGATTTTAGATGATCAGCCATGATCATATTGAATGGTGGTGCTGTCTCAAAGGGTCGAACGGCCTACTCCTGCATCTATTTTTCTATGTTTCTATGCTTTCTTTCTAAGTCAGAAAGGAAACATGTTTTAAATTGCAGAGAAGGGGGTTGGAGTGGAAAAATCAGAGGGAGTGTCCATGATAGAGCAGAGTTTAGCTCAAGCTGACTGACACAAGCGGCACACATGGAGAAAGAAAAATAATGGCAGCACAGTGGCACAGCTAGTAGAATTGGTTCATTCCTGACCTCCGGGTGTGTACGTGTGGAGGTATCCAGATTCTCCATATCCCAAAGACATGCAGTTAGATCGATAACTTGACCATTGCAAATTGCCTCCTTTGCATAGGTGAGTAGTAGAACTGATGGGACTTATGGGCCTGTCCCACTTAGGCGATTTTTCAGGTGACTGCCAGCAACTGTCAAGTTGTTCAATGTACAATGTACATTCAATGTACACAATAGATCACCAAACCATTCACAATTAACAAAATAGTTAATTTTCTTGCTCTTATACTCATTCTCAATGTGATCTTCTGCCTCGGGAATACTGATAGCTATTAAAAACATTTCCATTATTTCCATGTAGGCTCCAAATGACTCATTGACTCGACTATACAATCTTCTTTCGTGTCCATCTTCCATGTTTCAAATGTTGACATCGCTATCATCGTCCGTCCTGAAAAGGACGCAAGCTTCCAGCGACAATCAGTGGGAGCCATCACTTGTTGCAATAGATGATGGTGGTAGCAGAATTAGCTCAGGATACTTCCAGTTTCCAGCCCCGCGACGTGGACGCCTCTGCTGTGGGGCCTGACTATACAATGAGAGTACTTTGCTTAGGCAGCCTTACTGAGCCCGTCACATTTTGTCCCATCTCCTGCTGAAACAATGATGATGCTGTACTCAAGTCTCCTGTCAGTTTATTTCTCCAATAATCAGTGCTTTTCACAATGCTGCAAACCACCAGTTGTGTTTGTTGTTTAATTCACACAGACAGTGTAGATTAATAAACTCGTCAATTTCTCAGAAAAACCTTTGTCATTGTTATATCTGTCCTCCGTGAAGATTTGAGCTCCCATGCTAAATGCTGATCAGTAATAATCAGTAGTTGGATCAAAAAGTTTCTTCAAAGTTATGCGATTTGTACTGAAAGAAGAACCTTCTTCATCGACGATTGTAATATTTTTGGAATAGGGTTGTGAACCAATTTCAGGTGTAAAATAAGTTCTTCCTATAATATTCTGTGAACGACATTAGGAATTTCCACAAAAGCAAACACAGAAAACTTTAATGAAGATTAACAACAACTAACATATGCTTGCATTGTATGTATGGCATTATTATTATCTCACATATATACAAATTTATTGATCTATTTACATGGAAATAGCCAAGAATGTTCTAAATAAATGCACATTAATATTCTTCTTTCTTTAATAGGATACAGACCACCTCCAGGTTATTTCCTAAGGCCAGAAATGTTGTACGATAAACTGTTCAAAGTAATTTTTTCAAAACACAGTTGTAAAAAATCAGTCCTAGATTGGTATCTTCAGTTGCTAATAACAAACACTACATGGAATCAAACTAGAAACAATAACCACACTGAATTTACTGGAATAGACAATAGGTGCAGGAGTAGGCCATTCGGCCCTTCGAGCCAGAATATTTTGATAAGGCAAAAATAAAATCTCCATAATGTTGGGAAAGGCAGCTTTTTACAGCTCCTCAAAAAAGTGCTCATTACTGATCAAATACAGATCCTGTACTATTATTGTTTGAAATGTTCTGGTTCTATATGGGAGTACCAATTGAAATGCTAATAGAATACGAATCTACCCAGAAGATAGACACAACATGCTGGAGTAACCCTGCGGGACAAGCAGTATCTCAGGTCGAGACCCATCTTCAGAAACCTGCTCAGCATCCATATCGCATGAAGACACAGTGTAGTTCTGCAGATTTATTTAAGTCGCAATCAAATGCCAGAGATAGCACCTAATCAAGCAGGCAATTAGAAGAAGATTTAGGATAATTATGAGCAATTATGAAATATGTCATATTTCATTAACCAACTAAAGTGCCTACATTTTAATTTAATTACTGGTAGGACAGTGTAAAAACTCAGCATCCTTAAACATTGTCATATTGAGACATAGGAAGGCAAAACTAATACAGAAGATCCTTTTTAATTTATTTTAAATTTACTTGGACCGCCCAAGGGGCAAAACAGAATCTGTAATCTACCCAAATCCAATGACGTGGCAAGTTCCTGGTCTTCTCAGATCAGTTTCTCCTTAAGATTGGGTATTCCACCCATTGACTGGGAATTCTGAGGAAGCCAATCCTAAGGCCAGAGGTAGATTGCATTTCTTTTGTAGGTAAAGATTGATTCAAGACTAATGGTGAAACCGAAATTGCAGATCCCCAACGTTTGGTATCTTGTCTAATTGTCTTGCTAAGTTCACTCACTAGGCAGAAGAATGTCAAAACAGTATTGGGTCCCGTTGCTAATGGTGCAGGATTGTCGTTTCAGTGTTGTGTGATGCAATACTATGTGAGACTATAAAGTATTTATTGTACTCACATATAAAGACCATATGTGAGTACAATAAAATTCATTAATCCAGCAAGCTCTGGACATTGGTGACGACACACGGGTAGATTTTGCAGACCAATAGATGTTATTACAATGAATACTCCATTCACTTTTAATTCACTTTCTTTCACACAGTAGACAGTTGTTGTTTCCAGTGCAACCAATAAGTTTAAAGGTGAGGGAAATAGCACCTCGGACAGTTAAGAAAATAGGACCCAGGCAGGAAACAGGACCAGATGAGATAAGGGAGCATGGAACCAGGCCCTTGATATGTTAAAGAGGACACCAGAGTGGGCAAGATGCCAAACTGAAAATATTTTGACTAGGCAGATGGTGAATCATTGGAGTATTACCATAAATCACTTAGTGTGAAGTGGAATACCTTGAATGGTTGATAGGAAGATTAAGGAGGGCATCAATTGTGATGTTAGAATTGGTTGCATGCTCAAAGGGACTTAGAGGTATTGATGTGCACGTCATTACAATCAGCAATACAGATTAACAAAGGATTGAGATTGGTGATCAACCCCTTAGGTTTAATTACTAAAGGAACATGATTCAAAAGCAGTGTAGATTTTTAAAATTAGATTCTTATTTTTATATAGAGCTCTAGGGGCTAGTGGAGTCAAGGGATATGGGGAGAAGGCAGGTACGGGTTATTGATAGGGGACGATCAGCCATGATCACAATGAATGGCGGTGCTGGCTCGAGGGGCCGAATGGCCTCCTCCTGCACCTATTTTCTATGTTTCTATGTTTCTATGTTTCTATAAAGCCTTTGATGTGCCACATCAAGAGCCAGTCATTTTCTGGATTAATTTACCAAAAATGAAAACGGGCAAAATGGGGAAAAAAATGCAAGGATGGTAGCAGAACCATCCGGCAGAACCAAATTGCAAGGATCTGCAGCAATTATCAAGAAAAGTCAAACAGGCTCTGATTCTTGGATTAGAAACAAAGACATCGAAATCTTGGGAATAGAAAAAAAATTATGGCCCTTGAATTCTTTTCACCATCTAATAAGATTATGACTGATCTCTAATCTAACTCCATTTACATCTTCAGCTTTCTATCATTTAATAATTTTGCTTTGCAAATATCTATCAATCTCAGATTTCAAACTACCAATTGAACTGATGTCTATTGCTTTTCATGGAAGCATTCCACATTTATACCAATGTGGGCAAAATTATATTTCCCAATTTCTTTCCAGAATGCACTGGCTCAGATCTTGAGAATGTTCTTTTTCTTAGACTTCCTCACTTGCTCAATGTAATTCTATATAAATTGTTCCGCAGCTCGAGTGGGGAGGGGAGGAGACTAGGCACCTGACATAATTCCAGGAGCCTGACCCTTTCAGCGAACAGCTCACTTTTAACAATACTAAAACCAATTCAAAATAGTTAAGAGATAAAGAGTGAGGAAGATATGTAACTGAATACATTTGAAGTCGGAATGAAACATATATATATACTGCAACTGGGTGAAATAGAACTGATTTGGAAACGGTACCGACCCCCTAGGTTTTGGGTAATAAAGGCAGCGGGGCTAACTTCATAACATCTACGCCGGAAGCGATATCGATGTCGTACCCCACAGACGAGTGGGACACTCACTACGGTGTCGGAAACTCAGACACCGTAAACTTATTTGATATACTTTTTTTTTATCACAATACGTCACATCTATGTGGGGTTTTTTCAAGGACAGTCGCAGAGGAGAACTACCAAGGAAGTCTATAATAGAAATGCCCCCTAAATAACCAGAGTCCTGAGGTATGAATGCACCATAATAAATAAGATCATCAAAATTGGTAAAAATGTATGACGACAATCAAAAGAAAATGGGAGGAATCACACTATGTAGTTGGAATATAAGGGGTATTAATGAACCTATTAAAAGGGGCAAGATACTAGCTCAGTTGAAATCATACAACACGGACATTTTGTTTCTACAGGAAACGCATCTTAAACATCAAGATCAGACGAGACTGAGGGCGAACTGGATAGGCCAAACATTTCACTCTTCATTCACTTCCAAATCTAGAGGTACTGCAATCATTATTCGTAAAGGAATTCCATTTAAATCAAAGAATACTATTTTAGATAAGGAAGGGAGATCAATAATACGCCAATTACGCTGGTAAACATATACGCGCCCAATTTTGATAACCCTCAATTTTTTAATAAAATTCTGAATATAATTGCAGAATTTAATTATCAAAATGTTATAATTGGAGGAGACTTTAACTGTGTTTTAGACCCTTATCTAGATAAATCGATGCAAAAACAAAAAGGTAATATGAAATCTAAAACCAGTGAACTTTTACATACATATATGGAAAACACAAATATAGCAGATGTGTGGAGGATTGCAAACCCGACGGGAAGGGATTATTCATTTTATTCAACGGTGCATAAAACATACTCACGGATAGACTATTTTCTTGTGGATACAAAATTAATTCCGCACACTATGAACCCTTAATACCACACTAATGCGATCTCAGACCACTCTCCGTTAACTTTTGTTTTAAAACTAGAAGGAATGTCTATGAATAAATCGTTCTGGAGGTTTAACTCGCAAATTTTAAAAGACCCACAAGGGAGTATATATCTAAAAAAACAGATGGATCTATTTTTTGAGATAAATGATACACCAGATATATCCCCCACGCTATTATGGGAATCCTTCAAAGCATTTATTAGAGGAGTCATTATTTCATTTCAAGCTTATCAAAATAAAAAGAATAAGAATGAACAAAGACATTTAGAAGAACAAATAAAACAATTAGATACAGATAATGCTAAAGATCCAACTATGGATAAACATAATAAAATCCTACTATTGAAATTCAAGCTAAATAAATTACTGTCAGAGAAAGTTATAACATTATTTCAAATCACAAAACAAGATCACTTCGAATTCGGGGACAAACCCCACAAACTTCTAGCACGCCAACTGAAAAAACGGGAAAAAGAGAATGCAATATTAAAGATTAAATCAGACAGAGGGGAATTATTAACATTACCCAAGGATATCAATAAAAGACTTGCTCAATTTTACCAGAATCTATACACATCTAAAACGTTAATAGACAATAATAAAATTTCAGAATTTTTAGATAACTGTAACCTACCACAATTAGAACTGAGGGAACAAGAGGAACTGGGAGCACAAATTACTTCTAAGGAGATAGAAGACACAATAAAAACACTAAAGAATGGAAAAACACCAGGACCAGACGGATTCAGTAATGAATTTTATAAATCTTTTTACAACATAGTTACTCCACGATTACAGAAAATGTATACATATGCTTTTAAAGAGCAAAACTTACCTGAAACACTAGCAGAATCAACGATCATATTAATACTTAAAAAATATAAAAATATAGAAGAACAAGGATCATATAGAGCTATTGCTTTGTTAAATATGGATCAAAAAATAATAGCGAAAACACTAGCCAGTAGACTAAGCAGGTATGTTAGTAGACTAATAAATGAGGATCAAACAGGATTTATACCTAAGAGACATTCATTCAATAATTTGAGACGTTTGCTTAACATAATGCACTCACATAAATCTCATGACCAAGAGTTATCTATCATCTCACTGGACACAGAAAAAGCGTTTGATCAAGTAGAATGGGACTATATGATTAAAGTATTGCAAAAATTCCAATTGGGAGAGAACTTCATTGCATGGATAAAACTATTATATAACAAACCTACAGCTAGAATACTAACTAATAATATATTATCCTCGAAATTTGAACTATCAAGGGGCAATAGACAAGGATGTTCATTTTCACCGCTGTTATTTGCTTTGGTAATTGAACCCCTTGCTGAAAAAATAAGAACACACCTGGATATTTACGGTTATAATACAAAATATTCAAATAACAAAATATCCCTATATGCCGATGATGTACATCACAAAACCACAAATTAGTATACCAAATATATTAAATTTAATTGAGGACTTTGGATCTTTCTCAGGATATAGAATAAATCGGAACAAAAGTGAAATTATGTCGATAAAACCAAAAGACTCAACACACCTTAGGAAATTCCCCTTTAAAATAGCTACAGAAAAATTCAAATATTTGGGAATTGAAATTACTAGAAATTACCAGGATATGTTTAAAGCCAATTATAATCCCTTACTTAAGAAATTAAATAATTTGATTAAATTCTGGAAAACACTTCCGATGTCCTTAATAGGCAGAATAAATGCTATAAAAATGATTTTCTTACCACAAATCCTATACCTATTTCAATCAATACCTATATATCTCCCCAAAAAGTTTTTCAAAAAATTGGACTCAGACATTACAAATTTTATATGGGATTATAAATCCCATAGAATACAAAGATCACACCTTAATAAACGAAAAGAGTTGGGGGGTCTAGCGCTCCCTAACTTTTGGTATTATAATTGGGCAGTAAATATTAAAAATATGATTCACCTGCTGGACAATTCTGCCCAGCAGGTGGACTGGATTGTAATGGAAAAAGGGGACTGCTCCCCGAGTAATTTAGGAGCGATTATTCTCTCTCCAATAAATTTGAATAATAAAAATTATAATAAAAATCCAATTATATATAGCACAATTAGAACATGGAAACAAATAAAACAGAATCTAAAATTAAGAAACCTATCTCTCTCAATACCAATAGTCAATAACCCATCATTTAAACCTTCAATCATAGACAAATCATTTATACAATGGGAAAGAATGGGAATCAAAACGCTCGAAGATCTGTATGAATTGGGAAAATTACTATCATTTCAACAACTACAACTGAAATATAATTTGAAAAATAACCAATATTTTAAATATCTACAAATTCGTGATTATCTGAAAAAATACACAAAAGACTATCATAATATGCCTTCCGACTTACTAGATGAAGCAATGAAGACAAAGGCGGAATCAGCTAATCTAATATCGTACTTATATAATATCAATTTAAACATAGAAATACCCACAGCAGATGGAATTAGAAGAGACTGGGAACAAGAATTAGCTATAAAAATTTCAAAAGAGAGCTGGGATAATCATTTACTACAGGTGCATAAATGTTCGATCAACGTACGACATACGCTCATCCAATTCAAAACATTACATAGACTATATTATTCAAAATCTTTTTTTTTTTTTTTTTTTTTTTTTTTTTAATTTTTATTTATTAGAAGTACATTACATTACAACCACATACATTAATACTCGTCATTTATATCATCTTACAATTAATGTACTCCCTTTATTTATTTTTTTACACTAGAGAAAGAAAAGATTGAAAGAGAGAAGAAAGTGAAGGAAAAAGTGCAAGTGTAGAAAAGTGTAGAAAATGTAACAACAAAAAAGGACGAAGACCCTATAAGAGCGAAATTAAAAACAAAAAGAAAAAGAGTTAAGAAATAGGCCCTAAGAAAAGAAAAGAGAAAGAGAAAAAAAAGAGAAACAAATGTTTTTTTTTTGAGCATCACGTAAATAGGACATACCAACTCTTCAACTATCATCCCCCCTTACCCGACCTCAATTTTTTATTTTTTTTTAAAGTACTTTTGCACCCTATGTTTGTAATAATTCTATAAATGCAGACCACGTCAGGTGGAAGTGATCTGGTTTACCTGCTAGGAGGAGTCTTATCTCTTCAAGGTGTAATGTTTCAAACATATTTGAAATCCACATATTTATAGTTGGTATTGGAGCCTTCTTCCAAAATTTTAGAATTAGCTTTTTTCCAGTTATTAACCCATAATCCATTAATTTCTTTTGAAACACATTTAATTCTGGATCATCTTCCGTTATTCCGAAGATAATCCATTCTGCTTTGGGTATCAGTCTTGTTTTAAATAACTTTGTAAAGATTTCAAAAATTTCATTCCAAAATTTTTGAATTTTTGTACAGAAGACAAATGAGTGCGCTATAGTTGCTTCTTGGGATTGACATTTATCACAAATAGATGATACGTTTGGGAAAATTTTATGAATTTTAGTTTTCGAATAATATAATCTATGTAAAATTTTAAATTGTATTAAAGTGTGTCTTACATTAATCGAGCATTTATGCACTTTTAATAAGTATTCATTCCAACTTTCCTTTGAAATTTTAATAGCTAACTCTTGTTCCCAGTCTCTTCTGATACCCTCCGTAGATGGTATTTGTGCATTTAAGATAATATTGTACAAATATGATATTAAGTTTGCTGATTCCGCTTTTATCTGCATTGCCTCGTCCAGTACATCTGCTGGGTTATTATGATGATCTTTTATATATTTTTTCAAATAGTCGCATATTTGAAAGTATTTAAAATATTGATTATTTCCGAGTTTATATTTTATTTGTAATTGTTGAAATGAAAGTAATTTTCCAGTTTCATACAAGTCACCAAGCGTTTTAATTCCTAGTCTATCCCATTGTGTATAAGCTTTATCTATAATAGAAGGACTAAACGAAGGGTTATTGACTATAGGTAATAAAAGTGATAAGTTTCTTAATTTTAAATTTTGTTTTATTTGTTTCCAAATACGGATTGTACTATGAATAATTGGGTTCTTATTATAGTTTATGTTATTCAATTTCATTGGAGAGAGGAGGATCGCTCCAATGTTTCTAGAGGAGCAATCCTCTTTCTCCAGTACAATCCAGTCTACTTGCTGGGCGGAGTTATCCATCAGTTGAATCATGTTTTTAATATTTACTGACCAATAATAATACATAAAATTAGGTAGTGCTAGACCCCCCAATACTTTAGATTTATTCAGATGGGTTTTTTGTATTCTATGTGATTTATAGTCCCATATAAAATTAGTGATATCTGAGTCGAGTTTTTTAAAAAACTTCTTAGGTAAGTATATAGGAATTGATTGAAATAGGTATAAAATTTGTGGTAAAAAGATCATTTTTATTGCGTTTATTCGGCCTATTAAAGACATCGGAAGCGTTTTCCAGAATGTAATTAATGTATTCAGTTTATTAAGTAGGGGGTCAAAATTTGCCCTGAGCATACCTTGATATGCTCTGGTAATTTCGATTCCCAAATATTTAAATTTTTCTGTAGCTATTTTAAAAGGGAATTTTAAAAGATGTGTTGAATCTTTCGGTTTTATTGACATAATTTCACTTTTATTCCAATTTATTCTATATCCAGAAAAAGATCCGAAGTCTTCAATTAAATTTAATATATTTGGTATAGTGATTTGAGGTTTTGTAATATACAATAATATATCATCCGCGTATAAAGATATTTTATTATATGAGTCTTTAGTATTATATCCATGAATATCAGGGTGTATTCTAATTTTTTCTGCTAGCGGTTCAATAATGAGAGCAAACAGCTGTGGTGATAATGAGCATCCTTGTCTATTTCCCCTTGATAGTTGAAATTTCGAGGATAATATGTTATTAGTAAGTATTCTAGCTGTAGGTTTGTTATATAGTAACTTAATCCATAAAATAAAATTCTCTCCCAGTTGAAATTTTTGTAATACTTTATCCATATAATTCCATTCTACTTGATCAAATGCTTTTTCAGCATCCAGCGAAATAATTGATAATTCTTGATCTTCAGATTTGTGTGAGTGCATTATGTTGAGTAGACGTCTCATATTATTAGAGGAGTATCTCTTAGGGATAAACCCTGTCTGATCTGGGTTTATTAATTTACTAATGTATTTACTTAATCTTCTGGCTAATGTTTTCGCTAATATTTTTTGATCTGTGTTTAACAATGCTATAGCTCTATATGAGCCAGGTTCTTCTAAATCCTTATTTTTCTTAGGTATTAATGTAATCGTTGATTCCGCTAATGTATCAGGTAGTATTCGTTTTTTAAAAGCGTATTGGTACATTTTTTGTAATCTTGGTATTATTTTATCATAAAAGCTTTTATAAAATTCATTAGTAAATCCATCAGGGCCTGGTGTTTTTCCATTTTTTAGTGAGTTTATTGTATCTTCTAATTCCTTAATTGAGATTTGTGCACCCAGTTCCTCTTGTTCCTTCAGCTCTAACTTTGGAAGATTACAGGTATCCAAGAACTTTGTGATATTATTGGAATCAATTATCGTTTTAGATGTATACAAATTCTCGTAAAATTGCGCAAATCTTTTATTAATATCCTTCGGTGTTGTTAATAATTCCCCTTTATCTGATTTGATCTTTGGTATAGTATGTTCCTTTTCTCGTTTTTTTAGCTGGCGAGCCAAAAGTTTATGCGGTTTATCCCCAAATTCAAAGTGCTCTTGTTTTGTAATTTGAAAAAGTCTTATAAGTTTGGCAGATAATAATTTATTTAATTTAAATTTTAAAATTATTATTTTATTATGTTTATCTATTGATGGATCTTTAGCATTATCTATATCCATTTGTCTAATAAGTTCTTCTAACTGTCTTTGTTCATTCTTATTCTTTTTATTTTGAAAAGCTTGATATGAAATTATAATACCCCTAATGTATGCTTTAAAAGATTCCCAAAGTAAAGTAGGCGATATATCTGAAGTATCATTTGTTTGAAAAAAGACCTCCATTTGTTCTTTTAAATATATACTCGCTTGTGGATCTTTTAAAATTTGAGAGTTAAATCTCCAGAATGAATTATTCTTAGACAATCCTTCCAGTTTTAAAAAGAAAGTTAGTGGAGAATGGTCTGAAATTGAATTTGTATGATATATTGCATTAGATGTTTGGGGAATTAATTTTGTATCCAGCAGAAAGTAGTCTATACGTGAGTATGTCTTATGTACCATTGAGTAAAACGAATATTCCCTGCCAGTTGGATTCACAATTCTCCAAACATCTGCTATATTAGTGTTATTTATGTAGGTATTGAGGAGTTCCCCAGTTTTCGATTTCATATTCCCTCTCTGTTTTTGACTTGATTTATCTAAGTACGGATCTAAAACACAATTAAAGTCTCCGCCTATTATAACATTTTGATAGTTTGACTCTGCAATTATATTGAAGATTTTATTGAAAAAGTGGGGGTTATCAAAGTTAGGGGCATATATATTTACCAAAGTAAGTGGAGTGTCATGGATTTCTCCATTAACTATTAGGTATCTCCCTTCTATATCTGTTATAATATTCTTTGCTTTAAATGGTATACCTTTTCTTATGATAATTGACGTGCCTCTAGATTTTGAAGTGAATGAAGAGTGGTATGTTTGACCTATCCATTTCGCCCTCAGCCTAACTTGGTCCTGAGGTTTTAGGTGTGTTTCTTGTAGGAAGGTAATGTCAGAATTATACATTTTTAGCTGAGCTAATATCTTACCCCTTTTGATAGGTTCGTTAATACCTCTTATATTCCAACTACAAAATGAGATTCCTCCTAGGTTCTTTTGTGTGGTGTCATGCATTTTGAATAATTATAGTACCTTTGAATCTTGTGGTGCGTCCATATCCCAGGTCTTTAGGTATTGGGGGAGTTTTTGAATTATTAACTTTTGTTGGTATGTCCATATTATTCTTATCACTAAACACAAAACACAAACAAGTGATTTTATGTGATAAAAAAAAAACTAAAAAAGTGAGGCTACAGTGTCTATAGTCGGCACTGTAGCGAGTGACCCACCTGTAGGTGGGAAAAAACCTTATTTTGACTTCCATTGCGATGTTGCTCAACTCGCTCCGCTCTCTTAGTTAATCATAACATATTAAAATATTAAAACGAGGCCTCACATTCAGATATATAATACAATTTTACCCTGATATTTCCTTATAACATATATATATATCAGAGTTTAATTATTAAACCAATATTTTTGATTTCAATAAGAATCAGCTGTTGGTTGAAGGGGTTAACGAGACGTGCTCCTGGACATAAGCCAGGAGCTCGTTTCTCATCCCCTCCTCCCGCTTATAGACAAGGTTACAATTTATTAAAAATTCATATTAGTATGTTAGTTCATTATTTTTTTGTTTTTTTTGTTAGTATTCTAATCTAACCTGCATAACTTTTAAAGTTGTTAATAGGATAAGTTCTTACAATTGGTTATAACATTTTTCTAATTCATATCCAGCTATAAAGTTGATTACACGTTTTGAACAGAAAATGTCCTTGCTTCAACATTCCAGAGATAACAATGTAACTATCCCCAGACAAAACATAGCTGAGAATTATTCGGATCTGCCAAAGCTCCCTTTTATTTCTGTTTTTCAACAATTGTTTGGGCATATTTGAAAGCGTCTTCAGGCTTAACAAATGACTTTTCAAGACCATTAAAAGAAATACGCATTTTCGCGGGATAAAAAACCCCAAATCTGACCCCTTCTCTCCCTCTTAAAAGATCTTTAACCTTATCAAATTTATTTCTTTTTTGCACAATTTCATGTGGGTAGTCCCTGAATATCTTAATAGTGTCTTTGTCCAGCCGTAATTGTACACCATATTTGATTTTAGTCATAACGTATTCCAGTTCTGCAGTATCTCGAAATTTCACTATAATATGTCGTGGATAAGCTTTTGCCGCATCAAATCTTTTTCCAAATCTTGGGACACGATGAGCCACTTCGATTTTCGGTTCCTTGGGAAGATTCAACAGTTGTTTCAACAAGCCCATGGCAAATTCACGTACCTGTTCCCCTTCTGCCCCCTCTGAAACACCAAGAATTCTCAAATTCTGGCGTCTAGAGCGAGCTTCCAGGTCCAGGCATTTGAATGAGACTTTCTCTAATTGAGTCCCCATTTGTAGTGATGCTTGTTCGTTTTCTCGCCTCATTTGCTCATGTTCTTGCCTCAATTTCGCCATGTCTTCAACCAGTCGAGCCGTATTTTTCTCCATTTCCGTAATTGTCTGCATACTTGCAGCTACTGTTTCAAGTACAGCCGTGAACTTATCCGTAGTAATTACATCCATCTTATCCATTTTCTCTGATAGTCCATCTTTCACCTCATCAATTCGTTTATTCATAATGTCCAGTAAATCCGTCATATTCTTCTGGTTACCAGCATTTAAATCCTTCATCATCTTCTCCATTCCTTCCATCATTTTTACCGAATTTTCCTTCATTTCCTTCTTATCTTCCACCCTATTATCCGAGATCTCATCTTTCAAATTTTTCATTGATTTCTTCAAATCATCAAAGTCTTTCTTAGACATTTCTGCAGCCACTTCAGAGACTTCAGAGGTAACTTCTGTTTCGAACTTTTTCGACAGCTTATTCACAGCTCTCTGAGGGCTCACAGCTGGAGTCAAAATACTCATTTAAAGGGCTTCAAACCACCGTTTAAAACATCGCGTTTAACGATGACGTCATCAGCGCGGTAACCAGAAGCTCCGGTAAGGTTTTTAAAAACAATCCCGATTTTCGGACCCGTTTTACACGATAAATCGTGAAGTTTTTCGGGAGAGGAGCTGGGTGCACGTCTGTTAGTCTAACATGACGCCACCGGAAGTCCTCAAAATCTAAATTAAATAAAATCTTTCCTAATGTTTCACCAATCTGTGATAAATGTCTATGTCAAGAAGCTACCATAGCGCATTCTTTTGTTTTTTGTACAAAAATCCAAATATTCTGGTATGAAATATTTGATATTTTTTCAAAATTAATTAAAATAAAACTGGTACCAAAACCAGAATGGGTCATTTTTGGAATATCGGAAGGTATCCCTGAATTAAACGTGTATCAGAAGAATTTATTCAATTACGGGCTAATAATGGGAAAAAAGCTCATACTTAAATTCTGGAAAAATGCGCCCACACCAACAATAAAAATGTGGACATCAAATATGTTTGAAACATTACATCTGGAAGAGATGAGATTCCTCTTAGCAGGTAAAGCAGACCAATTCCAAAAGACGTGGTCTACGTTTCTGGACCTATTACAAGCATGAGGTGCAATAGTAATTTTAAAAATAAATAAATAAATAAATGGTATCAGGACCTGGTAATGGGAGGTAAAACAACAAAAACAGACTTGGTTGGTAGTCCCCTTTCTGCGATTGTTCCTACTTTCTTTTTCTTTCTTTTCTAGGGTCTACTTTCTTACTTTACTTAGCAATGTTACAAAATTTTGAGATTTTAAAAATAAAGTCTGCAATTTATCCCATCAGATAAAGCATAAAAAGAAGTTTAATTTGACACTTAATTCACTTTCATATCTTCAGTATTAAAAATGTTATGGCCATTATCATACTCAGAAATTAGCATCTAGTTCCCTATTGCTTTTCCATTGACTTAACACAAAAGCTGTGATCGAGGACAGTTAAAAGCCCATAACTTTCTTAAAAATTATGATAACTGAAAGAAGTTTTCAGGTATTATAGATTGAAGCATTCTGAAACAAATATGAAACAATCTTACTTCGAAGACATGAAAGTAAAGCATATAATTAGTTAGTTACCTAATTGTAGCTAATTACAAAATTCAATTACTAGATCTAAACATCTATCAATTTCTTAAGAATAGATTAACATTTTTAAATAGCCTAAGTGTCCAAATAACATTCACACAATAATTCACAATATAACATAATTTTTAAATCTAATTTTCATGAACTTACAGGCCAAATGGAAGGAATTGAATGTTTAATACCTGTAAATTAATGGGGATTTAATTCATCTTGCGAGTGAGGATTACTGGAACGCGATCTCTTGGAACGTTGATTTGCTGTGAATTTAACCCCGTATTGGCATGAAAAATACTGCCGTTAATTTGAGGAATAAAATCACCGTGTCGCATGACAAAATGTGAATTAAAGGCTTCTTAAGAAGCACTTTTATACATTTAAAGAAAGCACTTTCGTTTACCTGTCCCGTGTGTGAAATCCGTCCCCGTTATCGGCGTTGACGCTTCAGGAGCTGCTTTTAAAATGACTGTAGCGCTGACATTGACGATTTAATAAAAATAAAAAATTCACAAAACGCCGGTAGGAACGATTTTGTCAGCCAAGGCTTGTACTCCAACAAAATATTCCCAGGACAAGGGAGGAGAAACCCGCATTTTAACCCCGCCCCCCCTTAAAGGCGCCAAAATCGCACACACGGCCAGTGGCAGAATTACAGCGCGACTGAAGGTAAGTTTTGTGACATACCTACTTTACTTCCTTCTCTAACTTCTTTTCTAAGGGGCTTTCTTTTCTCAACACTCTCTTGCACTTCACGACTCTTGCGCACTTTCTTTACTTTTCTTACTTCCATCTTTCTCTTAAAGCTCAAAAAAATGAAGCGGTACAAAAAATGTATTAAGATATATGTGTTGTGTATTACTGTAATTTACCGTACTTCTAATAAAAATAATTTAAAAAAATTCAAAAAAAGTAATTCTATATAAATTGTAAAGCTTTAGGGTAAAAAATAATGAACATTATTTTAAAAAATCACAGCTATATTTATCTGGCAATGTATCCTGACCCAAAACGTCACCCATCTATTCTCTCTACAGTTGCTGCCAGACCCTCAAATTTACTCTGACACATTGTGTCTTGCTCAATATTCCGCCATCTGCTCTCTCTTGTGTCTCTGGCAGTGTATGTTCAAGGCTCTGTCTCACGGTGTTGCGGTCATTGGCGGTGAAGCGCGGCGTCGCTGGAAGAGAGGACCGCACGTCAACCGCGAGAGCGCCGAGCCTATGCCGCGGGAGCGCCGCACGGATGCTGCGCGGGGGTCGAGTGATCTCAGTACGGTCGGTCCCACGAGCTTGCGGTGTTATAGAAATTTGCTTCATAAAAGACAAGCGGGGCTGTGGCGGCGGTAGTGCTGATCGCGGCGCTGTGGCGGCGCCCGTGCCGCACACGTGCCTCACTGGCGGAGGCTGTGGCGGTGACCGTGCCGCACTCGTGCCTCACTGGCGGCGGCTGTGGCGGTGAGAGTTCGACTCACGGCGCTCGTGCCTCACTGGCGGCGGCTGTGGCGGTGACCGTGCCGCACTCGTGCCTCACTGGCGACGGCTGTGCGGTAAGAAATTATTTTTGGACATTGCTGACTTTTTTTGAGCACCGTGCGGTGTTGGGACAAATGCCGCACGGCCCCGGCGGTGTGCGTTTGACCGAACCCGCGGTCTCTGGCGGTCCACGAGCGGTAGATACTTCCTGTATCACCGCCAATGACCGCAGACTCGTGAGACAGGACTTTAAGATTCATAGACTGAACTGACAAAAGGATGGAGACACACTTCATTTTAATATTCATACAATCTTCAAAAAAAGCTAAATTCTGAAACCAATTGATTGCCCAATGATTAATTGATAAACAATTATAATATAAGTCATTTAATTTAAGTAATTATTATATAAGTCAACATCTGAGTGAGTGAGAGTCAGGATTCATTCAGTGAGGGTTAAATGAGAGAAGATTAAGACAGGGAGCTTGGCATATGAGAAAGAATAGTTGTAGTTAGAAATGAATATTGTTAATCTAATTCTATTGAGCAAAATCATAAATAAATGTGGTTCTGTGGGCCGACATTAATCACTTCATTCCAGTCAAATACATATATTTTACCCTTATGCTCCATCCTAAATTAATATTGTATTATTTTAAATTGCTTGTTAAATCATAAAGCTATTTAATTATTTCTCCTTGTTGACAAAAATGAATCAATGTTAATTATTTTTATGAATGTTTCTAATTTCATGCAACTATAATTAGGAGCACACACCTACAAAGAGAGAAAGAGAATGTTTCTAATTTCATGCATCTATAATTAGGAGAGAGGAGCACACACCTACAAAGAGAGATATTCTCTTTCTCTCAGTCTAAACAGATCATTTTAAAGAATACATTTTAAAAGTAAAGTTCCTTTGGAAAATGTGCAGATGGATTGGACAAAAGATTGGAAAAATGAAGGCAAG
Organism: Malacoraja senta; assembly: GCA_038087875.1. Classification (NCBI taxonomy): domain Eukaryota; kingdom Metazoa; phylum Chordata; class Chondrichthyes; order Rajiformes; family Rajidae; genus Malacoraja; species Malacoraja senta. The sequence goes on from CM075977.1 coordinate 331,868,733, forward strand.
TATCATTTCTGCACTGATCTGTTTAGAGATTTACTTATGAGTAAGTGGATATCTGAAAGTAGTGCATGGAAGGTTAAAGGTGGGGGCATTACAGAGAGGAGATGTGGAAGTGAAGTGTAAATCAAAACGTCAGGATTTCTGAATGCACTGAAGAACAAGGTGTGAAGGACAATAACTAGATTAAAAGTGCAAAGACAGTAAAGCAGTATGGGAATGATGGGACTTCAGAAAGGAATGGGATGGAAGTCAATTAGGTGTATACTTTTTGGATATAATTAACATACCATCATCCCCATTGAAAGTGGGTAGCAATAAGCAAAGAATTGTTATGTATTGGAATAACAAAGTGGAGGAGGAGACACAGAAACAGTAATGCAAAATAGTCAGAGCCAGATGCTAGAGCCATGTTGTGGGTCTATCCTCTATCATTAATTACATGAAGAAATGCATATATGGGATTATGCCAAACCACTTAAGAAACTTCATGACCTTGATTTTCTTCGGTTATTGCACTAATCTAAAGGCACCAGAAGATTACTGTCTTGATGTTCATTATTTTCTATATAATAAATAAATAACCGGAAGGAAGAACATTATAAGCATTATTATCTAAATTTATCCCCTTCCCTATTTGTTGCACTCTGATTGTATTACGAATGGAGCTATCTCATATATTACTTTAATTATGCATTCTGAGAGCATAATTCCCTCAGTCAGCTACAATTATATTAACACAACCAGACAGATTTAGTACACTGAGAATGCTCCAGGAAATGACTTCAGGGCATCTTTAGTAAAAAATTAAAGTTTCGTAATAACAGGGATAACAGGGATAACATTATAACGTTGCAATTTTGGGTCCTTCTCTTGCTCAGAGCAAATTTCAGAACTATGTGCATTGAAGTCTCTATGGTTTCTGAACTGTTGTCCGGAAAGTGAAATCGGGGAATGACTTTGAATAACTTTAGAAGCTGGTCTGTAAGTAGGATTGAATTCCTTTACCACGGCATTGAGAGTTGGCCGTATTACTTTCAAATCATATTTGGTCCGCGATGGGAAGTGTGTGGGAGGGAGGGGTGGTGAGGAGGGAGCACCACACTGTGGGAGGGAGGGAGGGAGGCCGCGGGCGGGCGTGGACCCGAGCGAGGCCACGGGCAGGTGTGGACCCGAGCAAGGCCGCGGGCGGGCGTGGACCCGAGGATCCGTGAGGGCGCGGGAGGCGTGAAACGGGCACCGATCCAAGCCATGGTGCCCACCCACCTCATTGTGATGTCATCAGTCGAAGCTGGTTGAAGAATCAGTGTGAAAGGCAGTTAAAAAAGCCGTTTTGTCTTTTTTTAAATTTTATTCACCAATAACATGAACTATAGGTTCAAATGTTAAGTGAATCTGATCACTGCGTGGAGGGGAAAAATGTGTCAGAATATGTAAAAATTTAATCGCTGGTGCGTAGCGTTTTGTCGAAATTACAAAAACACATACACACACACATACAAAATGAGACTTCTATACACAATTTAGTTGAGATTGTCAGGAAGAAAGAGTGAGCGATATGCCAATGGAGAAGTGTGACAGAATAAATGGTAAGTTTTCCTGCTGTACAATGGAACCTGCCTCATCCTTGAAGAGAAGAAGATAGAAAGAGACCCTGTCAATCTAGGGACAAGCTCCTCACTTACTGGGAGCATCATGCATCACTCCAGGAGTTCATTGGAATCTGCAGATATCAGTAATATAGAGAACCTTTATCTTGTTATACAAGCTCCGTCCGGAGCATGCCTTTATAGTAAATATACAACATTTAATTCAATTATTTTTATAAGCAGGCGTTTCATCAACAAAATCAAGTGGAAGTAACACCTAAATAGAATGACGTAAAGCACCACCACATTTCAGGATGTTTTTGGCTAATTTTTCCAGTTTTTTATTTGGTCTTGGGGTGGGAACAAGGTTGTTCAAGGCAGTGTTTATTCCCCGTCTTGGTAAACCGAGACGGTTTTGGGGTGATTATTCACATTATTGTCCTTCCAGGTGAGACAAGGGTTCACCTGCACCTTCTGCAACTTCATCTACTACATTCAGTGTTCTCAATGTGCTGCTTTACATTGACAATACCAAGAGTAGACTCAGCAACCGTTTCACCAAACACTTGCACTCGGTCTGCCAAGGCGTGCTGGATCTCCCACTTGCTAACCATTTTAACTCACCTTCCCATTCCTATACTGACCTGTCCTGAGTCTTCCCCATTGCCAGACTGAGGCCACATGCAAACTGGACGAAAAGCACCTCATTCCACTTGGGTAGCTTACAGGAAAAAGCCCGATTCCAGTGTTTACCATGGTCGGAGAGAAGATGCGAGAACAGGTATTGGCTGGTAGGTGAGTTAGCGGGAATGAAGATTTAAAAAGCTTGCCAAAAGCACAGGTGCGAGTAATTTACCAATTAACCCTGAATTCGTTAATTAGGTAACAGAAAAAGAAGTGCAGCTGCTGCAGAGCAGCCTTGTTGGGAGCGACCTTGTTGAGGTGAAGTGCCTTGGGAGGTAAAGTGTGAGTCTTTGGCTTAAGAGTCTTTGGCGAGGAGGCTGAGGCAAGGATCAAAATTTGTGATTTTTGTCCACTGAAGAAATGGCAGGCATATTGGTCCCATGTGTTTCCTGCAGGATGTGGGAAGTCAGGGACACGGCTGGAGCTTCTGGAAACTACACCTGCAGAAATTGTGTTCAGGTGCAGCTCCTGAATTAACATGTTGGGGAACTGCAGCAGCAGCTGGATGACCTCAGGGCCATCCGGAAACACGAGAGTTTCGTGGACAGGACCTACAGTGAGGTTGTCATGCCACGGATACAGGAAGAGCGAAGGTGGGTGACTGGGAGAAAGGGGAGTAACTGTGCATGGGCGGAAATCGCTTTTAAAACATGAGGGGGGGGGGGGTGGGAACAATGAGGCCTAACATCTAGGACAAGGGTCGGCAACCTATGGCCCATGGGTCAGATCCGGCCCAAAACCCAAAATCATATCTTAGGCGTATTTTTTTTCAATTCGTTTTCGCGGCCTGGGAACTGCAGCCAGTCCCGGGGCAGGCGAGCCGACCTGGGCGAGCAGGCAACCTGGGAACTGCAGGTCCTTTGGCCCACCATGTCCGCGCCAACCAGCAATCATCCCGTACACTAGCACCATCCGACACACTAGGGACAATTTACAATTTACCGAAGCACTTAACCTACAAACCTGCACGTCTTTGGAGTGTGGGGCAGGCCAGCCAACCTGGGCACCACAGCCAGTCCCGGGGCAGGAGAGCTGACCGGGGCACTACAGCCAGTCCCAGGGCACGCAGGCGACCTGGGCACTACAGCCATTCCCGGGGCACGCAGGCGACCTGGGTGTTACAGCCAGACCTGCCAGCCAACCTGGGCGCTACAGCCAGTCCTGGGGCAGGCAAGCCCACCTGGACGCTACATCCATTCCCAGGCAGTTTTGCTGCAACGTGTTTCACAAAACATGGGGGGGATTGTCCCCCACCTCTCAAAACAAAGGTCGGTGGCTCCAATCCTAGCGATGAGACTCGACTGGCAAGACCGACGTCGGGCAGAGCTATAGTGGTGGGTGACTCCATTGTCCAAGGTGCGGACAGGAGATTCTGTGGCGGCAGGCAAGACTCGAGGATGGTCTGTTGTCTTCCTGGTGCCAGGGTTCAAGATATCACAAACCGACTTCAGTACATCCTCGAGATGGAAGGTGAACAGCCGGAAGTAGTTGTGCACGTGGGCACAAAAGACGTCAGGAAGGAGCTATTGCAACGCGAGTTTAGAGTTAGGAAGAAGACTGAAAAGCAGGACTTCTAGGGTGGTTATCTCTGTATTGCTTCCAGTACCTCATGCTAGTGCGGGCAGGAACATGGAGATAGGGGATCTGAATGTGTGGCTGGGGGGCTGGTGCAGGGAGCAAGAATTTAGATTTATAGACCACTGGGATCTCTTCTGGTGAAGGGTTTCGGCCCGAAACGTTGCCTATTTCCTTCGCTCCATAGATGCTGCCTCACCCGCTGAGTTTCTCCAGCATTTTTGTCTACCTTCTCTTCTGGTGACCTGTACAAAAGGGATGGGTTACACCTTAACTGGAGGGGGACCACCGTTCTGGCAGGCCGGTTTGCTAGTGCTACATGTGTGGGTTTAAACTAAATAGTGGGGGGGAGGTGTTGACAAATTGGGAGTATAAAGATGGAGTTAAAGGGGAAGTCAGTACAGAAAAAGTTACAAAAGACTCCCAAATTAATGGGAAGGAAAGTTTGAGAAGGGATAAGAGAGTAAGGTCAAGGCCAATAGTGACCGGTGTGAGAGGGGAGGTGAATGCCGGTTAAAGAGTTGTATATGAATGCGTGAATTATAAGAAATAAAGTGGATGAGCTTGAGGCTCAGTTAGAAATTGGCAAGTATAATGTTGACAGAATTACAGAGACATGGCTGCAAGAGGACCAGGATTGGGAACTGAATATTCAAGGATATACGTCCTATCGAAAAATCAGACTGGTGGGCAGAGGGGGTGGGGTTGGTGAGGAATGAAATTCAGTTCCTTGCGAGGGGTGACATAGAATCTAGAGATATAGAGTCAGTATGGATAGAACTGAGGAATTGTAAGGGTAAAAAGAACCTAATGGGACTTATTTATAGGCCCCCAAATAGTAGCCTGGATATAGGATGCAAATTGAATCAAGAGTTAAAATTGGCAGGTCGCAAAGGTAATGCTACGGTTGTTATGGGAGATTTCAACATGCAGGTAGACTGGGAAAATCAGGTTGTTACTGGAGCCCTAGAAAGGGACTTTGTGGAGTGCCTCCATGATGGATTCTTAGAGCAACTTGCACTGGAGCCTACCAGGGAGAAGGCAATTCTGGATTTAGTGTTGTGTAATGAACTGGATTTGATAAGGGAACTCGAGGTAAAGGAGCCATTAGGAGGTAGTGACCACAATATGATCAGTTTTAATCTACAATTTGAGAGGGAGAATCGGAGGTGTCAGTGTTACAGTTGAACAAAGGGGACTATGGAGCCATGAGGGAGGAGCTGGCCAAAGTTGACTGGAAAGATACCCTAGCAGGGATGACAGTGGAACAACAATGGCAGGTATTTCTGTGAATAATACAGAAGGTGCAGGATCAGTTCATTCCAAAGAGGAAGAAAGATTCCAAGGGGGGTAAGGGGTGACCGTGGCTGACAAGGGAAGTCAGGGACAGTATAAAACTAAAAGAGAAGAAGTATAACATAGCAAAGATGAGCAGGATGCCAGAGGATTGGGAAACTTTTAAAGAGCAACAGAAGATAACTAAATAGGCAATACGAGGAGAAATGATGAGGTACGAAGGTAAGATGGCCAAGAATATAAAGGAGGATAGTAAAAGCTTATTTAGGTATGTGAAGAGGAAAAAAATAGTTAAGACCAAAGTTGGGCCCTTGAAGGCTGAATCAGGTGAATTTATTATGGGGAACAAGGAAATGGCAGACAAGTTGAACATATATTTTGGATCTGTCTTCACTAAGGAGGACACAAACAATCTTCATATTGCAAAGAGTCACCATCATACTTATGGGCCTGTCCCACTTAGGCAACTTTTTAGGCGACTGCAGGAGACTCTGCGGTCGCCACATGTTTGCGGGTGGTTGCCGGGGAGTCGCCTTCATAGTCGTGAGGAATTCCCGCATTCTGGGATCTGGTCGCAGCCTCATTATGGTCGCCGCAAATTTCTCAACATGTTGAAAAATTAGAGTGGACCAGAATGAAGCCGCCATGGAGAGTAACGAGAATTCTCGTGCCGTAGGTGGATCGCCAGGAGGTCTTATTGGGTTGCCAGGCAGTCGAAGGTTCTCGTAGGTTCTTGTAGGTTGTAGCCAGTGTTGACCGGTGAATTTCTTTGGCTCATTGGGGAAAAAAAACGTAAGCATTAGTTTTCAGAACCAAGGATACCGACCGGTAATGTTAATGTCCGCTGAGCTTCACAGCTGTGTATCTCTGGCTTCTTAAAAGTTGTCTCCACTCCTTCTCCCTCCTCCTCCTCCATCCTCCTCCTTCCTCCTCCCTCCCCCCTCCTCTCTCCCCCCTCCTCTCTCCCCCTCTTTTAAAGGACTTACTGTACACTGTACTTTAGCCGTCTTAATTACAGCGCGGTGAGTGTCTGTATCACATTGGCTTTGCACCATGTGACTTTCACTCAGACAGCACTCCCCCCGCTTGCCCTGTCCCCCACCTGCATAACGGGCTGGTGAAGGAAGCGCTGTGTGTGTGTGTTCCACTCTGACAGTCGCCGTTCCAGTTGCCGGTTTTTCAGGCGACTGCCGGCAACTTGACACTCGCCGGCAGTCACCTGAAAAATCGCCAAAGTGGGACTGGCCCTTAAGGAAGACACAAACAATCTCCCTGAGGTACTAATGGCCAGAGGTTCTAGGGTGACGGAGGAACTGAAAGAAATTCACATTCGGCAGGAAATTGTGTTGGGTAGACTGATGGGACTGAAAGCTGATAAATCCCTAGGGCCTGATGGTCTGCATCCCAGGGTACTTAAGGAAGTGGCTCAAGAAATCGTGGACGCATTGGTGATCATTTTCCAATGTTCTATAGATTCAGGATCAGTTCCTGTGAATTAGAGGGTAGCTAATGTCATCCCACTTTTTAAGAAAGACGGGAGAGAGAAAACAGGGAATTATAGACCAGTTAGCCTGACATCGGTGGTGGGGAAGATGCTGGAGTCAATTATAAAAGATGAAATAGCGGCACATTTGGATAGCAGCAACAGGATCAGCAATTCAGTCAGCATGGATTTACGAAGGGGAAATCATGCTTGACTAATGTTCTGGAATTTTTTGAGGAACTAGGAAAATGGACAAGGGAGAGCCGTAGTGTACCTGGACTTTCAGAAAGCATTTGATAAGATCCCACGTAAGAGATTGTGGGCAAAATTAGAGCACATGGTATTGGGGTTAGGTTACTGACATGGATAGAAAATTGGTTGGCAGACAGGAAACAAAGTGTAGGGATTAACGGGTCCCTTTCAGCATGGCAGGCAGTGATTAATGGGGAACCGCAAGACTTGGTACTGGGACCGCAGCTATTTACAATATACATTCATGATTTAGATGAAGGGATTAAAGCCATCCTTAGAGTTTGTCTGTGAGCACCACTCCTTTAAGAACTTCAAGGATGTCTTCAATCGTTGCCATTGTAAAGCTTCTCACTCCTAAGTGGAACAGACACTCGGATGCTGCCCTAAAAATCCCCGCTGAAGAGGTCACACTCAGCCACACTTACTCATCTGCAGCCTCATGAAACCCTCAGATCAGAGATGAACGACCATGAGGAAGTGCTGCCAGGGAGATCAATGCTAGAAATGGGCAATGCCTTAAACCTGTCGTGTCACAATAAGTTTTAATGTTATGGCCATGAGTGGTCAAGGTCGGTGACACATCAGTAAATACCATCTACCAACTGTGCACACACACTGCTCACACACAGCACAACAACCATTTAAAAGTCACCTCTGTCAATCGGCTACCTAGCATTCAATGCCCCATTACACACTTACACACTTATCACTAGTCCACACTCACATTTACAAGTCACAATCATACTTCCAACTATTGAACAAAGGCAGGCAAATCACATACGCATGACAACACACTCACTACAATGCACACTCACTACAATGCACACTCACTACAATGCACACTCACTGCAATGCACACTCACTACAATGCACACTCACTACAATGCACACTCACTACAATGCACACTCACTACAATGCACACTCACTACAATGCACACTCACTACAATGCACACTCACTACAACATACTCACTACAATGCACACTCACTACAATGCACACTCACTACAATGCACACTCACTACAATGCACACTCACTACAATGCACACTCACTACAACATACTCTCACTACAATGCACACTCACTACAATGCACACTCACTACAATGCACACTCACTACAATGCACACTCACTACAACATACTCTCACTGCAACACACACTCAGTGCAACACACACACACTACAGCACACTTTTGGTGAGACAAACAATGGCAGGATGTACACAGTAAATGGTAGGTCCCTGGGGAATATTGTTAAACAGAGAAACTTAGGTGTGCAGGTGCATAGTACCATGAAAGTGGTGACACAGGTGGACATGGTGGTGAAGAAGACATTTGATGTGTTTGCCTTCATCAGTCGGGGTAATAAGTACAGGAGTAGGGACATCATGATACAGCTGTATTAGACATTGGTAAGGCAGCACTGGCCTTTTTCCACCACCTTGCTCATTGACACTGAGCAAGTGTTGCGGTATGTCAAGCAGAAGACGGGGAAAAGAAGCACTATTGGAACTGCCATTGTTCACACATTTTCATGTCAGTTAGTTTCAGAAATACATAAGCATGCACGGACAAACTTGGAGGTCCAATATGTACCACATGGCAGGTAGTCCTTACATCTGTCTCTATGGTTGGTCAGTATTTAGTTTGCAGGGAGGTTGTTGCAGGATTTGGAGCCAGCAACAATGTTCAAGAAGATGGTTCACCAATACCTTATCCACAATATTTAGAAATTATATGCTGGCCTTCTGAATTACATCCACATCCTGGGAGTAAATAAAAATATAATTTCACTTTATACCCCGAGCCAAATTACAAATAATAATGGCAATTCAGCTGTCAGTTCTCTGCATTACTTTATTTCTCGTAATAGGGTTGTATTAAACGTAAATCACAGTAACAACTAGAAATGCTCCTTTCAACTTCCTCTCATAAATCTAGATCAATTACTACATAATCTTCTTTCAGCAGGATAGGTTATTGTCAAGGATTGAAAATATTTAATAACAAAGTATTTATATAACTACTAATCATATCTTGTTTCAGACTTGCCGTTGTATCAATTTTTCTTTTCTGTTTAATCAGTGAGAGCGGAAATGTGACTTGGTTTTGGTGCTGTCAGTTTAATTTTGGACCCAATAATTGGAGATGTTTTTCCACAATCTCACATCAGGGAGAAACAGAAAATAATCTTTTGATCTCAGCAGTGATTTGCAAAATGGTGTGTAATAAGTTGTTTGAATTTTCTTTCCTCTCCAATAAATGAAAAATGCAAGTGGAAAAAAAAAAGAAAGGAAATTGAAAAGATTGATCTTTTTGATGTAAAATAATTGAAGGCATGCTTGGTCATTAACAACAAGGAAGTTTTGTAAAGTAGTAAGAGGCAAAAGATGTAGAAAGAAAGTAGGATTACAATTGTCATCATTCAGCCACTGGGATGTAAAATATTGAAGGCTTGCTATTCACATTTGTCATGCATTTCGATTTTGATCAATTGAAAGTTACAACATGGAAACAGGCCCTTCGGCCCATTGAGTCCATGCTGGCTATCGATCACCCCTTTGCCGTAGTTCTATGTTATCCCACTTTCGCCTCCACTCCCTACACACTAGGGGGAATTCACAGAGGCTAATCACCCTACAAATCCACACATGTTTACGATATGGGAGGAAACTGGAGCACCTGGAGAAAACCTATGTGGTCATAGGGAGAACGTGAAAACTGCACATAGACAGCAACCAAGGTCATGATCAATCCCAGATCTCTATCTTTACCAGCTGTGCCACTGTGCCACTGTGTCCCCCCTCCCCCACCCCCCCCCAGGTCAGGTTTCAGACAATGAAGATATGGGAATGGAGATATCCGGAAGTGGCGGTGCTGTTAATCGGCTGCGGCTCGCCTGCAGTCCGTCTGTTTTTACTTTTTCTGTTGGGTTTTTTTTGTCCTGTTTTGTTAAGTTTTTGTTTGCTGGGTTGTGTTAGGGGGGGGAGAAACATGTCCTCTGTCTCCTCCTTCGGGGGAATGCGACTTTTTCGTGTCGTATCCCCCTTCCCTGCCTCCGTCTGCGGTGAGGCCTAATGGCGGAGCTGGCCGCCTCCATCCTGCGACCGACCCCGAGGCTACGGAGGCAAAGCCAGCCAGGACTTACCAACGAGATGCTGGCCGTCTTCAGGGCTGAGGCAGCGGTGCTTGTGCGGCGTTCTGGCTTTCGGCGGCGGCCTGGAGCTGATGCAGCGGGGTCCGGAGCGGAGACTGCGGGACCTGGAGCTGGGGCAGCGGCCTGGAGCGGAGACTGCGGGACCCAGAGCTGATACAACGGGGTCCGGAGCGGAGACTGCGGGACCTGGAGCTGGGGCGGTGGCCGGAGCGGAGACTGCGGGACCTGGAGCTGATACAGCGGGGTCCGGAGCGGAGACTGCGGGACCTGGAGCTGATACAGCGGGGTCCGGAGCGGAGACTGCGGGACCTGGAGCTGATGCAGCGGGGTCCGGAGCGGAGACTGCGGGACCCGGGGCTGATGCTGTGGCGGGCCGTCTCGGAGCGGAGACGGCGTTCCGGCTTTCGGCGGCGGCGACATCACCACGGAGGTCCGCTGGACTGGAGGGCGGCATCTTCGGCCTGGATCGATCGCCTCAGCGCAGAGGGAGAACAAGGAGGGAAGAGACGGAGACTAAGACTTTGCCTCCATCACAGTGAGGGTGTGCTTGGTGAACTCACTGTGGTGGATGTTTAATTTGTGTTTATTGTATGTTTTGTTATTATTGGTTCTGTGTATGACTGCAGGCATCACAATTTCGTTCAGACCGAAAGGTCTGAATGACAATAAAGGAAACTTGACTTGAACTTGACTTGATGTATATGGTATCATTGAACATGTATGTATTAAAGTATCTTCAAAATATTCCCAGCTGTCATCAGGCAACTGAACCATCCTATCACCAACTAGAGAGTAGATCTACCTTCTACCTCATTGGAGACCTTCAGACTATCTTCAATTGGACTTTAATGGACTTTATCTTGCACTAAACATTGTTCCCTTTATCCTGCATCTGTACACTGTGAACAGCTCGATTGAAATCATGTATAGTCTTTTCATTGACAAAATCCTTTTCACTGTACCTCGGTACACATGACAATATTAAACTAAACTAAACTAAAGTGAATTCTGTTTCTGAGTAATGCATAGCATTTGCTATAGGTATAATGTGGTTCAATGAAATACACTAGACAGTATTTACCAGAGGAAACATTGGCAGTCATACATCATCATAGAAAGAATGCTTATAACAACAATATCACTAAGAACTACAGTTTAGAAGTTATATTGGATATAAGAACTGTAAGTTCCACCAATTATGGATGCTCTGGGCAGTGATGCAGTTGGCACTGAAGCTGGGTAAATGGAAGTTGAACCTATAATAAAAACGAGTGAATGAACGCATTAGCTTGAGGTCTTTATTTCTATATTAATATTGTTGAATCACACATTGTATCCATTGGAATACACTCTTCAGCATGAGGTCTTTTTTTCAATATTAATACTCTTGAATCACGCACCGTATCCATTAGTGCACAGTTCTGTGGATGAACATTTCTAAGTGTTATTGTAAGTAAATATTTTTGTTCTGTTTTTCTCCCTACTGACATTAAAAAGCACTTTCACCACACTGACGTGTTTTCAAGGGTCATTGCCTAGAATATATCACTTGCAAAGCCTTATTCAGTGCTCCACATGTAGACAATACATCTTTCTGCTGTTACAACCATGTCTTATCGTTTACACTACTTTTGTTTTACTTCTACGTTCTATTAAACTTTACAGAAACTTAAATACATGATTGTTAATTGATGATAGAGTTATATTTTCCTGTGGGCAACTATAATGTTATACATTTCTTCTGAATACTGTCTTAAATACTTCAGGAGTCACATTTACACTCCTTGCTTCAGCTCAGTCTCTTCCTTAGAGTTCTCAATATAACCGTTGGTTCTTTTTATCCAGTGCAGGTTTTCAACTTTGTACTTTAATTTTGTTAATTTTTGCTGCATTCCCTAAATCATATAATTCACCAGAAAAGAAAGGAAGCACGGGTCAAGTCTAAGAAGCTAGAATCAAGTGAATCCTAGGTGTAGTATAAGGGATTCAGGAGTATACTTAAGAAGAAAATCAGGAACGACTGTTCTTCCTGAGGACATTAAAAAAGACTGGCCTGCCCCAACAGCTGCTGACAACGTTCTACCGCTGCACCACAGAGAGCATATTAACGTATGGCATCTCTGTGTGGTATCTCAGCTGCACGGAGGCGGAGAGGAGAGGTCTTCAGCGCATCGTCCACAGAGCGCAGAGGATCATTGGGAAAGAGCTACCAGCCTTGGAGGGCATCTACCACACACGGTGCCTCAGGAAGGCCGTCAGCATCCATAAGGACTCATCACACCCTTGTAACGGACTGTTTGAACTACTTCCCTCCGGCAGACGTTACAAGGCCTTCTACGCCCGAACCTCCAGACTCAGAAACAGCTTTATTCCAAGAGCTATAGCGGCTCTGAACTGGCCCTGCTGAGTGCCCCCCACCCACCCCCCCTGGACAGTCTCCCTCGGATGGTCATGTCACTCAGCTTGCTTATTTATTTATTTTACTTTTCTTGTACATCGGTGGAGCTGCATACTAAATCTCGTTGCACTGACGTGCAATGACAATAAAAGATATTATTATTATTATTATTATTATTATTAGGAGAGCAGAAAGGGAGCATGAGATAGCTTTGGCAGAGATAAGGAGAATCCAAAGAGACTTTATAAATATATTAAAGGAAAAACAGTAACTCGGAAGAGAATAGGGCTCTTGAAAGACCAAAGTAGACATCTGTGTGTTGAGCCTCAAGAGATGGGCGAGTGACTTTCTTCTCTGTTTCTATTGTGCAGAAAGACACGAGGACCAAAGAACTTATGAAGTTAAATAGGGTGTCATTAGGTTAGGACATAACACCAGAGGAGGTGCTGAATATCTTAAACATGCATCATCTCCTGGACATGATCGGGGATATCCAAGAACTAGAAGCTAAAAAATAAATTCCAGAGCCCTGGATGAGATATGCATCACAGTTAGCCATGGGGGAGCTCCCAGAAGACTGAAGGGCGGCTAATGTTGAGCCTTTATATAAGGAGGGCTGCAAAGAAAAACCTGGGAACTATAGATCAAATAAGTCTTGCATCTGAGGTTGTTAAGTTGCTGGAGGGGATTCTGATGGATAACAAATGGAAACATTCGGAAAGACAGGGATTGATTTTGCATCGTCTTTGTGCATGGGAGATTATGTTTCATGAATTTGATTGTTTTTTAAAAAGTAACCATGATGATCAACAAGGGCATGGAAATAGATATAGTAAACATCCACAAGGCCTTTGATAAGATCCCACATGGTAGCCTATTTGAAAGGTTACATTATATGAGATCCAGGGAGAGCTAACTAATAGGATACATAATTGGCTTGATGGTAGGAAGAAGAAGGTGATGGTGGAAGGATGATTATTAGACAGGAGACCTGTAACTCATGGAATGCTTCAGGGATTGGTGCTGGCCATCACGTTATTTCTTATCTCTGTTATTTGTTATCTCTATTAACTTTTTTAATGTGCAAAAAAACTTGGTTGGTCAGTTTGCAGATGACATTAAAGTAGGTTAATTTGTAGATAGTAAAGATTGTTGTCAAAATTACAACATATCTCGATATGCTCAGTAAGTGGGCTGAGGAAAGGCAAATGGAGTTTAATTCAGGTACGTACGAGGTGTGACATTTTTCCTCCCCCTCTCAAATTGGGCTAGGACTTTCATAGTGAACAGAAGGGTTCTGTGGAGTGTTATAGAGCAGAGGTACCTGGGAGTACAAATACTTGTACTTGTGTATGGCTTGATAATACACTCATGTATTGTATGATTTGACTGAGAAGCACGCAAATAAAACTTTTCACTGTATCTTGGTACATGTGACAGTAATAAACCTGTACCAATTCCAATAGTTCCCTTCAAGGGCATCTATTGCAAAGGGTAGGTGATAAAGAAGACTTTTGGTACGTATGCATTCATCGATTCGGGCATTAGATATAGAAGTTGGGGCGTTATGTTGCATTTGTGCAAGATGTTGACGAGGCCGCACTTGAAGCATTGTGTTCATGTCTGGTCGACCTGGTGTAGGAAAGATGACAGTAAGCTGGAAATAAGGTGCAAAGGATTTACAAGGATATTCCCCGGACTCGAGTTAGAGGGAGAGGTTGGACCGGCTGGGGCTTTGTTCCTTGGAGAGTGGCAGACTGCAGAATGATCTTATAGGAGTGTATAAACTCATGAGTGAACGAGTGAATGCACATAATCTTTTTCCAGGGAATCAAGAACTAGTGAACCATACTGTATGTTTAAGGTGAGATGGAGAATAGTTAATAGGAACCTGGGGGCAATGTATTCACACAGGGTGGTGGGTATATGGAATGAGTTGCCAGAGGAAATGATTGACGAAGGTACAATAACAATATTTAAAAGACATTTGGATAGGTACATGGACAGGAAACGTTTAGAGGGTTGTGGATCAAATGTGGGTAAATGAAACTAGCAAAGATGGCCATCTTGGGCAGCAGGGAGGAACTGGTCCCCAGGGCCTGTTTCTGTGCTGTATGACTCTATCACCTCTGACGTGCTATATTATACTAAAGTTCAATATTTTTGTTTCGGTACGATTATAACATCATAGAAGGAGGCCATATGGCCATCAAGTCAGTTACCAGGGAACAATTACTTTCCCTACTCCATATTTCTCTGGCACCATGCAATTTATTCTCTATCACATATTCCCATCAACTCCCTCTCATGATTCTCTTTGTCATGAATCTAAACTAAGAAGTCATTTGAAGTAACCAATTAATATACCGGCATATCTGCGTAATTTGGGAGGGGGAAAACTGGCTCACACCCAGACAGTCATGGAGAAAGCTTGCAAACCCCACACTAGCAGCTCCTGAGGTCAAGACATTGGTATGAGCAGCACCAACACTAAGCTAAATTTTATCTTTAAAGTATTTTCTGACAATGCAGTATTTCCCAATAACTGGAACAGAGGGGGAAATATGTTTCATTCCCATTGATTTACAGTGGATATTATCTCAGTGGCTGATAATCCCAGAGCATTCCTCCTCATTCTATTCAGGATGTACATTATCATGTAAATTTCAGTATGTGCAAGGTGTGATTATGGCTGCAGAAACACATGTTAGTGCAAATGCACCAGGTAAATTTGCTAGAAACTAAATTATAACAAGAGATAGAAAGCTCAAAGCTTTCACGTGAGGTTAGAGATCAGTGAGGCTGGAAATGAAACTACAGGCATAATATTAACTTCAACCTTCTAGCATGAAATGGGTCAAAACAAGTCTGATACCTTTGTTTAAGAAAGAACTGCAGATGCTGGAAAAATCGAAGGTAGACAAAAAATGTTGGAGAAACTCAACAGGTGAGGCAGCATCTACAGAGAGAAGGAATAGGAGACTTTTCGGGTAAAGACCCTTCTTCAGGCTGATGCCGGTGGGGGGGGGGGCAGGAAAAAGAAAGGAACAGGCAGAGACGGTAGGCTTTGTGGGAGAGCTGGGAAGTGGGAGGGGAAGGAGGGAGAAAGCAAGGGCTATCTAAAATTAGAGAAGTCAATGTTCATACCACTGGGGTGTAAACTATCCAAGCGAAATATGAGGTGCTGTTCCTCCAATTTGCACTGGGCCTCACTCTGGCCATGGAGGAGGACCAGGACAGAAAGGTCGGATTGGGAATGATAGGGGGAGTTGAAGTGCTGAGCCACCAGGAGATTAGGTTGGTTATTGCGAACTGAGCGGAGGTGTTGGGCGAAGCGATCGCCAAGCCTGCGCTTGGTCTCGCCGATGTAGCACCTGGAATAGCGGATGCAGTAGATGAGGATGGAGGAGGTGCAGGTGAACTTCTGCCTCACCTGGAAAGACTGATTGGTCGGGTAACATCAGTTGAACGGTAAAGTGCACTATCTGCTCAACCCATCACCGTGCAGTATTGCTTCATCATATCAGCACTAGTCAAGAGTAAAATTTGAATCACTTAACTTACTATTCATCGGAGGAGTCTGGAAATTGAATTGCACAGCACTTGCTTTTGAATCGGGTACTTGGAAGGTCCAAGATGGTGTGTAACAGACTTTCATTTACCAAGACCTAACTGAAAGTAAGTACAGCACTCCTTACTGGATACTTCCGTTAAATGAAGTCCCTTTCTTGCATGCACTGCCTGAAAGAAAATATTGAAACTATGGATCATTGCCAGTTTAAATTTCCCTTACACTCAATTCCTCCCCAAGCTGCAATGTACTCTAATGTGCTAATGACCTAAGCACTGAGGCTGATCCTATTCGTGTTTCCTCCTCAGGTCTGGCAGATATTGTGAGCGGATCGATTACAGCCCTAAGATGCAGGAGAACTCTAGTCATGTGGCCTTTTGCACATCGTCCTTCAGCTCCCATTCCTCACTTAAAAATCAAACATGATGCAATCCAATTTCTGCCTCGGGGTGTGATCTGTCCAATTAAAATATTGGATTTTGCATTTGCTTTGAATTATAAACTGCAGAGATAAAACAGATCCCAATTCTGTCTTGGCTAATAAAAATTAATGCTGGAATTATTGTGTTAAAGTGCTTTCAGATCATTTTCAATATCCCTGTGTATTGTTGTTTGGCCTAAGACAGGACTTGTGAGCTCAAACAATATAACCCTAACAATGTTTTAAAGTTCTATTCTCCTCTTGCAAATCAAATTACAGAATACAATAGCCAACAAAACTTTATTTCTGCATACTTGAAATAAATATTGCTTGAAATTGAAATGAAATACACTCTTTAATGTTCACAGTAACTTGCCAACAAGACTTAAAAAGACCTATCAATATATGTACAACCAATATATAATAGCGTGTAGGAAAAAACTGCAGATGCTGGTTTAAATCGAAGATAGACACAAAATGCTGGAGTAATTCAGCGGGTCAGGCAGTATATCTGGAGAGAAGGAATTGGTGACGTTTCGGGTCGAGACCCTTCTATATATAATAGCCATTGGTTGAAGCAGACATTTGAAGATCTGGATTTTCACTTTGCTTTCATAAATCTGATTTTATAAATTTGTGAGGTCCTTCTAAATTGTAAATTGTCACAGGCATGGTACTTAATTTATCGTTGCCACTGCAGTTTGAGAACTACATGTTGCGAGAAATTTTCATTAGCAACGCTAAATTGCTTTTCTCCTAATGTTAATCATTTCTGCCCTTGAATTTTTCAAGCTTTTGGCTGGAAGATTGATTCAAATAATAACAGAAGGAAGCCTTTAGCAACAGTTGGTAACATACTTACGTGAACAGTTGATATATTTAATTTCTTCTAATAAAAGCTAACAATGGCTTTGCACGTTTCATGTGTACTTTCAATTATATTTCAATACCCACCTATGAAATTATAAAACTGGATGAGGTCTCATGAGAAAAATGGTACTAAATGTTGGGGAGTAGCAGACATCATCAGAGGTTATGCAGAACAGTAACAATTTATTTCATGAATACATGCAAGAACTTGCAAACTTTCAAACTACCTCCAAAGATAACTTACAAGCAGCAAGTAGTTTTACTCAATCTGAAGAAGGGTCTCGACCCGAAATGTCAACTATTCCTTTTCTCCAGAGATGCTGCCTGACCCCCCTGAGTTACTCCAGCATGTAACTTGCCACTTACACATTAAACATGGTCTTGTTCATGTGTTCTATCAATGAATACTTGGGATGCTGGTGGTTCTAGAGAACAACCTTTCAATACTCTGGTAAAAGAAGGCTTTAGATGTCGGGATTTTGTACTCAGAAGTTTTCAGAAAGGTGATCGTTGATTAAGTCACTGAACATGTGCTCCCATTCTATGTGGAGACACAAGGAACTGCAGATGCTGATTTACAAAGGAAAAGACACAAAGCACTAGAGTAACTCAGCGGGCCAGGCAGCATTGATAGGCAACATTTTGGATCAGATCTAAAGAATGGTCTGAAGAGAGATCTGACCCGAAATGTCAGCTATCCATGTCCTCCAGAGATGCTGCCTGACCTGCTGAGTTACTCCAACGCTTTTCCACTTTTTCTTCTCCCATTCTCTATGTTTGATTCTATGAAATCATTTGTTCACACCCAAAATATTGATATAATCTATGCAATGTCACTTTTGGAATAGCATTTAGCCTCCTGCTATTGTCCTTGTACCCAAGAAGAATAAAAAGAACTGTGTTTTCAGTTTCAGGAGACTCTTCCATCACTTCCATGAGGGTGGCACAGAGGTGCAGCGGTAGAGTTGCTGCCTTATGGCGCAATAAACCCACGTTCGATCCTGACTACGGGTGCTGTCTGTGCGGATTTTGTATATTCTCCCTGTGCCATGGGCGGAAATCCTGGGGGGGGGGACAGGTGGGAACACGTCCCCCCCATGCTTTGAGAGGTAGGGGACAATCCCCCCCCCCATGTTTTGTAATCCGGACTTTATCAGACACTTTCTAAGGGCTGAATCGGTGCGTTCGCGGGGCCTTTCAGCGCCTGGCGCGACTTAAAATCAAACTGCTGCATTGAGTCGATCGAGGCTCCCGATGTTAAAGGCCCATGAAAGGCCCCGTGAACGGGCCGATTCAAACCCCACAATTCGGGGCGGACGAAGTTGCTGGAGTTCGGAGTCGGTCACCAACCAGGTCAGCTTCCGATGTTACAGTTCACAGGGCCCACGGCCGAAGCCTCGCGTGTGTACACATGCGCGCACGCGACCGCCAAGAAATTGTGTCCCCCCCCCCGTGTTTTGATAGCGATTTCCGTGCCTGCATGTGACCACATGGGTTTTCACCAGGAGCTCCGGTTTCTTCCTACGCTCCAAAGGCGACAGGTCTGCAGGTTAATTGGGGTGATTGCTGATCGGTGCGGACTCGGTGGGTCGAAGGGCCTGTTGCCGTGCGGTATCTCTAAAGTCTCCCCTGCATGCTTGCTTGTGCTGAATAAAGGTCTATTACATCTGCAGTTCCAGGCACTGTGTAGCTGAGTAGGTCAATGAATATCTGATCTAGATGTTTAACTGGAAATGTTTGCGTGGGTTCTGCTAATCAGTCATTGTGACACCAGTGGAAGCTCTGTGGAGCCCCACAGGAAGCCCTTGCATGGGGTTTCCTGTCCTTGTTTCAAAACCCTGGAGGACATTATTTACCCTGTCTGTATCATTATCTTATGAGCGGTGGCAGAGTGTTATAAAGCTGCAGAGATTCTGCAGAGAAAACGATCTTCCTTTCTTTCCTGCTTCCAACAGAGCGAGGATACTTGAGGAAACAAAGGGGAGCGATCAATCCTGGAGAGGAGTGCCGGGGCCTTTATATATTCTGTAATTGGCACGAGGTTTGGTAAAGTCTTTAAGAAACTTTAACGTCTTTGAAGTCTTTATCAAACTGTATGATTGGAAGGTTGCTAGTTCAACTTTGGCAGTGTAACTGGAATTCTCATTTTAATCTGGTGTTTGCAGTCCTGGGCTTTGGTGGAAATCCCCAACTGCTATTACACTCCTCAAGCAATCACATCTTTCTCATCCGTTTCCCAGAGATGCTGCCCCCATACTCCTACTCTTAACTGTACCTCATTCAGTTACTCTGTTACTGCATGTTGGTATTTTTTGTTGCACAAACTCAGATTGCGCAAGAATCTTTGCACTGTGGATTTGCACGAGTCATTGTGTTTATTGTGGTATCTATCACTATCAATCATGCAGACCATATTCTCTATGAGCCCCATACAAACAAGGGTTTCATTGCACCCTGATGTAAATGACCATCAACTAATCTGAATGTGAATTTTAAATGAAGTGTTTGGGACAACCTTTGGATTTTGCAATCTGTAATGAGTGAGTGTGCTGGAAGGGTTTTAAACTGGAATTCATAGCATAACAGGGCAGAAACTGGGCAGGTCACAGGGTTGGTAAACTGGAAGGTTGGAAGTAACAAGCCCTTGGGTTCTGCTTGTAGTGAAAAAGGGAGCTTAAAGCACGAAGAATGGGAAATATCAGGTCTGACAAGAATGTGACATTCAAGCCTCAAGAGGGCTGTGTGGACATTGAATGTTTAGTGATTAGATCTTAGACTCTGCCTCCACCCTTCATTCTCCTTCTCTTTATCTCAGTCACAATTGTCACTGATCGCCATGTTTACATTCTTAGCACACAATCTGTTATCTGATCCACGTAGATTTTAAACCACAACTTTTTAATTGGATGAGAAAGAAACATTGTTTCAAAGTTCATAAGTTCATATGTTACAGGAGCAGAATCAGACCAATTGGCCCATCGCGTCCACTCCGCCATTCAATCATGGCTGATCTATCTTTCCCTCTCAATCCATTCTCCGGCATTCTCCCCATAATCTTTACACCCTTACTAATCAAGTACCTGTCAATCTCTGCTTTAAAAATACCAAAAGACTTGACCTCCACAGCCTTCTGTGGCAATGAATTCCACAGATTACACCAACCTTTGACAAAAAAAAATTCCTCCTCATCTCCTTTCTAAAGGTACATCCTTTTATTCTGAGGCTGTGCCTTCTGGTCCTAGACTCTCCCATTCTTGGAAACATCCTCTCCTCATCCAAGCCTTTCGGTACATTTCAACGAGGTCTCCCCTCATCCTTCTTATCTCCAGCGAGTACAGAGCCATCAAATGCTCATCCCCGGATCATTAACCCAATCATCCCCAGGATCATTATCGTAAACCTCCTCTGGATCCTCTCCAATGCCAACACATCCCTCCTTAGATGTGGGGCCCAAACCTCCTCACGATACTCCAAATGCAATCTGACCAGTTCCTTATACAGCCTCAGCATTACATCCCTGTTTTTACTGTATATTCTAATCCTCTTGAAATAAATACAAACATTGCATTTGCCTTAGGCTGTAGTCCACAACTTTGTTGAGTGGTGTGGGCTGAATCACCTGCAGCTCAACACCAACAAGACTAAGGAGTTAGTGGTGGACTTTAGTGTAAAGACTTGTCAGACACGTGATGTCTTCACTACTAGTTTATTGCAGACATTGTAATCATACACACACACAGTGCCCTAGCTGTTCGTGGTCCATCACCGGAGCTAGAGAGAGAGCTGGGGGTGGGGAGGCTACAATTATACTGAAGATAATGGGGAGTGGTTAGTAGTGGTGAGGTCACTATGTTAAAGGAGCATGCACTGATCTACATCCTTCCCCTTGGAAAACAAAACATTACAATGATGACAGTGCGACCACGACTCATACGCTAGAAACAAACCCGCGCGTACACCGGCAGGAAAAATTTGAAACATTCAAGCAATCTCCCCGTAACGCATAGGCGGCTTGACCAACCGCCCGGAGCGGGTACGCAGCCCGCCCTCCCCGCTTTCCAAGGGGAAGGATGTAGATCAGTGCATGCTCCTTTAACATAGTGACCTCACCACTACTAACCACTCCCCATTATCTTCAGTATAATTGTATCGTGTCGTAAGCCTGACATGCTGGTGTTTGACTCCGACATCGTGCACCGGTGGACTGTCTTTAGGCGCGACTTCGAGCATTACATCGCGATTGCTCATCCTAATGCTACCCCTGCGATTACGGCACATCTGCTCCTCAACCTGGCTGGCCCGGAGGCCATGGAACATTCTGAATCGTTCGAGTACGCCGCTGGTGAGAATGCTCAGGACCCGTATGTCTTACGACTAAATTTACCGCGTTATGTGACATTCCCACCAATTGCATTATAGAGCGGTTTAAGTTTTTCACCAGGCGCCAGAAACCCGGGGAGCACATCGACTCCTTCATTGCATCATTGCGTCACCTGGCTCGGCGTTGCCGCCTGGACGCGGTGACCCCCGACCAAATGATCAGGGATGTCCTAGTTCATGGCCTACAGGACGAGAAGCTACGGGCAGAGCTCTTGAGGAAGCCAGACCTCACTTTAAACGAGGCTTTGCATGCCTCTCGCATGGCTGCTGCTGTCGACTCCGTATCTCCAACTGGAGGCGTGGGTTCGAATCCCACTTCTGACAC
The DNA here is from genome assembly GCA_038087875.1 of Malacoraja senta. Taxonomy (NCBI): domain Eukaryota; kingdom Metazoa; phylum Chordata; class Chondrichthyes; order Rajiformes; family Rajidae; genus Malacoraja; species Malacoraja senta. The sequence goes on from CM075977.1 coordinate 331,890,727, forward strand.
CATGTAAAGACTTGTCAGACACGTGATGTCTTCACTACTAGTTTATTGCAGACATTGTAATCATACACACACATAGTGCCCTAGCTGTTCGTGGTCCATCACCAGAGCTAGAGAGAGAGCTGGGGGTGGGGAGGCTACAATTATACTGAAGATAATGGGGAGTGGTTAGTAGTGGTGAGGTCACTATGTTAAAGGAGCATGCACTGATCTACATTTAGGAGGAGAGGAACACCCCTCTCGCCTTTCCCCTGTCAATGGTGTGCATGTGCAGTTTACCAGGGAGTACAAATACCTGGACAGGAACGCTGAGGCCCTGTACAAGAAGGGACAGAGCCAGCTGTACTTTTTGAGAAGGCTCCGCTCCTTCAACGCCTGCAGTAAGATGCTGCAGATGTTGAACCAATCGGTGGTAGCCAGTGCCATCTTCTTCACTGTTGAATGCAGGGGCAGCAGGGCGAAGGCGGCGGATACCAATAGTATCAACAAACTCATCAGGAAGGCTGGCACCGTCCTGGGGACACAGTTGGATTCATGGGAGGTGGTCTTGGAGGGGAAGATGCTCCTCAAACTGCGGAGCATCTTGGACAATACAGCTCACCCCCTCCATGACAATAGACAATAGACAATAGGTGCAGTAGGCCATTCGGCCCTTTGAACCAGCACCGTCATTCACTGTGATCATGACTGATCATCCACATTCAGTACCCCGTTCTTGCCTTCTCACCATATCCCCTGACTCAGCTGACTCCGCTATCTTTAAGAGCTCTATCTAACTCTCTCTTGAAAGCATCCGGAGAATTGGCCTCCACTGCCTTCAGAGGCAGAGAATTCCACAGATTCACAACTCTCTGGGTGAAAAGGCTTTTCCTCATCTCCGTTCAAAATGGTCTACCCCTTATTCTTAAAATGTGGTCCCTGGTTCTGGACTCCCCCAACATTGAGAACATGTTTCCTCACACTGTTGACACACTGGTCAACCTGAGGAGTATCTTCAGCAACAGACTGGTTCCACCAAGATGCAGTAATGAACGTCACAGGAGATCCTTCTTCCCTGTGGCTGTCAAACTGTACAACTCCTACCCCTTCTGTCATGGGGTCAACTGACTTCCCTCGCCCCGCCCATCCCCCCAATCTTTGCACATCCCCAATCCTTTCCACTCGTCACTTTAATTTCATGTTTCATGAATTATTTGTTTTTATGACTGTTGGCAGTTCAATTTCTATCCTGGAATAAATAAAGTTCTATCATATCGTATCTATCGTATTTCATCTGCCACTTCTCTGCCCACTCTCCCAAACCTGCCCAAGTCCTTCTGCAGACTCCCTGCTTCCTCTGCACTCCCTGCCCCTTCACCTCTCTTCGTATCATCCGCAAACTAGCCACAAAGCCTAATGAGGAAATGGGGAAAGCCCTGATCCCTCTTTCCATTCTTCTCCCTTTCCCTTCCCCTCTCTTTCTCTGGTTCTCTCTCAGTCTCTATTCCAATCTGAGGGAGGTACAGTGGTGCTGCGGGTAGCACTGTTACTGCCACACAGCGCCCCGGACTCATTCCTCACCTTGAGTGCCGTGTGTCTGGAGTTTGTATGTTTTTCCCGTGAGCGTGAGCATTCTCTCCAGGTGTTCCAGCATCCCAAAGATGTGTTAGTTGGTAGGTTAGCCACTGTCAATGACCCTGGTATAGGTGGGGGCAAGAGAACCTGGGAGAGGGAATAGATCACTGTAAAAATAAATGGGGGAATGGGATTGATGGGATTACTGGCATAGATTTGATGGGCTGAATGGCCTCTTTCTCCATCATGAAAAATATGAAAAGATAATCCTACAATATTTCAATGAAAATAAATGTTCCTTAGCTTCATTTGAAAATCTACTCTGTTTTCATCTGGCTTCCATTAAAATCACTTAAAATATTGTGAATATTGGAATACCTTGATACCAAATTAAAAATTTTCATGCAAAAAAATAAAGTTTGAACAATATATTGAGGAGGGCGGAGAGACATAGAGACATAGTCATAGTCATACAGCACGGAAAAAGGCCCTTCGCCCAACTTCGGCCAACCAAGATGCCCCATATATACTAGCCCCTCCTGCCCACATTTGGCCCATATCCTTTTGAACCATTCCTATCACTGTACCTGTCTAAATGTCCTTTAAATGCTGCTATAGAACATGCCTCAACTACCTTCTCTGGCAGCACATTCCAGACACCAACTACCCTCTGTATGAAAAGGTTGCCCCTCAAGTTCATATTAAATATTTGCCATCTCACCTTACACCTACGTCCCCCGGTTCTTGCTTCCCTTCTCTGTGCAGACTGTGCATTTACCCTAAATATTCTCCACATTGTCTTGTACACCTCTGCAAGATTACCCCTCCTCTTCTTATGCTCGAAGGAGAAAAGCACTAACCTGCCCGACATCTCCCTCTAGTTCAGCCCTCAGATCATGGCAAAATCCTCATAAATCTTCGCTGCACTCTTTCCAGCTTAACAACATCCTTCCTAGAGCAGGGTTACCTAAACTGAACACAATACTCCAAATGCAGCCTCACCAACACCTTGTACAACTGAAACATAATGGCAAACCGTAAATTTATCAATAATTTACATATGTGAAGCTCTTGTTATTTATGATTTATGTGTCCCCCAAACAGATATTATCTTTGTATTTGTTTTGCAACATATTCAATATAAATTTGACCTGGTTAAATGTTTCCAGTACTGCTCTCTGCCTCTGATTTAACATAAACAATGTTTTTGTTTCACTGGCACAAACGAGGTGCTGCTGAAACATCACAGGAAACTTTGCTCCAGTTCATAATGTCACAGCCCTGGGCAAAATATCAAATCCCTCGGAGAGGCTCAGGTTAAAGCCATAAAAGGAACATGTTATGAATAATATTAGGAGAGATTTTGAAGGGAACATTTCAGATTGGAAAAAGGATCCTTTCCTGACCTCGGAATATCAGAAGTAGTTTATGCGCCACACAATACTTTTGAAGTACAGGGAATTGTGACAGCTGACTTGTTTGCAAGACGTTTGCACAAATAGTGATGAGATAAATGGCCTGCTCACTTGATTTAGTGATCGTGGTTGAAGTATACTTTTTGGGAAGGATACCAGCAAAACTTGTCTGCTTTCCTTCATTAGTCACAACAGTCTTTTAAATCCACCTGTGAGCTCACAATATCTGTTTAATGTTCCATCAGGCTGAGATAACGTGTTTTTTAATGTTTGCGTTTTCTCCCTGGATGGTTATGGAAGTAGCCGTAGTTCCATCTGCAGCCGCCTTTGATTTTCGTTCTAGCTTCCAATTCCCTGGCATCACATTTCAAAAGCTGCAATTTGACCAGGACATGCTTGTAATGACAGAAGTACTTGTTAAAAGGGACACCACTGATGGTTTCTGGAAGGCGATTGTTTGGGAATGAGTATTAAAGGGCCTCGGATGAGGGGCTTTAGAATAAAGATACAAAATACTGCAGCAATGGCTTGGTTCGGCAACTCAAACACCCAGGAACAAAGAAGATTGCAAAAACTGGTGAACACTGCCCAGTCCATCACAGGTACTGACTTCCCCACCATCGAAGGGATCTACAGGAATCACTGCCTCAAAAAGGCAGCCAGCATCATCAAGGATCCACATCAGCCTTGTCACACTTTCATTTAGCTTTTGCCATCGTGAAGAAGGTACAGGAGCCTGAAAACTCCAGGTTTAGGTTTATCCAACAATCATCAAGCTGGTAAGCACTACAACCTCCATCGATACTCCTGACCTCATTGCGTGTTGTCTTTGCACGATTATTTTTGGTTTGTTTTTTAAATACTGAACTGTTTTTGTTATTCTGATGTTTACAGTCTACAGTGAACCCATTGTTTTAACGGACACTTTATGACGGATTGTGGTTTTTGGGGATGGACCTGCCGATGCCACCCCCGGCTCGCAAGGTGCACCAGCGAGCCCTTCACCCACCGCACAGTCTGGGTGACGCAACTGTTGTTGTGGCTCACGCTGTAGCCCCTGGGTAAGCGCTTTCCTCAGGACGCTGCCACCAACAGGACACGCTCGGTCACTGTGGGGCTCTCCCCCCTCCACCATCACCTCCTCCTTCTGCCCAGGAGTGATGACATACTCCACCTTGCAAGGTGTTGGCAACTGCAGATAGAAGGTGGAGGAGCTGGCAGAGGTGCGGGGAGCGGACGGGTGAGAGGGGAGGGAGCCCAATGGAGACCAAGCACATTCTGTCGGTAAAGGCGGCTTGAAGAAAGCACTGCTGGCCAGGGGCTACAATGTGTGTCCCAACAACAGCCACGTCAATCTGTGAAGAAGGGTTCACGAAGACCAGCAGCATCGGCACCTAGTTTTAACGTGAAACAACACAAAGTGCTGGAGTGACTCAGCAGACTCAATCAGTCTTAAGAAGGGTCCCGATGTAAGCTATCCATGTTCTCTGGAGATGCTACCTGACCCATTGGGTTACTCCAGCACTTTGTGCCCTTTTGTGTATTATCCTTCATCTGCACTCTTTTGTTTTTCATACAATGATAATACCGTACTCGGTTAGTTTGGTTTAGTATTCCTTGAGTTTAGAAGAATGTAGGATGCAGGTACACAGTTCCTTGAATGTGTCGTCACAGGTAGATGGGGTGGTTAAAAAGGTTTTTGGCACGTTAGCCTTCATCAGTCAGAGTATTGAATATAGAAGTTGAAAGGTCATGCTGCAGTTATATAAGACATTGGTGAGGCTGCATTTAGAGTATTGCTTTCAGTTCTGGGCACCATGTTTTAGGAAAGATTTTGTCAAGTTGGAAAGGGTGCAGAGAAAATTTACAAGGATGTTGCCAGGGCTCAAGGGGCTGAGTGGGGTGGGAGATTGCTACCTTCACGTGGTCCGCCCTGTTTCGACGAATGCAATCAACCTGGTGTGCACAATCAAATAAGATCAAATAGAACAAGTAGTCCTACAACTTTAGGCTGTGCACGCCATAAGCAAGAAGAAGAAGGGTCTGAGTTATAGGGAGAGATTGAATGGGCTGGGACTCTCTTCCCTGGAGCACTGGAGGATGAGGGTGGTCTTATAGAGGTGTACAAAATTATGAGAGGAATAGATGGAGTAGACACACAGAATCTCTTGCCCAGAGTTGAGGAATCAAGAACCAGAGGGCATAGGTTTAAGGTGAAGGGGGAAAGATATTATAAGAATCTGAGGGGTAACTTTTTCACACAAAGGGTGGTGGGTGTATGGAATGAGCTGCCAGAGGAGGTAGTTGAGGCAGGGACTATCCCAATGTTTAGCAAGCAATTAGACAGGTACATGGATAGGACAGGTTTAGAGGGGTATGGGCCAAATGCAGTCGTGGGACGAGTGTAGAAGGGACATGTTGGTCGGTGTTGGCAAGTTGGGCTAAAGGGCCTGTTTCCACGCTGTAGGACTCTATGACCTTACTCAAACATATAAGATTCCATGGAGGGTTGGCATGGTAGATCTGAGATGTTTTTATCCAGTAAAAGTTTATCCAGGAGATGTAATTACAAAATAAGCAGTCAGTCATTTAATAATGAAGTGCATAGATTTTCCTTTTTTCATAAGTTGCTGAATCACTGGAACTCTCGGAGGGTGATGGGAGCCTGATCATTATAAATATTTAAAGTGGGGATAGACAAATATGTGAAAGATTGAGAATTAAGTGCAATGGGGAACCAGCAGTGATTAGACAATAGACAATAGGTGCAGGAGTAGGCCATTCAGCCCTTCGAGCCTGCACCGCCATTCAATGTGATCATGGCTGATCATCCACAATCAGTACCCCGTTCCTGCCTTCTCCCCATGTCTCTTGACTCCGCTATCTTTAAGAGTACTATCTAACTCTCTCTTGATAGCATCCAGAGAAGCGGCCGCCACACCCCTCTGAGGCAGAGAATTCCACAGACTCACAACTCTCTGTGTGAAAAAGTATTTCCTCATCTCCGTTCTAAATGGCTTACCCCTTATTCTTAAACTGTGGCCCCTGGTTCTGGACTCCCCCAACATCGGGAACATGTTTCCTGCTTCTAGCGTGTCCAAACACTTAATAATCATATGTTTCAAAAAGATACCCTCTCATCCTTCTAAATTCCAGAGTATACAAGCCCAGCCACTCCATTCTATCAACATATGGCAGTCCCGCCATCCCGGGAATTAAACTTGTGAGCCTACGCTGCACTCCCTCAATAGCAAGAATATCCTTCCTCAAATTTGGAGACCAAAACTGCACACAATACTCCAGGTGTGGTCTCACTGGGACCCTGTACAACTGCAGAAGGACCTCATTACTCCTAAACTCAACTCCTCTTGTTATGAAGGCCAACATGCCATTCGCTTTCTTCACTGCCTGCTGTACCTGCATCATTACTTTCAGTGACTGATGAACAAGGACCCCCAGATACCATTCTACTTCCCCTTTTCCCAACTTGACACCATTTAGATAATAAACTGCCTTCCTGTTCTTGCCAACATTGAGGATAACCTCACAGTTATCCACATTAAACTGCATCTGCCAAGCATCTTCCCACTCACCCAACCTGTCCAAGTCGCCTTGCATCCTCATAGCATCCTCCTCACAGTTCACACTGCCACCCAGCTTTGTGTCATCTGCAAATTTGCTAATGTAATCTCTTCATCTAAATCATTAATATATATTGTAAATAGCTGCGGTCCCAGCAACGAGCCTTGTGGTACCCCACTCGTCACTGCCTGCCATTCTGAAAGGGACCCGTTAATCTCTATTCTTTGTTTCCTGTCTGCCAACCAATTTTCTATCCATGTCAGCACCCTACCCCCAATACCATGTGCCCTAATTTTGCCCACTAATCTCTTATGTGGGACCTTATCAAATGCTTTCTGGATGTCCATGTACACTACATCCACTGGGGCTCCCTTGTCCATTTTCCTAGTTGCATCCTCAGAAGATTAGTCAAGCACTAGAGTTGGGTCTCAGTCACATGGGAGGCCTGGTCCCCCCCTACGTAACCCATTCCCCAACGCAATATTCCACAACTCACCCATGAGTGTGGGGAAGGGGGGTGTGGGGGAGGGGGGCTGTGGGGAAGGGGGGGTGTGGAAGGGGGTGGGGTGGGGGGGAGGGGGGCTGTGGGGAAGTGGGGTATGGGGAAGGGGGGTGGGGGAAGGGGGGAGGGGGGAAGGGGGGGTAGGGGAAGGGGGTTTATGGAGGGGGGATAGGTGAGGGTGTGGGGGTAGGGGGGTGGGGGAAGTGGGTTGGGGAAGGGGGTGGGGGAGGGGAGGGTGGAGGAAGAGGGTGGGGGAGGGGGGTGGGGGAAGTGGGGGGAAGTGGGGGGAAGGGGAGGTGGAAGAAGGTGGGGTGGGGAAGGGGGGTGGGGAAAGGGGGGGTGTGGGGGAAGGGGTGTGTGGGGGAAGGGGTGGGTGTGGGGGGAGGGGGGGTGGGAGAAGGGGGGGGTAGGGGAGGGCGGTGTGGGGGAAGGGAGGATGTGTGGGGGGCGGTGTGGGGGGGAGAGGGAAGGGGGGGGTGTGGGAAGGGGGGGTGGTCGCGGCAGACGCAGCTCGCACTCTGCTCACCCCGCACCTTCAGACTTCAGCCTCACGCAGTAGCTCCGACTTCACTCAGAGGCTTCCGGTTCAACTTAACAACTCCTGGCTCGTCGTGCTGGTCGCCATTGAAGCAGCCCACACGCTGGTCTTTGCACACACTCTGCTCACGGACTTAGCCCTGCCTCCGGGTCTTTATTCCCCGTGGGTGCCGGAAGGGGCGTTACCTTCATGGTGAATGACAGGCGAGAAGACCAATCTGCTGATCTCACGGTTTTTTAAACCTTCATAAATTTTCAAATATTTCATCAATCGGAACAAAACCTGGTGCACTTGGAGCGTTTGGAGGTGAGTAAGGTGGCGAAAAAATCCTAGCGATATAACGTACCGTGTTTGCGCAAATTAAAAAAAAACGCAAACTGGAAGAGGACAAGATGAGAGTTTTAGTAATAGTATAGATGATTTCCCCTTTGTAAATCCATGCTGACTCGACCGATCCTGCTACTGCTATCCAAATGTGCCGCTATTTCATCTTTTATAATTGTGGCTAGCAGAGATCAGCCATGACCATATTGAATGGTGGGGGGTGGGGGGTGGGGGGTGGGGGAGAGGAGGGGGCTTGTGCCACCCAGTGGCCTTCCCCTGCTCCTACATACTCGTGTCCATGTGTACCATGGGACCTAGAGTGAAAGTTACTGGAAAATTAATCAAAAGTGCAAGGTGAAAATAATTTTACCCACCGGGTGGTTATAGTCTTGAATACATGCGTGGGTTAGTGGTGGAGGTGGACTTAATTGTGGTGTTCAGAAAAGGGCTGAATAGTCAGATTAAAGGAAAGAGTATGCAGCGCCATGAGATTTCCTGAATCATTAATATTCCCTTTTGAGGCTTTAACTTGAGCCTCTCCCAAAAACTTTTTTCCGTGCTTTATATTTTGCCCAGAATTGTGATTGTTCACTAAATTTTACTTGATTATATCAGCATCACCTGATTACTGATAATGAGGGGTAATTTTAATACCAAAATAGGCATGGAATTGCTTCAATAATATTTTTCTACTTTAAATTCTCAACTTCTTATATAACCTTAGATTTTGATTCGATATCAGTTCCCCAAAGGTTTTACTCTGATGATTGTGTTGGCATCAATGAAGGCTTACAGGGTGAAGGTTTTATTGGATTTCTTTCATTGGCGCTATGGTTTTGAGTTTAGTTTATTATCACGTGTACCGAGGTACAGTGAAAAGCTTTTGTTGCATGCTAACCAGTCAGCGGAAAAATAATACATGATTACAATCAAGTGTACAGATGCATGATAAAGGAAATAATGTGAATAACGTTCAGTGCAAGATAGAGCCACTAAAGTCCGATCAAAGATAGTCTGACGGTCTCCAATGAGGTAGATAGTAGGATGGTTAGTTGGTAGAATGGTTCAGTTGCCTGATGAGAGCTGGGAAGAAATTATCCCTGAATTTGCAGGTGTGCATTTTCACACTTCTATACTTTTTACCTGATGGGAGAGGGGAGAAGAGGACGTGGCCGAGGTGTGACTTGTCCTTGATTATGCTGCTGGCCTTGCCGAGGCAGCATGAGGTGTAAATGGAGTCAATGAAAGTCAGGTTGGTTTGTGTGATGGTCTGGGCTCTGCCCACAATTCTCTGCAATTTTTTACGGTCTTGGATGGAGCTGTACACAAACCATGCTATGACACATCCTGCTTTCTGCGGCGCATCTGTAGAGGTTGGTGAGAGTTGTTGGGGCGTGCCGGATGTCCTAAGCCTTCGAAGGAAGTAGAAGCATTGGAGTGCGTTCTTGGTCATTGCTTCAATATGGGTAGTCCAGGACAAGTTGTTGGTGATATTTACTCCTAGGAATTTGAAGCTTTCTCTACTTCAACGCCATCAATGCATATCGGGGTTTGCTTCCTGAAGTCGATCACTATCTCCTTTGTCTTGGTGACATTGAGTTCCGAGTCAATGCTCTGGGTTCGGCTGTGGGAGGTGCCCCGGGTACGGAGGCTGAGTGGCGATCGTGTGTGGCGAGGAGCAGCGCGTTTGCAAGTCAATGTGTCCAGATCGAGGCGCCGCTGGAGGTCCTGCAGCAGCCTTGGGTTCAAGTGGATCGGGCATCGCTCCAAGTGGCCGAGTGCATGGATTGGATATGGCCTGCAGCGGCATGGAGCGGTGGAGCAGCAGTCGAGGATACCAACAACATCGCCTCGCCAGGCCAACCCTGCAACTCTAACCCAGCGCTGCTGCCAGGACAACACGGCTTCATGGCAAAGCCAAGACTACATTTCTCACAACTTTGGAGATGAATCATACATAACAATGCCAGAAACTTCAGTGTAATGTACTATGCCCACTCTCTTGAACTATGATTGTGCTTATGTTTTGTAAGATTTTTACTGAACTGTATGCAAAAAAATGAATTTCACTGTTCCTATGTACGGACCATTGAACCATTGAACCATTGAGTTATTGCAGAAATGTCAATCACTCTGGATATTTTACCCGAGACCTCTAAACATTACCTGTGTGTTTTAGGCATATGTAATGCATATAATTATACCGGATACTTTTGATCATGAAATATTCTTCCAGCTGCGGGTCAAAAGTTTGTTAAGATGGTTAACATTGGATTTCGAAATGTTTGTTCACGTATGATTGACAATTTAATAAGAAAAATGAAAGTTAGTGAGAAAAGAAATAAACTAACAATTATAATTTTTTATTAGTATCCCATTAATGTTAGCTTCAAAAGCATTATTTTCTCATTATAATTGAGTTTATTTTGAAAGTCGCATTTAAAAACAGTTCATAATTATTAACAGTTTTGTTGACAGGGTAGAAATGCAAACCTACTGTATTTGTTTGGAATCTTCAGACATAAGTGGAGTCTTTTTTTTTCCTTTACATACCAAAGCATTGCAGTTTTCCTATTGTATCAAAATATAGGACCACCCCACTGGAAACAGAGTGCAGGATTCTCAGTCAGATCTGAATTGCAAGACTCCTCCATTGCAACCAATGTGGAGAACTGTCTCCTTGAATGGGAAGTCATCAAAATAGCCTGAAAAAAACCAACAACATTTTAGTTTAATTTATTTTAGAGATACAACGTGGAAACAGGCCCTTCGGCTCACCAAGTCCACCCCGACCAGCGACCCCCGCATGCTAACACTATCCTACAAACATAATTTTACATTTGTAGCAAGCCAATAAACCTACAAACCTGTACGTCTTTGAAGTGCGGTAGGAATCCGAAGATCTCGGAGAAAACCCACGCAGGTCACCGTGAGAACATGCAAACTACATACAGACAGCATACGTAGTCAGGATTGAACCCGGGTCTCTGGCGTTGTAAGGCAGTAGCTCTACCGCTGCGCTACCGTGCTGCTCGTAATATTCAGCTATTAATGCTTTCGGGGATTTGGTTTCAATTCAACATCATGAAATTATCACCATGGAGGACAATTACGCTGAATAAATGAATATCTATGTCCCTTCCCTGGGACCTGCTGTATGCACAGCTAACTAATTTGGCTGATCTAGTAGCCGTAAGGATTGCTTGGCCATTTTTGGTGTCAATATTCAATGTTCAAAGACCGGACGGCCCACTTGCTCAACGTACTGGAGCAGTTCCCGCGAACGGACGTCCCTCTCCTCTCTTAGACCGTCCATCTTTGTGTCCTGGGGGCGCCTCCTGCAGCCTACCCGAAGGGGCAGGAGGCATTACCCCAGTTCACCCTCCTATAGGTCCTTGCTTCTTGCGTCTGACTTCTCCAGCTCCTTCACAGTTATGCCAATAACAACATTTAAAAGACATTTGGACAAGTACATGGATAGGAAACTTGTTGAGGGATATGGGGCAAATGGGGGTAAATGGGATTAGCTTTGACGAGGCATCTTGGTTGGCATGGACGAGTTGGGCTAAGGCGCCATTTCCATGCTCTGTGACTCTAATGCCCCTGTCCCACTTAGGAAACCTAAACGGAAACCTCTGGAGACTTTGCGCCCCACCCAAGGTTTCCGTGCGGTTCCCGGAGGTTCCCAGAGGTTCTCGGAGGTTTTTGTCAGTCTCCCTAATGGTCGAAAGTGGTTTCTGCTTCTTCTATGTTCCAGCGATTATTTCAAAAAATTAAAAACTGTCCGCGACTAAAAATAGGTTGCCGTTTTAAAAACCGGTAATTTTTTAGTTCGAAGCTGGTTGCGATGCTAGTTGAAGGTGGTTGCCGGAGGTAAGACCTCCCTGGTGGAATAAAACTGGGTGAAAAAAAGGTCTTACCTTCCACTACCTGCAACCTCCGGCAACAACCTTCAACTAGCATCGCAACCGGCTTCGACAAAAAAATTACCGATTTTTAAAACGGCAACCTATTTTCAGTCGCGGCCGATTTTGAATATTTTGAAATAATCGCCGGAACATAGAAGAAGCGGAAACCACTTTTGACCATTAGGGAGACTGACAAAAACCTCCGGGAACCGCACGGAAACCTTGGGTGGGGCGCAAAGTCTCCAGAGGTTTCCTAAGTGGGACAGGGGCATAAGTGTACTCTTTGTGCATAAGATGTCAGGCAAATGACCTTGTGATGGGACGTGGAGTTGTTCTATACTTCAGCAGCAACTTATCCAAGTAATGTTTCATGCTGAGTTCTGAATATCCTGATGACACTCCTTATTGAGAGCTGCCTTGATAATTCTGCCCTCTCAGCTACGTCATTTGAAACTGGATGTTATGGAAGAAAAGAGCGTTTTTATAACCATTCATGCAGTGTGCGAGTAGAGTAGGCCGATGTTAAGCCCCATTGACAGATACTGGATACTGAGACAAGTCATAACATAAACATATCATAACACAAGTCATATCATAAACAGCTCATCTGTAGCAGTTCAGTAATGGTACATGGATCCACAGGCTTCGCTTCAATCCATTCTGCATGATCATTGATCAGAAATAGCAAATGTTATTCCATTTTACGTCGATACCTATGTGTATTCTTTGAAAAGCTGCAGCTTGAGAGCTTGGCTGCAAATGGTGGCTTTTTATGGTAACTTTGCCAAACACTGTGTTTGTATATCAACAATGGGTATTTTTAAAGCAGAGGTTGACAAATTCTTGATTAGTAAGGGTGTTGTAAAGAATCCAAGCTCACATAGGTTGAAACACACGCATCTTTATTGTTCAGGTCATTAACTATTAAGCAGGTCATCACACGTTCACACTGCTACTCTAACTGGTAGACAGTGGGTAGGATCGTACACTATGAATGTTATAATTAGGCGGGGTTATAATTACTAAGCATTCTAATTGGCTAATGCTATAGCCAATCTACATCTCTTCTATAAATTAAAAGTAGATGAAACGTTATCACTACGATGAATACATAAATTGTTAAATGCAAAATGTCACATCTAATAATGTTGGCTAAACATAATCAGTTAAACATTGATTAAACATTGTCGCTATATCTAACAGGCGGCTTGCTAACCCGCCCAGTCCTCGTACGGTAAGGAGCTGCCTCATCAACTGTTTCTTCCGAAAAGTTGAGGGTACGTTTGGGTGAGCCCGAGGGGCTCTGGGGAGAGACCGTAGGGGAAGACCATCGCGGGGGTATCGGTGAACAGGTTACAGAAGGGGAAGGGGGTGCAGACCGATGCGGGGAGTGATGGGGAGTGGCAGCAACCGGTACTGGAACGGCTGGAACAGCGATCACTTTAAAGTTGAGTGGAGGTGCGTCAGGACCCTGGAGTGCCGGACGTCGTTCCTTCACTGGAAGGAGGTGTTGACGGTTGCGTCTGTAGATGGCACCACCAACATCGACAAGGTAGGAACGTGGTTCCTTTGCGGGGCCGTGGATGAACCCCAGTTTGGTGTGTCCTTTGTCTGTCTGTAGACGAACCACTTGGCCTTGGATTAGTGGCTTAAGTGGCTTGCTGGTTTTGTCGTAGGCACGTTTCTGCATGACTCGATTGGATTGCACGCGCTTTTGAACTACAGCACGGCAGAAACATTTGGGCTTTAAGTGATCCTGTGTCACTGGCAGTGGAGGTCTCGTTCGGCGGGACATCAGTCGCTGGGCTGGAGAGCCTAGAACATTGTCTCTGGCAATATTTCTCAAGATCAACAGGTCCAGGTAGACATCAGATTTGGCCAGGTAGGAGCATTCCATAAGTTGTTTAGCGCTTCTGACAGCGCGTTCGGCAAGTCCGTTGGACTGTGGGTATTCTGGGCTGCTGGTGACATGTTTAAAGTTCCAGCGCTTGGCAAAGTCTTCGAACATTTGGCTGGAGAATTGTGTCCCGTTGTCAGTCTGAAGGCGGGCTGGAATGCCATGTACGGAGAAATGCTGACGGAGTTTCTGGATTATTTCTGAGGAGATCGTTGGTAGAAAGTCAATTTCGAACCAACTCGAGTATGAGTCCACTAACACGAGATAGTGTTTCCCGTGCCAGTCGAAGATATCGGCAGCCACGGACGACCATGGTAGAGAGGGAGCAGGTTGGGACAGCAGAGGTTGTTTCTGCTGGTGTGGCGCCTGCCTGTTGCAGATCGCGCATGACTCTGTTTTTCCCGAATGTACTTGGTCATTCCGGGCCAATAGATCATTTCGTTAGAGCGCTGTAAGATGGCTTCAACGTTTGGGTGGCCACCGTGGATCTCCTCGTAATACTCATTTCTCAGAGAGGGGGGGATGACCGTCTTATGACCCTTTACTATCACTCCGTCCTGTAGCACAAGTTCGTCACGTACCAAAAGGTAGGGTCGCAGTTCAGAGGGGGTGTTGGATTGTTTGTTTGGCCAGCCACCTTTGATGATTGAAGTCAGCAGCTGGGAAGTTTTGTCCGCGGCGGTGTGTTCTGCGTGGCGGCACAGGCGGTTAGTTGGAATGAAAGAAACTTTCAGAACGGAGAATTCTTCTTGTTCGAATGGGTGTTGTTCACTTGTAGCACATGGTGCTCGAGATAGAGTGTCTGCGATGTGCATGTCTTTACCTTTTTTGTAGACAATGCGAAAATCGGACCGTTGTAGCTGCATCATCATGCATTGAAGCCTTGCTGGGGCTGCATGGATCGGCTTGCTTAGGATGGTAACCAATGGCTGGTGATCAGTTTCTACCGTGAAAATGTTGCCGAAAATAAAGTGTGAATTTGGAACAGGCAAAAACTACGGCGAGCAGTTCTTTCTCGATCTGTGCATAGTGCTGTTCGGTATCTGTTAGTGTTCGTGAAGCGTAGGATACCAGCATGACATCGCCGTTGAAAGAGGTCTGCAGGCATGCAGCGCCTAGTCCATACTGGGACGCATCGCAGGTAATCGTGACTGGCAGGTTGATATTGAAATAGGACAGAGTGGGTGCACAGGCGAGCTGTAATTTTAAAGTCTCGAAAGCTCGCTGGTGGTTTGGGTACCAGGACCAGGTGTTGTCCTTGTGGGTTAGTTGACGCAGAGGGGCTGACAATTCGCTGAGATTGGGGATAAACTTTCCCAGGTAGTTGACCATGCCTAGAAATCGTTGTAGGCTGGTGATGTCAGTTGGCAGCGGCAGCTTGTTGATTGCTGTAATCTTCAGCGGATCAGGTTTTAGTCCGTAGCTAGTGAATACGTGACCTACGTAAGTGACTTCAGGAACCCTGAACTTGCACTTCAGAGGGTTAAGTTTTAAATTGATGTCTCTGGCACGGTCCAGTACTTTACGTAGGTTGGCATCGTGCTCGGTGGCATCGCGGCCATAAACTAGGATGTCGTCAATTATGATGGCACAGGGGAATTCTGCGAACAGTTCTTCCATTGCACGCTGGAAAACTTTGCTGGCAGAGTTAATGCCAAAGGGCATTCTTTGGAATCGGTAACGTCCGAACGGGGTGGTGAATGTTGTTAATGCCGATGAAACACGGTCTAACGGGATTTGCCAGAACTAGTTTTTGGCATCCAAGACTGAGAAAACCGTTGCGTTACCGATTTGTGCCGCTACGTCTTTGGTGGTCCTCATTGGGTAGTGTTGCCATTTGATTGCTGTGTTCAAATCTTTATGATTGATGCAGATGCGCAACTCCTTTTTGTCTTTCGTTGTGGTGACAACCATGGTGGAAACCCAATCAGAGGGTTCGCTGACTTCGGCAAGGACTCCGATGGAGACCATACGTTTCAGTTCATCGTGTATTTGTTCATGCATACCATGCGGGACGCGGTGAGGGGCACGTACGATTGCGGTGACTGTATGGTCAACAATGATATCGTATATTGTAGGTAGTTTGCCGAGTTTGTTGTCAAACAAATCCTTGTAGTTGGATAGCATCTGTCTGGTTGGTTCCTCTGTCAAACAGAGTTTGTGGACAGCACGCCCGAAATAGACCAAACCCAGGTCATGGCCCGCATCGATGCCTAGCAGGGTTTCAGAACTTGGCTGAACGATGTAAAATAGCAAGTCCTTGGTCTGTTCATTGATGGAACATTTGAAATTAGCCTTGCCCAGCGGGTGAAGAATTTCTCCTCCGTAAGCATGTAGTGTGGAGGAGTCTTTTTTCATGAGCTCAGTGTTTCTTATCTTGTTGAACACTTTGAGTGACATGACGTTCACGCGGGCGCCGGTATCGACTTTGGCGATCAGTGGTTTGTTATTGATTATCATGGTCACAGCAGGATCAGTCACTTTGCCTGGGGTGCGCGGGTTTAGGGAAAGTACGGTAGGCTCAGTGTCTGTGTTATCAGAGTCGTTCCCGTGGGAAGATTCGTCTTGTTCATGGGAATCAGAATCAGACTTGTCTTGTTGAATCAGGTGCAGCTTCATCCTTGGAGCTGTACTCCCACTGGATTGACAACAATTAGCAAAGTGGTTGAGTTTCGTGCAATTATGACACTTTCCCATGGGCTATGCAAAATTGGCGCCCCCTGGAGTGGAAATAGTTACAGTTTGTGCACCTCGTGTTAGGCATGTTCTGAGCTTTGCTGGACGCATTGAGAAATCTTTGAGGAGAGTAACTAGCCAGATTCACATTTAACTGTTGATTAGCATTTGCGCTATCAAAATCAGCCAGTGGTTCCACAGTCTCAGCCATCCAACAAGCATGAATCGCTTGCTCTAAAGTCAGTTCTGCATTCCGCAGCAGTTCAGCTCGCAGCTTGCGGTCGCTCATTCCTCCCACAATTTTATTGCGAACTAACTCATTTGTCAACTCACCAAATCTGCATCGAGAGCTGATGTGTCTCAGGTCACTGATGAATCGTTCCACAGGCTCGTCAGCCTGTTGCATTCGAGCAAAAAATCTTGTTCTCTCAAGGATTCTGTTAGACGGCAAGTCACACAGTTCCCTAAACTTCCTCAGCAACACCATAGAGTTGTCTATAGATTCAGCTGGCACCAAAACCTGTCCATTCCCATCCAGTTGAGCAGGTGCAAATTTGAACGAGTCAGCGTGGATCATAGCCTCCGGACCCGCTCAATTCAACAGTAGTGAAGCCTTCAAATCGTCGGGATCGTTTTGGTGAACGATGTGGATATAATGAGAGTAGTCCTTCTCAAACATTCGCCATCGCTCGGCGATATCAGAATCAAACACGAGCGGGCTAGGCTTTCGACAAGAGTTAGCCATGTCCTCAAATCACAAACAAACTCGCAAATAAAAACTGGTAAACAAAATAAATCACGGTAAACAGACTCGGGGTAGACCCGATTTTCTGACACCAGGTAAAGAGTCCAAGCTCACATAGGTTGAAACACAAGCATCTTTATTGTTCAGGTCATTAACTACTAAGCAGGTCATCACACGTTCACACTGCTACTCTAACTGGTAGACAGTGGGTAGGATCTTACACTATGAATGTTATAATTAGGCGGGGTTATAATTACTAAGCATTCTAATTGGCTAACATGATATAGCCAATCTGCAGGTGTCAAGGGTAATGGGGAGAAGACAGGAGAAAGAGGTTGGGAGGGAAAAATAGATCAGCCATGATTGAATTATGTAGTAGACTCGAGGGGAAGAATAGCCTAATACTGCTCCTATGACTTATGAACAATGAGTGGTCACTGTCCAAATTGTGCCAGTTTAACGAAGCTTCTTGCCATTTCTTCCACATTTTCTATTCCAGCACGTCAACGACTATAGGTTGATTTCAGTTCCTCATCTGTACACTAGCCAAAATCTGTCCATCCTTTCACACTTAGGATGCTTTCATGCCCATGCAAATTCATTTTCAGCATTTGGTCTTTCTGGGCCTTTCATCCAGCTCTAGATGCAATCACTGGGAAGCCCCACTTGACCACATTTAATAGATGGCTTATACTTTTGCTTGCAATGGTGCAGTCTTATTTGGACAGATGGTTTGTCCATCATCCTGTCCTTGTAATGCATGGTCACAGATCTGGGAGTTGATGTTGCTTGGAGTGGTTAATGACCTGTAACTCGGGCACGGTGTCTGGTCAATCTGATGGAATCTCTTTATTCAAAGCCCTGTTCCATGTGCTTCCTTCTTGATTTGTGCTTGCCGCTTCCCAATATGTGAGAAGGCATAGCAATGGATTTCTCCATCACATGTCTTAACCTGCATCTACACTAAGGTTGTGTACCAACTTCAAACGGCAAGTATGGACATGAGTCACTTGGCAGACCTGAGGAAGAACTTAGCTCTGCACCACTTTTAAGTTTTGGAGCATTTCTGATGCAATTTCCCTTTCCCTTTACTGGTCGTAGGCCATCAGTATCATCCTTTAAATTAAGGCATACAACTTTCCATTGTAAAAGAACAAATTTGCTTTGATTCTGTCAAAGAGAAGCAGCCATAATCAGAAAATATAAAGCATAAGATGTGGTAGTCATTAATACAAAGCAGTCTCCAAAATCTTCGTAAATGTACATTACAAGCAGTGATCAAAATTACATTATATAAACTTTTAATAATAAACTTCACCAATTGTGAAGGGAACAGTCATTTAAAATATATACTTTTAAATTGACATAACCATGAGAAATTCTCGAACACTTTGGCCAAACATGCAGATAATAGAGAGCCATTGGACTATGGCGAGACCCCCAGGCTGAGATTGAGGGATGTTCCTGGCTGGCAGTTTTGAACTTCATACATGGTCATGTCACATATGTTCTGTCCATCAATACCAGGTGCGTCAGTGTTTCCACAGGTGTATCACACAAAATAATGAGGTAGAAGAAGGATGTCCAAGGTATTTGGATTCCCAAGAAAAATGGCCGAATATTCAGCATTGGTGTTGTTGGTTAAGAAGTAGTCCCACTGTGAATTTGTAAATTTACACACGTGAAATATTTAAAGGAATGATGGAATTGTATCTATTCAAATTGTAGTTAATCACCTGCTTTTATCTTTGTACTTAAAGGGCATGAATCATTTACACACATTGAGTTCAGGGGGATTCTCCAACATGTCTCAAAGTCCATGTCAGTTTATGTTGAATCTGTTACATCTACAGTGCTGGTCTCCTTTCAAAGGCACAATAGTTTCAACATACTGTCATCAAATCTCATGAAGACTTCCTCAAAGATGAAAAGATCTTCTTTTTCATGGTTTGTGACAATCAACAGATCATTTTGATCCCATAACCAATAATCCACTCCTTGCAGGATTTTATCCACAATGCTCTGAAAAATATTGGTTGAAGACTGAACTCCATAGAATACATTTCCCCTAATCCTATCACTCACCCGCACACCCAGGCCAATGGTAGCCCGTTAACCTACTAACCAGCATATCTTTCCCTTTTCCGGGGTTACATCCGTGCCGGGGTGGTACTAGAGAGGGACTATGCCCTGTCCACGGGCACCCTGCGGGATTTCCGGGACCGCTGGGCACCGCAGGGGGTTGAATGTATCCTCAATAAGGATTGTAACATAGTGGTATAGTAGTTTTTTAAATATATTTGTTTGTCTTGTATTATGGTGGTGGGTTCTGTTTTGTTTAATTGTATTGTAAATATTATTTTTAATAATCAAATAATTTTTTTGATAATAAAAACAAATAAATAAATAAATAAAGCCAGCATATCTTTGATACGCTGGAGGAAACCACCCAAAAGAAACATGTGTGGTATGAATGTTGATTTCCCTAACTTCAGATAGCCCCGGCATTCCCTCTCTCTCTATCCCTCCCCCACCCGTCGCACTAGCTTCTCGTTTTCATCCAACAAACAGCTAACAATGGCCTGTTTCCTTTATCATTGTTACAATTTTGCACATCTTTTATTCATTTCTTCTATATCTCTCTACATCACCATTCATATATCTCATTTCCCTTTCCCCTGACTTAGTCTGAAGAAGGGTCTCGACCCAAAACGTCACCCATTCCTTCTCTCCAGAGATCTTGCCTGTCCCACTGAACTACTCGAACAATTTGTGTCTTTCTCCACTTTGTTTTACCCTATCCTGTTCCTTTTCAATGTGACTCCTCACAACATATAACATTGGTCTTTTTTTTAAATCAAAATAAATTTTATTCATTGTAAAAAATATATACAAAATAGGTAATTGTGCAAAAAAAAATTCTGACTTTCTTGGAGGCTATACATACATTCAATGTATGTATAGTCTCCAAGATATATCCATCGTAATATACATACATTCAATGTATGTATAGCTTCCAAGCCTCCATTGTAACATAGTGTTTACACATTTTATCCGACACCTTGCCACTCATGTGGCCCCCTGGGGTGAATTCTCTTCCCTTAGTTGAGGGGCGTCTCCACCACACCCTTCCCCCCAACGTCCAGCAGCGGAAGGACTCTATATTGTTGCCCTCCCCCACAGAGCCTTGCCGTTGGCTGCACCAAGCTTCAGTGCGTCTCTCAGCACATACTCCTGCAGTCTGGAGTGGGCCAGTCGGCAGCATTCTCTGACAGACATCTCGTTGTGCTGGGAGGTCAACAAAGTTCGGGCAGGCCAAAGAACGTCTCAGTTGATGACCTTCCAGCAGCACTCGACTCCCTTCTCCAAATGTGTCCCCATGAACCGTCAGTAAGTCAGAGAGTCCTCTGTTACGGAGCAGTTCAGAATAAACCGTGACAGGGACCTTTGCAAACTTCTCCAGACACTCTTTGCAAATCCACACACTGTGAGGAGGTGGACGGTCATCTCCTCTCCCTAGCAGCCGTCCCAAGGGCAGAGTGCACAGGTAGCTGGTCTGGGCTTATCATTGGAATTGTCTTTCAATACATTTTCATACCTTTTCAAGAAGCATCTTTGGGGCACCATTGCTGAAAATATCCTTCTAATTTATTTGTCAAGCCTAATCTAGCTTGAATTGTCTTTGTTATTCCTTTCCCATAAAAGTTGTCATGTTTTCAACGTTTGATGCAATGATGGGTATCATCATCTCCTTTGTTTCACTATACACTTCAGTTACTCTAAAATCTACAAAATGTCACTGGAATAAGTTTCTATGCAAATTGATACTGTTATTTCCATCAATGATATCAGGCTGAATTTACTCGAGTGAGTATCACACTCATTATCAAGCAGACAGCTGCTGGAGCAATTCACTTGTGAATGCAATGTTTGTTAATCAACACATTTACTCCGAAATGTGTGTCCATGGTGAATTACTGCTTGTTACATATATACTGTGCACTCATGTTCTGTACTGTCTAAATAACCTTCCAATCTACGGGACCCTTCTTTCTATCATAATTTTTCATTGTCACAGAAATTGCTTTTCAACATTAAACTTTATAGATTCAGCGAGGAAACAGGCCCTTTGGACCACCGGGTTTACGTTGACCAGCGATCACCCCGTGCACGTGCATTATCCCACACCACGAGGGACAATTTAGAATTTTACCAAAGCCAATTAACCTACAAACCTGTACGTCTTTGGAGTGTGGGAAGAAACTGGAGCACCCGGAGAAATCTCACGCATTCACAGGAAGAACATACAAACACCATACAGAGCACCCATAGTCAGGATCGAACCTGGATCTCTGGCGCTGTAAGGCAGCAACTCTACCACTGTGCCACTGTGCCGCCCTTTTAATTTAGATTAGTTTAGTTTATTATTGGCATGTGTACCGAGGTACAGTGAAACACGTTTGTTTTGTGCTATCCAGTCAAAGAAAATACTACATGATTACAATCAAAAAGCTGGAGTAACTCAGCGGGACAGGCAGTATCTCTGGAGAGAAGGAATGGGCGACGTTTCGGGTCGAAACCCTTCTAACGGTTCATCTACACTTGTCCCGCTGAGTTACTTCAGCTTTTTGTGTCTACAGTATCTTCGGTTTAAAGCAGCGCCTGCAGTTCCTTCTTACACAAGATTACAATCAAGCCGTCCACAGTTTACAGATAAAGGATAATGGGTACAACGTTTAGTGCAAGATAAAATCCAATTAAAGATATTCAAAGGTCTCCAATTAGGTACATGGGAGGTCAGGACTCTAACTGGTGAGAGGACAGTTCAGCTGCCTGTAAACAGCTGGAAAGAAACTGTCCCTGAATCTGGAGGTATGCATTTTCAAACTTCTGTACCTCTTGCCTGATGGGAGAGGGGAGAAGAGGGAGTGACAGGGGTAAGGCTGGTCCGTGATTTTGCTGGTGGTCTTGCCAAGGCAACATGAAGTGTATATTAAGTCAATGGAAGGGATTACGGTTATCAGGCTCCTTTACCATCTTTCCGATGTCAGAATGAAATGAGAGCATGGCCAGGGTGGTGTGGATCTGATGATGCTGGCTGCCTTTTTGAGGCCCTTCGATGGTGAGGAGGTCAGTACCCGTGATGGACTGGGCAATGTTTACCACTTTTGCAATCTTCTTCATTCCTGGGAATTCGAGTTTCCAAACCAGACCGTGATGCAACCAGTCAATATACTCTCTACAGTAAACCTGTAGAAATTCAGGAGAGTATTAATTGACCTATTTCCTAATCCTTCTAAGGAACTAGAGGCCTTGGTGTGCTTTCTTGGCCATTGCTTTGATGTGGCTGGTACGGGACAAATTGTTGGTGATTTTTATTCCTAAGGACTTGAAGCTTTCGATCATCTCTACATCGGCACCTTCAATGTATACAGGGGCGTGTGTTTTGCTTTGCCTTACTGAGCCATAACCTGCATGTTGTCAAAATAGCACCTTCCTTTTTGTAGCAAAGCAATTGGCTACTGCATTTTGGTGAGTGATGGCCATTGCAACCAGAGCAACTAACTGACGTAGTCTCACCAGTGCATCTCAAGAGAGATTTGGCTTCACACCCATGGCCTTAACCTACCAGCAATCTGACTGTGCAGCTACACGAATAACTTGCCTTGACGAAAGTTCTCTAGCAATCATGCATTTCAGTTCTATTGACTTAGGAATTTAAGTTTCAATGCCAAGCTTTACAGATTCAGCTGCTTTGACAGAAGTTGTTAATCCAGCTGCCCATAAACAATCACAACACGTAACGCACAATCTAAGATAGTGCTAACATGGCAATGAAAGGATAAATTATTTAGTGAAAGAACTTACAATCATAAGCTCATAAGTTACAGGAGCAGAATTCAGCCATTCGGCCCATTGAGTCTGGTCCACCATTCAATCATGGTTTATCTATCTTTCCCTCTCCACCCCATTCTCCTGCCTTCCTCCCATAACCCTTGTCAACTCCTGATCATGCCAGTGGAGTGGGTGCCTTCATGGATAATGGAAAACACATTTTAAACTAACATTAAAATGGATCATGTTTAAGAAAGAACTGCAGATGCTGGAAAAAAGAAGGTAGACAAAAATGCTGGAGAAACTCAGCGGGTAAGGTAGCATCTATGGAGCGAAGGAATATGTGACGTTTCGAGTCGAGACCCTTCTTCAGACTGATATGTGGGTGGGGGGGAAAGAAGAAAGGAAGAGGTGGAGACAGTAGGCTGTGGGAGAGCTGGGAAGGGGAGGGGAAGGAGGGAGAAGGCAGGGACTACCTGAAATTGGAGGTCAATGTTCATACACTGGGGTGTAAACTGCCCAAGCAAAATATGAGATGCTGCTCCTCCAATTTGCGGTGGGACTCATTCTGGCCATGGAGGAGGCCCAGGACAGAAAGATCAGATTTGGAATGGGGGGGGAGTTGAAGAGCTGGGCCACCGGGAGATCAGGTTGGTTATTGCGAACTGAGTGGAGGTGTTGAGCGAAGCGATCGCCAAGCATGCACTTGGTCTCACCGATGTAGATCAGTTGACACCAAGAGCAGCGGATGCAATAGATGAGGTTGGAGGAGGTGCAGGTGAACCTCTGCCTCACCTGGAAAGACTGCTTGGGTCCTTGGATGGAGTCGAGGGGGGAGGTAAAGCAACAAGTTTAGCATATCCTGCGGTTGCAAGGGAAAGTACCGGGGGAGGGGGTGGTTTGGGTGGGAAGGGACAAATTGACCAGGGAGTTACGGAGGGAGCGGTCTCTGCAGAAAGCTGAAAGGGTAGGAGATGGGAATATGTGGCCAGTAGTGGGATCCCGTTGGAGGCGGCGAAAATGTCGGAGGATTATTTGTTGTATGTGACGACTGGTGGGGTGGAAGGTGACAAGGGGGATGTTCTTGTTACGAGTGGGGTGATGGGGAGTGAGAGCGGAGCTATGGGATATTGAGGAGACCCTGGTGAGTCTCTGAGAGCCTCATCTATGGTCGAAGATAGGAACCCCCGTTTCCTAAAGAATGAGGACATCTCCAATGCCCTGGGTGCAGATGCGGCGTAGACGGAGGAATTGGGAGTAGGGGATAGAGTCCTTACAGGAAGTAAGGTGGGAATAAGTGTAGTCCAGATAGCCATGGGAGTCAGTGGGTTTATAGTGGATGTCAGTCAGTACTCTGTTACCTGCGATGGAGATAGTGAGGTCTAGAAACGGTAGGGAGATTTCGGAAATGGTCCAGGTGAATTTCTGTGCCGGATGGAAGTTAGTGGTGAAATGGATGAAGTCAGTGAGTTCTGCATGGGTGCAGGAGGTAGCACCAACACAGTCGTCAATGTAGCGGAGGTAGAGTTTGGGGACAGGGCCACGGTACGCCTCGAACAAGGATTGTTCGACGTACCCTACAGGCATAGCTGGGGCCCATTTGCGTGCATAGCTACACCTTGGATTTGGAGGAATTGGAAATGGATCAAATACATTCCAGATAACCTTCTCTGTTCTTTATTGTTTAAAAAAAAGCAATCATGTTTGTTGGAAAATTGTTGCACAATAGTTATTATTTCCAGCTCGTCAAACATTCTGAGTTTCATTTCAATCATCAAAATGCATATGCAGGCATATTTACAGTATGATCTGACACTTTGAGATACAATGCTGTTGTATAAATAGACCTCAGTCAACGTGTAGGGTTTTTCCAGTTGTATTTTCATTGTTATTATTGCTGTAGCTAAAGTGCTATTACTGTCCTGTGGTTACTGTGCTGTACTCTCGCTCTATTGTCTGAAGACTTTCTGGAGGCCGGCTTCTAAATCAGGAAATATGAGCCTTTTAAATTGAATATGAACCTTTAAAAGTGACAATGTAGGGTTTTGAAAATCACTTGGTTACCTGCAAGCCAGTAAATCAGCTGCTGCTGAGTTGACAATTCATTGTGTCATCAATTGTGTTGCCTGGTTTCTCGCTTCGAGTCACAAACTAATTCAAACTGCTTTGGATTAAAGTAACTTTCCAGTTTCTATGTACACCATTAAAGAAGAATGTGTAGGAAGGAACTACAGATGGTGGTTTACATCGTAGACACAAAATGCTGGAGTAACTCAGCGGGTCAGGCGGCATCTCTGGAGAAAAGGAATAGGCGACGTTTCTGGTTTCTTCAGACCTTTTAAAGAAAAGTTGTAGTTTGCTATACATTTCTTGTCCATTCTCCATCAGTTGTGTATTACACTCATATTGCATTGCTTCGGGTATTACAAAATATCGCCTCCTCCAGTCGTCATGATATTGTTCGTTGTATATGGTATTAGTTTAAACTGAATGTTTCTCAAGCTCTGACATATATGTTCATGCTCCCATTCTAACTCTTTGGGGCAGCCAAGCTTGTGTTGAGTGACCGGGCTGAACTTGATGTGTGCTTGGTGTAGTGTTAGGCCACTGTTACTATCCCGCTGCCATTTTTTGCAAGCTGCGCCCTAATGCTCTCGTCAATACACTGGGAGGCCTCAGATAAATGAAACTCCCTGTAATATCAGGCAGACACCAGAAGAATCCGTTTCGGTGCAAGAAATTCACATCAATCTGTCAAAAAGAGTCAACAATGACTTGCAAAGAGAAAACATTTAATATTGACAATTGGTTAATATATTTAAAGGCATTCGACCATAATGCATGTGTAAACAATAGTTCAACTGCAAGGCAGAACACTTCAATCACCTGCATACTGAGAATACTGAGAGTCCAACATTCATTGTCAGCGTTACATTGCTGAGAAGCAGTCACGCCACCCATTTCATCTCAATCAAAGACACACCGCTGACAAAAAAACATACGCAATGTTATCCGAGATCTATACTTTGACCAAACTGATCACCCCTCCTAATCTTCCTCTCATCCCCTCTTTCCAGCCTGACCCCACCACAGCAGCGCACCTTGCCTTCATTCCCTTGCCCAAAGCGCCATTCAAATCTAGATTCCAACAGCGAATCAGCAGAAAAATCCCTTGGGAAAACTGATGATATGATACGATGCAATACGATATAACTATTTATCCCAGGAGGAAAATTGATCTGCCAACAGTCATAAAAACACAAAATACATGAAACCTAAAATTAAAGTGACGAGTAGAAAGGATTGGGGATGTAAAACGATGTGCAAAGATTGGGGATGGGGGGGGAAGGGAGTCAGTCTGCCCCATGACAAAAGGGGAGGAGTTGTACAGTTTGATAGCCACAGGGAAGAAGGATCTCCTGTGGCGTTCTGTCCTACATCTTTATGGAACCAGTCTGTTGCTGAAGGTAATCCTCAGGTTAACCAGTGTATCATGGAAGGGGTGAGCTGTATTGTTCAGGATGTTCCGCAGTTTGAGGGGCATCCTCCCCTCCAAGACCACCTCCCATGAATCCAACTCCGTCCCCAGGACGGAGCCAGCCTTCCTGATGAGTTTGTTGATCCTATTGCTGTCCGCAGCCTTCACCCTGCTGCCCCAGCACACGACAGCAAAGAAGATGGCACTGGCTACCACCGATTGGTAGAACATCTGCAGCATCTTACTGCAGACATTGAAGGAGCGGAGCCTTCTCAACAAGTACAGCTGGTTCTGTCCCTTCTTGTACAGGGCCTCGGTGTTCCTGGACCAGTCCAGATTACTGTCCAGGTACACTCCAGGTATTTGTATTCCCTGGTAAACTACACATCCACACCATTGATGGAGACAGGGGACAGGGGTGTTCCTCAATGTTCCCTCTAAGCAGTGCGCGTGTGCGCACGCACATAATTTTTGAAACCAGCGCACAAAGAATATTTATGCGCGCACAACGGATTTTGAATTTTGGAGAAAAAAAATCTCCGCTATAAAATTTCTCCGCTATAAATGATAGGTGGAGGAGAGAGGGGGAGGAGAGAGGGGGGTGGGAGGGGGAGGACTTGTTACAGTTAAAATAAAGAAGTTTCATTTGAAAAACTAAAGCATTCAAGTCTGTATGTCATAGACACTAAAATGTAGTAATCAATAATTATAGTATTATACAGTATATAATTTATACTTATTTGTAAAAATCTCATAATCATATTGACTTTATTGTACACTTTACGAAGATCCATTTCAAATTCTGTAGCTGGCTTATTGAGTTTTTATTGAAAGAAATGTTGATTCACCATGTCAAATTCAAAGGATGCAAAGGATGTGAAGCGCAAAGGAACTGCAAGCTATTTTCAAGTTGATTGGCTGAACGAAATAGTAAAAACTGCTACACCAAAAGCTCATGAGGTCATATATGTGCACAAGAATTCAGTGCGCACACACATTTGTAACAGCATAAAAAATTGCACAATACAAGATTTCTGCGCACACGAACTACTAAAAATTAGAGGGAACATTGGTGTTCCTCTCCTCATAAAGTCCACCATTAACTCCTTAGTTTTGTCAGTTGAACTGCAGATGATTCAGCCCACACCACTCAACAAAGTCGTTGACTACATCTCTGTATTCAGCTTCCCTCCCCCTCACTGATGCAGCCCACAATTCCAGAGTCATCTGAAAACTTCTGCAGGTGGCAGGAGGCGGAGTTATATCTGAAGTCCGAGGTGTAGATGGTGAATAGGAAGGAAGAGAGGACTGTCTGCTGTGGGGACCCTGTGTTGTTCATTACCATGTCTGAGACACAGTTCTGTAGCCTGACATACTATGGCCCGTCCAGTCAGGTAGTTGGCGATCGAGGACAACAATGGAGCATCCACCCACATCTTCGTCAGTTTGCCCCCAGCTGTGCAGGCCGGATGGTATTAAAAGCACTGGAGAAGTCAAAAAATGTGACTCTCACAATGCTTCCTGGCTTATCCAGGTGAGCATAGGAATGATGGAGCAGGTGAATGATGGCATCCTCAACCCCCATCTTTGTTTGGTAAGCAAACTGCAGGGTGTCCAGGTAGGGTTTAACTAGGAGTTGCAAGTGAGTTAGCACCAGCCTCTCCAGGGACTTCTTGATGTGTGAAGTCAGCACCACCGGTCTGTAGTCATTGAAGGAGCTGGGGCGTGTCCTCTTTGGTACAGGAACCAGGCAGGATGTTTTCCACATCACAGGAACCCTCTCCAGGCTCAGGTTTAAGGTTGAAGATATGCTGGAGTACTCCGCACAACTGGCTGACACACGCCTTGAGTACCCTAGGGCTGACACCATCGGGGCCCGTGGCTTTGCCTGGGCGGAGTCAGCTCAGCTCTTTCCTCACCTGCTCATCCTTGATGGTCAGGGGAATGGGTGGAGTCAACACGTGGAAGCGTATGCGTGCAGTTAACGGGAAAGAGAGTGTAGGCAAGGTCACGTTTCAACTAACAGGGCAGGGGGATACCCACCACACACCAAATTCTTAAAGGATTTGACAGGTTAGATGCAGGAAAATTTTTCCTGATGTTGGGGGAGTCCAGAACCAGGGGGTCACACTTTAAGAATAAGGGGTAGGCCATTTAGGACTGAGATGAGGAAAAACGTTTTCACACAGAGTTGTGAATCTGTGGAATTCTCTGCCACAGAAGGCAGCGGAGGCCAATTCACTGGATGTTTTCAGGAGAGAGTTAGATTTAGCTCTTAGAGCTAGAGGAATCATGGGATATAGGGAAAAAGACGGAACGGGGTACTGACTTTAGATGATCAGCCATGATCATATTGACTGGCGGTGCTGGCTCGGCGGGTCGAATGGCCCCTATTTTTCAATGTTTTCCCCTATCCCTAACCAGTCTAAAGAAGGGTCTCGACCCGAAACGTCACCAATTCCTAGTCTCCAGAGATGCTACCTGACCCGCTGATTTACTCCAGCTTTTTGTGTCTATCTTCATACATCCTTCATGTTATTCTGGACTTTGCCAGATCTGCGGGGTTCCTATTGATTTCTGCCTGGAGATCCTGTGAGACGATTAGTGCCCTACAGGACCCCCCCCCCCCCCCCCCTCCCTCCCTTCCCTCCTACACATGATCCAGACCCCGGGAAATGGGCAGCAGCGCTGGGGAGAATAGCGCTCTGCAGACGCCGAGAGCTAAAGGGGAATAGTGTGGGAGGGAACTGCAGATGTTGGTTTCCACCGAAGATAGACATAAAAGGGGTAACTCAGCGGGTCAGGAAGCATCTCTGGATAAAAGGAATAGGTGACGCTTCGGGTCGAGACCCTGCTTGTTGATGAAGGGTCTCAACCAGAAACGTCACCTATTCCTTTTCAACAGAGACACTGTGTGCCTGACCCGCTGAATCAATCAAGAGTAACGAGCTTGTTTCGCACTCAATGTGGATGAACAAGCCTTCTTGCCAACCTCCAGCGTTTTTTGTGGCGGTAAAGCAAAGCTCTGTTTTGTCCTGATTGTCCCCAACATTAAAACAAAAACAGATCAATAAGCTGGCATCTGCAGTTCCTCAATAAAGTGAGTGTCTGAGTTAAGTCTTCGTTCCCCGCTGCCGCCGCCGGAGCGCCTGTGGGACTGGGACGGGGACGGGGGCGGAGCTGAATCTCTCTCCCCGGCAGGTGACTCGCTCGGTGCCGGGCTCTCATCACATCTTCACGTTACAGGACGCGCTTCAACACGTCCCGGCCGGCCGGCGCTCCCGATATAACTACCCACCGAAGTTACAGCGGCAGCCACGGCTCCGGATTGGCAAATATCAAAGCGCTCGGACCATTGGTGTTAGGACCGCGATGTCATTTATCGTTACCTGCACAATGAAGACGTTTTAAAGAGATAAACAGAGACATAGAACAAAGCCGGGACATCCCGAATATACAACATCCCTGCTGAGCCGAAATCGCCATTGGGGTTCCTTGGAAGTCGGGAATATATTTAGGGTGATATTTATTTTAATGGATCAGTGTGTGGGTTTAATATTCCACTGTCCCGCACTGTGAGGCGGCGCTAGAAGGCAGACATGGAGACGCTGCTGCTGAATCTGACGGAGATGCCGAGAGTTGCAGCGACCAAGGGTCGGAGCGGCTGCGAGGGCGACCAGTGCCGCCAGGCTGCGCGTCCCGCCAAAGGTAGGCAGTGTCGAGGGCAGGTTCTGGCACTAGGGTTGCCAACTATTAGCCGGGACATCCCGTATATTGGTCTAAGTTGGTTTGTCCCATACGGGACCGCCCTTGACTGCTACTACTGGGGTCGAGGGGACTGTCGGGTCGGGTCGGGTCGGAGCGCCGAGTCCAGCCCCGCCGCACCCGTCCCGACGTAGTGCAGCCCATGGAGTGCAGCAGCAGCCGTGGCCCCGTCAGTCGGCAGCCCGGACAACTGTCCGTCCTTCGCTGACCGCCGACACCACCACCCCTCCTTCTCATGGCCGACCATCAGTTCATGAGTTGGACGGGGTGCCGGACTTTGCACGCGACGTCGCCCGGGCCAAATCTCCTCAGCTGGCCCGCAGGCTGGGCTTTGTGTGCAGTCCAGCACCCAGGCCAACTCGTCGTATGTTCACCCAGCCATGGCCGAGTCGGTCAACGAATTGCCGTCGGGAATTTGTCCCTTATTTTGACCTTTTGTCCCTTATTTGGGAGTGAGAAAGTTGGAAACCCTAACTGGCACACCAATGCACAAACCCCCTTCCCCCCGGGTTGCTACTTTAAATAGTTGCCTCTTTTTGTCTCTCTTTCCAGACCTCGATCAGACCGTGCGGATATTTCTTTACTGCCTGTTCTTCGCGTTGAGCGTGCTGGGGAATGTGCTCATCATCACCGTACTGCTGAAGAACAAACGGCTGCGAACTGTAACCAACACCTTCCTGCTCTCGCTGGCGGTCAGCGACCTGATGCTTTGCCTCTTCTGCATGCCCTTCACCCTCATCCCCAACCTACTCAAGAATTTCATCTTCGGGAGCGCTGTCTGCAAAGCTATCGCCTACTTCATGGGTAACTAGACTCCAAAGCAACGCGCGAAACTCCCGGCTGAGGCGTGGCATCTATTGAAAGACGGAGCAAAGCTGCGTTGCTCCAGCACTGTGTGTGTTTTTAGTTTTGCAAAGCCTTTCTCCCACAGCACACTGGCATCTCACATAAAATTTCGTTGGCTTTTATTTTGACAATGCATTGTTTGCATTTACACAAATTCAAACAAGTGCTAAAGTCGAGACTGGGCTAAAGCGGGCATTTGGCATTTAGCTAAAGGTGCATCTCAGACATACGTTCACAGGAATACCGTTGTAAGCATGGGATAGATACAAAAAGCTGGAGTAACTCAGCGGGTCAGGCAGCATCTCTGGAGAAAAGGAATAGGTGACGTTTCGGGTCGAGACCCTTCTGAAGGTCTGAAGAAGGCTCTCTCGCCTATTCCCTTTCTCAAGAGATGCTGCCTGACCCGCTGAGTTACTCCAGCACTTTGTGTCTATCTTCGATTTAAACCAGCATCTGCAGTTTCTTCCTGCGCCTGCCTTTCTACACTGTATGCTAACGGAATGCTCCTTACTCTATCTGAGTATGTCAGCAACAGGAGGAAAGATAGTGGCCGTTTGCTTGGCTGTTAATGTTTAAACTATGTTAAATATAAGCTGCATTTACTCTTATAACCCAGCCTTTGTTTTTCTACTCAGTCATGTTCATGGCTGAGATCATATAATATAATTATCAAAGGTAAAGATCTCGTTCGGTTTCCAAGGGAATATTGTGTAATAAAATTGCATAATTGTCAAATCTGGATCTACTTATCTTACTAATCTACTTATTTTAAAAGCACATTTCCAGTGGTCCACATACTGTACTTCAGACAGGCATGCGAACTGGTGGTGGAATGGGGGATATAGACAATGTGCAAGCAAATGGGATTAGTTTATATTGGATTCGTGGTCAGCATAGGCATGGTGGGCCGAAGGGCCCGTTCCAATTCTGTTCTATGCTATGATCCGGGTGCCTTAGTACGCTTCCAATCCCGAACACTAAATGCATTAAATGTCAACACAATGGCTCAGATTGTTAAGATTCTAGTTGATACAAAATATAATTGGTTTAAATTAATCAGTTGTCACCTGATAGTTAATTGGGACAGAATATGCAATCGATGTATAGACGAAACCTTCAATAAGACCGCCCGACAATCATTCATTCAAATCTGAATTGTTCTCTATTTCCTCTTATTAATAAATAAATACATATAGAATACTGGAAAAATATTGAAAGATGCATATTACATTCATTGATGCAAAACAGCTAACCCTAACACAGAGAAACAAGACCCACAAAAAAACTGAAGCAGAGCTAGTAAGGCATAGAAATCCACAGTTGTATTTAGATCCCTAACCCAAGAAGGGTCTCGACCCGAAACGGCACCTATTCCTTCTATCCAGAGATGTTGCCTGGCCTGCTGTGTTACTGCAGCATTTTGTATCTAACCCAATCCGAACCTTTGTTTTGCATTGGGAGATTGTTTTCGAATTGTGGACTATGATAGAGGAAATGCTTTTCATATTTCCAATTTGAATAAGTTCTGTTTGTTTCCTAGGTATTTCTGTTAGCGTTTCCACCTTCAGTTTGGTGGCGATTTCTCTGGAGAGGTACAGTGCCATCTGCAAACCGCTTAAATCCAGGGTGTGGCAAACCAGGTCTCATGCCTTCAAAGTGATTGCCGCTACTTGGTTGATCTCAGTTACCGTGATGTTACCGTATCCCATCTACAGCACGCTGGTCCCCTTCACCAGGGTCAACAATAGCACCGGTAACATGTGCCGCCTTCTCTGGCCCAACGACGTCACCCAGCAGTTCTGGTAATCTCCATACTCATGATGTTCTTATTTAAACGTTTATCAACACCCACCTGGGTTGAAATGAGCTTCAATCTAACGTTGCATTATCTCTCGCTTTAGGTATATTTTCCTGTTACTGGTTCTCTTCCTGGTCCCCGGAATAGTGATGATGATTGCATATGGACTAATATCCCATGAGTTGTACAGCGGCATCCAGTTTGAAATAAGCCGGAGAAGGAAGAACCAAGGTAAGTGCGCAGACGGAGTTGAAAAGGTGTGGCAGTGGGGTCCGATCTTCACTTCAGCTGCGCTCAGACCCTCTCAGAGATTTCAAATACCGAATAGAAACCTCGGCGCTCACTGTCCCAGGATCTGTTAAAAACATAATTGTTAATTTGATTAAAAATTGTTGCCATACCTTGATATTTCACTGCAAATTGAAATTCCGTTCATTTAATTGGGCTATAATCGGTGAAAACCTGGTGACAGTGATGGTCAAAATGATGATTACAAAATGAATGGCCTCAGCACATATTGAAATACACATCGTTGCAGTTTAGGTACAAATTTCAGTGAAATTGGTAAAAGTGGACCTTACGGAAAAGCGACTGTAATCAAACTGAAAATAGCATATATTGAGATGTTGAATCAATAGATCCAAAGTTTTTGACTTCCAGAGTAACTGTGACTTTTTTGGTATTGATGTTGAAATAATTTTGCTAGAAAAATTTCAAGGCATTTAAGTCTGAAAGTTTGACCTGATATTTTACTATAAAACTGAAATTATTTTTCAGAATGAATGAAGCATTATCAAAGCTCAGCCACGGAAATGTAATGCCAAAACTAAATTCAGTTGATCTTCATTAAAAAGCTTTGGACTATAATAATGTTCTACCAAAGATGCATTTGATTTTCACTCTAAACTTTGATTCTTCTTCATGGTTGTATGGAAACTTTCCACTAATAAAATGATCAGCTATTATTAATATAAAAAATACAATCAAATAATGTCCAGAGCAGTTAATTAGATTAGTACAGCAAATCACATACCCATCGGGGTCAGAGGTTATGGGGAGTAAGCAGGAGAATGAGGTTAGGAGGGAGAGATAGATCAGCCATGATTGAATGGCAGAGTTGACTTGATGGGCCGAATGGCCTAATTCTACTCTTAGCACTTTTGATCTTATGATTTTGTTCCTGTACACCTGTCCCAGCATCTTTCACCAGTGTAAAACAACAGGTAACTCAAGTGACAACCATTAAAAGTGCAACAGTGGACTTGACATCATCTTCACCAACTGTGGCAGTGGAATCTGTCCATGACTCAATAGGTAGAAGTCAGCACCGCACATTTGTTGTGGAGATAAAGTCCCAGCCTCATACGGCGGGGGGGGAAGGTTGCAGCCAACAACCTTCTCAGCTGATCGGATAATTCGCTGCAGCCTCCGAATGTCGTGCTTGGTGGCGGAGCCAAACCAGAAAATGATGGAGAAGGTGAGGACAAACACTATGATGGCCGTATAGAATTGGACCATCATTGCCTGTGGCAGATTGTGTTTCCTCAGCTGCCGCAGGAAGTACATTGTCTGTTGGGCCTTTTTGACTGTGGAGTCGGTGGCACCCCATTTCATGTCCTTGGAGATGATGGTTCCACGGAACTTAAAAGACTCCACAGACTGTGGTGTTGTTGATGGTGAATGGGGGGAGGGGAGGGGGAGCTCTCCTAAAGTCTACTATCAATTCCACTGTCAGAAGAGCATTGAGCTCCATGTTGTTACGAAGGCACCAGGACGCTGTATAAAGCACTATTGACACTGTCATAAAACTTCATAATAAGTACTTTAATAAGAATACATACAGGAACCATATACATAGGTACTGTAGGCTCGAAGTCGTAGCTTAAACTAAAAGCATGGCTGCTCGCATTCCACAAGATGGCATGGTGGAAACCCGACATGGATTACAGATCGGGTCAGCAATAGCAAAACCAGGCATGGATTCAATCAGCAATAGTGATTGATCTCCATCCTCCTTGGGCTTTTGCCTATAAGCTGAATACAAGCATGCAAAGACATAATATATAAGAATATAAAGTTAACTATCATCTACAGCAAAGCGGCGGAGGATGCAATATGAGTAATGTCAGTTATAGTTAGTTAGAGTCCAGGATCTGCCTCTAGACAAAGTGTCCGTATCTTATCACAGGCTTGCAGACCTGTCCTGCACGCGTTCGGTACAGCCCCTCTGCAGTACTCTTTACAGGCGATGAACAAACCAGCACAGGTTTCACAGGAGACTTCTCCACAGGCCTTACAGGAGATTTTACCATCAACACCGGCCCCACTGGCATTCTTTCACAGGTGGAGAGACAAAATCCTGATCCCAGAACTGCTCACAGTCTGCTGTCACATGTCCATTGTTTAAACAATCGTATCCATCCTCTGTCCAAAACACATCATCTGGGTCATCCGCACAATCGTATCGAACTTGCTGCGATGGCACCGGCTCATTCACCGGTAGAATATGTCTCTGGTTACGTCTGTTACGTCCATCCGATTGAATCAAATAGGACCTTGGTTCCGGGCACACCTCTTTGACTGTGCCCATGCGGTCATATCCTTTCTGGGTCTGTAGTCGGACAGTCTGCCCCTCCATCAGCGGTTAGAGTGGACGACTGGAACGGTCGTAATACGCCTTTTGCGTCAGTCTTTTATGTTGCCACTGTGCCTGAATTACCTGAGGCTCATAGACTTGTGGCTGAAGCAGATGTCTTGACACGGGAAGAGTGGTTCGGGTCTGTAAGGACATTAGTCGCTGAGCTGGCGAACCGAGTGTGGGATCGCATGGAATATTGCGGAGTTTGAGAAGATATAAAAATACGTCAGACCCGGCTCTGCTGGACCTCTCCATGACCTCCTTAGCACTGGGGACAGCCCGCTCATCCAGTCCATTCAACTGCGGACTGCTGGTGATGTGCTTAAAGTCCCATTGTCTCGCAAAGTCCTTATAATGCTGGCTTGTAAATTGTCCACCATTATCGGACAAGGGGAGCGAGGCGCCCCATGGACTGAGAAGTGTCTTGCAAGTTTCTTGATGACGGCCGCAGAAGAGGTTGTGCAGAGCAAGTCGATCTCAAACCACCCGGAGTAAGTCTACCAGGACCAATTATTGATTGCCGCACCAGTCAAAGATGTCGGTAGCCACGGTGGACCACGGCAGGTCAGGAACAGGGTGTTGCAAAATAAGTTATTTCTGTTGATGCGGCGTCATGCTGTTGCACACAGCACAAGACTGTACCCTCTGGCTTATGTAATCCGACATAACAGGCCAGAAAAACATGCTCTTTGCTCTTTGTACAGTTGCCTCGGAACCAGGATGTCCTCTGTGTATGGCGTCAAAGTACTCCTGTTGTAGCGAAGCCGGGATCACTGCCTTGTGACCCTTCTTGATGACTCAATTTTCAATGGAAAATTCATCTCGGACAGGAAAGTAGGGCTGAACAGTAGGCGGAAGCAAATGCTGCTTGCTAGACCATCTGTGATTGATGACTGAGGTGAGTATCTGCAGGGTGGCATCCTCTGCCGTGCGAGCCACCAAAGTATCCAGACAGGAAGGACAAATAAAGTCGACTGTGATAACGTCAAAAGTGTTAATTTCAGCTGTGTGCTGGGCATTCGTCCTCCTGGGAGCGCGGGTTAGAGTGTCAGCCAGATACATGTGCTTACCCCGTTTGTAAATGAGAGTGATGTGGTACTTCTGGAGCTGCAGCAACATTCTTTGCAGCCTCGCAGGAGCAGCATGTATAGGCTTGTTTAAAATGGTGACCAAAGGCTGGTGGTCAGTCTCTATGGTTACAGCCTGACCAAAGATGGAATCGTTGAATTTGACACATGCAAAGAACACCGCCAGCAATTCCTTCTCGATCTGAGCATACCTCGTCTCCGTGTCCATCATCGTTCTGGAAGCATAGGCAAAAGGCTTGCCATCCTGCAGGCACGCAGTGCCGAGGCTGTACTGGGATGCGTCGCAGGTCAAAGTGACAGGCTGATTGACATCGAAATAAACCAAGGTAGGGAGTGGGGCACGACATCTGTTGTTTGAGTGTGTCACAAGCACGTTGATGTTGTTCATGCCACATCCAGGCAGTGTCTTTGTGAGTAAGCTGCCATAGGGGAGCCAAGAGCTCGCTGAAGTTGGGTGAACTTCCCGAGGTAATTAACCGTGCCCAGAATTCTCTGCAGGCTGGCAACATCTGTTGGCGCTGACATCTCGCTGATAGCTGCAGTCTTGGAAGGATCTGCCTTGAGGCCGTCACTTGTGAAAAGATGCCTCACGTAGCTCACCTGGTTAACACGGAACCGACACTTGTGGTGATTGAGTTCAAGTTCACTTCCATGGCACACTCGAGCACTTTCTTTAAATTAGCATCATGCTGTTCCATGTCTTTGCCGATAACAATAATGTCATCTACAATTCTGAGTCCCTCACCATCCTCCAGTCCCGCCTCAAGACCCATCTCTTCACCTCTGCATACCCTTAGTCCCATGTCCCCCTCCCCTTTGCATCTCTGTCTTACTGTTCTATTTTGTTTTGTTTTTGACTCTCAATGTAAAGCGACTTTGAGTCCTTGAAAAGCGCTATATAAATAAAATGTATTATTATTATTATTATTATCTACGATGATTGCACAAGGGAATCTATCAAAGAGCTGTTCCATAGAATGCTGAAATACCTCACTGGCTGAGCTGATACCGAAAGGCATCCGCAAGAATCTGTTGCGGCCGGAAGCAGTGCTGAAGGTGGTAAGCATAGATAATGCATGATCCAGGAGGATTTGCCAGAAGAAGCTCTTGGCGTCTAGCACAGAGAATACTGCTGCCTTACCCATGTGGGCAGCTACTTCCTCCACGGTACGCAAGGGGTGATGAGGCCTTTTGAGTTCAGTGTTTAGGTCCCTGGGATTGATACAAATGCGAATCTCCTGCTTGTTCTTAGTGGCAGCTACCATTGAAGACACCCAGTCAGTGGGTTGCGAAACAGGTATAATGACTCCCAGTGCTTCCATTCTGTCCAGTTCAGATTAACTTGTCGGAAGCATGACCAGCTAAAAATGCTGGCGTACCAGCTTTGTGAAGCCATTGCATGGGACTATGTGTGCTGAACCAGCAGGCATTAGACTGGGAGCTCAATGATCTCACAATCAAAACGTCAGAGCAAAGCTCTGCATTCTACCGCATTTAGTCCTGATGAACAACTAAAAACAGCCAAAAGGAGAAGGGAACAAGAACATTCCCATCCTCAACTAAAGCGAGGCTTTGCATGTGAATATAAAAGAAAAGGACAGAATATGTACAACCTTAGGTACACAAAAATGCTGGAGAAACTCAGCGGGTGCAGCAGCATCTATGGAGCGAAGGAAATAGGTAACGTTTCGGGCCGAAACCCTTCTTCAGACTATGTACAACCTTGATCAGCCAGAAATGCCAGGTGGAAGATCCATTTCAGATTCCTCTTGAATCTCCTCCCATCACATTAGCCAGGCTCCAGCTAATTTGTGTCCCTTGCATTCTATCAAGGAACAGCTGAGAGCTCTGAATACAGAAAAGCCTACAGGGTCCTACAACATCCCAGCCATGGTACTGAAAGACTGCACTCCAGAATCAGTTGCAGTCGAGGCAGCACAGACATAACACAAGCACTTCCAACATGTGGAAAATTGTCCAGATATGTAGGGTTCACAATAAACAGGATAAGTCCAGTGCGGCAAATTACTACCAAATCAATCAATTTACTCGTATTCCTAAGCAAAATGACAGAAGCCATTATTGACAGTATTCTCTTGAGGAAATTACTCCACAATAACTACCTACCAAAATCCATTGCATTTTTACCAGAAACTCAATTTCTGACCTTATCAGGGCCTTCGTACAAACATCCCTAGAAGCTGTATTCTGGAGATGTCAGTGACTGCCCATAACATCAAAGCAACACTTGACCCATGCTGGAGTGACTCAGCGGGTCAGGCAGTATCTCTGGAGAAGGTGGATGTGATGTTTCGGGCCGAGACTCTTGTTCAGACGAGTTTAGTTTATGATGAGGGAGGGGAGGGGGTGGGGTGTTGGAAGAAAGCTGCAAGTGAGGTGGAGGGAGGACAAGGACTGACAGGTGATAGGTAGATACAGGTGAGTGGGGGGGGTGATTGACAGATGGTTGAACAAAGGCAAGAGATGAAAAGACAAAGGTGTGAGATAAGGAAAGAAGATGTGCGAATTGTGAAGCCCGAGGTGGAACATAGGTGGAAGGAGAGGGTGGAATGAGGAACGGGAGAAGTGAATGCATGTCCAGGTGGGGCACAGGGAGGTGGAGAGGAGAGGGATGGAAGGGGGTTGTTTGTAGGTTAGTTATCTAAAATTGAAGATTTCAATGTTCATACCATCAGGTTGTAAGCTTCCCAAGTGGAATATGAGGTGCTGTTCCTCCAGTTTGCGTGTGGCCTCACACTTGCAATGGAAGAGGCCCAAGATGGAGAGATTAGTATGGGAACAGAAAGAGGAGTTTAAATGGTTAGCAACCGGGAGATGCAGCAGGTCTGGACCCGACGTGAGGGGGCTGCCGAGAACAAAGGGGGACCCGATGTGGGTGAGCCACTGAGAACAAAGAGGGACCCGGAGGGGGGGGGGGGGCAGAGAAGAGAAGAGGGACCTTCGGGACTATATTAAATCCTTTTGTAACTTTGTTGGGGGGGGTGGAGGGGGGAAGGAATGAAAACTTTGTTTACTAAAGAAATACAACATCTCGGATGTCCTAGAATGGAAAGCCTTATTTTGGAAGCAGATCCGGCGGAGATAGAGAAATTGACATTAGGGGATGGCATCGTTGCAAGAGGCAGGGTGGGAGGAGGTGCAATTCAGATAACTGAGAGTCAAAGAGTTTATGGTAAACATCAGTCATTCTCCTGTAATGGAGACAGAGATCAAGAAAGGGGAGAAAGATGCCAGACAATTCATGATTTGGAGGACAGGTTGAAAGTTAGTGGTTAAGTTAATGAAATCATTGAGTCCGACATGGGTGAAGGAGGCAGCATTGATGCAGTCATTGATGTAGTGGAGAAAGAGTTGGGGAATGAGCCAATGTATGTTTGGAACAGGGACTGTTCGATATAACCAACAAAAAGGCAGGCATTGCTGGGGCCCATGCGAGTGCCCATGGCTGCACCTTCAATTTTAACAAAGTGAGTGGAGTCAAAAGAAAAGTTATTGAGGATTCTGACAGGTTCTGCCAGGCAGAGGAGAGTGTTAGTAGAGGGGAACTGATTGCGATTCTGCCCCCCACCTCTCTCGCAGCGTTCTCCCACCACAATCTTACTGGAGAAGGGTCCCAATCCCAAAGTAGCTTATCCATGTTCTCCAGAGATGCTGCCTGACCCACTCAGTTACTCCAGCACTTTATGTCTTTTTGTAGACCAGCATCTGCAGTTCCTTATGGTGTAAATGTGACATAGTAAAACTGATATCAATCAATAAGGTAAAACACATTAGAACCTAGTGTCCCAGGGTCAACTGTTTTTAGCTGTTTCGTCATTCCTACCATTATTAAGCTAGCAAAGGTGATGTACACTGGTGATTGCACGATACTCAATTCCATTCACAACTCCCCAGTAAATGAAGTAAGCCATACATTCTCACAGCAAGATCTAAACAACATTGGGATGTGGGTTGATAGGTGCCATGAAAATTGCACACAAGATAGACCTTGATCACCTACCCTTGAAATCCCTTGATAATGATGGTCTCCACCCTTTCAATATCCTGGAGATTGCAGTTAATCTAGAGGTGAACTGCACCACCATATAAATGACAAGAATTGGTCAGAGGCTGGGTATCCTGCAGCAAGTGAGTCACTTCATGCCACCCCAAGGCCTTTTCACCATCTACTGGACACAAATCAGGACTACAATAGAATATTCTCCTGTTACCAGGAGGAGGGGACAGTGTCAACAATTCTCAAGAAGCTCATCACCATCCATGATGAAGCAGTTTGCTTGATTGGCACCCAATCAGCCACCACATGCATTCATTCTTCCACAGCTTGTGCAGAGCGAATGTGTACCTCCAACAAACCATGCTGCAGTTACTCACCCCAGGCTACTACAACAGCACTTCCAAAACATTCAACCTCTATCACCAGGAAGGACAATGGTGGCAGGTGTCTGGAAACACCACCACCATGCAGCTTCCCCTCCATGTCACTGACTATCCAGACTCAGAAATAGATTGCAGGCCCATCACTATTGCTGAGTTAATCTCAAACTCCCTGCCAATGGGAAGAATAAAATGGGATCTGTGTAACATTTGTGTAAAATGGGTGCTTGATGATTTATGAAGCCCATTCTTTCTATTCAACTGTTTCCACAAGATCACTTTGCACAAGAGAGCTGAATTAGGCAAACATCTCATTCCTAGCTCCAAGGAACAAAGTCCTAAACTGCCCAACATCTCCTTATAGGTCAGGGCCTTGTATCCGTGTAACATCCTCATAAATCTTCTCTGCACTCTTTCCAGTGCTTTGAGGCAAATGATGGAAAGCATTGTTCAGAGAATGGTAGCTGAGCAATCATGTTATTATTTTCCAAATAGGTAGAATCAACATGAGTTTTTGAAAGGGAAATCCTGTTTGATCATTTAATTATGGTTGTTTGAGGTTGAGGGAACCTCAAGATGGAGAGTGTTTGGATTTCCAAGCACCATGTTAAAGGTTACTGAACTCAGATATGGTTTGAAGAATGGTCTCGACCCGAAACGCCACCCATTCCTTCCATCCAGAAATGCTGCCTGTCCCGCTGAGTTACTCCAGCATTTTGTTTCAATCTTCGGTTTAAACCAGCATCTGCAGTTCCTTCCTAGAATAAAAGGTTACTGTGTCAGGTACGAGCTCATGGCATTGGTGGTAAAATACTGGCATGGCTTGAGAATTGCTTAACCAACAGAAAGCAGAGGGCTGGGACAAATGACTCATTTTTCATGTTTGCAAGCTGTAACCAGGGGTTCATTGCTGGAGCCTCAATTATTTACAATGGTGACTTAGATGAAGGGACTGAGTATATTTGGTGACTTAGATGAAGGGACTGAGTGACTTAGATGAAGGGACTGAGTATATTTTAGGCAAATGCCCAAAGATAGGTGGGAATGCAAACTGGGAGGAAGGATGAAAGAGTCTACCAAGGAACATAGTAGAAGTGAGTTGGCAAAAATCCGTCAGATATGGTGTAACGGAGAAACACTACATCGACCCAAAAGGAAAGGTTACAGAGACAACGTGAATATTGTTTAAGGACTACAGAGAATCTGATCCTGGTATAAGCAAACAGTGAGTCAGCCTGCAGTTATAGCAAGTAATTGGAAAGACAAATAGTGTTGTTTTTTATTGCCAGAGGGATAGAGTGGAACATTCTGATGCATCTGTCTGCGAGCTGGTAAAACTACGCATGGCATAATGCACATAATGTTATTCTCCTTGTTTCCAGGACGGAAATACTCGCATTGCATGCAGTTCAGGGAAGGTTCAATGGGCTGATCCCTCGAATGTAGACTCCTGCTCCTATTTCTCACATTCTTATATATTTAACAAATTGGCCATGGTAATTTATCCCGCGTATTAATGAATGGCAGAATCTGGAGAGAAAGAAGGGGACATGGGGAGAATAAAATGGGTCTGAAGAAGGGATCCGACCCAAAACTCCACTTATTCCTTTTCTCCAGAGATGCTGTCTGATCCACTAATTTAGTCCAGGATTTCATGTCTACGATGCTGGCCGTGGAGAGGGTGCATAGGAGGTTTACAAGAATGATCCCATGAATGAGTGGGTCAACATATCATGGCCGTTTGACGACACTGTGCCTGTACTCACTGCAGTTTAGAAGAATGAGGGGGTACTCATTGAAAGGCACGAAGGGCCGAATGGCCTACTCCTGCACCTATTTTCAATGTTTCTAAGAAACGTACCGAATAGTGAAAGGCTTGGATAGAGTGGATGTGGAGAAGATGTTTCCACTAGTGGGAGAGTCTAGGACTAGAGGTCATAGCCCCAGAATTGAAGAACGTTCCTTTAGGAAGAAGATGAGGAGGAATTTATTTTGTCAGAGGGTGGTGAGTCTGTGGAATTATTTGCCACAGAAGGCTGTGAAGGCCAAGTCAATGGATATTTTTTATGGCAGAGATAGATAGATTTTTTCAGGGTCAGGGTAAATGGGGAGAAAGCAGGAGAATGGGGATAGCAGGGAGAGATAGATCAGCCAGATCAGTGAATGGGGGCGTAGACTTGATGGGCCGAATAGCCTAATTCCGCTCCTGTCATTATGACCTTATACTGGCCGAAGAGTCACTGGTTAAAGGGGTAACGGGGAACTCCGGATCATGTGTGAATTTGTCGGTGTTTGATTCACAGAACGGAACAGCAACAGGGGCGCCAGGAATTGTGAGGATGGCGATGGGTGTTACATGCAACACGTCAAACGCAGGAGGACAATGGAGATGCAGGGATTATCAAGCAGCAGTCGCACTAAAACGAGCAGAGCAAGAAGCAGCAGTTCCACTGCGAACTTAATGGGGAAAAAGCGAGTGATTCGGATGCTGATTGTGATTGTGATTATGTTCTTCATCTGCTGGACTCCGATTTTCTGCGTCAACGCCTGGCGAGCG
Source organism: Malacoraja senta (assembly GCA_038087875.1). Lineage (NCBI taxonomy): Eukaryota > Metazoa > Chordata > Chondrichthyes > Rajiformes > Rajidae > Malacoraja > Malacoraja senta. The sequence goes on from CM075977.1 coordinate 331,934,268, forward strand.
TTTGACAAGCTGTCCGCCGATAGATTCCTGTCCGGGACCCCCATTTCATTCATCCATCTGCTCTCTTATACATCGGCCTGTGTAAACCCCATCATCTACTGCTTCATGAATAAGCGATTCCGCGTGGCTTGCTTCGCCACTTTTGCCTGCTGTCCCCAGCAGCGTGTCCAGCTGAGAGAAGTGGATGACGAGGGTCGGACCACCACCGCCTCCCTCTCCAGGGCCAACGTCTCGCCCCCCTCCTGATCCAGGTGTGACCCTCAACTATACTGTTCTCGCATTAGCCCCGTCTATTTAAACAGACATTCATTCGCCTCGTCCAATTGACCACTATTTATTTCGTTTGCAAAGCGATCCGTCCGTAAGGATACAAGAAGAGAACGACCGTGAAATCTGTTTCAAGAGTCAAGAGAGTTTTATTGTCATATGCCCCGAAACGGAACAATTAAGTTCTTACTTTCCGAGTACTGTAAACATCACTCAGTAAACATGTGACGGCAACAAACACGCAAAAAGACACCGCTTTCCCTGGACATTATTTGCAGAGAATAAAACACACTGCACAGTCGAGATTACGTTTAATTATTCTTTCCGATGCATCTCTGTCGCCTGCTACTCGCGGCCATTCCTCAAACATTGGCGGCAGGAAGAAGACTGATTGTAAGCAAATGATTAAAACCATGATTACTTTGCTGGCAATGATTATGTTAGGGGATTAGGGTGTGTGGCAGCCAGTGAGAGACACGTACTGAAGTGTCTATTTCCGATACGAGACACTAACTACGTTCTGTCCAAAGATACTAGAGTAGATAATCGTTGGTTCTGTCCGCCAGTGCAGGAGCGGATGGTGACCTCTCTACCCTCGCCTGCCCGGTTGGACCCCCCCCCCCCCCCTCTACCTCGCCTTCCTTCAGCCACGACATGCAGCTGAAGACGGGTCTCGACCTGAAACGTCGCCCATTCCTTCTCTCCAGAGTTGCTGGCTATCCCGCTGTTAACCCAGCATTTTGTGTCTATCTTCAGTTTCCACCACAGTCGTTATAAATGCGTCCCGCGTTTACTTTGCCAGGATCCACAGTCCGTTGACAGAAGTGAAATCCTTGAATTACGTGTAACCAGAAGTCACGATGGCTGTAAGATCGGTGCACCCGTCCAGCCCTCACAGACGCCAAGCCGGTGGACGGCGTCTTGCCGCGCTGCTCCATGTTTTGTTTTCCAATAAACGAGAAATGCATATCAGCGTGTTCTTGTTTTGATTCCCGTTCACAGCTTGCTGGTGCGCTCCCAGCAGCGCACTCATACCACACCCACAGGCACGTACGTACCAACCGCAGGTCGCATCTGGCCCCATTCAGTCCCCACTTGACACCAATACCGCTCAAATGTCGACCTAAACCAGACGAGCTGGCAGAGTCGAAGTAAACCACAAGACAAACCATCCTGGGGTGTACGGTTCAACTAGTGGGAAACACAGAAACAGCTGGTTTAGCACGGGGGTCCAGAGATGCTGCCTGACCTGCTGAGTTACTCAAGCACTTTGTCGATCATCCATACGCTCTCATTCACAAGTTGCGTCGTGATATTTTTTGGACAGCAATCAAAATGTGGCGTGTTTTGCCAGTGGAGTTAATTCACCCCCCCCCCCCCCCCCCCACGGAAACGGAACCATACAATTCTTACTTATAGCAACGTAACACAATAAACAAAATAAAGTTTAATACATAAAAAACAAAAAAAATCAGTGCAAACGAATACTATATGCCACTACTATACCTCTTGATTACAAATTCTCCCCCCCCCCCCCAACCCCTTAAAAAAATCATCCGAACACGTAGAGAGCAGATAAATATAATGCCGATATGACTGATTCCTGATCAGATCTTGGGCTATACCACGAACACCATAGTGGTCAACCCTGGTCGCCGGTGCTATGTGAAGGTTGCATCTTCTCCCTGCGATTGCATACGTTTCCTCCACACATCCAATTTGTGGGCACAACACACTGGATGTGACATTAGTGAATGTTGATCTGCCCACACTGAAATGGCTTCCAGAAGTCTGCATAAGGAGCAGAACATAAAATCAATCCATTTGTAGCACTGATGTGACTACAGCACTCTATATAATGACTGTCAATTTCACACAGTGGAAACGTCAGCAGAAAATGACCCATCGTAACCAGCATGATTTTAAGTCGTTCATTGGCCGTTACAAGCCAACAGTTGGGCAATTGGGCAAGAAACTGCAAGTGCTGGAATCTTGAGCAAAAAAAGTGCTGGGGAAATGCGGCGTAGGCAGCATCAGCGGAGGGAATTGGCAGACGACATTTCTGGTTGGGACTAATGGAGTGTTGGGGGGGGGGGGGGTGGTCGGAGAGCATACTGGAAAAGAGCATTGGGGGTGGAGCAAAGCCTGGGAATGATAGGACACGTGAGGATTAGTGAGTGGCAGATCGGTGAAGTAAGTGACGACGTTAAGACGTGAGAAGGAAAAAGCTGACCGCTAAGAAGTGAGGAGCGAAATGTAAAGCTGGAGGGAGGGATACAAGTGGAACGGGGTAGGATCTTCTACTTGTTTCTATGATTCCACTGCCATTCTAAAGCCAAGACAAGCTGTATAGTTTCTAATATAATTTGGTAATAATGAGTCACGGACATGTGATAGGAGTAGAATTAGGCCATTCGGCCCATCAAGTCTACTCCGCCATTCAATCGTAGGTGATCTATCTCTCCTTCCTCGCCCCATTATCCTACCTTCTCCCCATAACTTCTGACAACTGATCAAGAATTCTAGAGTTGAAATATCTCCAGTTGACATCTCCAGCAACAAGTGGCCTTTTGTGCAAATTGGAAATTGGATTACAGTATATTGTCAGCTCGTTGAATGTGTGTGTGTGTGTGTGTGGGGGGGGGGGGGTATCGAGCATTGAAAATACATTTCCGGTCATTATTCTTTTTCAGCTGCTGGTAACTGGTGATTCAGTCTAGATGCAAATAGAACGATATCTGGTGTTCCATATTGCGTAACAATATCAGCAAATACTTTGTGGTCCAACATCCACTCGGTGTTGTCATTAAATTTTCGTGACCTGGTATCTGCCACTGTATTTAGTTTACCCGGTAGGTAAGTAGCTGATATCCAAATATTTCTATTGATGCACCATTGCCAAATTGTATTAGCCAGATTGTCACATGATATCGATTTGATTCCACCCATATGACTAATGTATGCCACCACTGTGGTATTATCAATTTGTAGGCGGACATGCAAATGGTGCAACTTTGAGCAATATGCTTTTAGCCCCAACATCTCTAAATAATTTATGCCCAGTGTTTGTAGTAAAGATGATTCATGTGCATCCCATCTGCCACCACAACTGGACCTAGTATTAGTAGCTCCCCAACCTTGAGCGCTGGCATCAGTTTGTAATAATAACTGATGGGTTACTGATAACGATGGGGCTGGAGCTATGCGGAATGTTTTGTCTCCACCATTGGAGCTCTGAAATTGCTTTGGCTGGTAATTGCATTGGTCGGTCGAAATGACCAGCATGATGTTTTAGTGCTTGCACCTTTGCTCTTTGTAAATTTTGGTAATGTAAAGGTCCAAACTGTGTGGCTGGAAATGCAGCTACAAATTTTCCAATTACCCTTGCTACCTGTCAGATAGAAGGTTGACTGATGACAATGAGGTTGTTGCAGGCCTCCATTAAGTCGGCTGCCTTGTTCTTTGGCAAAGTTACAGACATATGGATAGTCAATAGTGAACCCCAGATAATCCATAGTAGTAGAAGGCATCAACTTAGATTTATCTGGATGGATGATGAACCCCAGGTTTTCAAACAATAGTTTGGTAGCTGATACAGCTGATTTGGCTAAATCCAGGGTTTTCCCCATAATTAATATATCATCAAGTTATGCCATGACAATATGTTTCTCTTTTCGGAGAAGTGCCAAGGCTGGTTTTAATATCTTGGTAAATAGTCTGGGGGCTGATGTTAATCCATTAGGCAACGCTTTATACTGCCAGAGCTGCCCCATTCAGTTAAACTTCAGATATCGGCGATGATCCTTTTGTAGGGGCTTATCATCCATCCAGATAAATCTAAGTTGACTCCTTCTACTACTATGAAAGCTAGTAAATTAAATGGATTCTTGTAACCAGTGTTCAGAGAGCAGAGACAATCAATTGATTCAAATGTCTCGCACAGTGGAGATCTGCAATGAAGTTGGGTGTCTGTGGAAATTTAATCCACTGCTTTAGTTGCCAACAGATAAGTGACATAATAAGATCCCCAAAGAAAACTCGGACCAAGTGAGGCAAATCACAAATTGCTGTCGTCTTTTAAAGCAGTCCATTGTATGACTTTGCCAACGTCCAGAATTACCTCTCCTTGCATTGCAGCAGTGCCTATTCTTCAAAGTTGCTAGGCAATCGTGAAGCATCTTTTATTAGTGGGGTGGAGTGGGGGGTGGGGGGGGGGGGGCAATGGCTCAGACCCAACTTGTTTAATAGTAAGATTAAACGAGAACTTACCAGTTTGAAGTTTGATCTTGAGTTATGAGGAGTTACGATGAGCGATTACGTGAAGAAGGGATGTCAGTCCGTATGCGCGTCATTCTTCAAAGCAGCGGTGTGAAATCACAGAAAAGAGAAAAGACCTGAGGATAGTAAGATTGAGAACTGGATCTACCAGATGACCTTGATAATATGAGGGAGGGAGCGGGGGGCACGTAATCACTCATCGTAACTCCTCATAAAATCAAGATCAAACTTCAAACTGGTAAGTTCTCGTTTAATCTTACTATTTTACTTCGGAGTCACGTGAGTGACTACGTGAAGATTTTAAGGCTCTGTGATTTCATGCCGTGGAAAAAACGAGTCCACAAAATCACGACTGCCTCAGTGAACAAATGAACAAATAATAATAGTAACCCCTCTCATCCGGGGGAAACTATAAAATAGAACCTTAAATAGAGTTGACAAATACCCCTGGTCTGGCAATGGGTTAAAATAAAATGTTTGGAAAACTCGTTCCCTAGACCATCCTGCAGTCAGCAGGATGTGGTCCAGAGGACCATACATAACCCTTGCTGCTGATGTAGTAGCAGCCCTGGTGGAGTGAGATTTGAAAATTAGAATTTGTATCTACTCCTGTATGAGCCAGAACCCCATATAACCACCTGGAAGTTGTCTGAACTGATACCTTCTTATGAGGTTTTTAGTAACTAACTACATAGGTAGTATGAGAGCCTCTAAGGCTCTAGGTGATCTAGACGTAATGTTGTAAACGTGTGACCACACATAAACGAAGGTGCATGGGGTATGCCATGAGAACTAGTTTGAGACCTGACACACTGGCTGCCCTGCTTAACTGATTGTAAACACGAAATATTAAATTATTAGCAGGTATAACCATCCTGTCCAGTCGCAATTTATGTAATGACTGGACCCGTTGCGCTGAGGACGCGCCAAAGGGATACTACCTTGTGAGAGCCGAGCCAATGATAGGGATAGCTGGAGCCCCCTGGTAAAGTAGTGTTAACACAATGTAAAGTTCAAGTTCAAGTGAGTTTGTCATGTGTCCCTGATAGGTCAATGAAATTCCCGCTTTGCTTCAGCACAACAGAACATAGAAGGCATTGACTACAAAACAGATCAGTGTGTCCATATATCATTATATAAACCCCATACTTCCGTGTACTTGGGTCTGGGAGAACTTGTGTAAAGATATCCTAATAAACTGGAATCAGAGGGTGAGACCCGACAGAGCTGGGTCCCACTCGCTGCAGCAAATATGATGAGAAGCACGTTGGCACAGTTGATGGGACTATAACTTAATTATTGTCAAGGGCCCATTGAAAAATGAACTTTAAGACGTCAGTGTCCGTGCCGTATTTATATGTAACATAGCGTTTAAACAGAAACGCTTCCCATCTCCTGAAGAGGAAATGTACTGCTTTTCTGGTGCTATCCCTGCAGACTGCAGTGAGCACATACATGGATCGGTCTGACATCCCGAGCCGCAGGGGTTGTCTTCTCAGATTCTGTAAGGCAATGAATTGATTAATCATGCAGAGGCTGGTTCCCCGAGTCCCAGGCTGAACCAGCAAAGTTTATGTTTAGAAACCCCATATAGGGTTCTATTATGATTCTCAACATTGCAGGAAACCATGGCTACATAGGCCAGTCAGACAGTACGAAAACCCCTGAAGGTGGATCTTGCTAAATTTGTTGCAAGACCCGACTGATGAGGTAAAATGGAGCAACGACATAAAAGAACATTCCTCCATGTAGCGAGAATGTATCTATCCCCACTGTCATGCCAGATGTCTTGCAACCGGTGAAAGAGCCTGGATGCAAACATATCGATATTCGGTGTTCCATAGAGCCATGATGTCATAAAATAGTAGTGATCCAACATCCATTCTGTGTAGTCATTGATTATACGTGATGATACACCAACGCCAAATAAGGTTGGGTAAATATGACAGGATAATTTGGCTTGATTGCACCCATGTGACAAACAAATGCCACCATCACAGTGTATCAACGTGGAACTGAGCATGCATATCCGCACAATAACCCTTTAACCCATAGTATGCACCTAGTGTCTATAGGTAGTTGATACCAACAACTGAAGAAATGGTAATTCATGCAAATCTCATTCGTCTCCATAACTAGAGATGGCATTCGTAATTTCGTATCTTAGAGCATTTGCATCAGTTAGTAATAACTGAAGATTTGTTGACCAATTACTGGAGCAATGCTGAATATTGTTCGTCCACCATTGTGGCTTTGGTGGCTTCAGCTGGTAAAAGCATAGATCCGTTACCAATTGCACAGCCAAAACACAGGTGCTATATTGCCAATTTACACTTGATGAATAGAAGACTGCTTGATAACAAGATTGTTACAGGCTTCTATTGATTCCAATCTCTTGCCCCAGGGCAGAGTCACAGATAATGAATAGTTAATGGTAATACCGAATAACCAATAACTGTAGTTGGTATCAACTTAATTAACTGGAGGAACCTCAATTTCTTAAATATAGTTGCGGCTGAAAACAGTTGATTTTAGCAAAAACAGCATTTAGAATATCATTCAGTTAAGCCATAACAAGTGATTTTTGAGCTCTGAGCAGTCCCAGCACCAGTTTAGTAATTTGGTAGATAACCTGGGAGCTGAAATAGCCCATAGCAACGCATAACCATTATCATAGCCCCATCCAGAAATCCAAATGTCTCCTGGGATCCCTGTAAATGGGAGCTGAATAGTATTCAACTTTGAAATAGATGCATGCCATAAAGATCCTAAAGAAACGGGTTGTTAGACAGTAACGAAGTTCCATATACTGAAGAATCTATGTTGCACATGCTAGTTAAATTAATTTTAAACTGACATCCTCCATCATTCATAATGAACAGGCCACGCCTGCCATAATACGTGCCCCTTGAGTTGACAACTCTGGCCAGCTTCCCTGGGTCTGTCTCGAAAGGTGACCCTGGCCATTATGCTGAGCCTGCCTCACAAAGACAACTCTGGCCATAACACTGGGCCTGCCTAGGAAGGCACTGCGGCCATAATTCTGAGCCTGCCTCGAAAGACAACTCTGGCCATAATTACAAGCCAAGCTTGGTATCCGAGCATACTGTGCAATAATGACCCAATCTCATGTTATCTTTCATTTGTACAAAAATTTGTAAATACCAATTTGTAAATGGTCCACTACCCCATGTTTAGAAGGAACCAAACCCACCTACCTCCGTGGTTACCTGTGGTCTGTGGTCTGTGGTAAACCCAACAGCCCTTATGTGGGTTCTATTCCCGTCCTTGATTGGAGAGTAGGAACGGGAGTGTATGAGGATTCCATATGTCCTGACCGGTTTGGATCTTGGCCTGAAAAGCCTTGCCCAGCTATCAAGCTGCCACCTGTTTCAGTGAACTGCTACTGCTGTTAAGGTGTGGGGTGTGTCGTCACCGATACGATGAAGCTTTGTTCGTCGTTGGTACCTTGATCAGTCCGTCAACTTTTGCTTCCTCATCCAGGTATATCTGTTGGATAAGTATTACCTGAAGAGATTCGGCGGCTGGTTTCATTTCCTCCAATGTCACCCCTGATAGCGCTGTTCACTGCCGGCACTTGTAGCGTGAGGGGAAACTCTAGCCCCTTGTGGTTTTTCTGCCCACGGCAGTAACCCATTCGTTTGCGAGTATTTCCTTAGAGTCATATGCATGTGCTCCAGTATGTTCCACGGACATACTTTGAATTTGAAATCAGTTACACACTGACCACTCGCACTCCCCTCCAGAGAGAGGGAGATTCGTAGGCATCCCTGAAAACATATATATATTTTTCTCCGAGTCAGACAGGAGCTCACTTCAAATGCTCCCCTCCTCAGAGAGGGAGACATAGTGCAGCTGCCGTTGGGCAAGGAGTGAGCAGGAAGGGCAGCAAATTTTTAGATTTGTTCTCAAATTTAAAAAGATAATGCTGGTATAATGGTGCACCTGATAGAGCTGCCGCCTCATAGTTCCAGAGCTCTTCGTTCAGAGCTTACACATTCTCCTTGCGACTCTGTAACCTAGCTTCGCCGGGAACTCGTTTCCTCCCAAAATATTGTATGGGTTATTCGGTTACTTGATCACTGTAACTGGCCTGTGGTATGTATATGAGCTGTTGGAAAAATAGAAATGTAGTCTTAGTAGGGCCAAGGGCCTGCTTTCATGATCTCTCAATGATAGTCATGCAGCTGCTGCTGCTGCTGCTTCATAGCTCATGCAATCTGGAGTCAATCCAACATCCAAAGCATCGTGCATGTTCTCCTTGTGACCACGTGGAATGCTACCAGCTGCTTCAGATTCCTCCTACATCCCCAAGATGTGTGGGTTTGTAGGCCAAATCAGCGACTGTTAATCGCCACAAATGTGGGTGGGTGGTAGAACCAGCATGGCATTGATGGGCATGATAGAGACAAATAGGCAACAGGGAAATATGGTTTATGGGATTACTTTGAGAACCAGTTTTGGATTGATGGATTAAAGAGGCTCCTGCTATGTTGTATGACACAAAGAACACGGGAATGAAACAGGTGCTCCAGCTGCCAGGATACGCATTCTCTTACAACCTCCATTTTATATCACACACATGCCAAATCTAAAAAGCAATTAGTCGCTCCTTTGGTGCAGGCACACCTTATTTCTAAATCTTGGCCAACGCTTTTATAATATTTGTTGTTTGGGAATCTGACCCTCTAATGATCTGTCATTTATAATCTATTAAACATCAATAAAAGACAACTGTACTTGATTATATGCTACAAAAGTTGAAATCTGACAGTCATTTTGAAATGGAACTCCCAAGCCGAATAGATTGCAATTTTCTGTCAAACTAAAATACAGACAAAATTAAAACTAAACATTGACCTCCAATGTCACTCTCCTATTAGCATTGATTCAAATCAGTGAAACGTTTCACGAGCCTGCAGACCAACTCTGCATAAATATCCTGGATCACTGGAAAGGGCCAGTTGTGAGCCATTCCCATTGTGAACCTTTATCTCCTCATGGAAATTTATGTTTATTTCAGATTTCCTGCATCCGGTTATTTTAAAAAATCCACACTGTTGAATTCACTGCTACCTCTTTGCTAGAATGCCAACTTACAAGCTTTCCTCTTCTCTCTGGTCAGATGCCCAGCTGTCTCCCTTTGCCTTGTCCACATTCAGTTGTATCTTTCTCCCTTCTACTATCAGAGGTGGCGTTGATCTTTGAGGCCCAAGATCAGCTCAGGGAACAACACCTCATGGGCATGTTGCAGACTGCAGGACCCAATATAAAATTCTCCTACTTTCTTATAGTGCGAATCAGAACTGCCCCCTTACTACTGCTGTGATTTTAGCTCAGCTTTGCTGTTTCCATTAGTACAGCGTTGCCTGACAGTCATGTCCCACAGCCTTGATCCCAGCAACAGATTGCACATATAGACAAGCATCATCTGCGTCCCCAATTTTTATGCTGAGTGTTTGGTCTCACCCTAGCAAAATATTTTTTCCCCCTTCCACATTTGCTCTTGTAAACAATATACTTTATTCTTAACTGCAGCACAGAGGTGCTGGACCTGTTGATTGCGTCCAGCATGGTCTTTTTGAGATTTAATTTCTCTTTACTTGAGATTGCATTGTGCAAGTTTTCATTACTTTCATTGACTAACGTAATGTCCCAGACAGCTAAATTGGAGTTTGCAAAATTAGATAAGCCTGCTGTTTATTTTGTTTTCTTAAGTGAGATTAAGTCATAGAGCAACCATATAACCATTACAGCACGGAAACAGGCCATCTCGGCCCTTCAAGTCCGTGCCGAACATTTTTTTTTCATTAAAAAAAAAAAATACTTCCCCCTAGTCCCATCTACCTGCACTCAGACCATAATCCTCCATTCCTTTCCCGTCCATATACCCATCCAATCTATTTTTAAAGGATAAAATCGAACCTGCCTCCACCACTTCCACTGGAAGCTCATTCCACACAGCTACCACTCTGAGTAAAGAAGTTCCCCCTAATGTTACCCCTAAACTTCTGTCCCTTAATTCTCAAATCATGTCCCCTTGTTTGAATCTTCCCTACTCTCAATGGAAAAAGCGTATCCACGTCAACTCTGTCTAACCCGCTCATAATTTTAAAGACCTCTATCAAGTCCCCTCTTAACCTTCTGCGCTCCAAAGAATAAAGACCTAACTTGTTCAACCTTTCTCTGTAACTTAGTTGCTGAAACCCAGGCAACATTCTAGTAAATCTCCTCTGTACTCTCTCTATTTTGTACATTAAGTGTTAAAAGGGTTAAAAAAAGTACTGGCTAATAAAGATCACTTGAAGCCTTTTATGGGTTGGTATTGCGGGTAAAGACAGGCAGGTTTAAGTTTCCCACCCACATATTAAGGAAAAACAGAAGAGCAAAGTTTTTTTAAAGTTCATAACAAAGGGTTAAGTGTGGACTAATACAAAATCACTTCAGTTGTTACAACACAAAATATTTGAAATTTAAAAATAGGATAGATTTTGACTAAAATTTGTTAACAGTGTAATTGAGAAAGTAAAGATTCTATCAATTAAAAAGCTGACTGACATCAGGACAGCATTTGCAAGTGTTCAAATTCATTTGGTAGAGCTGCCGCCTCAGCTCCAGAGAGCTGGGTTCGATCCTCTCCTCAGCTACTGTCTGTGTGGAGTTTGCACGTTCTTCCTGTGACCACATGGGTTCCTTCCAGGTGTTCTGGTTTCTTCCAACATCCCAAAGACATGTGGGTTTGCAGGTTAGTTGGCCTCTGCAATTGCCCCTAGTGTGTAGGGATTGCAAGTTGAAGTGGGATAACAGTTAGTGAGAATGGTTGATCAAAGGATGGTGTCGACAGTGTGCTGACAAGCCTGTTTTCATGTTGTATCTTTTAATCAGTTCAAATGGTCAATCATAAACTCGATTATAAAAATGATTTTTCATTCAAAATTCAGGCTGAAAGTTATGGTACAAACTAACTATAATATGGCAACTTCATCTAAAGAACTGCCAGCTGACAATGGCATAAATTGAATCAAGATGTGCTTAAAAGAGTATCACCAATATTTAAAGATCAAGATCAGGTAAATGATTTGGGGTTAGTCCTGTTATCAGAATATAAATGTGTCATTTATATTTCACCCTCTTGGAGACAATAACTAAGCCACAATGAACTTGTGACATAACTAAGAACCAATAGTGCAAATAGCTTACCTTTTCCAATCATGCTCTTTAAGTCGTATTTAAAGCAGAAGAACATTTGCATCAGCTCAAAGCAGAGGAACATTTCCACAGGGACCAACAGCCTTCTATGTGCAGAGCTAGTCCTTAAGATTTTGCAGCAGGATCACTACTAGAATTCAATCATGTTGTTTCGAGCAGGATATCATTTATTACTATTCAACCTATGAACAATGCAACAAACGTATGCCGACGGTATTTCATGATCTGTGTAATACCTCCACGAACATCATGTATCTGTACACTATGGATGGCTTGATTGGAATCATGTATAATCTCAACGCTGTTTGGTTAGCAAGCAACAAACCGTACCTCAGCACACACAATAAACTAAGCATTAATTATATTTGTGTGTTTTAACAATCTAATGTGATCGCTAACATGCTCAGAAGCACCTACATTGACATATATAGGAACTAATGGGCATTGATGGAATGCAGTCTTTGTCCATGTATATTATGGAGACAAACACCCTTTGGGTATTGTGCAGCGAGATAAGGAACATAACAGATTGCACTTGATTTGAACGTAATCAATACCAATATTCTTGCATTGTCAAAGGTTTTGTCTTTACAAAGCAAACATTTCATTTTTATTTAAAGGTTACCAGATTGATAATATAAAAATATCAAATGATATAATGCTGCCCCAGATAAAAATTCCATTTCATCTTCTCGTTCTGTTTTTACTGCACATCACACCGCAGATCAAAGGTCTTGCCTTCCAAGGTCATAAAGGTGTCCCTATTATCTTTCTAGTCAGTAGTGAACTCCCTAAATGTTGTGGATTTTGCCAGTGTTAATGTTATGGGAAAGAGTTTAATTGTCTTATTTTAGGTCATTTCCTGCCATGTACAATGTGCAGGTGCGACTTGCCAAGGAATTGAGCACATGGTTTTGTAAATGAGCATGCCCTTTATATGCTGAAGAGAAAACTGAAGGGGACTAGCCCCCCAAAACAAGTATAAGCTAATGATGGCTGCAATACAGGCCTGGCAGAGCATCCCCAAAGACACCCAGCAACTGGTGATATCCATGAATCGCAGACTTCAAGCAGCCATTGCATGCAAAGGATATGCAACACAATACTAAACATGACTACTTTCATTTACATGACATTGCTGTGTCCCAGACATTATGGTGCCCTGAAATGGGGGGAACTAGGTATAAACACTGCTGCTATTTCTAAATGATGAAACCAAAATGTATAAAAATGGCCTTTATTAAAATCTGACAATGTGCACTTTAACCACATGTGATTTTTTTCTATTACAAATCTCTATTTGTGGAGTACAGCAGCAAATAAATAAATGATGGGTCTTTGTCCCAAACATACAGTATGTATATTAGATTTTTGAATTGAATAAAATGGGACCTTGTTTGTATGTGGGGTATCTGTAACACACGAGTTCATACTCCAGGGATGGCCTGTACCATGTGCTCAATTCCTTGGCAAGTCACACCTGCACATTATACATGGCAGGAAATGACCTACAATAAGACAGTTAAACTCTTTCCCATAACATTACCACTGGCAAAATCTACAACATTTAGGGAGATCACAGGAAATCTACATGTAGAAAGATAATAGGGACACCTTTATGACCCTTTAAGACAAGACCAGATCTGGCCATTATGTATTGTTATAAATCATATCCTGAAACCTAGACATTAGTAGAAACGGATTAAACCTGCAGGTTAAGGCGGCAATAGAATTTTAATCTGAAAAACTAAAACTCTGAAAATTCTCAAATGATCCTTGATGACCCTTCATCACCATGAGAAAATGTTAGAAAATGGGTAGGTGTGGACACTGTAATATGGTGGGGACCATGAGAAGTGTGAACATTCAAACCATGCGGATCCCGACTGATAGAGACAAAGAAGTTAGCTTTCTCCTCTTCCCACCCCCTCGGCCAACGGTGTGTAGTTTCCAATTATATCTTCACAAATTAACAAGCTCTATTGTCCTCCAATAATAAGCAGTGATTCTACTTGAACATTGCCATTACAGATTTTACATGGAAAGAGAAAATCCTTTTAAACTGTTCTACTCAATGGAACAATGCCCATGAAATTTATTTTCCATCGGCGTAGGGAACAGAGCCACCATTTGAGTGTCCACATTGAAAAATGCAACCATGCTATATTTCTGATGAGCCCATAATGAAGCTGGGATTGTAATTTTTAACCATCATTTCAAGGTCACTTCTGTGTAATTTAAGAAGTACTCCCATTTTTATTTCAAAAGTATAGTTTAAGAATGGTCTACTCTGTTAATTACATAAATGAATCCTGCATGGGTGCTGACCAATAATGACAAGTACATTGTAAAGATAAACAGATGGAATTACCCTTCATTCAAAACTTTGTGGATTCAAGTGAAAGAAGCACTAAACTGCATTTCAGTGCAATAGTCAAGCTGTTTGGTTGGATGGAAATGGAGATAGAGGTATAATACAGTTGCAAAAGCAATTCCAATGACCACTCGAGTTCAAGAAAATAAAATGATTTACAAATTGCATTCTCACAATGAAAGAAACTAATGACTTACCTTGGCTTTTTCTTATACAAACACTTCTAAACATCCTTGAGGGTACGTGCTGGGAGATTGAAATCACTGCAGTATGACAACAATACCAATATTTACATCTAGGATACGGAAGTGCTGTAATATTATTGGATGAGTAATTCAGAGGTCTGGAGCAGTTCAATTCACACTATATACATTTCAGAGTAAACTTATTGAAAATATTGTTGTGAATATTAAACCCGTCAGATATTATAAATTGATTCCGTAACATCTTTTACACAAAACAAACAATGTCCTTACCCAGTCTGGACCATATTCAACTTCAGTACCATGATTTAATTTGCCCAACAAGCTTGTCAGAGCAATAAAGCAATGTCTGGAAATAACTGACCACGCTGCAATATCCCAAAAATGAATTTAGAATATATGAAGAAATGGACATTGCCTGGATGAATGAACTTCATAACACCATCACCTTGAGCAGAAGTAAAATACACAAACAGAATCCATGGTGTAAAGCGTAATCGGCAGAGATAAACTTCTGAACACTCAAGAAATTGGAAAATGTCATCGCATGTCAAACAAGTTATTGGATCAGATAACTTTTTAATTGAAAGGTCATAAGATTAAAATTAAATATTTTACATTATTAAAAATCAGACATCTCTGTTGGGGCTCATCTCTGAAGTGGGTGGATAGTGGCTTCTATTGTGGTTAAATGGATTACATATGTGTTTTAGTATAATATGGGTTTTCTTAATTGACCTAAACTTTAACAGAAATCTTGCTTGGAAATTTGAATGAATGAAGTTTATTGGCCAAGTATGTACACATACAAGGAATTTGCCTTGGTACTCCGCTCGCAAGCGGAGCACCAAGGCAAAGGATAGTGCAGATTATCAATGTTTTGGTTAATTCTACATAAGGATTGATATGGTTTAAGTTTACAATAACATAAGCTTCTACATTTATTGAATCAAAATTTCAGACAGAGTAAAAGTGTTTTATCAAAAGTTAATAAGCCTACAAATGGATTCCCATCTTGTATTAAGACAGTTGTACAAACATATTCATACTGCCAAATAATTTTATATGCCTGTCATAAAGAGCAAAACTATTTCAGATATGGAACAGTTACTTTCTTTAGCCATTTGGTAGTACAACCTTTGAAATTCCATCTTCTGAAGAAAGTAATTATAGTTTTAAATTCTGTGGGCAGAGCATTTTTCTATAATTCCCCACGGTCCACTTTTCACATGCAAGCCTTGAGAATTGGCAAAGAAAAACAAAAAGCTCCAACTTGAAATACAAAAAAAAACCCAAGAGATACTGGGAATACACAGGTCAGGCAACATCTAGAGAGAGAGTAGCTGAGTTAAGAGCATAACTGAAGCGGCAACACCCTTTTCTCCCATGGTACTGTTTGATCTCTGGAGTATATCCAGCTTAAAAAAAAATCAAAGCTCAAAGTTGTCTTCATAGACATCCCTTATAAAAAAACCCTGTTGTAACTAGCTTGAAAAAAAGAATGCCTGCGAGTACATCCCTTTTTTTTTTTAAAATACCAGTCTTCCTGTCCCAGGTCAGATGGTGCTACGAGAAGGTTTACCTCATGTCAAGTGAGCATGGTAAAAGGAACCAAATCCAAAATCTAGTAAACAGCTCTCATAAATTCTTGCATGTACAAATTAATAACTCCACCTCTTTAGTTGAAAACTGGGTTGTCAAAGAATTCAACTGAGCACAACTTTTCTATAGTTAACACAAAGGACCTACAGCACATTTTATTTCTTCTTTCCTGGATACCACTATTGTCTTCTTATCACAACAGCCATTTTTTATATGAATCCAGTCATCAAACTAACCCTATGGCAACATGGCATATTACCATTTTACAAAATCTTGGCCCATAGAAATAATGTCATTTTGGTCCAAGCTACTATTTCCTCAAAATGTATCAACAGCTTCCAATTGAACAGCAGCTTGCCCATGTTCAATGGGGAGTGGGCAGCATTCATTCCCTTGGTAGCAAGGTACTGAATAATTACTGCACATTGAATTTGGAAACTAGTTTGATTCATTTCCTGAACCATTCTCAACATTGATCTTAAGTATCAATGAAACATCTTAAGTTGCCAGCATATTTAAAATTTAACAAGAAATGTGTTACTTTGTCATATAACATCCTTGACAAAGTATTGATTTATCTTGAGATCTTAATTTCTAATACCGCTCCAAATTGATTGAATGTATCTGTTGAAATCAGTTCATATCCTTAAGATCAATTTCTCAAGAATGTCTAAAATTAAAACCTGCAATTTAAACATTGTTCCAGGGATTTTTTTTACATATGCCATCTTATCATTCATGTGCACACTAGGTTTACATGCATGGCTTCGCCTTTTTTACTCATATTTCAGAACGTGCGTCACTGATAAGGGCAGCACATTTCTGATCCAGCTTTGCTTGTCCAGATCAGCGTACAACTTTACACATTGCCATTTGATATGCAACGTGTGGGGAAGGTGGGGTTAAAGACAAGGATGTCAATAATAATGACTTGGTATTTTAGTTCCTGAACAGAAATCAAAATATATCCTAAATAGAAATGAAAAGTCTGAAACATATACATAGAAAATAGGTGCAGGAGTAGGCCATTCGAGCCTGCACCGCCATTCAATATGATCATGGCTGATCATCCAACTCAGTATCCCGTACCTGCCTTCTCTCCATACCCCCTGATCCCTTTAGCCACAAGGGCCACATCTAACTCCCTCTTAAATATAGCCAATGAACTGGCCTCAACTACCCTCTGTGGCAGAGTTCCAGAGATTCACCACTCTCTGTGTGAAAAATGTTCTTCTCATCTCGGTCTTAAAGGATTTCCCCCTTATCCTTACGCTGTGACCCCTTGTCCTGGACTTCCCCAACATCGGGAACAATCTTCCTGCATCTAACCTGTCCAACCCCATAAGAATTTTGTAAGTTTCTATAAGATCCCCTCTCAATCTCCTAAATTCTAGCGAGTATAAGCCGAGTCTATCCAGTCTTTCTTCATATGAAATTCCTGACATCCCAGGAATCAGTCTGGTGAACCTTCTCTGCACTCCCTCTATGGCAATAATGTCCTTCCTCAGATTTGGAGACCAAAACTGTATGCAATACTCCAGGTGTGGTCTCACCAAGACCCTGTACAACTGCAGTAGAACCTCCGTGCTCCTATACTCAAATCCTTTTGCTATGAAAGCTAACATACCATTCGCTTTCTTCACTGCCTGCTGCACCTACATGCCTTCTTTCAATGACTGGTGTACCATGACACCCAGGTCTCGCTGCATCTCCCCTTTTCCTAATCGGCCACCATTTAGATAATAGTCTGCTTTCCTGTTTTTGCCACCAAAGTGGATAACCTCACATTTATCCACATTATACTGCATCTGCCAAACATTTGCCCACTCACCCAGCCTATCCAAGTCACCTTGCATTCTCCTAGCATCCTCCTCACAGCTAACACTGCCCCCCAGCTTAGTGTCATCCGCAAACTTGGAGATGTTGCCTTCAATTCCCTCATCCAGATCATTAATATAAATTGTAAATAGCTGGGGTCCCAGCACTGAGCCTTGCGGTACCCCACTAGTCACTGCCTGCCATTGTGAAAAGGACCCGTTTACTCCTACTCTTTGCTTCGTGTTTGCCAGCCAGTTCTCTATCCACATCAATACTGAGCCCCCAATACCGTGTGCTTTGTATACTAATCTCTTATGTGGGACCTTGTCGAAAGCCTTCTGAAAGTCCAGATACAACACATCCACTGGTTCTCCCCTATCCACTCTATTAGTTACATCCTCGAAAAATTCTATAAGACTCGTCAGACATGATTTACCTTTCGTAAATCCATGCTGACTTTGTCCAATGATTTCACCACTTTCCAAATGTGCTGCTATCCCATCTTTAATAACTGACTCTAGCAGTTTCCCCACTACCGATGTTAGACTCGTCTGTAATTCCCCGTTTTCCCTCTCCCTCCCTTCTTTAAAAGTGGGGTTACGTTTGCTACCCTCCAATCCTCAGGAACTACTCCAGAATCTAAAGAGTTTTGAAAAATTATCACTAATGCATCCACTATTTCTGGAGCTACTTCCTTAAGTACTCTGGGATGCAGCCTATCTGGCCCTGGTGATTTATCAGCCTTTAATCCATTCAATTTGCTCAACACCAGTTCCCGACTAACCTGGATTTCACCCAGTTCCTCCATCTCCTTTGACCCGCGGCCCCCTGCTATTTCCGGCAGATTATTTATGTCTTCCTTAGTGAAGACGGAACCAAAGTAGTTATTCAATTGGTCTGCCATATCCTTGTTCCCCATGATCAATTCACCTGTTTCTGACTGCAAGGGACCTACATTTGTTTTAACTAATCTCTTTCTCTTCACATATCTATAAAAACGTTTGCAGTCAGTTTTTATGTTCCCCGCCAGTTTTCTTTCATAATCTATTTTCCCTCTCCTAATTAAGCCCTTTGTCCTTCTCTGCTGGTCTCTGAATTTCTCCCAGTACTCTGGTATGCTGTATTGTATCATATATTGTCAAATCAGAAAATCCAGGACCAAATATTGAGCGGGCTAGAAACGGGATTGACATCAGGGCTCTAAAATATACATAATCACATAGATAATATGAATTATTGCAGAAGATATAGTATCTGGATTCCCACAAATCCACTGACTCTTACGGTAGAAAGAAACTGTGTAAACCGATTTAATTTACAGAAATATATGCACTGAATGAGGGGTGCGGATGAGAATTTGTTTACATTTTTTTGTCAATTAATAATTTGTGGAAGTAAATGGCAAATGAAATTTAAAGCAATGCTACATATTGGATATGAAGACAAAAAGCAGAAATGTACCATGAGCGAAGCACAAAAATAGCTGGCAGAGAACGTTGTACTGACAATAATTACTTTCAATGTTTATAAAATGTGAAGCGCATTTCAAAATAATTTGAATGCACAGCACTAACAGAGCACACATTTTCAAATGCACAGTAAACTCCCCTTCCAAAGTTTGGTTATCAATTCAAAAAAATAAATACTGAAATATTGAAAGGATGTGGAAAACACAGAGAATAACTGCATGAAGTAAAGTGGATGAACAACGGGAAAAGTACATAGACATGCAAAGAGTCAAATGAAATAAGTGAATTTTCTGCATTGTTGGGTTAGATTAATAGAACAAACTAACTGCAATAAATGATTTGCTCACCTTGAGAGAAATCATTAACAGGAAGTCTGTAATGCAGGTAGACCCAAGATTGGATAAGTTTCAGAAAAAAATATATACGGGAACAAATAGACTGATGGGTTTTTTTCATCCAAAAGCAGCGAATGCATGGCCCATACAGTAATTTTCACTCCAGTCCCAGTATCTGACTATTGAAGGAGATCAAAGTGCCAAATATCTTAAATGTTATTCCCTTAGTATTACTCAAGAGCTTACATTATTGAATCAGTCATAACCTGTGCAACAAACATTAAAAGAAAACCAAGGAAGACACCATGGCTCATGTAAAATAGGTTCCAGTCTTCTGCCGAGTAAATAACAAAATGTTTCTAATATATCAGTTTGCCTTCAGACTACCCCAGATTTCAGACCTTAAAGTGCTAGATCTGAAGGCAGCTTGCTACTGCAATTTATTCTGAAGGCTGAAGCATATTTTACATTCACCACATTATTTTCCTTGATTAATTATGGTTTTCAATACAGATTATTATACAAGACCATTAGCTTTGGTACAAGTGGCTCTGTTGTCATACAGAAGCTTTTTGGTATTAAATGTCTGTGCCTTTCAAACAGTTTACTGGCTGGGCTCAAGTGTTATCAACTTAACAAGTACAGGATTAAACATGAAACTCATTAAATACCTCTGATGGAAAGTAGAAGTAAAAATGCTTTCAAGAAAGGACTTTAAAACATGGTGCGGTTCGAAGAACATGGAACCGTTCTGTATGTGGTCCAACAACTGTAAAAAAGAGATTTGTGGCATCTTGCCAAGCAGAAATCAGCTGCCTCATTTGCCTACATTAATAAAAGCAATTAGATTTCAAACAATAATTAATCACTTGTGAGGTACACTGGTAATCCTGCAAATAGAGTTTAGAAGCTAGGAGCTTTCCTATCAGGTAGTTTTGGATCAGCTCATAATGAACTCTTTAAATCTAAATCATGGAGTAATTAAAATTAACTATGCTTAACATAACACACCTCATCATCTGTTGTAATGATCAACATTTGCCACTAAAGTATTCCCATGAAGAGGCATTCATTGTACTGGCTCTGATAATCTTTTTTCAAAGCCAAATTCATGTGTATTTGTTTATGCCCTTATAGCCAGTAAACTCTCAAAGCAAATCCACTATTGAGTGACTTTTGCAACTTTTAGTAACATTCAAATTTCAATTGGACAGATAGGTATTCTGTATTGTAGAAAATGCAAAATACTGAACTAAACTTCACATTGCTTATTCTTTGGCTTTTATAACTTGAATGTAACAAATATGTGTCTAGACTCTTTAAATCACCATTATGCCCAGCACCTCGCAGGGGAGAGGGGTCTTCCAGGTGACCCTGTTGGAGGGCAAAGGGAAATTAGTAAGGGCAACCAGAAATGTTCCACTCAGCATGAAGCAACTGGCCCTGCCACACCAGTTTAACTCCCTGCAGGAGCCCCAGTGATCTGTCAAGTATGTGTTCCACTCAACAAATTACAACAATTTACTAAAGTACCATTTTCACTTTTAACACTAGTAATAAAAAATATATACCACTATAGTAATCAAATTGACAAAAAGATCCATTGGCACTTTGAAGTTGCAGGTACTGTAACTATTAAAAAAACATGATACGTTTCAATGTATAAAAGCAGAGCTTTGAGGTGAAGAACACACACACACAAGGTTGACTCAACATTTTATAGCCACCCAAATTCTGTTAAATGCAGAATCTCATTTATCAGACGTCAGTGTATCCAGAAACCTTCAGTTTTTAAACTCACAAGTGGCAAAGCAAATCTATCAGTTACTACTAAATACTGTTTTATTAAAATGGTTGAAAAAATAAAGCTATGTTTAACATATCTGTACTGTTGTATGTTTTGCAGACAGGGCAGAAGTCACTTAAAGCTTTTGATACTTATTTCTAAAGTACATAGGGTGTCCCAATATTACAATGCATTAAGAAATGATATGAAAAGATATCACAATTTGGGTTTACATATCATAGTGAATGTGATAGCAGCCATAATTTGATTGCAGTGGTAATCCTGAGAATTCAAAGGGTAAATAACCCTTCTGGTATTCTTTTCTAAAAAAAAGAGGAAGTTGACGGTAATAACAAAAACAATGTGTGATTGAAGTGTAGTCAACCCCATTGTCACATGTTAATTTTCTTTTATAAAAGATGTTTGCACACTGCTGGTATTTATTTATACAGAATTGTTACCGTGCATGAAACCAATGAAAGAAAGCCAGACGTTGTATGTAGAACTCTCTTCATGTGGTATCATGAAATTCTGACGCATTGTTTTTATTTTTGCAACTGGACAGAATTTCAAGAATTCACGAGTGGTATGTCATGAAAAATACCCTTTACCAACCCGCTTATAAACAATGTTTTTAAGCATGGCAGAAAGGTAAATTAGACATCAGTAAGCATATAGACATACACCCGTACAAGTTATTGCTGTAGCCTATGCATAGTTGAATACACATCCTTTAAGGATCACAATCTTAATACAGGGGTTGTCAAAAATATCACTGGAAGTAAAGCTCTAATTGAAGAATCAGAACTCTAAAATATTTCACTTTCCTTTTTCACCTATATTTTGGTAAGCCTTTTATAAAGTAACAACACAATTATATTTTAGATTGCCTTTGTGTAACAGATCACAATTAGACACCTTGACGAGTGCTTCTTTGTTTCTTGTACTACTTTGTTTCTTTGTTTTTTGTTTCATGATATTTGTTAACTGTGATTTTTGTCCCACATCATGAAGGTGCTATATTGAGACATCCTTTAAGTACAATATGCAGACTGACAAGTAACCACAAAAAGTAGGGTTTTCTCTTAAACACCTTCAACTGATAAAGTCACATGACTCAAGTAAAAAAAAAAAAAAATTAGGACAGTTCCAGCCTGTGACCAAAATATAGGTCTTTACTGGTTTAGGTGATGAGAATATACAGCAAGGTCAGGTCTGGAACCTGGATACTTCGGAGCCCATTGCTCAGAGGAAGAAAATATAAACTATTTGGTAACAAAAGTGTACTATATGTATAATACAAAAAAGGTATGGTGAAACTGTACCTTCACTAAAGCTTATACAAGTTTCTTGGTCCATAGAAACTATGTTATTTTTGTATGCATTCTCTAGTATGCTTTACCACCATCCCACCCAAACACTTTAATATCTTGCCCACACTTTAAACAGCTGAAAAATAGATTTTCATTTTGCTCTTTTATAAAGTTTTATACATATTCACGTGTATTTTCTGACTGTGATAACACCTCCTGCAGATTATCAATGCTTGAATGAAATGTTCAGCATCTGAACAAGGTGATTTCCAGAATACCACAAGAACTGTTGACATTAGTAGTTCTTTGATTTCTTTTGCAGCATTTCAACAGTTTTGTCTTCTCCTTCCCCAAAAGTTGGTAACTGTCTTTAAACCATTTCAGTAGTTAGGAAACTACAGTTGCTGCTGATGTGACAATAGTCGAGTTTGTGCTGACAGTTGTGTAACTTCCCTCACTGTTTGTATTTGAGTCATTTGTTGCCATCAAGCTAGAATTAGCTCTAAGGATGGCTCCAGCAGCACTGCAGTGCGGCCGCGGTCCAGGCTCTGGGGTGTACGTGAAAGTAAGGCTGGTGGAGTAGATAATCCCATCATTTCGAACCAGTGTGACAGGAACCTGGACAGGTTGACGCACCCATCGCCAACCCTCTCGGAATGCAGAAATATCAGGAACAACACAGAGCATGCTCTCCGCACACCTTAAGACACAAAGTGAAGGAGATTAGCAAAGAGTTGCACAAAAAAAATGTAATTTACTCTGTTGTTATTTACATTTAAACACATCACGTGGAGTAAGGTACTGAGCAACAACAGTTGCTGACTTTAAAAAATCCACGTATCAGTGCAATATCTGGATGCATCGCATGCATTCTTAATGGCAGTACAATTTGCACAGAATCTAAAATGGTATTAAAAATACAGGAGGGAACATCAGAAGGAAGCTCCTCATTTCTTGGGGCAGGCCGCTGGTCAGTGGCTTTGAGTGGAAAACTTGCAAAATTTATTTGCCCAATCCTAAAATGATGGGATCAATATAGCAGCAACCCAGAAAAAAAAACTTAACAGCACAGCCAATTAAACTTTCAATGAGTAGTGAAAATCCGTTTACCTAACCTAAATAACAAAACATGGAATTTTATGTTGTATGCATGCAGAAAAGTGCCCTCTTAGAAGGAAATCTGTTGGGGTGGAGCTCCCTTCTGTTGTACTGCATTGCAGTTACATTTAAGAAGCCAGAGAGCATATTATGTAATTTCAAGGACATCAACTCAGACTCTAATCAGAACTCTACTGCAGTCCTTAATGAGCACTTGAGCAAAGCATACAAAACCTTCAATTGAAAATTGCCACAGCAGTTCATTAGAATTTTCACAATTAATTTCATATTTTTTGCAATTATATCATAAATTTCTACTGTATTTGTTCGGTAGTAGTGCTGAGTGGCAAACGCTATCATACTTGATGAAACAAAAACTAAGCTTCAATTCCTATTCTGTCTTTAATCAACATATTGCAATGGGTTAGGAGACAAAAAAATTATCCGATTGAACCAGTAAAATCTATTAGGTTCTGTGCCTTGGACTAATCATTAGCCTCACCAGGACCATGTAGATGCAAGGACACATTTTTGAAATATCACGTCAATTTTGAAAGGTCTGAAGTATTGTAAATACAGGTAGTTTTGCTATAATGAGATTATTAATTTCCTAAGAAACCTTGGTATAGAAATTTGAGATAAAGCCAATTGTGTCAATGGGGAGGGAAGAAAAAGGGGTGTTTGGGCTAGTGTTTTAGACATGCAATAAATTATTTCCCCTACTCCCCATCAGGATTTTCAAAACTAAAGGTCTTTTCAATAGCAATATGTATTAACCTGTTCAGTGCCACCCCCGAGTATACTTGGGTCATGGCCAAAAGTGAGGAAAAAAAACTTGGCAGAGAACAGGTTCAGCTAAAAATATCAAACAGTATATGGTATTGCTTAGTAGAATAATATTGCAGAAGAATAAATAGTCAATTGTCAATTTCAGGGTCTACCTGCCGTTAAAGTAACAGCTGTGTTCTTGAGACAATAGTGTCCGTTTACATAGAAACAGATTTTTTCCCCCTATATTGTTTAAATACAAGACAGCTTTTTTCCTGCATGCCTATTTCTAAAACTTTTAAGTGGTTCGCTAGTTTTTCATTTCACTGCACATCTCGTATGTGTATGTGACGAATAAACTTGACTTGACTAGTTTCTAATTGAAATTGCGTATGCAAATTTGGCCAGCGTAATACAAATAGTGTTCCGAATATTTCACTTGCATTATATCCAGTTTGTTATGGAAACAAGTGTTATGGCAGAGTTACCATTAATGGTAGAAGCAGGCGACTGCATAGAAATGGGAACAGACAGTGTTAGCAACAGGATAAACAAGCTGAGAAAGACACCTTGGGTACTGCATGAGTACAGATTGATAAGATGCACACTTTCAGTAAGATAATGTGCCAGTAGTCATTCTTTCTCTCGTTTGTTTGCTTGTTCTTAGAGAGTACACAGTAATGTGTGAGAATATCTTTCAATTTTGTTAACTCCCTGCCACAGAGGGCAGTGGAGGCCAAATCACTAGATGGATTTAAGAGAGGGTTAGATAGAGCTCTAGGGGCTAGTGGAGTCAAGGGATATGGGGAGAAGGCAGGCACGGGTTATTGATAGGGGACGATGAGCCATGATCACAATGAATGGCGGTGCTGGCCTCGAAAGGCCGAATGGCCTCCTCCTGCACCTATTTTCTATGTTTCTATGTTAATTGAACACAATTAAATTAATCTCCAAATTATAATGCTGAATGCTTGCCTTTTACAACTACACAATTACCTGTACATGGTCTCTGCTTCGACATCACCAAACCAAACTCGTAGATTGGGGGTAAAGTTCTGTCCAGTGAGCTCGAGCATTGCAACGTCTCCACCCCCATTCAGCTATATAACAATAAACAAAGCTCAGTTAAGTACAACCATCTCTTATAAAAAAAAAAGCTACATAGATATCTCATCATAATCAAGAACAGATTATCGCCTTAAACCTACCTATTTAGTGCAACTACATCATTGGTACATGAAAGGTTTCTTGAAAAGTACATCCAACAATACAGCATGTTTGCATTGCTGAATAAGAAATTAAAATTATGATGAATTCTTAAAGAATACTCTACTTTATCTACAAAAGTTTGTCTACTTCAAATTTTTAGATGCCATTGTAGCAAATTTCTCCACGACAAAGCAAAACAGTGGCACAGCAGGCAGAGTAGCTGCCTTACAGCGCCAGACACCCAGATTCGATCCTGATCTCGGGTGCTGTCCGCATGGAATTTGTATGCTATCCCCATGACTGTTTGGGTTTCCACCGGGTGCTCTAGTTTCCTCTCATATCTCAAAATGGTCAGGGTTTGTAGGTTAGTTTTCCATTATAAATTGTCCCTAGTGTGTAGGGAGTGGATGAGAATGCAAGATAACATAGAACTAATGTGAATGGGGGATCGATTGTTCGGTGGACACGGTGGACTGAAGGGTTTGTTTCCATGCTGTGCATTTCAATCATTTAAACTTAGAAATGTTGTAATAGGACAAAATAAATTTTGCAAGAGTTAACTGAATATCACACTAAGCTGCATTGAAATACTTGGCAGAAATTCCAAACTTAACATTTCTCATAATGAATGTGACAAATTGTTGAACTCCTCCTTTGTACCATTTCACTGCTGAATTATTATTTGGTATTAGTAAATTAAATGAATGCTTCAACATCTCTAAAATCACAATCATAGCATTTGAAAACATCTCTAATGTATCAGAACAAGTTGACACAGCATTTTAACATCATTAGATGTTTTCTTTTGAATGCCTCGCTGAACATATCAACAAAACATCTGAAGATGTATGGTGCAGCATTTTTATTTTGTCGAAAGCAAAACATTGAAGCTTTTCTCCATTTTTAAGTTCTTTCCTCTAGGATCATTAGACTTCCCTCTAAATATAATTGCAATCTGACAAGACAGCAGATTGATAGACAAAATATGTCCAAGGCCATAAAACAGAATCAAATAACATTGCAATAGGAAAAGTATAAGCAGTGAAATTAAATAATTCAAAGGACAGGACCAGTTTAAATAAAGAGAATAAATGAAAAATAATAGCTACTTCATAAAAATAATTACATTTACTTCACATCTCTAATTTTGTTTTTAAATAACCCCCAGCCTGGATTAAAATAATTTTCCTTTATTGTCTTATGCAAAATGCTGTGCTTTCGTAATCTCCAATGATTTAATTGAGAGTTATCATACAAGACCACAATGATGCTTGCTCTCCCCCCCACATGAAAGTAACTGATGGTATGTTTTCCAGAAAAGAAGATATTTAATTACTGAAATCTAATGTCTGTGCATATATCAGCCAAACGGATCTATTTGGAAACAATCTCCATAGTTTGCCTTTAAGACAAGAAGCCCCCATGTTATGGTTTGTATTATACTTGTCTTCATAATTTGCCTAACAGACTTTGATTATCAATAAATTTAAACAAACATTTCACTTGACCCTTGCTAAGATTTTGAATATAGCCCTTTATATGCAAATGGTCAAATTGTTTTCTTCAAAATGCATTGTTGCAAATGCAAAAATAAATTTCCCAACATTATCACCGATATTCCATTTTGAATGGATCAGCCTCATCTGATGATTCCATCATACTCTAAAATCAAGAAATCACAGAAAATACTCCATTGGCCCCATTCTTAGTCACGCGTGTGACCTAAAAATATGAAAAAATTTGGAATACATCTAATTCTGAAAACATTACAGGTATTGTTTTGTACTGTATATATGATTCATATATTTTTCAAAGTTTATCGTGAAATATTTATGTTATGCTGACAATGCTTGTTTAGGGATAGAGGTCAAATATGACTGGTCATGTGTGTGATCCCACACAGAGGCATTTTTTCCATAACTCAGTTTTATCTTACAAACTCTTATGAATTTTAAAAAGCTAGAATGTTCATATATTTAGCAGACATGCATTATAGTTCTGCAGGTAGGAAAATAGCAATGAATAAGATTAATCTCTTACAATAATTTTTTACCGTATTACTTTAAGTGATACCATTTGGTAATGTGTGTGACATTTTGGTTCACTTTCCAAAGAATGGCCCCATTACATACTACTGACAATCTTGCTGTGACCAAAGATTCCCAAAGATCTAATTTGAAAATACCGTATTTCCCAGCAATGAAGACGCACCTGCGTCGAAGATGCACCCCCAATTTAAGTTGCTAAATTTTGAAAAAAGGTTGGTGGGACAGCTTCAAGGGTTTGGTTTAGTTCAGGGGTCGCCAACATCACCTGCGTGCACCAGGACTGGCTGCAGTTCCCAGATCCCTCGCGTCCCCGGAACTGGCTTCAGTTCCCAGATCCCTCGCGTCCCCGGGACTGGCTGCAGCTCCCAAGTCGCCTGTCCCGGGACTGGCTGTAGTGCCCAGGTCGCCTGCGAGCCCAGAGTCCAGTTGCAGCTCCCAGGTCGCCTGTGAGCCCCGGGACTAGGAGGGGGCAGGGGGGAGAGAGGGAGGGGAAAGGGAGAGGGAGAGGGGGAGAGAGAGAGGGTGAGGGGGAGAGAAGGGGAGTGAGAGACCGGGACGGAGTAGCCAGCTTTTCGCCCAGTAGCTACCTGCCAACCACCACCTCCTCCACCGGTTGCGCCTGTGCCGAAGGACACCGTGGCTGGCGGGCGGGCGGACTTGCAGAAGGCGCTGAGGTGGCGGCCAGTTCGGCTGTCCGGTCCCGGCGGCCGCTTGCAGCCACCTGAGCTACTTCGCTCCCCGGCCGCAATGCTCTTGCCCGTGCTGACCCGGGACAGACTCCCGACACGCTGTGAAAGGAACTCTCCCCTCTACCCGAGCGGCGCTGTCCTTTTACAGCCGCTTCCCACTTTACAGCCGTTTCCCCATCAGGTGCCAGCAATGAGGGATAGACTTGGCTATCCCTCAGTACAGCAACATTGTTCTTGATGTTGCTGTGCTGAGGGATAGCCAAATCTATCTTTCTTGGCTAACAACCTTACCTTTGGCCTCCAAGACGCAGGTAAATATTCGTGCCTTATTTTTGGATTAAAAAAAAATAGCGTCTTCATTGCTGGGAAATACGGTACTTAAAATTATGAGTCTTGAAAAAAACTTATTTCCTCTATTTCCATTCATGGAAAGAAAGAAAATCAGAAGCCTCAGATTTATTTTTAAATATTGTTTTGAATGTGTAATGTTCTTACATTAAAAAGCCACAGGCTGGAACAAAGAGAGCATAACAAACATTTAAAAACAAAAAAAGTAAAACAACATGACTCAAAAATACAAATTGGCACCCATGGACGCAGCGACAGGGATTAAAATGTAGGTTCTGTCTTGTCACCATCTACACTGTGGGGGAGGGTGTTAAAGGTCTCTTCACAAGCATGACTCTTTCCCAAAGCTTCCAAAATTCATCGTGATACATAATGGTCAACTCATCTGCAATCACTGTTCTTAAGCCAAGAAACCTAACTTCTGGACTACTCCCATAAAAGGTTATACAAAGAAATCTAGAATCTGCCCGTGATTCGTGCAGCTCCACGGTGTCTGTTTCTGTACTTTTGCATTGCAACCAGTAGAAGTCATCAAGTGGTCAAGAACTACAACTTCAGAAATTTAGAATTTCATAGTAGAAAAGAAATGTGGCAGCAACCAAGTAAAAATGTTGTATTCAACTTGTATTAGAACTTAATAACCTCTGACAGATCTAATGTGTAGTGTCAGTCAATCAAACAAGAGTAGCCCAAGAGGACACTCCAGTCTGCCCCCCTCCCCTCAATAAGATCACGGCTGATCCAGTGCTTCATACATCATATCCTTCGATTTCTTTGGTCCTCACAAGTGTATTGATCTCAGTCTGGAATATACATAATGGCCGAGCATGGATCCATGGGACAGTGAGGTTTACAGCTCTCAGCATAAATAAATTTCTCCTCAACTCAGCTATGAACAGAGGACTTCAATGACTATGCCCATTACTGGCAGATACCCCAGCTAGTGTTAAGAGCTTCTTGGCACATGGCCTCTCAGGTCTAATATACCTCAATAAAGTTATCTTCGATTACTCTGAACTCCAGCGAGTATAAACTTATTCCATCACGGACAAAAGGAGAACCCCTGTGGTAGGGAACAAACCAAGTGCATGAATTGTAAAGTAAAAAATACTGCACAGAATACTCTTTTTGCCTAATGCTGAATTTCTACAAAATAACATTTACCCAAATCTGATGTTCCAATGTATAATGTTTGAAAAATTGTGGGAAAATGGACTAAAATTCTGTTCTTCATTCCTGTCTGAGCACTCCTCAATGTATTTGGTTGGGGTGGAAGATTGCAACCTTCACGTGGTCCGCCCTGTTTCGACGAATGCAATCAACCCGGCGTGCACAATCAAATAAGATCAAATAGAACAAGTTGTCCTACAACTTTAGGCTGTGCATGCCATACGCAAGAAGAAGAATGTATTCGGCTACTCAGTTTTAATATCATTATCCGCATGACAGTGATTGCCATATCCAATGTCTGAGTAAGCAAAGCTAGATCTTTGTCGGCGACATGCTTGATTGATAATTAGCAACCTTTTTATGCAGTTTTTGAAATCTAGAACATCAAAGCATATTTCAAGCTTCAGCATCCAACTTAAATAGAGAACAAAGCCTCTGCTCAGCAACCAGACATCTCCTATATAAAGTAAACAATCACCCTTGTGCTTAATGGTTGCTAATATTGCTCATCTTATCACTTATGAGTGAATGCATCTCTCATCACGGAGCCCTCTTGCACTTGGTTATCTTTTCGCTATCCTTCAAAGAATAGGAACAAGAAGAGTTTCTTGGTCTATGTTCAGGGAAAGAACAGTCTAAAGCAGGAGTTAAACCTCTGTGACCACCGCTTTCACCTCTGTCACAAGGATAAGGAATTAAAAGTATTGTATATGAATGCGCGAAGTATAAGTAAAGTAGATGAGCTTGAGGCTCAGTTAGAGGTTGGTAGATTTGACATTGTGGGGATTACTGAGACGTGGCTGCAGGAGGATCGGGCCTGGGAACTTAATATTCAGGGTTATACATCCTATAGAAAGGACAGGCAGGTGGGCTGAGGAGGGGGGGTAGCTCCGCTGGTGAGGGATGGAATTCAGTCCCTTGTGAGGGAAGACATAGGGACTGACGAGGTAGAGTCACTGTGGATTGAGTTGAGGAATTGTAAAGGCAAGAAGACACTAATTGGTGTTATTTACAGACCCCCAAATAGTAGCCCGGATGTAGGGTGTAAGTTGCAGCAGGAGTTAAAACTGGCATGTAACAAAGGTAATGCCACTGTGGTGATGGGGGATATCAATATGCAGGTAGACTGGGAAAATCAGGTTGGTTCAGGACCCCAAGGAAGAGAGTTTGTAGAATGCCTCCAAGATGTATTCTTAGAGCAGCTTGTAATAGAGCCGACGAGAGAAAAAGGCAATTCTGGATTTAGTGTTGTCCAATCAAGCAGATATGATAAGAGAACTCGAGGTAAAGGAACCGCTTGGAGGTAGTGATCATAATATGATTAGTTTTAATCTGCAATTTGAGAAGGAGAACGTTAAATCGGAAGTGGCAGTGATGCAGTTGAACAAAGGGGACTATGAAGGCATGAGAGGGGAGCTGGCCAAAGTAGACTGGAAAGGGATCCTAGCAGGAATGACGGTGGAACAGCAATGGCAGGAATTTCTGGGCATAATCCGAGAGACGCAGGATCATTTTATTCCAAAAAGGAAGAAAGATTCTAAGGGGAGTAGGAGGCAACCGTGGCTGACAAGAGAAGTTAGGGATAGAATAAAACTTAAAGAAAAGATGTATAACACAGCAAAGAGTAGCCAGAAGCCAGAGGATTGGGAAACTTTCATAGGACAACAGAAGGAAACAAAACGGGCAATACGGGCTGAAAAGATGAAGTACGAGGGGAAGCTGGCCAGGAATATAAAGAAGGACAGTAAAAGCTTCTTTAGATATGTTAAGGGAAAAAGAGTAGCAAAGTCAAATGTGGGTCCCTTGAAGGCAGACACGGGTGAAATTATTATGGGCAACAAGGAAATGGCAGAAGAGTTGAATAGGTACTTCGGATCTGTCTTCACTAAGGAAGACACAAACAATCTCCCAGATGTACTGGAGGACAGAGGATCTAAGGGGGTAGAGGAACTGAAAGAAATTTTCATTAGGCGAGAAATAGTATTGGGTAGGCTAATGGGACTGAAGGATGATAAATCCCCTGGGCCTGATGGTCTGCATCCCAGGGTCCTCAGGGAGGTGGCTCTAGAAATAGTGGACACATTGGTGATCATTTTCCAATGTTCAATAGATTCAGGATAAGTTCCTTTGGATTGGAGGATAGCTAATGTTGGTGGGAAAGATGCTGGAGTCACTTATTAAAGATGTAATAATGGGGCATTTGGATAGTAGCAAAAGGAGTGGTCCAAGTCAACATGGATTTATGAAAGGGAAATCATGCTCGACTAATCTTCTGGAATTTTTTGAGGATGTGACAAGTAAAATGGATGAAGGGGTGCCCGTGGATGTAGTGTATCTAGACTTTCAGAAAGCCTTTGATAAGGTCCCGCACGGGAGACTGGTGACTAAAATTAGAGCACATGGTATTGGGGGTAGGGTGTTGACATGGATAAAAAAATGGTTGGCAGACCGGAAGTAAAGAGTAGGAGTGAACTGGTCCTTTTCAGAATGGCAGGCAGTGGCAAGTGGAGTGCAGCAAGGCTCGGTGTTGGGGCCGCAACTTTTTACCATATATATTAATGATTTGGAAGAGGGAATTATGAGCAACACTAGCAAGTTTGCGGATGACGCAAAGCTTGGTGACAGTGTGAACTGTGAAGAGGATGTTAGTAGGTTGCCGGGTGACCTGGACAGGTTGAGTGAGTGGGCAGATGCGTGGCAGATGCAGTATAATATAGATAAATGTGAGGTTATCCACTTTGGCGGCAAAAACAAGGGGGCAGATTATTATCTCAATGGGGTTAGGTTAGGTAGGGGGGAGGTGCAGCGAGACCTGGGTGTCCTTGTACACCGGTCACTGAAAGTTGGCGTGCAGGTACAGCAGGCAGTGAAGAAAGCTAATGGAATGTTGGCCTTCATAACAAGAGGATTTCAGTATAGGAGTAGAGGTTCTTCTGCAGTTGTATAGGGCTCTGGTGAGACCACATCTGGAGTATTGTGTACAGTTTTGGTCTCCTAATTTGAGGAAGGACATCCTTGTGATTAAGGCAGTGCAGCGTAGGTTCACGAGATTGATCCCTGGGATGGCGGGACTGTCATATGAGGAAAGATTGAAAAGACTAGGCTTGTATTCACTGGAGTTTAGAAGGATGAGGGGGGATCTTATAGAAACATATAAAATTATAAAAGGACTGGACAAGCTAGATGCAGGAAAAATGTTCCCAATGTTGGGTGAGTCCAGAACCAGGGGCCAGTCTTAGAATAAAGGGGAGGTCATTTAAGACTGAGGTGAGAAAAAACGTTTTCACCCAAAGAGTTGTGAATTTATGGAATTTATGAATTTATGGAGGCCAAATCACTGGATGGATTTAAGAGAGAGTTAGATAGAACTCTAGGGGCTAGTGGAGTCGAGGGATATGGGGAGAAGGCAGGCACGGGTTATTGATAGGGGACGATCAGCCATGATCACAACGAATGGCCGAAGGGCCTCCTCCTGCACCTATTTTCTATGTTTCTATGATGGGAATTCTTGGCACTTTATCATGCAATTCATTCTTCAAACTATTCGTAGCTGGATAAGAATGAGATTTGTCAGTTTTGTGCTGCAGACAATTGCTCTAGTTTAACTTTAACAGTACACAATGTGCATACCTGGAGTCGCTCAGAAATTAGACTATTGCCAGCTTTATCCAAATTTAGAAAAGGTAGAAACCTGTGCAAAATGAAAACTTCCTGCTACCCCATAATCATAAAATAATTTGGTTTTGGAGAATTACGCATGTTGTTCAGACAATCAGTGCCAAAGAAAATCCTTTAGACTTCAAATAGTACACAGATTGCTACTACGCCTTCAGCATAACAATGTTTTCAGAAATTTGGTTCTTCAATAACAGTTTTAAAAAATCAACCTGCTTTGATACATTCTTGGTCAATAAAAGTGTTTATAATAAAACATTCATATCTAGGTGCTATTACCTGAAGACTTTCTACTACAGGTACAGGAGTCACTGGTGCATGTACGGGCCCCATTCCCTCGTAGAATGTGTATTCAGCTTTATCTGTGCTTATGATTGTCCAAGAGGCTCCATCGTTTATCATTTCTTTGTTTGGTTCTTTTGGACATGGAGTGGCCTGTTGAGGGAGAGAGGGGTCAAAGTGATATTTAAAAATATAAGTGTGACCATAAAAAATAAAGTTGTTAATTAAAGATGCAAGTTAGTAATTAACTAGGAGGCTTGATTTTGCATTTAAAGGAGTGAAGAACTATTTCAGATTTCCAAGTACAGTGAAACTTCTATTATTTGTACTTCAACTTTCTGTAAATATTTTGGCCCCAAAAAAATACTACCTCAATGCACAACAGATTTTCACGCACCTCTGTAAACATAAAATCAACTTCAAGACTGAAGATTCACTTGAATATAAATCACTCTTGACTGTGTATTTTGAATTCCAAGTTTAATGTCATTGCTATGCAATAGCTTCAAGATGTTTTCCAAAAAGGCCCTATATAAATACTGGTTGCCATCAATTATGACAATTTCCACTGTAAATACATTTCAAAATCCTACAAGTTATACTGACAATAACATGGCTTAGAAATAAGCAAATTATAAATACTCAATTTGCTGCAATTGCTGGTCTGCAAATTCTTTCTTCATTCAGCTATAGTGTTCTGGATTGAAAATGAATAATGAAACAAAATTATTTACATAGGCAGCAGTCATAACGAGATCTTGGACTAACGTGTTTAGGAAATTAAGATTTAGGATACAAAAGTATCATCATTCATCTCTGAAACAAACCTTATGGGTTCAAGAACTACTTCAAAATCCGATGACCACATCGAGGTCAACTCTTTAATGCAAAGGGAAGGCAGATGCACAAATGGCACAAAACATTCCACGGTCTTTTTTCAAAGAAAAGCACTGAGGCACTACCAAACTACTTTTACATCATTGATTCTGAACATTAACATCGGTAAATTGACTTGCTGACAAAACAGCAGCAAGTATAACCCCTAAAACCCATCAAGAGAGCAGGGGGCAAAAGTGAGTGCAGTCACTATTACTAAGGAAAAGGTGCTTGGGAAGCTGAAACGTCAGTCGATGGATGTCACCTGCACCAGATGAACTATACACCAGGGTTCAGAAAGAAGTAGCTGTAGAGGCTGTGGAGGCATTACTAGTGATCAACTAAGTATCGCTATAGTCAGGAGTAGTTCCAGGGAAATGGAAATTCACAAATGTAAGTCCACTGTTTAAGAAGGAAGCGAAGCAAAAGAAAGGAAATTATAGGCTGGTTAGCGTGACTTCAATAGTTGGTAAGATTTTAGAGTCCATTATTAAGGATGAGATTTCAAGGTACTTGAAAGAACATGATAAAATAGTCAAAGTCAGCATGGTTTTGTTAAGGGGAGATCTTGCCTGACAAATCTGTTGGAATTCTTTGAGGAAGTAACAAGCAGGATAGACAAAGGAAAGTCAATGGATGTTGTTGACTTAGATTTACTGAAGGCCTTTGATAAGGTGCCACACATGAGGCTGATAAACAAATACGAGCCTCTGGTATTGGAGGTGAGGTACCAGCATGGCTGACTGGCAGAAGGCAAAGAGTGGGAATAAAGGAGCCTTTTCTGGTTGGCGACCAGTGACTAGTGGTGTTCCGCAGGGGTCGCTGTTGGGTCCGTTATTTTTAACTTTATATGTCAATGATCTGGATGATGGAATTAATGGATTGTGGCCAAGTTTGCGGATGATACAAACATGTGGAGGGACAGATAATGTTGAGGAAGCAGACAGTTTGCAGGAGGACTTGGACTGTTTGGGAGAGTGGGCAAAGAAGTGGCAGATGGAATACAACGTAGCAATGTGTATGGCCATGTACATTGGTAGAAGGAATAAAAGACAAACTATTTTTTAAATGGGGACAGGATTCAAAAATCGGAATTGCAAAAGAACTTGGAAGTCCTGGTGAAGGATACTCAAAAGCAAGTTGAGTTGGTAGTTAGGAAGGCAAATGCAATGTTAGCATTAATTTCAAGGATGTAATGCTGAGGCTTTATAGGCGCTGGTTAGAGCACATTTGGAATACTGTGAGCAATGTTGGGCCCCATGTCCAAGGGATGATGTGTGGATGTGCTGACATTGTAGAGAGTCCAGAAAATGTTTATAAGAATAATCCTGGGGATGATTGGGTTAACATTAGAGGAGAGTTTGATGGCTCTGAGCCTGTACTCAGTTTAAGGTTGAGGGGTATCTCATTGAAACAATGAATAACGAACGTCCTGGATAGAGCAAATGTGAAGAGGATGTTCCCAGTAGTGGGAGAGTCGAGGACCAGAGGGCACAGTTTCAGAATAGCAGGACATACCTTTAAATAGAGTTGAGGAGCAATTTCTTTATCCAGAGGGTGGTGAATCTGGGGAATTCATTGCCACAGACCACTGTGGAGGCCAAGACGTTTGGTATTTAACAGTGGAAATTGATGGGTTCTTGATTAGTAAGGGTGTTAAAGGTTACATCGAGAAGGCAGGAGAATAGGGTTGAGAGGGAAAAATAGATGAGATGATCAAATGGCGGAGCAGACTTGGGCTGAACTGCGAAATTCAGCTCCTATATTTTATGATCTTATGATTAAAAATACTGATTAAATTAGTTGGGACATTATTCATCAAAGATAGCATACAAATAATTTATCAAAATATTTATCTGAATTAACTTCAGTGAACTTTGCACAAATTATTATAATTATAATTATAACTGAAAAACATGAAAATAAAAAACTGCTGACATTGCAAATCTGAAATAATAACAGAAAATGCTGTAAACACTGGCCATTTGCCTTTGCTATTGCCCCCTACCCTTCTTTTGTTCTTTCATTTTGGTATTCTGGTCTGCAGAACACATCCCAGAAGGTGACGTTACATGGATAAAAGCATTTTAACTGTGCATTTAATGGTTACACTATTTCATTTGATTATATTCATTCCCTGCTGCCCCCCTTTGTGCCTCATCATCTTTGCTCATGTTCATAAGTTCCAGGAGCAGAATGCCATTCGGCCCATCAAGTCTACTCTGCCATTCAATCATGGCTGATCGATATTTCCCTCTCAACTCCATTCTCCTGCCTTTGGCCCATCACCCGACACCTTTG
Source organism: Malacoraja senta (assembly GCA_038087875.1). Classification (NCBI taxonomy): domain Eukaryota; kingdom Metazoa; phylum Chordata; class Chondrichthyes; order Rajiformes; family Rajidae; genus Malacoraja; species Malacoraja senta. The sequence goes on from CM075977.1 coordinate 331,971,407, forward strand.
CTGCCTCAATTAACCTGCTTTCTATCTTTCACAGTTCTGATTACAGTTCCTTGGCCTGAAATGTTATCTATTTCTCTTTCCATGGATGCTGCCTAATCTTAATTTTTCCATTATCTTCAGATTTAATTGCTAAACTACAGACTAAACTTTCATTTGGGAGAAATTCAATATAGACGGAGACATAAGAGGCTGCAGATGTTGGAATCAGAAGCAAAAAAACAAACTGCTTGAGAAACTCAGCAGGTGAGGCAGCATTTGTAGAAGCAAAGGGATAGTTGATGTTTTGGGTCAAAACCTTGCAACACCTTGATTGAGGGAGCAGAGAGGAGATAGCCAGTATAAAGACATGAGCAGGAGGGCTAAGGCAGATGATATGCGAAACCAGGTGAAGGATAGAAATAGGAGACAACAGCTGGTGGCTGATATGTAGAGACAGATAAGGATAGAGAATGATAAGTACTCTCCCTTGTACAATCAGTCTGAAGAAGGGTCCCACTCCAAATCATCACCAATCCATTGTCTCCAGAAATGCTGCTTGACCCTTTGAGTTACTCCAGCATTTTGTGTCTATCTTTGGTATAATCTAGCATCTGCAGTTCTTTATTACATTTTTACTCTGCTTGTAAATCTTCTCTGCGCCTCTTCCAGCTTAAACATAGAAAATAGGTGCAGGAGTAGGCCATTTGGCCCTTCGAGCCAGCACCGTCATTCAATATGATCATGGCTGATCATCCAAAATCATTACCTCGTCCCTGCTTTCTCCACATATCCCTTGATTCCATTAGCCCCAAGAGCTATTTCTAACTCTCTCCTGAATACATCAAGCTTAATGGCATCTTTTCTACAGCAGGATGACCAAAACTGAACACAATATTCCAAGTGCAGCCTCAGCAATGCCTCGAGCAATTGCAACATAACGTCACAACTTCTATACTCAATTCCCTGACTATCCTTTTTGATAATTATTTTCATTGTCTACAATACTACATATTTTTGTCATCTGCAAACTTTCTAACCATGCCTTATACATTCTCAACCAAATTGGTGATTTAGATAACACAGCAATGAGATCACTACCAATCCCTGAGACACAACTAGAGTAACAGGTCTTTAGTCTGATCAGCGACCTTCCATCACAAGGATAATTCTATATCCAGTTAGCTAGCTCTCCCTGAATCCCCATGGGATTTAACCTTCCAGAGCAGCTTGCCAGGTAAAACCTTAAAGGCCTTGCTAAAGGCTATACAGATTACATCAATGGTCCCGGTATCTTGACCATGCTCCGGTCTTCTTCACACACAAGGCAGAGGTATGTAACTGGACACACTGTTGGGTCAGGGGCATTATGGAAAATGCTGAGCCTCGCGGCAGGGGGCATTTCCTGATATAGACTGGGATATAGACAGTGCCAAGGGCTTGGACAGGGTGGAATCTATGAAATTGTTCAGGAAAATGTCCTCAGACAATATGTAGACGGCCCTACATGAGAGAAGGCAAAGCTGGATCAACTCTTGGGAAATTTGGAAGGGCAAGTGACTGAAGTGTTGGTGGGCGAACCTTTTGGGATCAGCGATCACTGTTCATGGATTATGGATAAAGACAGGGCAGGCCCACGAGTTAAAATTGTGAATTTGGACAAGGTTAACTTTGATGGTATCAGACAGAAACTTGCTCAAGTTGACTGGAATAGGTTGTTTGCCGCCAAACAAACGTCCAGTAAGTGGGATGTTTTAAAAGTGTGGTGACAAAGAGTTCAGGGCATGCATGTTCCTGTATGAGTGAAGGTCAAAGCAGGTAAGGAAGCTTGGCTGACGAGAGAAATTGAGGCTCAGGTCAGGAAAAAGGAGGTATGGGACAGGTATAGGAAGCTGGGATCAAGTGTAGCCCTGGAGGAGTTTCAGGAACTGAGGAACATACTTCAGAAGGAAATCAGAGGGGCAAAAGTGGGGCAGTAAATAGCTCTGGCAGATAGTATTAAGGGAAATCCAAAGAGATTTTTTTTGTACATTAAGGGAAATAGGGTGACTAGAGAGAGAATAGGGTCCCTTAGAAACCAAAGCAAACATCTCTGTGTGCAGCCGAAGGAGATGGGCAAGGTCCTTAATAAGTATTTTCCTCTGTGTTTACTTTGGAGAAAGATGTGAAGACTGGGAAACTTGGCACAGTTAATGGAAGCGACTCGAGGACAGTCAGTATTATTGTCGAGGAGGTGCTGAACATCTTGGACCACCTCAGGTATATCCAAGGACATTGTGGGAAGCTGGAGAAGAAATTGCAGGAGCCCTGGCTGAGATATATAAAGTCATCATTATATATTAGGGTTCAGGATTACGGCTAAAGTTTAACCTCTGTTTAAAAGAGGGCTAAAGAGGCTAAAGTTTAACCTCTGTTTAAAAAGGGTTGCAAGGAAAAGCCTGGGAACTATAGACCTGTGAGCCTGACGTCTGTGGTACGCATGTTACTGGAGAGTATTCTGAGGGAATAAATAACAATAAATAACCATATATATGTATATGAATTTGGATAGACAGAGGCTGATTAGGGAGAGTCAGCACTGTTTTGTCTGTGCGAAATTGTGTCTCACGAATCTGATTGAGTTTTTTTAAAGTACCGTATTTCCCGACAATGAAGACGCACCTGCGTCGAAGATGCACCCCCAATTTAAGGCGCAAAATTTTGAAAAAAAGGATGGCGGGACAGGATCAAGGATTTGGTTTAGTCCATGGGTCGGCAACGTCGCTTGCTTGCCCCGGGACTGGCTGCAGTTCCCAGATCCCTCGCATCCCCAAGACGGCTCGCTTTCCCCAAGTCCGGCTGTGACACCCAGGTCGGCTGAGTGCCCCGTGAATGGCTGCAGTTCCCAGGTCGGGTCGCTTGCTCCAGGTCTGGTTGTGACACCCAGGTCGGCTACGACACCCAGGTCGGCTGCGTGACCCTGGACTAACTGCAGTTCCCAGATCCCCCGCGTCCCCGGGACTAGCTGCAGTTCCCAAGTCGCCTGCCCTGGGACTGGCTGTAGCGCCCAGGTCGCCTGCCCCGGGACTAGTAGAAAGAGAGAGAGAGAGAGAGAGAGAGAGAGAGAGAGACCAGGACAGAGCAGCCAGCTTTCCACCCAGTAGCTACCCGCCAACCACCACCTCCACCGGTTGCGCCTGTGCCGAAGGACACCGTGGCTGGCTGGCAGGAGGGCCGGCAGAAGGAACTGAGGTGGCGGCTGGTTCCACTGTATCGTTTCGGTGGCCGCTCGCAGCCACCCAAGCTACTTCCCTCTCCGGCCACAATGCGGTGGCCCCGCGCCCTGAGCGCCACGGCAGCAGTGAGTGAGTGAGTTGCTGGCATGATCCCCCACCCCCTCCTTCTCAACGGTCATGCCCTCCCCGCAACTCTACCCCTGGCCAGACTCCCCACACGCTGTGAAAAGACCTTCCCCCCCTCCTTTTACAGCCGCTTCCCACTTTACAGCCACTTCCCATCAGCTGCCAGCAATGAGGGATAGACTTGGCTTGGGGATAGCCAAGTCTATCTTTCTTGGCTAACAACCTAACCTTCGACCTCCAAGATGCAGGTACATTTTCGTGCCTTATTTTTGAGTAAAAAATAACATCTTCATTGCCGGGAAATACTAACTTAAAAGACTGATGAGGACAAAGCCGTAGACATTGTTTATATAGACTCCAGCAAGGCATTTGATAAGGTTCCACATAGTAGACTGCTCAGAAAGGTTAGATCGCATGAGATCCAGGGAGGGCCAGCTGACTGGATACAGAATTTCTTCATGGAAGGAAGCAGAGGGTGATGGTGGAAGGTTGTTCTTTAGACTGGAGGTTTGTGACTAGTGATGTGCCTCGGGGTCAGTGCTGGACCCTTTGCTGTTTGTGGTTTATATCAATGATTTGGATGAGAACGTACAGGCATGATTAGCAAGTTTGAAGATGACACAAAAGTGGGTGGTGAAGGTGGTTATCAGAAATTACAGCAGGATCTTGATCAGTTGGGCAGGTGGGCTGAGGAATGATTAATGATGTTTAATACATACAAGTGTGAGGTGTTGAATTGAGCAGGACGTCATAGTGAATGCCAGTGTTCTGGGGAGTGTTGTAGAGCAGATGAATATAGGAGTGCAGATACAGTTCCTTGAAAATGGCATCACAGGTAGATAGGGTGGTCAAGGCAGCTTTCACCACTTTGGCCTTCATCAGTCAGAGTATCGAGTATAGAAGTTGGGAGATTATGTTATAGTTGTACACGGCATTGGTGAAGCCATATTTGGAATTGTGTGTTCAATTTTGATCACCCTGGTATATGAAATATGCTGTCAAGTTGGAAAGGGTGCAGAGAGGATTCACGAGGATGTTGCTGGGACTCAAGGGCCTGAGTTCAAGGGAGAAGTTAGAGCAGGCTAGGACTTGATTTGTTGGAGTGCAGGAGGATGAGGGGTGATCTTATGGAGGTGTATAAGATCATGAGGGGATTAGTTAGTGCAAATGCACAGAGTCTTTTACCCAGAGTAGGGGAATGAAGAACCAGAGGACATAAGTTTAAGATGAGGGAGGAAAGATTCAATAGAAACCCGAGGGGCAACGTTTTTTTCTACACAAAGGGTGGTGGATATATGGAATAAGCTGCCAGTGGAGGTAGTTGACACAGATTCTATCACAACGTTTAATCGACATTTGGACAAGTTAATGAATAGGATAAGTAAAAGAATAGGGGCCAAATACAGGCAGGTGGAACTAGAGTAGATGGGGCATGTTGGTCAGTGTGGGCAAGTTGGCTGAAGAGCCTGTTGCCAAGCTGGGTGACGCTATTTGGGGTCGCATCTTTCATTTGAAAACAGTGTTTAAGTAAATTTGTTTATCATGTTTAAATTTAATTAAGTAATAACACTTGCATTTGAATCAAATTAAATTTGTAAAATCGTTGTTATTATCAATGGCTTTCCCCAAAATATTTTAAAATGTCAGAAATGAGTATGATCCTTGAGCTTCGGCTTGGTTCCTTCTGCCTGGTCACCGCTTGGATCTTGCTGTGCTGCAGAGAAAAGCTGCCTTGGTCATACCAGCAAAGCTTTGTAGGCTGTGTGGCTATGATGATGATTGATTGATGCAGGCTAGAATCTGTAATGTGCGAGGTGATGTGTAATACAACTGACCCAATTACTCTTCTGGACAGATTACAGACCCAAGATTGGCAGTACTTCAGCAACTACAACCACAAAGACTGTTCAATCTGTGAGGTTTGTCCATCGACATTGCTTACGGTCATTTAAAAAATCAATATTTTCTTACTTGGAATTGGATAATCCTTTCTTGTGAAAGGCACAGGTACATCCTTTCAGTATCCTTGAGATAAAATGCACATTTATGGAGTTGCGAAACTGGATCATCTGCATCTAATAACGCAGTTTGCTTATCCACTTTCCGAATTATCTGTAAAACATCAACATGGTCGAGGTCAGTTTACTGGATTCCGGGGTAAACTTGATAATCAAAGATATTACAGAAATGGCCTTCTTATCACAACTTCCAAATCTGGTATCTTCCATTTGAGATTGTTCACATAAACACAAAGACATGAATGATTTAACTACCAGCTTACTTATTACATCCAGAAGTGGCGGCACTGCCTAAGCAGCTGCGGCTCGCCTGCAGTTTGTCTGTCTTTCCTTTTTTTGTTTTATTTTTGTCTTGTTAGATGTATGTTTTAGTCTATTTTTAGTTGTGTATATGTGGAGGGTAGGGGGGAATTAAAAAAAAAAACTCTTCCTTCAATGGGGATGCGACCTTTTCCTTGTTGTATCTCCGTCTCCGGCTGCGCTGAGGCCTAATATCGTGGAGCTGGCGGCCTCCAACTGGAATCAACCTTGGGGGCTCCGGGGGCAGAGCCTGTGGATTTACCATCGCGGAGCTGGCTGACTTCGGAGGCTTTGGTGGCGTTGTGGCTGCGACCCGACTTTGGAGCTTCCGGCCGCGAGCCCTGTGGACAGTAACATCGGGAGCTCGCAGGTCCCTCGTTGGTGAGCGATTTTCGGGAGCTCCCGCAACAGCAGCTTTGTCCGCCCCGATTCGCTGAGTTTGAATCGGCCCGTTCGCGGAGCTTAAATTCAGCCGCGGGATTTATCATCACCCGGCAGCGGCTTCAACATCGAGAGCCTCGATCACCTCGACGCAGCGGGAGAACAAGCAAGGAAGTGATAAGTCTTTTTGCATTCCATCACAGTGAGGAGGTGCCTGGAGATACACTGTGATGGATGTTTGTGTTAAATTGTGCATTTTGATGCTTTTTTTCTATCATGACTGCATGGTACAAAATCTCGTTCAAACATGTTTGAATGACAATAAATGAAATTCAATTTACAATGGATGAAAAGCACAGACCTATTGCAGAAAGGAAAACATTTTTCAAATGCAAGACCTTCAGAATGAGGAAACTGCAAATGGTAAGTTTCCAAAAACACAAGATTGCAATTTGTCAATGAGTTTGTACACCATCACTTAACTGATGGTTACATCATACAGGATGCCTATTAACCTGGATGTAAAAGCACCACTTGCCTCAAACTGAAATAATTTGAGATTCACCTCTGTAACACAAGTGCTCAATATAACACTTTGTATAATTAAAAAACTTTACGGGTTCAGGCATGAAGACCAATGTTTTTGTAAAGTTACTTTGCCAGAAATTTCAACATTTGGAAAAAAGTTTAGAAAAATCAAGGTTCAGTCTTACTTTTAAAGAGTTCGTAAAGAGTTCAGCATTTTTTGGATCGTGCTGATGACGAGCCAGCAGTTCCGCTGAGTGCACAAGTATGGGTCCCACTGGAGATAAAATGTCAGCACATCTGACTCCTTGCTCTGCCTTGCACATTTTGTAACTTGCCACCAGAGGTGGCAAATGCACTTTGCAAACAGTTCCTCACCTCTGGCACTTTCAGCTTATCCACATTCATTTAAATAGACGAGCTAATCTTCTTTATCATGGTCATTTTACGTTTATTTTTATTTCACTTTTTACACAGTTAACAGAAGTGTTTTAGCACATTTTAATTAATTTTTTAAATTAAATCAATTTCAACCATTTTGCTATCAGACAATTTAAATTATTGAGGCCTCATAAATGACCAAAATTATACATGGGGAGGGGTGAGAGCAGGAGTTCTCAGGATACGACATCTAGAGACCAATTCACCATTCTGCTCATGGGACAGCTGTAGAAGCAAGAGCTCAAGACTGTTGGTGCCAAACAGTTGCAGGGAAAATGCTGCAGTGAGGAGGTGAATGGAGGACTGATTGCAGGCGTCATTTAGAATTAACATAATCCGACCTATTATATAAAAATCAAGGCACTCGTATTAAACACTCGTTTCCCTCCCCATAAATACCACAAATAGAAATCAACTGATCATTCCCCAAACCGAGCTCCACCTGTCCATCACCCACCCTCTTTGCCTGGTTCCACCCATCATCTGTTAGCTCACCCCTCTACCCTCAATCCTGATGCACTCATTTGACCTGAAACGAAGGGTGGTACAGCGGCGCAGCAGTAAAGTTACTGCCTCATAGCACCAGAGACCCGGGTTCGATACCAACCTTGGCTGCTGTCTGTATGGAGTTTGTACATTCTCTCTGTGGGTTTTTTCTTGGTACTCCAATTTCCTCCCACACTCCAAAGATGTACAGGTTTTGCAGGTTAACCGGCTGCAGTAAAAATTGTAAATTGTCCCAAGTGTGTATGAAAGTGCTAGTGTCCGAGGGAACGCTTGTCGGACTCAGTGGGCTGAAGGGCTTATTTCCGCGCTGTATCTCTAAAGTAAAAACTCAACTGTCCCTTTGTCTCCACGGATGCTGTGAATATCCACTATCCCTTTCTGATGTCTGATCTTCCAACAGTTTTAGCAGCATCTGCAGTCATGAGTTTTCACCTAGAGGAATGAGATCTTTGAAATTCTCTACCCAGTCACTGGGCACATTCAAGAGCATGGTTGATAGATTTTTAGATATTAAGGCAATTAAGGATATGGAGGTTTTTGTGTGAGTGGCACTGAGTAAATGACCAACCATATTCTTATTGAACTATTGAGCAGGATGAGGGACGAAATGGACCGATCCTACTGCAATTTCTTAGAATAACAAGAACAAAAAAATAGGTCTTCTGGAAGGAAGGAATTGAAGGTCTGGCAATAGTCAAATAACTGTCGTCCTGCAGAAACTTTTCTGCTTTTACGATACAAAAATAGCAAAACAAAATTCCAAACTATAATGCTTGAAAGACAAGCAAATAAAAGCCACTGTACCAGTCTTGGTAGTGCCATCCCTGTAACAGAGCACACAAGCTTCACTGTTTGACCATAATGAATGTATCCATCACGGACTGTAAATTCTTCACCCTCTGATTCTTCATCATCCACTGCAGATAACAAAAATATTTACAGTAAGAACTTGATAACCAAGGTGTTTTTTTACATATTTAATTACCTATTCAAGGAACCCATTCAAAATATCAAACATAAAATTTCTGAAATATCAATAAATGTTCTATAAATTCTTTTCTCCCTGATGAAACACATCATTTCTTGATTAATAGTTTTTACATTATTCGGTCACTCTTTATATTACAGTAACCAACAGCTGTTCAATAACGACCTCTTTTAATAGAGCTAATGTTGGTTTGCATCAAATTGATTAGATAATGATTGGCATGAGACAAATGCCTTGATATTCCTGTTTGAGAGCATTTTCCTTTATACTCATCTAAATTTCAAATTTTAAAATAATCAAGTCAACCAAATTAAGGATTCGGTGAAAACAAATTCAGCAACAGACGCTGGGCAGCAAGTTTAGAACTTCTACAGCTGTGAGGGAGTCTTGAATATGTTGGCACGAAGAGGAATTTGACAAAATCTTCAGGTAGAACGAGGTAAATCCTGGCAATTTCAAGCCCAATTACACAACAATATTACAAGCCATGAGATGCGCAGAACACTGTCAATTGTGCTCATCAAGACTATTGTTTTTGCATCAGTGTTCGTGTCAGAATGTTCTCCTCTTGATTTACTTTACTTGAATTGGTCCGTCTAGATACCCATGAACGCACGATGAAATGCAATTGCACACCTTTAATCAAAGTCCACAACCACTGACAGATTCAGAAGTTCCAAACTGTCAATTTTTTCAAAAATCCAGCAGCAAGGCGCAGTCTTCCTGGCACTTGTTGGCAATGCCATTTTAGATACTGCTTCCTTTTAGGCCAGTTATGATTTTAGAAAAATATTTTGCTTGAAAGTTCATAATTATGCCTTTTATTGGCAAAATCATTTTATCAATTTCAGTTAATTAAATTGTTTTTCAGTATTAGGTTAACTAAATGCAGCTTAACTAAATGTTAATAAAGACATTCCAAAATAAGCTCTCATTTACAGTTTCCACAACTGGCAAAACCCAGACAGAGTTTTCGCAATTGCAAATCGCCTTCATTTCAATTGCACTTTGCCACCTGTATCAACAAGATAGCTGGACCAAACAGGGAGAGCAAGAGTACACAGGTGGCATGGGAGAAGGTAGTGGGTCTAGTCTGCCTGACAGAGCTCCTCCCTTCTCAAGCACCTGGAGGAGACACAAGGGTGTAATACAGCCGGGCGAAGAGTAAAAGACCAGGCTTTGCAGAATCAGATGAGAATAAAGATTTCTCTGCTCAATCTCATAGCCAGAATTCCAACTAAAAACTGATTGAAAACAGTGCTTTTATAAATAAAATGAAATGATAGATGGGTTCCAAAAATCATGTTGGCAGAGTAAGCTAATCTTACCCATTCACAGTGGGCAAACATTAACAGGAAAAGCTTAGAGAATTATTTGTACATTAATAACTTTAATAAGGTATTTGACAAGGTTCTGCATGGTAGATTGATCCAAAAGATTAAGATACATGGAATCCACAGTAATCTGGATTCAGAACTGACTTACCCTAAAAAGATGGAATAGTAGTGGAAGAGTGTTGATCTGGCTGGAGGTCTATGGCCAGTGGCGTTCTGCAGCCACCAGTGCTAGAATTTCTGTTTGTGATATACATCAATGACTTAGGTGAAAATGTAGATGGGTTGATTAGTAAATTATATGAAAAAATGGGGAGTTGTGGACAATGGAGGAGGCTGTCAAGGATACAGCAGTATATATATAGATCCGTTTCAGATATAGGCAGAGAGATGACAGATGGAGTTTAATCCCGGCAAGTATGAGGTGTTGCACTTTGTGAGGTCAAAATTAAGGGGAAAGTCTAAAATTAATGGTTGGACCCTTAACAGCATTGATGTACAGAAGGATCTTGGGGTCTAAGTCCACAGCAACACGAGTGGTAAAATAAGGCTTATTTTATGCTTGCCTTTATTAGGCTGGGCATTGAGTACAAGAGTCAGGATGCAATGTTGCAGCTTTCCAAATGTGGCCCAACCAAAGTTTTGTAGTCTTATATGCAGTTCTGGTCAATCCATCAAAGAAAGGATGTGGAGACTTTGGAGAAGGTGCAGAAGAGGTTTAGTAAAATACTGTGTGGATTAGGGGGTATTTGCTATAAAGAGAGGTTAGGCAAACTTGAATTATCTCTGAAGTGTCAGAGGCTGAAGGAAGATCTATTGGAAGTTTATACAATTATGAGAAACATAGATAGGTTAGACAGTCAGTACTCTTCCCCTCCCTCCTGAGTGGAAAAGTCAAATACAAAAGGACAGCTTTAAGGTAGTAAAGGGAAAGATAAAAGAAAATATGCAGGACAGGTTTTGTTTTTACACATAATGATATGTTCCTGGAACACATTGCCAGGGTTGGTGATGGAAACAGATAGGATTAGTGGCATTTAAGAGATTTCAGATAAGCATATGAATATTCAGGGATGGAGGAATGTGGATCATGTGCAGACAGAAGGGATTAGTTAAATTTGATACATGGGCCTATTTCTATGATGTACTATCTTCTTAACACTGAGTAAAGCTTAGCAATGTACTTCAATCATTCCTTCACTGAAAGCCAGAAAAGGGAGGGAGAGATGGGAAAAGCAAGGGTAATTGGAGAAAGTAGCTCCACCAAGTCCAATGTCTCTGAGGTTAGTTCAAAGACAGCAATGTTCCCAACATGGTTAAACCAGATGCAGAAAAGAAACAAAGCTGTCAAATCTGCAGGAGATATGAATACGGTAGCAGCAATGGAATCAGTAGAGATATTGTAAATCAGAAAAGAGTAGTTGGACTAGCTCTAACAGGTGGAATACAACCAGCTAGAAATTTTCAGAGAAGTGGGAGGGACAGTGCATATAAATGTCTGATTATCAGAATATATTAACAAATATAGTGAATTCAAATCCTTGCCTTTGAAAACATGGCAGAGTTGATAATGTTGATTAAAACAACTATTTTGCAGATGATCAGGTATAACTTCCCTCCTACATGTCATCCTTGTTTCACACAATGTAGCTTACTAAATGAAACCTTGCACTATAAATTAATTTTTTGATTATTTTTTCTGAATTCTGCTGAAAATTACATAACTTGTAATGTAAATTCTGCTTCTATCTCCACAAATGCTGCATAATCTGCTGAGAAATATAAGCATTTTATTTTTTTATACTCAGCGGTCTTTTGCCAATTAGGAATGGGGTATAAATGGTACTTTGCCTGAAACATTCTCACCCTGATAAAATAAGTGATAGTGTGTCGTTACACAGCAGCTTTCTGCAATATTGAAGGGAGCACTGAAGGGATCGGTGCTGGGACCATTGCTGTTTGTGTTTTACACCAATGATTTGGATGAGAATGTACAAGACACAATTAGTAAGTTTGCAGATGACACTAAAATAGGTGGAATTGTAGACAGTGAAGATGGTTATCAAAAATTACAGAAGGATCTTGATCAGCTGGGCAAGTGAGCTGAGGAATGGCTATTGGACATTAATGCAGATAAGTGCTAGGTGTTTCATTTTGGGAAGTCAAAATAGGCCAGGACCCACACAGTGAAGGGCAAGTCCCTGGGGAGTGTTGCAGAGCGGAGGAATCTAGGAGTGCAGATAAACACAAAATGCTGGAGTAACTCAGTGGTACATATTCACATTAGGAACACATCAGGAATACAGGTACATATTTCCCTGAAAATGATGTCAGAGGTAGATAGGGCACTAAAGACTCTTGGTGCTTGGCCTTTTTCAGAGTACTGAGCATAGAAGTTGAGATGTTATATTACAGTTGTACAAGATGTTGGCAAGGCCACATTTGGTGTGCTGTGGTCAGGAAAGATATCATTAAGCTCGAAAGAATGCAGAGAAAATTTACAAGGATGCTGTCAGGACTCGAAGGACTGAATGAGGTTGGAGAGTCCAGGACTTTATTCTTTCGAGCATAGGAGACTGAGGGGTGATCTTATCGAAGTGGATAAGAGGAATAGATAGGGTGAATGCACAGAGTCTTTTACCCAGCGTAGGGGAATGAAGTACTATGTTCAAAGATATAAGGTGAGATGGGCAAGATTAAATAGGAACCCAAGGAGCAAATTCTTCACAAAGCGAGTGTTGGGTATGTGCAATGAGCTGCCAAAGGAGGCTGTTGAAGCAGGTACTATAACAGTATTTAAAAGACACGGACAGATACATACTTAGGAATGGTTGAGAATGAAATGGGCCAAATATGTGCAAATGGGACGTGTAGTTGCATCATATTAGTCAGCATGGATGAGTTGGTCCAAAGGGCCTGTTCCAAACTGTATATATTGCTGATTCTATGAGCCTGCTCCAGAGACCATGAAATGAGTTACGACATTGGACCATGAGATATTAAGGCAGTCAACCAGAAACTTGGTCAAAGCAAAAGGTTTTCAGGAATATCAGACTAAAGAGGTGAAGAAGAGAACTAAGACGGGAACGCCATAACCTAGCACCAGGACAATTGAGTGCATGACCACCATTGTTGGAGGGGTCAAGTTTAAAGATAAACAAGGACAGAATTAGCATAGCATAGTGAGGGTTGCATTGCAGCAATAAAAAAAATGATAGGGAGCAGAAAGGCTACAAAGGAATTTGACAACAATGTTGATTTCTTTTTTTTTTTTTTTAAAGAGGCTATATTTATCTGGAAGTTAATTTACGTTAATGAATACAGAGATGGCAAGCGTTGGAATTCCAAAAAAGTGCTGAAATGAAACACACCAATTATCAATCTGAACACTGATTTTGTTTGGCCCTCCACATATCCTGCTTGACCTGATGGGTATTTCTAGCATTTTGTTTTTATTTCCAGATTTCCAGCATCTGCAGTTTTTTATTTTTCTATTTGTTTTAGTATGACTTAAAACAGGATACAATTCGGAGGACTAGTTTAATGAGTAAAACAATGGCCTGATGGGATTCTAACTAGTTAAGTCTTGAAGATAGTACAAACAGAGCTGAAAGATACACAAGCAAGAGAGATTTTAAAACTAATGTTGCAGATGACTGTTAGTCCAAACTGACAATCAGTGAATCCATGCAAAGCTGAGCTACATAACCATAACAATCATCGTATGGTGGACACAAAATACAAATAATTGTTTACCACTGTGATTGCTGAGAAACAAGTGACATTCATGCACAAGAGCAGTTATTAATGACCTAAGAGATTGTTGTAGAAACTAAGTTTTCATATCACTGATTCCACTAAAGATATTGGAGAGATATATGCAAAGAGCAACACGTTTTCCATGTAAAAAGTCAGTTGGATACGGTATAGTGAACCTCACATGCAGAATACCCAAATACAGCAACGATCTGCATATTTCAGTGCTTTATATGAACCCAATGATCATTTAAAATTATTTATAAGACAGATCCTAGTATTTTACAAAGACACACTTTGTTCTCTTAAACTGCAGCCTAGTCCATTCAATCTCTCCTGGAACCTTTATTGCACTCATTTTAAATATATAATATTTTGCACAAGAACGTGTGCATCTAGATGTGGTGTCAACAATGTCTGGATTAGCAGGATTTCTTTATCTCTTCCAAACAAATCTTTTTTCTAACACATCATTTCTGTACTGGCTGCACCTGCATTTAAACTCAGTAAACTAATATTCCACTATCACATTTTTAAAAAAAGGCAAGCTTTTCAATTTTCAACTGAACTGATAACCTCGAAATTTACCACACAGCTCGTATCCTTAACCCATTTGTGCCTTTGGCAGAATTTTAACTGTTTCCCAGGTTTGTCAATTACTTAGCTGTATTAGTGTACGCACCTAAATTAATGACATGGATAGTAAAAAGCCAACGATCAAACAAACATTGTTGTAACTCACAACTCCCATTCGTTCCCTACTTTTCAGTTTAAATCCATTAACCAAACCTCAATCAGTGATAATCAAACCGTTCAACCCTAATGTTCAATATTTATCAAATAAAATTCACGCTAATCTATTCGCCTGGTGATATTTTCAAAACATTGCTTTATCAGACGCGATTTCCCTTGCATAAATCAGTTTTATACAATTATTTGATTTGTCCCGTGGTCATTTACCCTAAAGAATTCCACTATTTTGACTAGAACTGACACCAGGTTGTCTTTCTCATGGATTCCCCATTTTCCATCCCTCTTCCTTTCATGAACACAAAAGTTACATCTGAGATTACATCTGATATTTGCAATGCATGTGGAACATTTGAAAATCGGCAGCTAAGTTTTAAAATCCTGGTTTGCCCTCAGGTAATGTTATGTTTTAGGCCCATTAAAGCTAAAATAAGCTATTTGTTATATTCTGTCTTTCTGGATGCCCCTTTCAATTATTTTCGAGATATGGTCATTTTTGTAATGGACAAGTGTGGTAGCCAACTTATGCAGAGCAAGCCTTGTTAAAGAGCAACATGACAACCACCTGATTTTAATTACGTTGATTGACACTTTTACACTGACCAGGCCAGATAGCTCATCCAAAAAAACAGCAGCTCTAATGCAGCTGGATTGTCAAATCCAAGATTTCTGTGCTCAAGTCTCTTGAGGTGGGCCCTCAAAACAGAAGCTTCGGACTCAGAAACAAGATTGCAATTCACTAAACCACATCTCGAGTGCATTTTTTCCCTGAAAGCTAATCTCTAAATTCCTCATTCTCAGTAGACACTTTCCCACTATTTTCAGATCTTTGTAAAGCATCCCTCATTTTGAATCTCATTTGAATTGTCCCATGGTCATTTACCCCCCAAAATTCTAGTATTTGAATTTTAATGCCTCCCATTTTCAAGCTATCTGAGCATGCATAATTTATGTATCATAAATGGTAGTGAAGTTTCTGGCACCATTACTCTTTGCAGAATTAACACTCATGTTTTCAGCCTAAAATTCTGCTTTGTTGTTGAGAAATATTACATTGGGGATTTCATTTTACGTGAAGATAACTATATGAATATTTAACATAAAAAGGTACAAATCAATAATGCATAAGTGGACAAAGATAAAGTTAATTGCAGATACTAACATAGATGGATGTAAAATGCTCCCCACTGTTGTGAACTTGCATGGAAGTTCCCTCCTTCCACGTGTAAATACCGTGTGCTGACGGTCTGTGAACGAAGTCTGTTAAATAATGCCACCTTTGTTCCTGATGCAATGCATACTAAAAAGAAAAAAAAAACTGTTAGCCTTAAGGGGTATATATAAAGAGTAGGACAAATTGAGCTACCTTAATGAAATTTCAACTTTCACAAAGACAAACTCAATTTCATGAAATATTTTAAACTGTTGCCTTGTATCAGTCTAGATCTTGCACTAGCTTGGGTTGCTGCCCTTGAATTCATTTGTACTTTGACGTCTCAAGGAGCAATTTCCCTTTAGGAAGTTGTCTCCCAGCTGAAGATCTTTGGATTATAACGGACTTGCCTTGAGAGATGTTAGGCTACATTTCTAGGCCTATTGGCTGCCAAAGCAATGAAGGGGTTTGAACATCTCTGATATGCACAAACTTTCAAAGTCAGTCAAAATTTGCTGAAAATGCTATTAAAATGTTAAATTCTGATACAGTAACAAAATTAAAAGACAGGAATAATCAGTAAATAAAAAAAGTATTTAAAATTAAATCCAATTAATTCAAGAGTGTTACCTTCCATTTTCTATTGCTGCACAGCAGTCCCCCCGCCCCCCACCCCTGAACTGGTGCTCAACTGCTGGTGGCTATGTTCACTGGGGAACTATTTCAGGAATACAGTGGGCTGAATCAGATGACCTGCTTAACACAAGTCTGAAGAAGGGTCTCGACCCGAAACGTCACCCATTCCTTTTCTCCAGAGATGCTGCCTGTCCCGCTGAGTTACTCCAGCATTTTGTGTCTACCGTTCTGGACTACACGAGTCCTGAACTTCATTCACACTTCTCCGGGTAAAGTTGGAATATCTTAGCAGATCTCTGCTAAATGAACAACCTGGGTCAATAAATCAGCATTAAATGTTGCACAAAACACACTGGTGGTGTTCCAACAACAATATCAAATTTTATTTCATTACTGTTTGCAGTTTCTTGACTTTGTTTCTTTTTTATTAGTTTACATTCTCAGTTATTTTGCTTTCAAAGAGCTATCACAAACTGAATTTATCCAAAAAAGCCCACATTTTCCTGTATAGTTTAGAATGCATTTTTCACTCCATCAATGGTCTGGGAGTGAACACAAGGCTCCTATCAGGAAGAGCCAAGGTTTAACCTTATGTCGACAAATTAGCTGTTAAACTAGGCATTGGCACACGGAATTTTAATAGGCCTCACATGTTTATGAAAAAAAGTCAAGTCAGGCTAACACTGAGTTTGGCATTAAACCACCATAACAAAGCTGAAATCAATGTGAACCAGGGCAAAGATATGTATCGACTGGAGTGACACAGCAAAAAATAAGAGTATTTTTTAGGAGGAACTGTTGTTCTTTAGATCTATGTTGTAGGCTACCATTTTCATCTGTTGCATCAATCGCATGTACAGAAGGGGATGTTTGACATTGATTGCATGTTTAGATAAGCCCACGACCACTCAAAATGGAGAAGCAGTAATCAGGATCGCATTGAGGATCTTGAAGCCAATGCATTGGATACACACAACCTCAAAAGCTCCCCACCCACTCACTCTGTCAGACAGCTCCAGTCCTTTCTATCGACAAGTCACCCATTTGGTTTTACTGGCCACCTCAGAACCCAGAAAACCACAATGGAAGGACAAAAAACTTCATTTCCGAGCAAGTGGCAGGAGGAGCTTTCATGATCATCTCATCAGATAACTAAACATCTGCGCCTAAAGACCAAAGCAACATTCAGATGTTTGCATATAGGTAGCAAGATAACATCTACACCACTTAAGGGAACAATTTTAACAAATAATTTAAATACCTTCCTACAATATCTTTAGATGATAAAAAAAATCTTAAATCAACATCTGGAGATGACCATTGATCAGAAACTTAATTTGATCAACCTCAAAATTATAATCGTAGATCAAAGACAGCAAGCTTTAATGAGCAGTTCATTCCATGATGCCTTTTGGAACAAGTCAGGTGAGTGATGGAATACCTTTAACTTGCTTGGAAAGTGCAGCTCCCTCAAGGCTCTCAATATGGAAAACAACAGTACACTTGATTGTCATCCAATCTACACAAACATACACTTTGCATTGCATTGCAATGCAAGCAAATTAAAACTAACTGCATGTCTTGAGTTTTGCTTTTTGATGATTTCAATTGTACAGAAATTTATTAAAAACTAAATGAAAATTTAAATAATATGCACAACTTCTTTTGTCCCTGAAATTCCAGACCTAATGAAAAAGATTGAAGACCAAAATAATTTTCAACGTAATTTCCTAAAACCAGAAACTATAGGATGACCGTACAAGTTTCTGAAGAGAAGGACAAACAGGAAGAAAAAAAACTGCAGATGCTTTAAGTCTGAAATAAAAACTAGAAATGTTGGAAGCTCTCAGCAGGTCTGTGGTAAAACAAGTATCAAGGTTGAGTTTGAAACCGTTCTTCAGACAAAGGGTCTTTTTCATTTCCCCAGAAACTGGTGGTCCTACTGAGTGCTTCCTGCATTTTATGATTATATTTCTAAAGAACCGTTATCTAATGTCACATTAATAAAGTTAGCACAGGTTTGTAGTGAAATGTTACTACTCATTACATTTTAAATTGGGCAGCCAAATGTGTATATACTTACAGTCGGCATTTTTCAAGGACTGTTTCTTTTTGGAAGGTTTGGAGATTACTTTGATCCGTTTGCTGTGAAAGACGCCAATGTCATCACTATTACCATAAAACATTTTTACTGATAACATGAAGTGCTTTCTCTTGTCGGAGTCAGATATGTACAATGTTTTGGCTGTGCAATAATTCTGCAAAAATAAAAAGGACAAAAGACTGCACAATTAAGCAAATAAAAGCAGAAGCAACAGCCCTGTGTGAATGAGACAAGATGAAGCTACATGGAACTAAACAAATTATGCAAAATCATTTGACTTAAAACTTAAAAAACAAAAACATTGTTTAATGAAAAGATAATTGTATCTTAGATTTTCTTCACTACATTCCTGGGATCATGAAAAGGCTATTCAATATAATAGGTGAAGGAGCATTATATGAATACAAATATTCGGAATAAAAAACTAATTGGGATCACATAGATAGCATCAATACAATGCTAAAATTGTGCTGGTTGGTGGAGAATGGATTCAAATCCTACGCTCAGAAATGTCTCATTTATAACAAAGGAGGGCCATCTTAGCCTGTAGGGCCCACATCAGTTTCCAGAAGCGACACATTGGTGCCATTACCCCATCTCTTTTGTCTTCACCAGTGCATCTTATTTTCTGACACAAGCCCAATAAACAGCTTCTCGAACTTTGATTGTCTTTGATGTTTTTTCTTAAGAGGGCGTATGGGAAATTTGGCTAATCTTTCCATTTTTCTCATTCATTGTTAAATTCAAGTATAAGAAAATGATTACTTATTTTGCTTGCAATTAACAATATAAATTGCAGTGGCACATCAATAAAGTTGCTGCCTTACAGTGCCAAATACCTGGTTTTGATCCTGACTACAGATGCTGTCTATAAAGAGTTTGTATATTCTCCCTGCAACTGTGTGGGTTTTCTCCGGGTGCTCAGGTTTCCTCTCACACTCCAAAGACGTGTAGGTTGATTGGCTTCTGTAAATTACTCCTAGTGTGTAGGATAGAACTAGTGTATGGGAGATCGCTGGTCAGCATGGACTCAATGGGCCGAAAGGCCCATTTTCAAACATTTCCATCCCGTGAAATATTCTTAATGGCTGCTCAACTTTGAGACTTTACTTTTCTTTCCCTTGTATATTGGATGCTCAGGTTCAAAGTAATAATAGGATTAAACCAATGAATAAAACCATCCCAATCAGAAGAAAATCTCTTAAAAATTTACAAAATCTTCATTGTTAACTGACATTGGGTGTGCTACATTTATCATTAGTAATAATATGGATATTTACATATAGTGGTATACAATGACAATAAAACAAAAAACAAAAACGATGTACACTGGTTGCGGATGCAGGAGTAGTGTCAGAGCCAGGTACTGGGGTTGCTTCACCAATTTTTAATATTGGAAATCAAATTATATTTTCATCTGCTGAATTCAATAGCGTTAAGATTGAATTTGAGTTTATCCTTTTCCCTTAACATCCTCCTACTGTGGAGAAATTAAATCTTCAATATCGCCAACTAAAAAATGGCAATATATTACCAATATACAGAACTAAAGCAACCTTTTATTGCTGCCACTTATTGTAACAAAATGTACACACTATTCTAACTTCATGATAACTGGAATTGCCTTAATACCAAAGGAGTGTGTCATAACCATTGGTTGTCCTTGGCTGTTGAATTAACATAAAATATATAACCATTTTCTCCCATTCGCACAATTTGTAAAGAAAAATTCCTCTTCCTTTCATGCTCCCAACAACATACAGATTTTGTTATGCTTATTCAGAATGATACTGCATTCTGATGCAAAAATTACAGATATCATGCATAAAATAATGAAAAATCAGCTAATTTCAGCCTTAAAGAAACCATTAGAAATGAATTCTGATGGAAAGTTACAACTGTGGCATTACGACTGTCAAATATGGTTTAAGCCAAATTCCTAGCATATATAGATTTTGCTTATCACCCAAATAGTGCAATTGTTGTAAAAGCCATAAGACTGATCATTTTTTAAAGTTTCAAATGTAAAGCAGGTTCTCTTCAAGTTTTGCCTTTGCAAAAATAAAATGAAAGAAGATCATAAAAACAAGTTGCATTACAAACAAATGTCTTGCAAAATTTAAGTATGAGTTTCCCAGTTACATATAAATGAAACAAGCAATATTCTAGAAACAAACTTTGAATCATCTATGAAAAATAAAAAAAATTAAAAAACTATGTAATGTAAAAGAAAACTTTGATACTGATTTTGTGTGTGTAAATAATCGTGAACATTAGTTTTCCAATATAGGAAGATTGAGTTACAATTAATTTGCAAAATGAAAGGTATTTTCAGATGGGACAGAGATTCACATGCACCTCCCCGAACCTCATTTGCTGCATTCAGTGCACCCGACGTGGCCTCCTTTACAATTAGTCTATCCGAGACCAAGCATAGACTAGGCAACCTTTCAGCTGATCACTTGTTCTTGGTCTACTAAGACCAATTGGATCTCCCAGTCACTAACCATTTTAACTTCCCTTCCCATACCAATCTGTCCTGGGAAGCCTCCTTTGCCAGAGCTAGGTCACACGTAAACTGGAGGAACAACACTTCATATTTCGCTTGGGTAGCTTACTACCCAATGGTATGAACATTGAATTCTCCAATTTAGATGAATAACCTACAACAACTAATTCCCTTCATCTGGCTTCACATTCTGTGCATCTTCTCTCCTTATCACACAGCCTGTTGACTTCTTCCTACCTCTGGCCTTTGCTCAGCCATCTGCCAATCAAAACCCTCATCACCTGTATCCACCTATCACTTGCCTGCTTCCACATCTCTTCCAATTTCCTTCCCCTACTACAATCAGTCTGAAGAGTCCCGACTCAAAACGTCACCTATCCAAGTTGCACCGCGGAGCCTGGGATTCGAGATCGCCAGAGTCACAGCTCCAACCAGCGCGGCCTGAGGACTTCGGGTGCCGCGGTCCCCGGGGAGGGAGCGGCCACTCCAGACATTTCCAAGCCGCTGAGGACTGTTCACCCGATGCCGGAGTTCCATCTTCCTGGCAAGAGGGCCTGAAAACATCGGACCGGCTGCGGAGGCCACAATAGGCCCGACTATGGGTGAACAGGGGATGGGGCTGGACTTTGCTGCCTTCCCCCATAGTGGGGGGATGTTTTTATGTTTATTGTTAAATTATTTAATGTTGTGTCTTATCTTTTTTTGTGTGCTGCAATGGCAAGTCAAATTTCACTACACCATTTGGTGTATGTGATAATAAATGTCCTTTGTTTTGTTTTGTATAAATTAACCTTCAGTAGTAATTAGACAAGTGTGTTACTCTAAAAACATGCAAATCAAGCAAACGTAAAAGGTGAAGGACCTGTACTTCCTCAGAAATTTGTGGAGATTTAGCATCCAATACTAATTAGTCACCGAATACTCGATTGAATACAGTGGAGAAGGTTGCTTCACTGCCTTGTTTTATTAATGAAAGGTGAAGACTGAAGGAGAAAGTGGTGGATATTGCACCATCCATCACGGGTGTGGATCCCACTACCATCCAAGGGATCTGCAGGAAGTGCTGCCTCAAGGCGGCAGCCACTATCAGAAACCCACACTCCTCTAGCCACTCTCTTATGTCACTGCTGCTGTTGGGAATATGTTACAGAAGGCTGAGAACCATTACCCCCAGGGTGAAGAACAGCTTCTTTTCATCAACCCTAAGGTTCTTGAACCAACCTTCACAACCCCAGCCAGAACCCTGTCTCCGCATGAACCACTATGGACTTTGTACAAAGTTGTACTTCGTAATTTGGCTTGCACTTATGGTCTGGTCACCCCGAGTACATGCGATAATTAATAGTTTTTTTTATTTTGTTGTGTTGATGTGTTTAGTGTGCAGAATAATTACATTATTCTGAACCCAGTGATAATTAAATACTTGGCTCACTTAGGTATTCAATAGTGGACATAGTGGCAAAATTAACTATTTCCATGCCGTCTGTATCACTTGGCAAACCCATGCAGATGCTGGAGATTCTACTTTCTGATATTATCAGAAACGAATTCTCGTCACCGAATGGTTAGCTTTTCCTCTTATTCCTCAAATAAATTTTAGAAGAAAAATGAGATAAAAACCATGCCATTTTATGAAGTGGCGGGGATAAGCATGCCCATCAACTAGTTAAAAAAAAATCAGATCACTGGTGCAAGATAACAACTAATGCCACAAAAGACAATTTCTTCAAATATTGAAAATATATTCAGTAGCACAAGTTTCTGCATGCAAGTAGAGAAACCATGTTTTTGGAACACTCAGTTTTGTTGGATTTGAAGATATTGTCTGAAATGGTGTATACAGTTGCACAAAACATTGGTTAGGCTGCATTTGATTATAATTAAACTACATTACGATAAACCTTATGCATCCCTGGAGGGAAATTGGTCTGCCTAGAGAGTGCAGAGAAGATTTGCAAGGATATCACCAGGATTTCAGGGCTTGAATTCTGATAGGCTATTTTCTCTGAAGAAAAGGAGGATAAAAGGTGACACACAATTGGAAAAGAATGGGGTAAATAGTGATTCAACATTGTTTTTTTCCACAGCAGGTCATGTCTTAAAAGCTTGATTTGAGTTTTTTTGAAGAGGTGATGATGGTGATTCTTGAGGGTAGGGCAGAGGATGGACTTTACTAAAGCATTTGACAAAGTCTCTCATGGTGATACACAGGGTGCACGGTGGCTTGGTAGCATGGATTCAGAATTGCCTTACCCGTAGAAGACAAAGAATAGGTAGAAGGGTGTTATTCTGGCTGGTGGTCTGTGACCAATGATGTCCCGCAGCTACCTGTGCCAGAACCTCTGTTGTTTGTGATTCAATGTCAATGACTTGGGTGAAATTGTAGTTGGCTAGTTGGTAACTTTACTGCCTATAACATTGGTGGACCTGCGGACAATGAAGAAAGCTGTCAAAGGATCCAGTAGGATATAGACCAGTTACAGTTATGGGAGGAGAAATGGCAGGCAGATTTTTATCAGGCTAGTGTGAGGTGTAACGCAGAAAAAGTGGTAAAGAAGATATATGATAGGTTTGCCTTCAGAGCATTGAGGAGGAGGAGGGGACAGCAGTGAAGTGGAGAGCAGACAAAGTTAAGGAAAAAGCAGCAGCTAGTGAGAGTGGAGGGAACCCCACGGTGACCAAGCACTCCCCAGCGGCCTGAAGACAGCACTGTTCCTAGAGCCTACAACGTGAGCCACAACAACAGCTGCGTTAACCAGTTTGCACACTGGGTGAAGAGGAGCTTGCTGGTGCACCTTGCGAGCCGGGGCAGGGGAGGCCATGTGAGTTGGGATGGCGTCAGCAGGTCCATCCGCTATAACCAAAATACGTTATAATGGGGTCCGGTCAAACAAAGGTTTACTGTATACATTTCCTTTCTCCCTCCTCCCATTGGAATTATACCCCCATCTGAAAAATTCTGGAATGCTCTCAGTTATAAAAGTTAGAATCCTTTCTGATCAGATAATCCATGCTGGAATCGCATTCTCATCTTTGTATTCCTCAATTGACCTATAAACAACTTAATTCACTTAAAGAGTGACGTCGGGGGGGGGGGGTGGGGGGAGGGAGATAGATAATCTATCTATCTATCTCCATCCCCACTGATGTCAGTCTGAAGAAGGGTCTCGACCTGAAACGTCACCCAGTCCTTCTCTCCAGAGATGCTGCCCGACTCGCCGAGTTACTCCATCATTTTGTGTCTATCTTTGGTTTAAACCAGCATCTGCAGTTCCTTCATACATAATTCACTTAAAGAATTGGAGCTGTTTTAGCAAGAATGTAAATTACATTTTAATCATCCTCTATCAAGTTGTTACTGAATTTCTCCTAAAATTACATGATACAGATCAAAGAACACTTATAACATCCCACCTTGCTGTATAAATTTTGCCCCAATTTTTACTGAAGACAGTTTGATCACAGTAAGTGTTTCTTCAATGTACAATTATAACTAGTTTTTAAAACTAGAGAAGAATTGCAAACAATTATTTTATTAGCACCTGAAGCACAAGGTCATTATTGGTGTTTAGCAATGTCTTTGATCAACTAAAGGACACATATTCTTACCTTTCCTTCCAAGTTAAGTTGCTGCATTTCTTGGTCACTATTTCCAATCCCAATAAATGCACATGGCTGTGATTCCTGCTCATTGCATCCATCTCGTTCCATTTGATCTTTCTTTTTCTTCCATCCACTTCCCATTAGATATACACATGGAGGAGGACAGAAGAATCTGCAAAATAATGTGTAAAATCTGTGTCTTAGGGTTGATGAACACAAAAGCATTTGCCACAAGTTAGCGCTTTCCACATTCCATCATTTAATGCTCACAATGATAATTTTAGTGCCATGATTAGTGTTTGCACCATCCAATTCAATATGATCAAACTAAAATTTCAATCCTGGTTTGGTACTTTGCAGCAATAGCCTTTTCCTATGATCTATACTACTTTCGCGAAATTAGATAAATTACAATTAGTGCTTTTAAAGACATACGCCTGTAGCAAATGACTATCTGTTTTTAACTAAGTATGCACATTTCAAGACCGTTTTGACAAGCACATGTATCCTATTTCAACCAGCGAGGACGATGAGCTGACAGTGATTGTTACTGCCTGACTTGCTAAATGTTACTTGTTTACATTTCAAAAGTATAATTTTACTGGCGAATAGTCGTTGGCATTAAACATTTTTAACTCTCTCATAACACAAGTGAAATCTTATAGAATATTAAAGAAATGCACACTACTTTACCAAACCAAATTGATAACTGAGTAGTCAGGTGCTAGACATGTATGTTTTTAAAATATTATTCTCGACACGCATCCATTAAATAATTTTCCTGGTATATTCTGGCTGCTTGTTTACATTTTGGTTGTCAGTACTTCATAATTTCAAATATCAGAAAGCCTTTGATAATGTGCCACATGTGAGGCTGCTGAGGAAGGTCAGAGCCCATGGTATCAAAGGGCAGATACTAGCATGGATAGCAGGCTGGCTGGATGGCAGAAGGCAAAGAGTGGCAATAAAGGAGACTTTTTCTGGTTGTTTGCCATTGACTAGGGGAGTTCCGCAGGGGTCGGTGCTGGGGCCGCTACTCCAGTACTCCAATTACCTGAATCAGCAAATCCTAAGACAGGGATTGGCAACCTTGTTCTGCATAGGAGCCAGGACGCATGTCTGTGAGTGGATGGCGGGCCACATCTATCACGTGTACACATGGATCAAGCCCCCATCCCGCCCCGGATGGCAGGCATCAAATCACATCTTCACAGAAGGTAGACAAAAATGCTGGAGAAACTCAGCAGGTGAGGCAGTCTCATGCAATCCGTGCATGTCTCACCCGCTGAGTTCCTCCTGCATTTTTGTCTACCTTCGATTTTTCCAGCATCCTCAGTTCTTTCTTAAACGTGTTCCGTGCCGGCCGCTTTGCGCAGGATGCGGTACAGCCTGAGCTTGGCGCTCGGCCGCTGCTGCTCGGGGAGCTCTGAGGGCCGGATGATTAAGGGGAAAAAATCCGCCTGCGGGCCGGATGATTTCGGGTTACGGGCCGCATTCGGCCCGGGGGCTGTAGGTTGCTGACCTCCGTCCTAAGAACACAATTTTAATAGTTCATTACATGAATCAATAAAAGCCAATTTTAAAACACTCATTTTAACACTGAAGATTTACACAAAATGCTGGAGTAACTCAGCAGGACAGGTAACACTGCTTTTGAGCAACAGTAAAGCAAAATTTGCTATTCTGAACATCAAAGGACCTTTATTCTAATGAAGAATCAAACTAAAAATGAAAATAAAAGAAAGTAATCCTGTTACCTTAATTTACTTCAGCTCACGTGACGTAACAAGTTACACCAACCAAAACTGATAATAAAAGGTTTCTGTTTACATTGCAAACTTGAGCTTCTTTTAAACTTTATTGACGTCTCTGATAAATACTGGCGCATGCCTGCTTAATGCAAGCAAGAATTTTTGTTTGCTCTCCACTCATTTGATTTAAGGATTGTGTAATAACCGATTTAAAATTTAAAAATATTGGGATGAAGTAGGCAGCTAACCTCAAGTTGTTTTATAAGTAGTGTCTTTGCGTCAAACGCATTTTGATATTACTCATCCACTTAAAACTTTGAACTTCTATTGACAAAGATCTTCAGAAAGTGTAAAATTCTACACCTTCAAGTATCATCAAAACAAAACCATTCCCCGTGGAACAAAATGCTCAAAAAAGCAAAATCTCATTTTGAGTCGACAATCACACTAATTTGGTGAGAATAATGGTACAGAATTTCCCAGAAAAATTGCGATTAAGAATAAACTGAGTCACTTTGAAGAGTACTGCATAGTGCCAGCCAAAAACAAAGTACCACTTATAAAGCTGAAACATGGCACTTGCATCAAAGTTCAAAAGATCACCTACAAACAGTAGGATATCTTTACCTTTACGAAAACCACACTGAATGTCACGGAAATGCACAAGCCGAGATTCAATGTCAGAAATGAGAGAAGAACAAATCTATGTAAAACCATTGAAAGAAATCAAAAATGAAATTGCGACTGATAGATATCTCATGTATTTGATTTAGCGTGGAAAAAATATTATCAATGCTTTTGGACAACAATTCAAATAATGAACACAGAATGGTGATATTATCTTCCAGTTTCACCATGAAATTTTCTTCAATAAAAATTTGATTAAGAAGATGTATGGATAGAAGTAATAATGTAAAGACATTTGAGAAGAATTATGTCACTGTGCCAGAGATGATAGGACAAATACTTGAGTCTAGGTACTTTTCTAATGAATTTTAGAGAAAGAATTGCACAGAAATACAATTCATGAATCTTTTGGCCTTTGTATCTGAAAGCATGGCAGCATGTAATGGAACAATTCAAATTGTTAATGTGGTATTGGTTTATTTTTGTGTGTACTGAGATACAGAGAAAAACTATATTTTGTGCGCTATTGTCAAATCATGCCTTGCATGAGTATTCAAGACATATATAAGTAAAACTGGTAATGCAAAGAATAACCAGAGTATAGAATATAGTGCTAGAGTGTCAATGGTACAGCGACAGAGAAAGTGCAGGAAAACAAAAGTGCAAGGGCCGCAATGAGGTAGGCAAGGAGATCAGAACTGCACCCTTAGTTCAAAAGGACCATTCAGTAGTCTGACAACAGCGAAGGAGGTGATTTGAAATTTGGCTGCACGTGCTTCAAGCTGTTGTATTTTAGGGTCCTTGATTATGTTGCCCGTTTTCCCAAAGCAATGTGAAGCGTAGATGCAGGCAGTCTAAACTTTTTCCTTGGAGCATTGGAGGCCGAGGGGTGATCTTGGATGTGTATAAAATGATAAGGGGAATAGATAGGGTGAATTAAGTCGATTCTTCGAACGTAGGGGAGTCAAGAACTAGAAGAAATAAGTTTAAGGTGAAATGGGAAAGGTGTAATAGGATCCTGAGGGGCAACTTTGTTCACATGGAAGGTGGTGGGTATATGGAACGAGCTGCTAGACGGAGTAGTTGAAGCAGGTAAAATAACATTTAAAAGACATCCGGTTAGGAAAGGTTAAGAGGAATATGGGCCAACAGTGTCCTAATTAATGGAAGCATTTTACAAATCCTCTTCTTCTTTAAAGCCTTCATTCAATGTGACATCAGAATTGGTTTGGGTAGGTTTAGGTTTATTATTATTCTGAGGTATAGTGAAAAACTTGCACGTCATCCAAACAGATCAGATATACTACACATAAATACAATCAAGACAAACACAAATGCAATAAATGGAGCAAGGGGGAAGATACAGAGTGCAGAATATAGTTCTCAGTATTGTAGGGGATCAGTTACAGAAGCAAAGTGCTGCAGTAACGCAGGGAGTGGGGACCAGAGGAGGTGGGGGGGGGGGGGGGGGAGGAGGAGGGGACTAACTGCTCACAGTGGTGCAGTACCGTGTGGAGTGGGGACCAGGGGCGGAGCAGTGCTCCAGTATCATGGTACTGGGTGGCAAACTGCTCACAGCACTGCAGTAACAAGGCGGCAAACTTCTTTCTCCGAGATCTTTGGTTTCCTCCCACACTCCAAAGACATACAGGTTTGTAAGTTAATTGGCTTGGTATGAATGTAAAATTGTCCCCAGTGTGTGTTGGATAGTGTTAATGTGCGGGGATCTCTGGTCGGTGCGGACTCGGTAGGCCGAAGGGCCTGTTTCCGTGCAGTATTTCTAAACTAAACTAAGCCCATTGTCTACAATTGGGTAGAGGTGAATCTGACAGTACCCTAGTTTATTGAAGGACTGTTCAGAAGCCTGATAAGAGTCAAAGAAGCTGCTCCTGAGTGTGATGGTATGCTTTCAAGCTTCTGTACCTTCTGCCAGACTGAAGCAGAGGAGGAGGAATGACCAGGGTGAGACTAGTCTTTGATTATGTTGGCTGCTTTTCTGGTGTAGATGGAGTCAATGGTGGGAAGTTTGGATTATGTGATGGATTGGGTTACATTTACAATTCTCTGCACTTTCTTGTTCTCAGACAGAGCTGTTCCCAAACCAAGCTGTGATACAACCAAACAGTATACTTTCTATCGTGCATTTGTGGAAGTTTATAAGAATCATTGGAGACATGCAGAATTTTACAACCAAGGTGGTACCCGAATGCCTCTACTTTCCAAGGAGACTGTTACATCAATGTGGTTGGTCCACAACAGATTGCTGACAATATTAACACCAAAGAACCCAAAGCTCTCAAAATTGCCACTTTGGCACTATTGATGCTGATTGGTACATGTACTCCACTATGCTTCCTGAAGTTAGTTTAGTCACACTGGGAGTATTGTGCCCAGCATTTTATAAAGGTGCAATAGGACTTCCTTGCTCTTGAATGCATTCACAAATACCTGGATGCCATATATTTATTTAAAAAACCCACTTTTTCCACTAGTCCTGCTAGTTCCAACAAATAATGTATCTATACTCCCAGATCTCTTTCTTATACCCATTTGTCTGGTTTATATTGGTTCCTTTTGATTCTTATAACCAAATGTTTAATGCAGCCTCTCAACATTTTATTTTTTCTGCCACCATCCGGCCATTCCAACAGCCATTCCACATGTCCTTGATATCTTTTACTATCCTCTTAACAATTCACGACCCTTCCACGTTTTGTCATATACAGTCTTAGAAATTGTGCCCTACACACGTCATTATACTCAGAAAACTAGTGGTCCTAACTGAGGACATCCACTTTACACTTCCTACCAGTCCAAAAAATGAATCTTTCATGGTGACTGTTTCATTGTACTTTGCCAATTTTCGATCCAAGTTACTCAATTCAATGGGCTTGAATCACAACTTAGGAAATCCATACATACCACATTAACCTCAACGAAAATCAAGCATAATTTACCTTAAACAAATGAATGACTTGTTTTAATCAATCCATACTTACCCTATTGACAACTAAATCGGTGCTTCATGATTATTTCTCAAACCCTCTTACTCTCACGCTTAAATTGACTGATCTATTGGTCTGTTGCCCCCCCCCACCCCCCCACCCAATTGGTATAATGCCTGATTATATCTAATCTTCAAGTCCTGAATCAGCAGATTTTCAAAAGATAATAGGCATGGTCTCTGCAATTTATTCTTGTGCTTCTCAGTAATCTAGAATGCATCCCATTTGGATTCATCCACTAAATGCAGCTGTCTTTCTAGTACTCCCTTTCTATTCATTTTTAGTTCATAATGTCAATGATATTTTCCTTTGCTGAGGCTTTAGCAGCATCTTCTTCCTGGTAAAGAATTCCATCATTGGGTCATTGGGGATTCTTACTGGTGATTGCCTATGGTTCAATTACATTTGTGGCTCCCCAGAAAATGAAGCTATCCAAAAGTCAGAATGCAGCAAGACCCAGAACACATACAGAAATGAACAACAAAATTGGAAGACAATAACAATCTCCAGCAAGAGGGCTTGACATTCAAATGGTATTGCCATTGCAACTGTCTGAAGAATGACCCGAAACGTCACCTATTCCTTTTCTCCAGAGATGCTGACTGACCCACAGAGTTACTCCAGCATTTCGTGTCTGTCTTTGCCATTGTAAAGTTACACATGAATATCTTTGGGGTGGTGGAGCCTCTATTGACCAGAGACTTAGTCAGACCAACCACTTACATACTACTCCTACTAAACCTGGTCAGAGACTAGGTATTCTGTATCAAGTGACCCACCTCTTGATGTTCCAAATTTTAATGACACAAGGTACGCATTAGCTGTGAGATTTAATATTCTCCTCCTGCCTGGACTCAGCATTGAAATTTGACAAACAAGTCAATGCCGTGGTAAAAGCTAGCTTCTTCCAGCTTCGGATGCTAGCTAAAATAAAACAATTCCTCCAGTTTGATGACCTCGAAAAGATCATCCACACATTTATCTCCTCCCGCCTCGCTTAAAGTAACTCCCTTTACACTGGCATCAGCCAATCTTCCCTGTCCCGCCTGCAACTGGTCCAAAACACCGCAGCGAGACACCTGACGGGCACCCGAAAAAGGGACCACATCACCCTGATTCTGGCCTCTCTCCACTTGCACCCTGTGCGGTTCCGAATAAATTTCAAGATCCTTCTTTATGTCTACAAAGCAGACCTACATGAAAAGTCTGCTTACCCACCACACCACCTCCAGGTCCCTCAGATCGGCCGACTTGGGGTTACTGAACATCGAGGAGGAGGAGCTATCTTGGGGAACGGCTGCTAACCAACAGCCGTCCGTTAAATTCACTTTTTAATTTAGTTTTTAGCTTTTTTTTTTGTCTAGGGGAATTTTGACTTTTAATGTGGGGGGGTAAGGGGGTAAGGGGGAAACTATCTCTAGGTCCCTACCTGGTCGGTGAGGCAGCTTTTTCTCCGGGCTGCCCCGTCGACCCGTCCTTGCGGCCTACCAGCGGGCGTGGAGCGGCGTTTTCCTGGCGGGGACTGCCCAGCACCTTCAGCTCCAGTGGCAGCACAGCGCTGGAGCGCTATCGCGCAGCGGAGCGGGCGATGCTTTGCCTGGGTCGCCGTGCTGGATCGACGCGCTGGAGCTCCGGTGAGCTCTGACTGCCGAGCTCAACACCTCCGGGCTGCGGGACTGGGGAGCGGCCAGCCGCAGGCGGCGGCGCCGACCCTAACATCGGGAGCCTCTGAGCTCCAAATCGGCGCGGCCCTGTTGGCTTCAGGTGCCACGGACTCCAATAGATCGGCTGTTCCAGCCGTCCCAGCCGCTGCGTGGACTCTCCCGACGCCGGGGCAACTCCACCCGCCGAGAACGGCCAGGAACATCGGGCCTCCGTAGAGGCAACTGTGGAGGCCTCAATAGGCCTGACTTTGGGTGAACTGGGGTTGGGGACTGGACATTGTGCCTTCCCCCACAGTGGTAATCATTGTGGGGGGGATCATTTTTTTTTTGTGTGTAAATGATATTTTATTTTGTGTCCAAGATGGCTGCCGGAGGGGAGAGTTGACGCTGGCGCGCTTTAGCAGCCGCTGCTCTCTCTTCCATATTGTGTTTTTGATTTTTGTTTTTGGATTGAATTTGTGTACTCGTGATGTCTTTACTATTTATTTCATTCCGCTTACATGTTTCTACTATTTGTTAAACTTTGTACGGTGTCCTTGAGACTTTTGAAAGGCGCCCATAAATAAAATTTATTATTATTATTATTATTATCCCACGGTCTAGGCATAAGCTCAGGGGCGACCGCGCCTTTGCGGTTGCAGCTCCTAGACTGAGGAACAGCATCCCTCTTCCCATCAGAACTGCCGCCTCCATCGACTCCTTTAAGTCGAGACTTAAAACTCATCTTTACTCTTAAACCTTTCTTGATGTCCTCTGATGGAGGGCTATATGTATGCATATACTTAATTTATGAACCAATGTTGTATAACGTTAGTACCTCCACCAATGTAAAGCACTTTGGCCAACGAGAGTTGTTTTTTAAATGTGCTAGAGAAATAAAAGTGACTTGACTTGACTGCCTGGATGAATGCAGCTCCCACAACATTCCACAAAATTATCACCATGAATGACAAAGCAGCACAATTAGCTGGTACCCATCTACCATCCTTAATACTCATTCCTTTTACAACCTGTGCACAGAGGTTGTAATGTGTACCATCTACAAAATGCTTCATGGTTATTCACTTTGGCTTCTCTAAATGGCACCTCCCAAACACACGATTTCTACAACCAAGGACGAGTGCGGATGTGATGGGAATGTCACACCATCCTGACTTGAACTCTGTGATAGACAATAGGTGCAGGAGTAGGCCATTTGGCCCATCGAGCCATTCCATGTGATCATGGCTGATCATCCACAATCAGTATCCAGTTCCTGCCTTCTCCCCATATCCCCTGACTCCGCTATCTTTAAGATATCTAGCTCTCTTCAAAGTATCCAGAGAACCGGCCTCCGCCGCCTTCTGAGGCAGAGAATTCCACGGACTCACAGCTCTGTGTGAAAAAGTGTTTCCTCATCTCCGTTCTAAATGGCTTACCACTTATTCTTAAACTGTGGACCCTGGTTCTGGACTCCCCCAACATCGGGAACACGTTTCCTGCCTCTAGTGTGTCCAAACCCTTAATAATCTTATGTTTCAATAAGATTCCCTCTCATCCTTCTAAATCCAGAGTATTCAAGCCCAGCTGCTCCGTCAGGCTGGTTTATAATTCAGTTTTCTCTCTCCCGCGTTTCTTAAAAAGTGGGATAACATTTGCTACCCTCCAATCCACAGGAACTGGTCCTGAATCTATAGAACATTGAAAAATGATCACCAATGCAACCACGATTTCTAGTGCCACTTCCTTGAGTACCCTGCGATACAGACCATCAGGCCCTGGGGATTTATCAACCCTCAGTCCCATCAGTCTACCCATCACCATTTCCTGCCTAATGTGGATTTCCTTCAGTTCTTCCGTCATCCCAGATCCTCTGGCCACTTGCACATCAGGAAGATTGTTTGTCCTCCTTAGTGAAGACGGATCCAAAGTATCTGCTCAACTCATCTGCCATTTCCTTAAATCTGCCCCATAATAAATTCACCCTTTTCAGTCTTCAAGGGTCCAACTTTGGTCTTAACTAATTTTTTCCTCTTCATATACCTAAAGAAGCTTTTATTATCCTCCTTTATAATTCTTGGCTAGCTTATCTTCGTACCTCATCTTTTCTCCCCGTATTGCCTTTTTAATTATCTTCTGTTGCTCTTTAAACGTTACCCAATCATCTGGCTTCCCCCTCTCATCTTTGCTATGTTGTACTTCTCTTTTATTTTTATACTGTCCCAGACTTCCCTTGTCAGCCACGGTTGCCCCTTACTTCCCTTGGAATCTTTCTTCCTCTTTGGAATGAACTGATCCTGCACCTTCTGTATTATTCCCAGAAATACCTGCCATTGTTGTTCCACTGTAATCCCTGCTGGGGTATCCTTCCAGTCAACTTTGGCCAGCTCCTCCATCATGGCTCCATAGTCCCCTTTGTTCAACTGTAATACTGACACTTCCGATTTACCCTTCTCTCTCAAATTGTAGATTAAAACTTATCATATTATGGTCACTACCTCATGGCTCCTTAACCTCAAGTTCCCTTATCAAATCCGGTTCATTACACAACACTAAATCCAGAATTGCCCTCCCTGGTAGGCTTCAATACAAGCTGCTCTAAAAATCCATCACGGAGGCACTCCACAAACTCCCTTTCTTGGGGTCCAGTACCAACCTGATTTACCCAGTCTACCTGCATGTTGAAAACCCCCATAACAACAGTAGTATTACCTTTACGACAGGCCAATTTTAACTCTTGATTCAATTTGCACCCTATATCCAGGCTACTGTTTGGGGATCTGTAGATAAGTCCCATCAGGGTCTTTTTACCCTCAGTTCTATCCTGATTCTACGTCACCCCTCTCAAGGGACTGAATTTCATTCCTCACCAACAGAGCTACCCCACCCCCTCTGCCCACCTGTGTCTTTTCGATAGGACGTATACCCTTGAATATTCAGTTCCCAGCCCTGGCCCTCTTGCAGCCATGTCTCTGTAACTCCCACAATATCATACTTGCCAATTTCTAACAGAGCCTCAAGCTCATCCACTTTATTTCTTATACTTTGCGCATTCATAAACAACACTTTGACTTCGGTATACACCTCCCTTCTTACACCGGTCACCATTGGCCATGATCTGACTCTCTTATCCCTTCTCAAACTCTCCTTACCATTACTTCGGGAGTCTTTTGTAACTTTTCTTGTACTCGCTTTCCCTTTAACCCCATCTTTATACTCCCAATTTGTCAATCCCTCCCCCCCACGATTTAGTTTAAGCCCACACGTGTAGCACTAGCAAACCTGCCTGCCAGAACGGTGGTCCCCCTCCAGTTAAGGTGTAACCCGTCCCTATTGTATAGGTCACCCCTACCCCAGAAGAGGTCCCAGTGGTCTATAAAGCTAAATCCTTGCTCCCTGCACCAGCCCCCCATTCAGGTTCCCTATCTCCCTGTTCCTGCCCTCACTAGCACGAGGTACTGGAAGCAATCCATAGAAGTCCTGCTTTTCAGTCTTCTTCCTAACTCTCTAAACTAGTGTTGCACAACCTCCTTCCTAATCGCTATTCGTTCACAGCCACTGGGTCTACATCTTAAATAACATTGTGGAAAAACCTTTGCCAGAAGAACTGTAGTGGTTCTAGAAGCCTAGCAAGAGCAATTAGGAAGGGCTGTAAATGCTTGGGTTAACAGTGATGCCCAGAGCCAAGAAATGAACATTTAAAAATTAGTATATCAGTCCATGTCCTCCAGTACTTTGTGTGTTTCCTTTTTGCTCTCTGATTAGTTCCAACTCTCGCCTTATAACTTTTTGTGTTTACATCCTTGTAGAATATTCTTGAATTCCATGTTAGCTGCACTTGAGTTGGTTCAATTTGGATGATTGCCAAGGAGAGATTCCTCAGGAGACAAAAAGGAACACTGCTAACATGGAAAGAAAAAATAGTGCAATTTAAAAAAAAAATCTATGATTGGAGAGATAAAATTTGCTTCCAGAACCGTCCAACTACAATCTCATCGCCAACGGTATTCTTCTATAACATTTAAATAATTTATTTAGTTTATGTATAACTTATTTAATTAAATAACTCTCTCTGTGGGAGCTTTCTGTACATAACTTGTTATCAAGATGAACTTGTTTTCTGAGTGTATCACAGTGACGGTGCTTCAAAAAATACCCCATTAACCAATTCTCAGGTTTAACAATACTATAACTGCAAGTCCATTTGAAATACAAAACTGAGCCTTCATTAAGTATGCGCTGCAATTATGATAAAAGTTAACTTTTCTGTGAAAATAACCAGAATGAGTAAAAAGGGGTAATGTCTTCATTTTTCATTTACAACAATGCAGACACGAGAAGAGTAGCAAAGTTTAAATGGAGTACAATTGCCACTTCATATTCCATACTTTGCTCATTCAAGGTAAGTTACTACATTAATTGTGTCTACTTTCACATCCTCAGTGCATTCTTGGCAATCTGAAATGAAGTCATCTTCCTTATTTAAGACTACAAGTCATTTTGCTACCATTTCCTTCAGCTGAACTCGTTCAGAAACAATCCAAGTAAGCAAGTTTCCCCAGCTGTTGGCCCTTATGAACAATTATTTCCAGATATCAATACAGGTTTTCCTTCCAGTTATAAAAAGCACATCATCCACTACATATGACTATGCCAACTACAGTGCAGGCAACCAACCAGAAATACAGAAACAATCTATAGTTACAGTCAAAGGAGCAATATTATGAATTTTCTGCTCATAGCAATTCCTCATTTCAACATCCATATACTGGTAGTAAATTTTAACTATAATGAAGTATATCAAATGCATAGAAAATGAATCACAGGTCAAGAAAGGACGGGTTAATAATTAGTAGGAAAAGCATGTTGAGATTTTGACAAAATTTACAGTTGAGTTGAGTTTATTGTTACGTGTACCGAGGTACATTAAAAAGCTTTCATTGCGTGCTAACCAGATTTTGTTGCATGCTAAGGACCAGCTGAAGATACAACTGCAGCAGCCA
Organism: Malacoraja senta; assembly: GCA_038087875.1. NCBI lineage: Eukaryota > Metazoa > Chordata > Chondrichthyes > Rajiformes > Rajidae > Malacoraja > Malacoraja senta. The sequence continues at coordinate 332,007,758 of CM075977.1, forward strand.
GAGAATAATGACATGAATGTGAAAGGGGAAATATACCAAGGAAAAGTTGTGAAATGTTTGGCCAGGGAGCATGCGATGGTGCGAGTGGAAAGTTGCAAGAAGAAAACACTGGGAGAGAGGAACCAGTGGATTTCTGCTTCTTTCAATTTTGTGTCCTGTACCAAATGTATTATCACGTCCTGCAAGAAGGGTGATTAGTGAGCAATGATTAAGCATGTCAGCAATATATATCCAAACCACCGCCGGCTGCAACAGAAATTCAAATGTACAGTTCAATGCAAAAAACATTTCAAAGAAAAAGTGGGGATCAGAGAGAATACCGAAATGGTGGTGGAAACTGGGATAAGGTGGGAGTCACAGTGGGCACCAAAAGTGATAGGACGGAAAGGTTATAAAGGGCCTGTGCCATTGTGGCGACCTAATTTGCGAGTTTAGAAGAGTTTGCGCTCGCCACAAACTCGCAGCATGGTCGGCATGTGGTCCTAGGAGGTCACTAACTCTCCTTCATGCTCGAGAGAGGTTCCCGCATACTCGCGGCCTCAGTTTCGTCAAGGAGAATTTTTTAGTATACTGAAAAATTGTCCACGAGTAAAAATTGGTCGGCATGGAAAAAATCGGTATTTTTTTACTCATAGGTTTTAGTCAAAGTATGGTGTAGTAGGTCAGCATGTTATTCGTAGGCAGTCGAAGGTAGTGTTAGTATAGTCGAAGGAAGTCGAAGGTGGTCGTCTTCAGTCTCCACTATATGGTGTCCAATTTTCCCGAGAGCATCGGCGAGTAAATCGTAGATAGTCGAAGCTAGTCTTCAACATGGTCGTAGGAGGTCTTCTACATATTCGCAGAAGGTTCTCTACATAGTCAAAGGAGGTCGTAGGAGTGTTCTACTTCGGCGATACAACAAGACCATGACACTCTCCTAAACTTGCAAATTAGGTCCCCACAGTGGGACAGGCTGTTAAGGGTACTTTGGGAAATTAATTCCTTCATCTCCTATAGAAAGTACATTGAACGTTACAGTACAGCACAGGATCAGGCCCTTCAGCCCACAATTTCCGTGCCGAACATAATGCCAAGTTAAACATTTCCTCTGCCTGCATGTGATCCATATCATTCCATTCCCTTCCATTTGCCTATTTAAAAGTCTCTTAAATGCTACTATTGAATCTGCTTCCACCACTACTGTGCGCAGACGGATCCAGGCACCCACCATTGTGAAAAAAGCTATCTCTGTACATTTCCTATAAACTTTGCCTTTCTCACCTATAGTCTATGACATTTCCCTGATGGGAAAAGGTTCTGACTGATGATCCTAGAAATGCCTCTCATAATTTTACATACTTCTATCAGATCTCCCCTCAACCAGAAAACAATCCAATTTCATACTATGTCTGATTATAGGTAATAAGCTCTTACACAGGAAACATTCTGGTAAACGGCTTCTGCTTCTTTTCCAAAGCCTCCACACCCTTACTGTAAATGGGGCAACCAAAACTCACACAATATTCCAAATGCAGGCTAACCAAAGCTCCAAAAAGCTGCAACGTGACTTGCAGATTCCAATGCTCAGGGCCCAGACCGATGAAGGCAAGCCCATATGCCTTCTTTACCACTCAATCTATTTGCATTGCCACTTTCAGGGAGTTGTTGGAACCAGGGCTGTGGAGTTGATACCCAAAACACCCGACTCCGACTCCTTGATTTCTTGTGCATCCGACTCCGACTCTGACCCTGACCCCATGTATAATCATTCTAAATCTGCTATGATGACATTACACAAGATGGCATTTCATAACTACATGAACCATCAGGCTACCTTTTAAACCCATGTCCTTAAAGTTTTGAGTCTAATGGTTACCTCCGTGGCTTTTATAAATTGTTTTAGTCATTAAGACACTGGGATTATCAATGTCTTCTAGAAAGGGTTTTAGATCAAGCAAACGCTGGTGTTTGTTTACGTTTTGTTTCTCATCATTCTGCTGCCAGATGGCAGCACTGATGTGATTTCCTATTCTCTCAGGTGGAAATAAAGTGTGCTGTATGTTTAAAAAGTGGGATTTTATTTGATTTACGTAGTCTCTGAAATTTATGTTGGAGTCGGAGTTGGGACTTTTTTTACTGACTCCAGCAGCACCAAAATTGCTCCAACTCCGAATCGACGACACCACAACCCAAGATCCCTCTGTATATTAATGCCATTAAGGATCTTGTCATTGACTGTATATGTTCTATTTACTTTCAAAGTGCAACATCTTGCACTTGCTTGGATTAAACTCCATCTGCCATTCCTGTAGCTGATATATATTTTGCGGTATACATTGAAAGTCCTCCACGCTGTCTGCAACTCCACCAATTTAGGTGTTGCTGCAATCTTACCAACCATCTGTAGCTAAACCATCTAAGTCGTTTACATACATCAAAAAACAAGAGAAGTCCCAACACTGATCCCTGCGGAGCTCCACTAGTCACCGACCTATAGTCAGAATGGTGGAAAAATGTCGTAAGATCAGACAGGTAAAATAGTTTCAGAATTACCTTTGGAATTTACTCTTTGCAGTTGAAAGAAACCTGTGGCCTACAAGGAGAAAGCTGACAGTGGTGTAGCCTAAATGAAACAACTCTTCACTGAAATCTTTGAATGCTCCAATATCCCTGAAATGGTTTACACCATGCTCAAGCATCAGAATGTCAGAGCCTGCCTCCTTCTTCTTTATATAATCCGCTCAATGTGTATTATTTACCTTTGTGCACTTGCGCAGTGTGCGCCAAGATAAAGACGGAAGAATAGGATTATGTGAGAGTTTCAGATAAAAGTCTGCCACAATGTTATGTACAGTGATAATAGAAATATAGCCAGGAAAGAAGTTTTAATAGGATTGGGAGTCATGGCCCTGCCATATATCCATGATGCTAATAACATTTGTGACCTTATTGCTAATCAAGAATCAAAAAAAGTATTATTATGGGGAGAAACATGGAAGTGGGTAGTGACTGTAGATACGCTTGCAGAGATATGGGGCAGGAGGGATTCATAATGTAAGAGTAGATCCTGGAAGCTTCCAAGTCTGCTTCATCCAAAAAGTACAGATAAGCTACTACCATGAATTTCAATATTCAACTCTATCCCAATAATATTAACCACCCCAATTCCCAATTAAATCATAATCCCAGATTTAAAATGGACAAAGCATAAATTTTACTTCTAGTCCAGCCAATTTCAATGACTGGCTGATAAAAAATGGTTCTTAAATAGGCAATTATACCTTTGTTACAGTCTACACCTCAGAGAAATAGCCACTCAAAATGTATTGTCAAGCCCTATAAGAATACTTAAAATTTTGCAAAAGTATTTCCTGCACTTTGCACCAACAATCAGGGGGAATTAAATTTTAAGATAACTGGTAGAAAGATTAGAGAGAAATTTAGGAAAATATTCTACAACCAAAAGAATGGTCTGCGTTCTGAACTTATTAACTGCTTGTGGAACTTACTGCACTAAATGACTGCATGCCTAAATACAAAGTGAGCGCTTTTGCACAGCAATCCTATGGTTGCAAAGTATTTTAGAATATCTTGAGGGCTTAGTAAAGTAAAATATAAATTCAACCTTCTTGTCTTTTTAAATGTGACAATTGGACAACTAAGATATATTGCGCAACAAACTCACCTTTTTTCATTTCCATAAGATTTTTTGTGCAACCTTGGCATGTAGAATTAGTACGGTTTGATCACCACGCTCCTTAAGGTAATTTCTCATTGCTTCCCTAAATAAAAACATAAGATAGAGTATCTCTATAATACTAAAATTCTTCGTCTTGTTTGTGGCTGTGTGGGTGTATGTGTCAATCTGGTTAATTTTCCTAATTTCTTCAAAATGTTAGGCCACAGCCTTTCCCATTTTCACACATCCTACTCACTTTTTCCCGTCGAGGCAATAAACATCTTACTGTCACATTCCCACCTATATTTCTGGACTTTTTCATCGTTTAAAGTTTTTAAAAATGCCAGAAAATTCACCCATTTCGGGAAAAAAAAACCCCGTGACGTCACAATCGACTCGCAAAGCAGGGCGGGACACTCCAGGAGGGAGGGGCACTCCAGCGCACCAGCGTGGTGGCCGCTGCTGGCGCCTGGTGGGGAGGGTGGTGCTGGAGCTGGAATGAGAGCCGAGGCTTGGGATGGGGCCGTGACCGGGGCCGAAAAGGCCGTCGCTGGAACCAAGGATGAGCCTGGGTCCGGGGTCAGGGACGAGCCCGGGTCCGGGGTCAGGGACGAGCCCACCGGAGTCTACAGCCAGGGCGGCGGCCGAGCTGATGGCTGGAGACTACAGCCAGGGCCGGGCCGAGTACGAGAACCAGGCCGAGTTCCAGACCCTGGCAATGCTCTAAGACCTGGGAGGTCCTGGGGCAGGAAATGGGAATAAGGGGAGGGGGAGGAGGATGAGAGGGAGATGAGGTGGGGAGTGGGGTGCTAGATGGAGAGGGGAGGGGGGTGGTGGAGAAAGATGCCTCTCATTCCCACCCCCTCTACCCCCTCCCTATCTACCCTCACTCCCACCCTCTCTCCCTCTACCCCCTCCCCCTCCCTACTCCTCCCCCTCCCTCTCTACCACCCCTCCCTCTCTAGGGATTGAAGAGGGGGAGGAGGGAGTGCTGGGGGATGAGGAGAAATGAGCCGCGCCTGCGCAGTTGGGGGCTATGCGTGAGTGGTGCAATATTGCGTTGGGGGAACGGGTGAGTGGTGGAATCTTGCGTTGGGGGAGTAGACCCAACGGGTCTGCACTTGGTCTAGTATATCATAAAATCCAATGAACAATATAAAGTAACAGAGGATTTTCAGAGCTGCAAAGCCTGGATACAATGTCTATGAGAATTTGTTTGCTGATTAGAATATTGGTTAGAAATGTGGCAGTGGTTAGATTTAAATTAAACCCATTTTATTTGAAAGACTGAAGCTACAAAAGAAAATAATCTGAGCCATGTGATGCAGTAGTGTACAATTGAAGATTAATTTGACAACCAACAACTTCCACAAACCTTATTTATTTTTGCAGCTTTTATCTATTTGTTTTAAATAATAAGGTTCACATTTTCTACTGCAATAAGATAACATATTTCTGTGGAAGACGTGCAATATTTTTGTGGCTCTAAACCAAAGGCGGAAGCACCATATATTATGGAATCTTACCTGGTAAGGCGTTTGGGTTGAGGTCGCTCCCCAAACTTCCTGCAAAGCAAATAATAAAAAAATACATGACGGGTATTAAAAGATTTCAAGTCCTCATCTCATAATGCCCATGTCCTCAAATTCACCAACTCCCCCAATTTTTTTTTTGTCTTCATTTAGGAATCAACATGAATCTAACAATTTTAAGCATCTAATTTAGCAACAATGCTCTACTTAATTTCCCCACTCCGCTTTGTCGCAAGGCAACAAAGATTTCTGAGCACCAAAAATATTTCTTACTCACGCTATAGGATGATCTGTATGAAGAGCAGACTTAATTTCCATTTTGCATGTAATGCAAGATATACCAGTCCAGTATGTCAACAATATAGCACCTTCTATTTATTAAAATGCTTGAAGGCCCTTCGCAAAAGAGTTTACAAACTAAAGGGTGAGGCTGGTAATCAGGCCAGTTTTAATGATGGGATGGTGTCTGGTCTAAAACTCACAGGATTAAAGGAGACCTCATTTGCAGTCTTTTCATTGACCCCAAACAAACTCTCTTTCTACTGATGCAGCCTGATGCAGCTGTGTAATTCCAACATTTTCAGTTAAATTGCAAGTTTGACAGTCTCACCAAGGCGGTAGAGAGGGAGATGGAATTGGTATGAATGACCAAGAAAAATGAGGCATCATTATGGGATTCATAGGATGTGGTCAATGCTACAGTACATTGAGGAAGAGGGGGACGTAGAGGATAGGAAATCACTAAAGCACACATCTTCTGAGGAAAGACAAAATGCCGGAGAAAGACAAAATGCTGCAGTAACTCACCAGAACAGGCAGCATCTCTGGAGAGAAGGAATGGATGAGGAGAGACCCTTCTTCAGACTGTCAGGGTTGCAGGCAGTACAGACATAAAATGTAGTCGCAGACAATAAGACTGGTCGGAGAATGGGAAGGGGAGGAGATGGAGAGAGAGGGAAAGCAAGGGCTACTTGAAGTTAGAGGTCAATGTTCATACCGCTGGGGTGTAAGCTACCCAAGCGAAACATGAGGTGCTATTCCTCCAATTTGTGCTGGGCGCCTCACTGACAATGGAGGAGGCCCAGGACAGAAAGGTCAGTGTGGGAATGGGAGGGGTTAAAGTGTTGAGCAACCGGGAGATCAGGTAGGCGGACTGAGCGTAGGTGTTCTCGCCGATATACAGGAGTCCACACCTGGAACAGCAGATACAGTATGAGGTTGGAGGAGGTGCAAATGAACCAACCTCTGCCTCACCTGAAAAGACTGTTGCAGTCCTTGGATGGAGTCGGGGGGGGGGGGAGGAAGAAGAGGTAAAGGACATGTGTTGTATCTCCTGCGGTTGTAGGGGAAACTTCCTGGGGAGGGGGTGGAAGGGACGAGTTGACCAGGGAGTTGCGGAGCGAGGCTTCTCTGCGGAAAGGGGTGGAGATGGAAATATGTGGCTAGTAGTGAGATCCCGTTGGAGGTGGAGAAAATGTCGGAGGATTATGCACTGTATGTGACGGCTGATGGGGTGGAAGGTGAGGACAAGGTTACGAATTGGGGGGGGGGGGAGAAAGGGGGAGCAAGAGCGGAGCTGTGGGATATCGAGGAGACCCCAGTGAGAGTCTCATCTATAATGGAAGAGGGGAACCTGGTCCCTAAAGAATGAGGACATCTCCGATGACCTGGTATGGAACACCCATCTTGGGCGCAGATGCGGTATAGACAGAGGAATTGGGAGCAGGGGATAGAGTCTTTACAGGAGTTCCTCTCTCTCTCCATCCCCTCCCCTTCACTGACCAGTCTTACAGTTTCCGACCACATTTTATCTCTGTACCGCCCACTCCCCTGACATCAGTCTGAAAAAAGGACTCGACCCGAAACGTCACCCATTCCTTCTCTCCAGAGTTGCTGTCTGTCCCGCTGAATTACTCCAGCATTTTTTGTCTGTCTTCGATTTAAACCAGCATCTGCAGTTCTTTCCTACAAATGTTGGAGTAACTCAGGAAGTCAGGTAGCATCCTTGGAGAACATGGATAGGTGAAGTTTCGGGACGGGACCCTTCTTCAGAATCAAAAAACTATCCAGGGATGCTGCCGGAACACAGAGTTACTCCAGCATTTGGTGTCTTTCTTTTGGTAAATCAGCATCTGATTCCTAGTTTCTGCACACACCCTTATCGATTTTGGTGATGGCAGGGTCAAAAGAGCAGGGGATAGAACTCATGGGCAAAATAAACTCAGTTCATGAGTACAAGACAACCTCAAACAGATCGATTGGCAGATTAAAGTTTGGTTTGGGATGGAAGGAAGCCGATAGAAACAGCTGGTCCGATGGTTTCAATCTTAATGACAAAGGTTCATTGCAATTGTTGGAGTCCGAATAGAGGAGCCAGGAAAAGGCTGTTTGCATTAGAGACCATTCTAGGTATCCAAAATGATCTGCAAGTGAGCAGTTAGCCCAACCAAGATTTGTAGGACTTTAAAGAGTATAATATACTAGTTACAGTAGTAGACAAGCAATGTGTAAAATAAGAGTGAACACCTGGAGATAAGTTTGAATAATGCCATATCTAAATAAATGTCCAATAAAAAGCCATCTATTATAATGGTGCTCATGAATGTACAGGATTGTTGGAAAACAATCCACTTTGATATTCTTTTTAGGAAAGAAATTGGCCAGAATTACCGACTTGGCCTACATGCAACTCCAAAAATCAAAGCAATATAGCATATTCCCTGCCCTTGCAGATGGCACATATTGGATGGCTCACAAGGCTAAACTTTTATGCAATACTTACTGACAAAGCTGTTCCACCACTTCAGAATAATCTAAATGGGGCTATATCACAGCACCAGCTCTTACAGGCTCGGCCCAAATACACAGGAAAATTAAATCCAGAGAGTAATAAGCCATTTTGAGCTGTTTCATCAATGACCCTGCCACCGTGTCAAAACAAGTTTTTGGTGATGAGGTTAGTGATCAGTTACATTTACATCACTTCACATAATAAAGGAATGTGTGTGCACCTGCAGTAATACAGCGGCATCAGTCGGGATTGGGCCAGCAAGTAGCAGTAACATTCATATGCAATTTTAACTATATCTCCTTGACATTCAGCAGCATGATTATCTTCAATACATCGGGGGAATTTGTAGGAGGGAACAGGTTCAAAAGGAAGATGGTAGGGATTTTGAAGAAGAGATACAGTGGGACAAAGACCCATCATTTATTTATTTGCCTCCGTAATCCTCAATTTGAGATTCGTAATAAGAAAAAAAAATCACATGTGGTGGGTGGCGCGATCCACGTCGCAGCGGCCTCTGCAGTCCGTGTCTTTTTTTATTTTCTTGTCTCGTTTGAGTGTAGTTTATAGTGTTTTTTTAAACTGGGTATGTGTGGGGGGGGCGGGGGTGGTGGGGAAACTTTTAAAATCTTTTCCCTGTATGGAGGACCCGACCTTTTCTCTGTCGGGCCACCTAGCACCGTGGAGTGGCCTCCAACCGGAACGACCTGGGGCTCCAGTCGCGGAGCCTGCGAACTACTCACCATCGCGGAGCTGGCCGAGTTCGGAACGGGAGGAGCTGTGGTGGCGCGCTGCTGGATCGACCCCGGAGATTCGGAAGCTCCAGCTGCCGGCCCGGTGGACGGTGACATCGGGAGCTCGCGGGTCCCTGGTGGGAGACTGCTTTTCGGAGCTTCCGCAACGGCAACTTCTCCCGCCCGAGTTGCAGGGTTGAAAATTACCTGGAGCAGGGCCCAACACTTTAAATTGCCGCGGGACTTGCTAGCGCCCGCCAGGGGCTCCAACATCAAGACCCGGAGCGTAGCCTTGCATCGCCCGGCGCGGCTTTAATGGCCGCGGGACTTATTTACCACCGCCCGCCGGGGGCTTTGACTTTGACATCGGGAGGAGAATGGGGAGTGCAGGGGAGAGATAAGACTTTGTCTTCCATCACAGTGAGGAGGAATTCGCTGTGATGGATGTATGTGTAAATTGTGTTGTGTCTTGGTTCTTCTTCTTGTTTGTATGACTGCAGAAACTAAATTCCATTTGAACCTCTGGGTTCAAATGACAACAAATAAAATCTAATTAATCTAATCTAAAGTCAGATTTTAATAAAGGCCATTTTTATACATTTTGGTTTCACCATGTAGAAATTGCAGCTGTGTTTATACACAGTGCCCCCATTTCAGGGCATCATAATGTTTGGGCAACAGCAATGCCATGTAAATGAAAGTAGTCATGTTTAGTATTTTGTTGTATATCCTTTGCATGCAATGACTGCTTGAAGTCTGCGATTCATGGACATCACCAGATGCTGGGTGTCTTCTCTGGTGATGCTCTGCCAGGCCTGTATTGCAGCCATCTTTAGCTTATGCTTGTTTTGGGGCTAGTCCCCTTCAGTTTTGCATTTAGCATATAAAAGGCATGCTCAATTGCGTTCAGATTGGGTGATTGATTTGGCCACTCAAGACTGACCATTTTTTAAGCTTTGAAAAACTCCTTTGTTGCTTTAGCAGTATGTTTGGGATCATTGTCTTGCTGTAGAATGAACTGCCGGCCAATGAGTTTTGAGGCATTTGTTTGAACGAGGAGATAGGATGTGTCTATACACATCAGAATTCATTATGCTACTACAATCAGCAGTTGTATCATCAATGAAGATAAGCGAACCAGTACCTTCAGCAGCCATACATGCCGAGGCCATAACGCCCCCACCACTGTGTTTAACAGATGAGGTGGTATGCTTTGCGTCTTGGGCAGTTCCTTACTTTGCTCTCGTCATCATCTTCGTCTCATTTGTCCACAAGACCTTTTTCCAGAACTGTGGTTGCTCTTTTAAGTACTTCCACAAATCCACACCCGATTCATGGAGAGTGTTTCTGATCTGTCGGATAGGTGTTAAGGAATTTTTCTTTATAATAGGGAGAGTTCTTCTGTCATCAGCTGTGGAGGTCTTCCTTGGCCTGCCAGTCCCTTTGCAATTAGTAAGCTCACCAGTGCTCGCTTTCTTCTTAATAATGTTGCAAACAATTCATTTTGGTATGCCTAAGGTTTGGCTGATGTCTCTAACAGTTTTATTCTTGTTTCTCAGTCTCATAATGGCTTCTTTGACTTTCATTGGCACAACTCTGGTCGTCATGTTGATAAACAGCAGTAAAAGTTGCCAAAGGTGATGGAAAGACTGGAGGAAAGACTAGGCGCTGAGAGCTCTCTTATACCTGCATTAAGGATGCATTTAAACACACCTGAACAATTACAAACACCTGTGAAGCCATGTGTCCCAAACATTATGGTGCCCTGAAATGGGGGGACTATGTATAAACACAGCTGTAATTTCTACATGGTGAAACCAAAATGTGTAAAAATACCCTTCAATAAAATCGGACAATGTGCACTTTAACCACATGTGATTTTTTCTATCACAAATCTCAAATTGTGGCGTACAGAGGCAAATAAATAAATGACAGGTCTTTGTCCCAAACATTATGGAGGGCACTGTATTGGTCAATTTATGATGCAAGGTCAAAGCAAAACACTTTCTGTTCTCATAGATGATGCCAGACCAGCTGAGTATTTCCAGCATATCTTTTATTTCAATTAGTTTTGTACAACTGTAGCTTGGCTTCCACATGTATATCCCAGCCCTAAATATTCCACTAGTTTTGTTACTTTTATCCATGTTCCAATCTAAGCCTCATCTAGTGCTGTAACACAGGTACACTCGTAGTGTAATGCTCCTCACGAACAATATCACCATGTTCCCTTCAATTTGATTTATGATCCAGATGGTGAAATATTAAATTTGTGTTTGTAAATAAAAGTACTGTCAGCTGCTCTTGTACACCATGCAATATTTCAGAACACGACCTCATAACAAAATGAGTTATCCATACAGCAGCAAATTGCAATCAATAGATACCAAGAACACTTCTTGCATTTTCTTGCATTTGCTAATTCTGAATATGCATGAACCACATTTCAAATCAACATGTTGCTTCCTTTGAGACAATGTTTGTTTCCATATTATTTTCCATATATCAGAATGTTTACAATGAAGAGAACAGCTGATAATATTTTCACAAATAATCCTTAGTATGTAATTTAATGTTTGAAGGCCTCAAATGCACTTGCTGCAAGCTAGCCAGTCTCTGACTTGCACTTGTAGCTGCAAATATTGCTTGCCACTTAAACTCATGCATGCAGATATGGATAAATTTAGATGCTGAGGAGCCAAGGATGAACATTATTTAATAATCAAATATCCCTACTTCTGACCTAATGATAGACCAGTCACCGCTGAAATAAATGAAGATGAGGGACTCAAGGAATGAATGCAGTGAAATCTAGTTTAGTTTGGTTTATTATTGTCATGTGTAGCGAGGTACAGTGACAAGATTTCTTGCATGCTACTGAGTCAGCGAAAAGACTGTGCATGCATCCGTCAGGGAGTTGAGATGACTGAACTCCAAAATCCACAACTACCTCGGGGCAAGATATGACATCAATGATTTAAATGTTCCCAAAACCACCTTCTTCTTCCTCTCTCTCTCTTCCGACCCCCCCCCCCCCCTCTTCAAATGCCACCTTGATATCTCACAGTTTACAAGAATTAAACCCTTTGGTTAATGTTTCACTGAGATATTCGAGTAAGAACATGAGCAAATGAGGCGAGAAAACGAACAAGCGTCACTACAAATGGGGACTCAATTAGAGAAAGTCTCAGTCAAATGCCTGGACCTGGAAGCTCGCTCTAGACGCCAGAATTTGAGAATTCTTGGTGTTTCAGAGGGGGCAGAAGGGGAACAGGTACGTGAATTTGCCATGGGCTTGTTGAAACAACTGTTGAATCTTTCCAAGGAACCGAAAATCGAAGTGGCTCATCGTGTCCCAAGATTTGGAAAAAGATCTGGTGCGGGAAAAGCTTATCCACGACATATTATAGTGAAATTTCGAGATACTGCAGAACTGGAATATGTTATGAGCAAAATCAAATATGGTGTACAATTGCGGCTGGACAAGGACACTATTAAGATATTCAGGGACTACCCGTATGAAATTGTGCAAAAAAGAAACAAATTTGATAAGGTTAAAGATCTTTTAAGAGGGAGAGAAGGGGTCAGATTTGGGGTTTTTTATCCCGCGAAAATGCGTATTTCCTTTAATGGTCTTGAAAAGTCATTTGTTAAGCCTGAAGACGCATTCAAATATGCCCAAACGATCGTTGAAAAACAGAAATGAAAGGGAGTTTTGGCAGATCCGAACCATTCTCAGCAATGTTTTGTCTGGGGATAGTTACACTGTTATCTCTGGAATGTTGAATCAAGGACATTTTCTGTTCAAAACGTGTAAACAACTGAACAGTTGGAATATAAATCAGAAAATAATTGCTTATTGATTAAAATATTATAACCAATTGTAAGAACTTATCCTATTAACAACTTAAAAAGTTATGCAGGTTAGATTAGAATACTAACAAAAAAAAAAAAAAATAATGAACTAACATACTAATATGAATTTTTAATAAATTGTAACCTTATCTATAAGCGGGAGGAGGGGATGAGAAACGAGCTCCTGGCTTATGTCCAGGAGCACGTCTCGTTAACCCCTTCAACCAACAGTTGATTCTTATTGAAATCAAAAATATTGGTTTAATAATTAAACTCCGATATATATATGTTATAAGGAAATATCAGGGTAAAATTGTATTATATATCTGAATGTGAGACCTCGTTTTAATATTTTAATATGTTATGATTAACTAAGAGAGCGGAGCTATTTGAGTAACAACGCAATGGAAGTCAAAACAAGGTTTTTTCCCACCTACAGGTGGGTCACTCGCTACAGTGCCGACTATATCAGACACTGTAGCCTCACTTTTTTAGTTTTTTTTTTATCACATAAAATCACTTGTTTGTGTTTTGTGTTTAGTGATAAGAGTAAAATGGACATACCAGCAAAAGTTAATAATTCAAAAACTCCCCCAATACCTAAAGACCTGGGACATGGACGCACCACAAGATTCAAAGGTACTATAATTATTCAAAATGCATGACACCACACAAAAGAACCTAGGAGGAATCTCATTTTGTAGTTGGAATATAAGAGGTATTAACGAACCTATCAAAAGGGGTAAGATATTAGCTCAGCTAAAAATGTATAATTCTGACATTACCTTCCTACAAGAAACACACCTAAAACCTCAGGACCAAGTTAGGCTGAGGGCGAAATGGATAGGTCAAACATACCACTCTTCATTCACTTCAAAATCTAGAGGCACGTCAATTATCATAAGAAAAGGTATACCATTTAAAGCAAAGAATATTATAACAGATATAGAAGGGAGATACCTAATAGTTAATGGAGAAATCCATGACACTCCACTTACTTTGGTAAATATATATGCCCCTAACTTTGATAACCCCCACTTTTTCAATAAAATCTTCAATATAATTGCAGAGTCAAACTATCAAAATGTTATAATAGGCGGAGACTTTAATTGTGTTTTAGATCCGTACTTAGATAAATCAAGTCAAAAACAGAGAGGGAATATGAAATCGAAAACTGGGGAACTCCTCAATACCTATATAAATAACACTAATATAGCAGATGTTTGGAGAATTGTGAATCCAACTGGCAGGGAATATTCGTTTTACTCAATGGTACATAAGACATACTCACGTATAGACTACTTTCTGCTGGATACAAAATTAATCCCCCAAACATCTAATGCAATATACCATACAAATTCAATTTCAGACCATTCTCCACTAACTTTCTTTTTAAAACTGGAAGGATTGTCTAAGAATAATTCATTCTGGAGATTTAACTCTCAAATTTTAAAAGATCCACAAGCGAGTATATATTTAAAAGAACAAATGGAGGTCTTTTTTCAAACAAATGATACTTCAGATATATCGCCTACTTTACTTTGGGAATCTTGTAAAGCATACATTAGGGGTATTATAATTTCATATCAAGCTTTTCAAAATAAAAAGAATAAGAATGAACAAAGACAGTTAGAAGAACTTATTAGACAAATGGATATAGATAATGCTAAAGATCCATCAATAGATAAACATAATAAAATAATAATTTTAAAATTTAAATTAAATAAATTATTATCTGCCAAACTTATAAGACTTTTTCAAATTACAAAACAAGAGCACTTTGAATTTGGGGATAAACCGCATAAACTTTTGGCTCGCCAGCTAAAAAAACGAGAAAAGGAACATACTATACCAAAGATCAAATCAGATAAAGGGGAATTATTAACAACACCGAAGGATATTAATAAAAGATTTGCGCAATTTTACGAGAATTTGTATACATCTAAAACGATAATTGATTCCAATAATATCACAAAGTTCTTGGATACCTGTAATCTTCCAAAGTTAGAGCTGAAGGAACAAGAGGAACTGGGTGCACAAATCTCAATGAAGGAATTAGAAGATACAATAAACTTATTAAAAAATGGAAAAACACCAGGCCCTGATGGATTTACTAATGAATTTTATAAAAGCTTTTATGATAAAATAATACCAAGATTACAAAAAATGTACCAATACGCTTTTAAAAAACGAATACTACCTGATACATTAGCGGAATCAACGATTACATTAATACCTAAGAAAAATAAAGATTTAGAAGAACCTGGCTCATATAGAGCTATAGCATTGTTAAACACAGATCAAAAAATATTAGCGAAAACATTAGCTAGAAGATTAAGTAAATACATTAGTAAATTAATAAACCCAGATCAGACAGGGTTTATCCCTAAGAGATATTCTTCTAATAATATGAGACGTCTACTCAACATAATGCACTCACACAAATCTGAAGATCAAGAATTATCAATTATTTCGCTGGATGCTGAAAAAGCATTTGATCAAGTAGAATGGAATTATATGGATAAAGTATTACAAAAATTTCAACTGGGAGAGAATTTTATTTTATGGATTAAGTTACTATATAACAAACCTACAGCTAGAATACTTACTAATAACATATTATCCTCGAAATTTCAACTATCAAGGGGAAATAGACAAGGATGCTCATTATCACCACAGCTGTTTGCTCTCATTATTGAACCGCTAGCAGAAAAAATTAGAATACACCCTGATATTCATGGATATAATACTAAAGACTCATATAATAAAATATCTTTATACGCGGATGATATATTATTGTATATTACAAAACCTCAAATCACTATACCAAATATATTAAATTTAATTGAAGACTTCGGATCTTTTTCTGGATATAGAATAAATTGGAATAAAAGTGAAATTATGTCAATAAAACCGAAAGATTCAACACATCTTTTAAAATTCCCTTTTAAAATAGCTACAGAAAAATTTAAATATTTGGGAATCGAAATTACCAGAACATATCAAGGTATGTTCAGGGCAAATTTTGACCCCCTACTTAATAAACTAAATACATTAATTAAATTCTGGAAAACGCTCCCGATGTCTTTAATAGGCCGAATAAACGCAATAAAAATGATCTTTTTACCTCAAATTTTATACCTATTTCAATCAATTCCTATATACTTACCTAAGAAGTTTTTTAAAAAACTCGACTCAGATATCACTAATTTTATATGGGACTATAAATCACATAGAATACAAAAAACCCATCTGAATAAACCTAAAGTATTGGGGGGTCTAGCACTACCTAATTTTATGTATTATTATTGGTCAGTAAATATTAAAAACATGATTCAACTGATGGATAACTCCGCCCAGCAAGTAGACTGGATTGTAATGGAGAAAGAGGATTGCTCCTCTAGAAACATTGGAGCGATCCTCCTCTCTCCAATGAAACTGAATAACATAAATTATAATAAGAACCCAATTATTCATAGTACAATCCGTATTTGGAAACAAATAAAACAAAATTTAAAATTAAGAAACTTATCACTTTTATTACCTATAGTCAATAACCCTTCGTTTAGTCCTATTATAGATAAAGCTTATACACAATGGGATAGACTAGGAATTAAAACGCTTGGTGACTTGTATGAAACTGGAAAATTACTTTCATTTCAACAATTACAAATAAAATATAAACTCGGAAATAATCAATATTTTAAATATTTTCAAATATGCGACTATTTGAAAAAATATACAAAAGATCATTATAATAATCCAGTAGATGTATTGGATGAGGCAATGCAGATAAAAGCGGAATCAGCAAACTTAATATCATATTTGTATAATATTATTTTAAATGTACAAATACCACCTACGGAGGGTATCAGAAGAGACTGGGAACAAGAGTTAGCTATTAAAATTTCAAAGGAAAGTTGGAATGAATACTTATTAAACGTGCATAAATGCTCGATTAATGTAAGACACACTTTAATACAATTTAAAATTTTACATAGATTATATTATTCGAAAACTAAAATTCATAAAATTTTCCCAAACGTATCATCTATTTGTGATAAATGTCAATCCCAAGAAGCAACTATAGCGCACTCATTTGTCTTCTGTACAAAAATTCAAAAATTTTGGAATGAAATTTTTGAAATCTTTACAAAGTTATTTAAAACAAGACTGATACCCAAAGCAGAATGGATTATCTTCGGAATAACGGAAGATGATCCAGAACTAAATGCGTTTCAAAAGAAATTAATGGACTATGGGTTAATAACTGGAAAAAAGCTAATTCTAAAATTTTGGAAGAAGGCTCCAATACCAACTATAAATATGTGGATTTCAAATATGTTTGAAACATTACACCTAGAAGAGATAAGACTCCTCCTAGCAGGTAAACCAGATCACTTCCACCTGACGTGGTCTGCATTTATAGAATTATTACAAACATAGGGTGCAAAAGTACTTAAAACAAATAAAAAATTGAGGTCAGGTAAGGGGGGGGATGATAGTTGAAGAGTTGGTATGTCCTATTTACGTGATGCTCAAAAAAAACCATTTGTTTCTCTTTTTTTCTCTTTCTCTTTCTCTTTTCTTTTCTTAGGGCCTATTTCTTAACTCTTTTTCTTTTTGTTTTTAATTTCGCTCTTATAGGGTCTTCGTCCTTTTTTGTTGTTACATTTTCTACACTTGCACTTTTTCCTTCACTTTCTTCTTTCTTTCAATCTTTTCCTTTTCTAGTGTAAAAAAATAAATAAAGGGAGTACATTAATTGTAAGAAGATATAAATGACGAGTATTAATGTATGTGGTTGTAATGTAATGTACTTCTAATAAATAAAAATTAAAAAAAAAGAGAGAGATATTCGAGTAACAGCCTACTCCATTTCCCATTCCAATTAATTGCTCACTGTGTCTGGACATTAACTTTATTTCATGAACCAGTGCAACATGTTCCTAATGTACATAAATACAATATTCCCTATCCAAAATATTAATTTTAATTTTTTTTTAAAATTGCATAGTTCCAAGATTCACAAATTCAGCTGATGATTAGTTAATTGCAATACAACCACAAAATCCAAAAATACATAAATTTCATTTTTCAATTCATGACTAATGATAATGATGGATGGGATTTATATAGCGCCTTTCTAATACTCAAGGCGCTTTACATTGCATTATTCATTCACTCCTCAGTCACACTCGATGGTGGTGAGCTACTTCTGTAGCCACAGCTGCCCTGGGGCAGACTGACGGAAGCGTGGCTGCTAATCTGCGCCTACGGCCCCTCCGACCACCACCAATCACTCACACACATTCACACGCAGGCAAAGGTGGGTGAAGTGTCTTGCCCAAGGACACAACGACAGTATGCACTCCAAGCGGGATTCGAACCGGCTACCTTCCGGTTGCCAACCGAACACTTAGCCCATTGCGCCATCTGTCGTCCTATGCGGAGCAACAGACTAAAAGAATTGCACGTTACATGAGAGATAAACAAATTCAAACGTTTTATAGAATTCAAAAGTTCAAGTTATCAGATTAAAATTTTATTGCGGAAAATAATCACTGAATCATGTCATTGACTAAACTCAAAATGACAAGATCTGGTTATTTATTATTCTTCCATATAATTTACTACTTATAACAAAGTGAATTTGCATTTCTTGCTCATGTGTCATTGCAGTTACAACAGTATGCAGGAGAACATTTACTCACACTCTGAGCTATGAGCTAGACTAAACGTTGCTGTCTGGTCCTCAGACTTCAACACAATGGAGACAAGAAACTGCAGATGCTGGAATATTGAGGAAAAAGTGCTGGGAGGAATTTGGCGGGTCAGGCAGCATCATAACCTGCCAAGTTGCTCCAGGATTTTGTGTTTTACACATACTCAGGGTCCAAAGTGATTGTGATAGCTTGTTGCAATGTCTTAATGGCAAAACACACAAATATTAAGCTTAGAATGATTTAATAAATAAAAAATGTACCCCACAATGTAAGTGTTTTAATTTTTCCTTTTACTCCTCTGCTGCCTGCACTTTGTTCATCATTTATAAATATTTTGCTCAGTTATCATGGCACATTTTGAATAATGCTTTTATGATGCTAAAGGAAAAAAATGCAGTCAACGTGGTTCCCCAAACTCATTGGCAAGAGTTGGAAATCCCAAACTTGATGAATCCTTCACATCTAGCTGACGATATGTTGAGTATTACAAACTACCTGAACAGGATCAAAATTAACTTCAATAACATTGATCACGTAAAGATGCTGGAAAACACATCAAGCCTCGGGCAAGATTCCAACTCAGAGACTCGGGTGAGGCAGCCACCTTGGACAGTCGATGTTTGGGGTTGAGACCCTTCATCTGAACAAGGAGAATTATATTTGCTTTATCCTGTATTTTTAAAATGCTACATATACCATTGGGTAAAGATTAAGTTAATACAATAGAAAATCTGTAATATTTGGCACTGTAATTGCAGCCATTGCAAACGTATTTCTCTACCCCATTGGTCACCCTCGGACTATCTTTGAACGGACTTTATTGGCTTTACCTTGCACTAAATGTCATCATGTATCTATACACGGTAAATGTAATGTTTTTCCACTGCCTGGCTAGCAAGCAACAAAAGCTTTTCACTGTATTTTCACACACGGCAATAAACTAAACTGAACTGATAAACTAAACTGATTTACGCATGTATGCACAATTTTTTATTTTTTTATTTAAACAAAAAAGACAACAAATTTCTTTGCTACAAAACGTAACGTGCACAGTATCAGACAAATATTTAAACAGATAAAACCACAATGGGCCAACACCACTTGAATGCAGCACAGAAACTGGACTTTTTGGCCCACCTGTTCCATGCCAACCATTTTGCCCGTCTGTGCTAATCTCGTTTACCTGCATTATGCCGACATCTCTCTATGCTTTTCCTATAAAGAACCTTTCCAAATGCCTTTCAAATATTCAATTTTTATCTGCCTCTACCACTTCTTCTGCCAGCTCGTCCTAGATAACCTCAAACCTGTACTCTCTAATTCTACACTCCCTTATCTTGGACTTAATATAACCTTGAACAAGCCACCCTTACATTTCCTATTATGGATTAGTTTTCTGGTATCAAGAGGTTCGCATTTTTTGCAAAACAAAATACTAATGACTTTATAAGATAAAACCAACACGGGACAGGCAGAACCTGTGAAGAGAAAAGGTTAAATATCTGAATTTTTTACTTTTTTTACTTTAAAATTTAAACGTTTATCAGCAGAAACAGATCTAGGAAGCGAGAAAAGGGTCAGATGTAAAAAGTAGAACCATCATCATTATACCAAAGAATGCCATTTGGCCCATCTGCCTCATCAAGTCCACGTTGCCTCATTGGAAATGCAATTCAGTGAGTTTGTCTAGTTCTGCATCTCTGCAAGTATCCTTCAAGCATTCATCTAAATCTCTTTTAAATGTATTGATCATCTCCACTTCCATAACACTCCTAGGCAGTAAGTTCCAGGTCATTCCCAGTCACTTCATTAACAAGCTCTCTCATCACTCCATCCCTCCCCACAACGCTAAACTTCTTATTCAAAATTATACAATGTTTCCAATCTTTGTATTGACAGCTGATGGGAACAGCTTTTCTTTGAACAGTCTGTGATCAAAAAAGATTACCGTATTTCTCGGCAATGAAGACGCTATTTTTTCACCCTAAAATAAGACGCGAAAATTTACCTGCGTCTTGGAGGCCGAAGGTTAGGTTGTTAGCCAAGAAAGATAGACTTGGCTATCCCTCAATACAGCAATATCAAGAACAATGTTGCTGTGCTGCGGGATAGCCAAGTCTATCCCTCATTGCTGGCAGCTGATGGGAACCGGCTGCAAAAGGACAGCGCCGCTGAGGGGGGCGAAGGGGGGGGGGGGTGTGGAAGAGTTCCTTTCATAGCGTGAGGGGAGTCTGGCCCGGGTCAGCACAGCCTGGGCTGCACAAATTGGCTGGGCCGCCTGGGGTAAAGTTGCGGAGAGGGCAGGAGCGTTGAGAAGGAGGGGGTCGGGGATCATGCCAGCAACTCACACACCGCTGCCGTGGCGCGGAACCACCAGGTGTTTATCAGTGGCCGGCGAGGGAAGTAGCTCGGGTGGCTGCGAGTGGCCGCCGGGACCGGACAGCGGTACCGGTCGCCACCTCAGCGCCTTCTGCCGGCCTGCCCGCCAGCCACGGTGTCCTTCAGCACAGGCGCAACCGGTGGAGGTGGTGGTTGGCGGGTAGCTACTGGGTGGAAGGCTGCCTGCTCCGTCTGGGGCTCGCTCTGTCTCTTTCTGTCTCTACTAGTGCCGTGGCAGGCGACCTGGGTGCTACAGCCAGTCATGGGGCAGACGACCTGGACGCTAGCCAGTCACGGTGCAGGCGACTTGGGAACTGCAGCTAGTCCCGGGGCTTACAGGCGACCTGGGTACTGCAGCTAGTCCGGGGCTCGCAGGCGACCTGGGCGCTACAGCCAGTCCCGGGGCAGGTGACCTGGGCGCTACAGCCAGTCCCGGGGCCGCGAGGGATCTGGGAACTGAAGCCTGTCCCAGGGACGCGAGGGATCTTGGAACTGCAGCCAGTCCCGGGGCACGCAGGCGATGTTGCTGACCCCTGGACTAAACCAAACCCTTGATTCTGTCCCGCCATCCTTTTTAAAAAAATTAGCAACTTAAATTGGGGGTGTGTCTTCGACGCAGGTGCGTCTTCATTGCTGGGAAATACGGTAAATGCAAGACAAAAGGAAACCTACTGCTGAGATCCAAATTTTGTAAATGGTCCCACAAAGGAAAATAATGTGGTTGATTGGTGAACACAGTGAAAGTCATGATAAACCAGGAGCCACAACATACTGTGTTTTCAATGAGTGTGATGTGACCAAGGCCTCTGCAATAATGCGATGGGAATTTATTTTTGATTGATTGAAAGATACAGCATGGAAATGGGCCCTTCCATTTACCAAATCCACACTGACAATCAATCACCCGCTCAATGAGTTCCATGTTATCCCACATTCGCATCCACGTCCTACACGGTAGGGGCAATTTAGAGGCCAATTACCCGAAAAACATGCATGTCTTTGGGATGCGGAAGGTAATGAAGCACCTGGTAGAATCATAAGCCGTCATAGGGAGAACGTGCAAACTCCACACAAACAGTACCCGAGGTCAGTTTCAAACCCGGTCCTCTTGGCGTTGAGGCATCAGCTCCACCAAATGCGCCAGTGTGCCACCACTGAAATAATTCAAGGGGATGTCTTTCATATCATGGGGCTGACCTAGTGACCTGTGACAGTAACAAATTGGGCCCTGGCAGTAAGAAACGGAATATGCCGTTGCATGGAAGTCATGAGTACAATTATTTCTGCTGAAGGGTGTTTCCCAATAGCTGTAATACAAATAGCTATAAAGAGTGTAGGAAGGAACTGCAGATGCTGGTTTAAACCAAAGATAGACACACAATGCTGGAGTAACTCAGTGGGACAGGCAGCATCTTTGGAGAGAAGGAATGGGTGACATTTCGGATCTCGACCCCAAAAAGTCACCCATTCCTCTCCAGAGATGCCGCCTGTCCCGCTGAGTTACTCCAGCATTTTGTATCTATCTACAAAATATGTAATTCATTTAGCAACGTAATTAGATCTGGTACAACCAAAGCCAAGGTAGTGTACCTGAAAATGTTTTCAAACCTAAGCATTGTCTACACGCATGCCTGTCCCTCTCTGCCTTTTTCTGTCGCTTTGATACACCTCTGCCTTTCAGCTTCAATTCTTCTCTGCCCCTCTTGTTGTGTAGTGCAGCAGGACTTACTTCAATCACAAATAGTTTAAGAATCTACACTACTGATCCCAACACAAATAGTCAGGCAGCTCAGGCCAGGCAACTGGGCTCCATTTCGCTCAGTGGAAGGAATGATGTTAACATGTTTACATTGCTATTGATTGCGGAATTGCCACAGGTGGTGTTGGCCTTTTAAAAAAAATTACCGGTACCTTGGAAACTAACACAAGTAACCACTATCTTTCATCCTGGTATACTTGTAGAGGAACTAAGTTTACCTGATCACCTTAAATGTAAAACGTTTACTGCACAATGCTGCACACATTCAAAGTTGCACACAGCTAACGCCCAAGTGAAAGTTAAATGATTGTTGTACTGTATTAAATGTTCAATTTCAAATCTACCACAGAATTAAGTAAAAAAAGTTATCAAGGGAAGCCCAACTACATTTGAGAACATGTTTCTAACCAGCTGCCATGACCATTCAATTACCTCACTTCCTTCATCAAATGTTTCTGCAGTCAGACCACACTTGTCTGACTGCAGAAACAATACAGTTGCATGGTAGAGAGCATTCTGACTGGTTGCATCATGGCCTGGTTCGGCAACTTGAACATCCAGGAGCGAAAAAGACTACAAAAATTTTTGACCACTGCCCAGTCCATCACCGGCTTTGACCTCCCCACCGTCGAAGGGATCTATCGTAGTCGCTGCCTCAAAAAGGCAGCCAAAATCATCAAAGACCCACACCATCCTGGCCACACACTCATTTCACCATTGCCATCGGGAAGGTGGTACAGGAGCCTGAAAACTGTAACATCCAGTTTCAGGAACAACTTCTTCCCTATTGCCATCAGGCTATTAAACACAACAACAAATAAGCTCTGAGCTCTGAACTGCAGAAGACTATATTATTATTGCTGTATATTTGTTATTTATTGAACTTTTTCTTTTTTTCCCTCTTCCCCCGTTATGTACTATGTTTACATATTCACATATTCTGTTGTGCTGCAGCAAGTAAGACTTTCATTGTCCCATCTGGGACATATGACAATAAAACACTCTTGGCTAACTTTTTATTGGAATTCTGAAATACAACTAAAAGGCATGTGTTCACATTTTACAACTAAAATTCTGTGGCCTCTATTACAACCGGGAAAGCCCTTTTACACCTTGGCTGGCTGCCAACACTTATGGAGGGGCAGACACTCCCACTGTATCACTGGGGGCCCTGTCACAGCGGTGAGCAGGAGACACGTCATCTCACCCAGAGCCATGTGTCCACCAATCACACCAATTTCCATTTCCTGCAGAGATCCTTTTTATTATCTTCATACCCTTGTCCCACGTAGTCCACCCCCAAGATTAATCAAATAACACAGATGAACTCAGGTTTCAAAACACGAGACCAACAATATATCAGGACTGTCGATCTCACACTCTTAGGTAATACGTTTCAATAGAACATAATACTGTATGATATCCAACTGTATGAAATTGGGGCATTTAATAGTAATAAAATCCAATGCCAGATTTTCTGGACTTGTCTCACCCCACCATATTCTAAATGATTCAGTTTATCCCGATCATGTAACCTGCACCATTAAAATGAAATATCTGATCATGTCATGGCACCTTGTGAGAAGTTGCCCTTGGAAAATCATACAGTGCCCTCCATAATATTTGGGACAAGGACCCATCATTTATTTATTTGCCTCTGTATTCCACAATTTGATATTGGTAAAAAAAAAAACCCACATGTGGTTAAAGTGCACATTGTCAGATTTTAACAAAGGCCATTTTAATACATTTTGGTTTCACCATGTGAAAATTACAGCAGTGTTTATACATAGTCCCCCCCCCCATTTCAGGGCACCATAATGTTTGGGACACAGCAATGTCATCTAAATGAAAGTAGTCTTGTTTAGTATTTTGTTGTATATCCCTTGCGTGCAATGACTGCTTGAAGTCTGCGATTCATGGACATCACCAGTTGCTGGGTGTCTTCTCTGGTGATTCTCTGCCAGGCCTGTATTGAACCATCTTTAGCTTCCTATTGTTTTGGGGGCTAGTCCCCTTCAGCATATAAAAGGCATGCTCAATTGGGTTCAGATCGGGTGATTGACTTGGCCACTCAATAATTGACCATTTTATAGCTTTGAAAAACTCCTTTGTTGCTTCAGCAGTATATTTGGGATCGTTGTCTTGCTGTAGAAAGAACCGCCAGCCAATGTTTTGAGGCATTTGTCTGAACTTGAGCAGATAGGATGTGTCCATGCATATCAGAATTCATTATGCTATGACAATCAGCATTTGTATCATCAATGAAGATAAGCGAGCCAGTACCTTCAGCAGCCATACATGCCCAGGCCATGACACCCCCACCACTGTGTTTCACAGATGAGGTGGTATGCTTTGGATCTTGGGCAGTTCCTTCTCTCCTCCATACTTTGCCTCTGATATAAGTTAATCTTCATCTCATCTGTCCAAAAGACCTTTTTTACAGAACTGTGGTTGCTCTTTTAACTATTTCTTGGCAAACTGTAACCTGGCCATCCTATTTTTACAGCGAACCTGTGGTTTGCATCTTGCAGTGCAGCCTCTGTATTTCTGTTCATGAAGTCTTTTGCAGACAGTGGTCATTGACAAATCCACACCCGATTCCTGAAGAGTGTTTCTGATCTGTCGGACAGGTGTTTTATAATTGGGTGAATTCTTGTCATCAGCTGTGGAAGTCTTCCTTGGCCTGCCAGTCCCTTTGCGATTAATAAGCTCACCAGGAAAAAGACAATACGGGGAGAAAAGATGAGGTACGAAAGTAAGCTAGCCAAGAATATAAAGGAAGATAGTAAAAGCTTCATTAGGTATGCGAAGAGGAAAATAATAGTTAAGACCAAAGTTGGACCCTTGAAGACTGAAACTCGTGAATTTATTATGGGAAACAAGGAAATAGCGGGCGAGTTGAACAGGTACTTTGGATCCGTCTTCACTAAGGAAGACACAAACAATCTCCCTGGTGTACTAGTGGCCAGAGGATCGAGGGAGACGGCGGAAATAAAGGAAATTCACATTAGGCAGGAAAAGGTGTTGGGTAGACTGATGGGACTGAAGGCTGATAAATCCCCAGGGCCTGATGGTCTGCATCCCAGGGTACTTAAGGAAGTGGCTCTAGAAATCATGGGTGCACTGGTGATCATTTTGCAATGTTCTATAGATTCAGGTTCAGTTCCTGTGGATTGCAGGGTAGCTAATATTATCCCACTTTTTAAGAAAGGCGGGAGAGAGAAAGGGAATTCTAGACCAGTTAGCCTGACATCAGTGGTGGGGAAGATGCTGCAGTCAATTATAAAAGATGAAATAGCCGAACATTTGGATAGCAGTAGCAGAATCGGTCCAAGTCAGCATGAATTTACGAAGTTGAAATCATGATTGACTGATCTTCTGGAATTTTTTGAGGATGTAACTAGGAAAATGGACAAGGGAAAGCCAGTGGATGTAGTGTACCTGGACTTTCTGAAAGGCTTTGATAAGGTCCCACATAGGAGATTAGTGGGCAAAATTAGATTGGGGGTAGGGTACTGCCATGGATAGAAAATTGGTTGGCAGACAGCAAACAAAGAGTAGGGATTAACGGGTCCCTTTCAGAATGGCAGGCAGTGACTAGTGGGCTACCGCAAGACTCAGTGCTGGGACCGCAGCTATTTACAATGTACATTAATGATTTAGATGAAGGGATTAAAAGTAACATTAGCAAATTTGCAGATGACACAAAGCTGGGTGAGCGTGTGAATTGTGAGGATACTATGAGGATAGGATGCAGGGTGACTTGGGCAGGTTGGGTGAGTGGGCAGATGCATGGCAGATACTGTTTAATGTGGATAAATGTGAGGTTATCCACTGGTGGCAAAAACAGGAAGGCAGATTATTATCTGAATAGTGTCAAGTTGGGAAAATGGGAAGTACAACGGGATCTGGGGGTCCTTGTTCATCAGTCACTGAAAGTAAGGATGCAGGTACAGCAGGCAATGAAGAAAGCGAATGGCATGTTGGCCTTCATAACAAGAGGAGTTGAATATAGGAGCAAGAGGTCCTTCTGCAGTTGTACAGGGCCCTAGTGAGACCACACCTGGAGTATTGTGTGCAGTTACTCCAGCATTTTGTGTCTATCTTTAAAATTCTGCAATTGCTGGATTTATGAAAAACAATCAAAATGCTGGTTCAGCATGAAACTGAGTTCAGGCTGCATCAATGGAGAATTAAAATTTATAACTTTCTGTCATGGATGAGCTATGATCAACAACCCAAAATATTAACCCTCCTTTTTTAATTAAATTTTATCAATGGCTTTTTGATCTTTTTTCATATTTAGACTGATAATAATGAAATCAGGCCATGATACAATGGAAATCTGGTACGGACAAAAATGATCAATATTAAAAAAATGGCAGTATTATAGACTGAAAAATTAATTTTCAATGTTATTTTTAAGATGGTTTATGTATTACAACAGTGCTTGCAACATACACAGTGGTAACTATAAGATAAGCTCATTATTCAAAGGAGTGTTCTTTTTCATACCATAGTTATAAACATGAACTTATGAGTGTTCTTTTTGGTATGATTTTATAAAACTCAAAAATAACAATGTGCAAGCTAAATATGAAATTTCACATTTTCCTGTAACAAAATAAATCAATTCCAGAAATTAGTTTCTTTAAAATGCATACCAAAACATGTGTAAAAGAATTGAGGGTATTCTGGTAAAACCTTAGTCAAAAAAGTAAACTGAAGTGCAAAGTGCAAGTGACAAAACGGGAAACTAAGTTAATTAAACTGAACTGAATATTTGCTCATTCCAAAACACCAGAAAAAAAGACTATATAACCATATAACCATTACAGCACGGAAACAGGCCATCTCGGCCCTTCAAGTACGTGCCAAACATTTTTTTTTTTTTAAATAAATACTTCCCCCTAGTCCCATCTACCTGCACTCAGACCATAACCCTCCATTCCTTTCCCGTCCATATACCCATCCAATCTATTTTTAAAGGATAAAATCGAACCTGCCTCCACCACTTCCACTGGAAGCTCATTCCACACAGCTACCACTCTGAGTAAAGAAGTTCCCCCTAATGTTACCCCTCAACTTCTGTCCCTTAATTCTCAAGTCATGTCCCCTTGTTTGAATCTTCCCTACTCTCAATGGAAAAAGCTTATCCACGTCCACTCTGTCTAACCCGCTCATAATTTTAATGACCTCTATCAAGTCCCCTCTTAACCTTCTGCGCTCCAAAGAATAAAGACCTAACTTGTTCAACCTTTCTCTGTAACTTAGTTGCTGAAACCCAGGCAACATTCTAGTAAATCTCCTCTGTGCTCTCTCTATTTTGTTGACATCCTTCCTATAATTAGGCGACCAAAATTGTACTCCATACTCCAGAATTGGCCTCACCAATGCCTTGTACAATTTTAACATTACATCCCAACTTCTATATTCAATGCTCTGATTTATAAAGGCCAGCACACCAAAAGCTTTCTTTACCACCCTATCTACATGAGATTCCACCTTCGGGGAACTATGTAGTTATTCCTAGATCCCTCTGTTCAACTGCATTCCTCAATTCTCTACCATTTACCATTTTGATTTGTCCTGCCGAGATGTAGTACCGCACATTTATCAGCATTAAACTCCATCTGCCATCTTTCAGCCCACTCTTCCTAATGGCCTAAATCTCTCTGTAGACTTTGAAAATCTACTTCATTATCCACCACACCACCTATCTTAGTATCATCTGCATACTTACTAATCCAATTTTCCACACCATCATCCAGATCATTGATGTACATGACAAACAACAGCAGACCCAACACAGACCCCTGAGGCACCCCACTAGTCACCGGCCTCCAACCTGACAAACAGCCATCCACCATTACTCTCTGGCATCTCCCATTCAGCCACTGTTGAATCCATCTTGCTACTCCACCATTAATACCCAACAATTTAATCTTCTTAACCAACCTTCCATGAGGAACCTTGTCAAAGGCCTTACTGAAGTCCATATAGACAACATCCACTGCTTTACCCTCATCAATTTCCCTAGTAACCTCTTCAAAAAATTCTAGAAGATTAGTCAAACATGACCTTCCAGGCACAAATCTATGTTGACTGTTCCTAATCAGACCCTGCTTATCCAGATGCTAATATATTATCTCTAAGTATCCTTTCCATTAATTTACCCACAACTGACGTCAAACTAACAGGTCTATAATTGCTAGGTTTACTCTTAGAACCCTTTTTAAACAACGGAACAACATGCGCAGTACGCCAATCCTCCGGCACTATTCCCGTTTCTAATGACATTTGAAATATTTCTGTCATAGCCCCTGCTATTTCTACACTAACTTCCCTCAATGTCCTCGGGAATATCCTGTCAGGACCTGGAGACTTATCCGTTTTCATATTTTTCAAAAGTGTCCACACCTCCTTGGTGAATACTGAAGAAAAGAAATTGTTCAATATCTCCCCCATCTCTTTTGGCTCTGCAGATAGCTGTCCACTCTGACTCTCTAATGGACCACTATTTGAAAAGTTTTGTGCAAATCACAAAGAAAATCAAGCTCAAACATCACATTAGAAATTACATTTCAAACTAAATAAGATATGTTACAAAATATAATTCAGATATTTAAATTGTTAAATTCTTGTTTAATAGGACTAACTTTGAAAATCGTCTTTTACAAATTGCTGGGTATTTTTAAGCGGCAGGAAAAATGAGACTGATGTGACTTGACGACAAGTCTGTTTAGAGTAAATTAGCCGAATTCTATTTTATATTTCAAAACACAACTTGGTACGGTCTGTATTTTCAAACTTATTCAACCATTACTATACGTTAGGATGGGAATTAAAGCAAAATTGCACATTATTGCAATAGGGCCCAAATTTGAACTGAAAATTTTCACTGTTGCTCATGTTTTGAGAATTTAATGTTTGAAACAGACATTTCTTTAAAAACGAATCTTCAAAAATAAGCACCTTAGATACTGACTTTTGCTGTGCATTTTCACACCAGTGACTTGAGTGGATGTCTAGCACTTTCAAGGAAAACCTAACAATTTCCTTGAATATTAAAGCTTTTTACATTGTAATCTTCTAATAACCTGGAACCATCAAAATAGAAAGAATTGAATCAAAGTCTGGACGAGCAGACAGGAGCCAAGGTTGTAAGAAGTGGAGGTAATTATTTACTGCTGAAGGAGCAGGGTTCTGGAGACCATGGGAAGTAAATGTGCTTATTTAAAATTATTGAAGAACATGAAAGCCTGCAGCATAGCATGATCAGTCCAAAAAAATATGGCAACAATTTTTAGCAAGACGTTGTACAGATTGGACGAGGTGTAGCCATATTAGTTTACTTACAGCTGTGATTATAATGCAATGTTTTGCATGCTATCATCATTAATATGAAATCACTGCACTATAAAAATACCGAATAATATTAAAAGCACGGATGGCTTGTTCATGCTTGTTCAAATGTATTTTTTTTTTTAAATTTTAAAGACCAGCGTGACCACTAAATAAAACAATTTGCAACCTAAATGGCCCCCGCATCTCGCATTCTCTAATGAGCAGACAGGGAACAAAACCCAGTTCAACAAAATGTAAATAAGAGCATGGTAGGATCAGCACGAGGGAAAATTAAAAATAAGATGCTAGTTGGATACTGAACAGCAGAAGTAAAGTAAACTCTCTGCTAATGGAATCAAGAGAAAGCAGGAACGGGGTACTGATTTTGGATGATCAGCCATGCTCATATTGAATGGCTCAAGGGCTGAATGGCCTACTGCTGCACCTAATTTCTATGTTTCTATGTTACAAACTGGGTCTCTGCGCATCTCTCTGCAATTGGATCCTCGACTTAAGGGCCTGTCCCACCAGCATGCGGTTGCATGCATCTAGCGCGACCAAACGTGGTCGCTCGAGGCGTACGGCCGTGGGGAGCCGGTCCCACTTCGAACCGCGGAGGCGTATGGAGTTGTGCGGGGCTGGTCCTGACATCATACTCATCAGCTGGGCAGGAGGCTGGCCGACTGAATTTGGACGTCGCACGGCGCCGGGCGGTGACGTTATCACGCAACGGCACGACGGGCGGTGACGTCATCGCGCAAAGCCACACGCTAGGCATACGGCATCAAGACGCTGCATACGCTCTCAATGCGCCTGCGGGCCGACAGGCCGTTGGCGCGCGGAATTTTCGGACAGTGCTGGATTTTCGGAGTCCCGCGCGATGTCGGGACCAGCCCCGCACAACTCCATACGCCTCCGCGGTTCGAAGTGGGACCGGCCCCGCGCGGCCGTACGCCTCAAGCGACCACATTTGGTCGCGCTAGACGCATGCAATCGCATGCTGGTGGGACAGGCCCTTTACTCATCCACAGACCACAGTCTGTTCGAATTAGCGGAAACACTTCATCCTCAGTAATAATCAGCACGGGAGCCCCTCAAGGCTGCGTGCTCAGCCCCCTGCTTTACTCACTCTACACCCATGACTGCGTAGCTGGACATAGCGCGAACTCCATCATCAAGTTTGCCGACGACACCACTGTTGTTGGACGAATCACAGATGACGATGAGTCAGGGTATAGAAGTGATATCGACCGACTGACCAAATGGTGCCAGCACAACAACCTGGCTCTCAACATCAGTAAGACCAAGGAACTGATTGTGGACTTTGGTAGGGGAAGGATGAGGACCCACAATCCTGTTTACATCAATGGGACGATGGTGGAGAGGGTAAAAAAACTTGGCGTTCCTGGACGTGCATATTTCCGAAGATTTTTCCTGGACCCAGCATACCGATGCAATTATAAAGAAGGCACATCAGCGACTCTACTTCCTGACAGGATTATGGAGATTTGGCATGTTGAAGAGGATTCTCCTAAACTTCTACAGGCGCACGGTAGAGAGCATTCTGACTGGTTGCATCGTGGCCTGGTTCGGCAACTTGAATGTCCGGGAGTGGAAAAGACTACAAAAAGTTGTGACCACTGCCCAGTCCATCACCGGCTTTGACCTCCCCACCGTCGAAAGGATCTATCGTAGTCGCTGCCTCATAAAGGCAGCCAAAATCATCAAGGACCTACACCATCCTGACCCACACCATCCTGGCCACACACTCATCTCACCCCTGCCATCAGGAAGAAGGTACAGGAGCATGAGAACTGTAACGTCCAGGTTCAGCTTCTTTCCTGCAGCCATCAGGCTATTAAACACAACAACAAATAAGCTCCGAGCTCTGAACTGCAAAAGACTATATTATTATTGCACTATATTTGCTATTTATTGAACTTTTTGTTTCTCTTCCCCTGTTATGTACTATGTTTACATAATCACATATTCTGTTGTGCTGCAGCAAGTAAGAATTTCATCCGGGACATACGACAATAAAACACTCTTGACTCTCTTGGGTCCTCACAGTCAATCAAACAGACAATTAAACTAACACGAGGAGTCAGAAAATGCTGCCGATATCAATCAAGTTAGATAACATTAGTGGAGAGAGAAAGAATTCATATTGCATTTTTCTTCAAAACTGAACAAGGATTCTTCAGGAAAGTCATTAACATGAAATGTTTAATTTTCTTCCCATAGATACTGCCTGACCTCTAGTATTTCCAGCATTTTGCTTTTCTTTATTGAATTGAGTGTTTGTTTTTTCAATTAATAAGAGAAGGCTGTTCCATGAGCAATCTCAACATAACGACGATAGAACCCAGACGTTCAGAGAAATGAAGGATTTTAAAGCAGTTTAGTTTTAGGGGACAGGGCAGGGTGAATGCCGCAAGGATGTTTATCCTCACAGGATGGTTTAGGGGACACCTGGAGTACAGCCTCAGAACAAAGGCGCTTGATTTAAGATTTGGGTGAATTTCTTCCCGTGATTCAGCAAACAGGCTCTTTAGCCCAATTTACCCATGCCAACCAACATGCACTATCTAAGCCAGTCACATTCACTCACATTTGTTCCACATTCCTCTAAATATTTCCTGTCCATGTATCTGTCCAAAAGACTTTTTAATGTTGTTATTACACTTCATCAGGCAACAAGTTCCATATACCCACCATCCTGTGTGGAAAACATTGCCTCTCAGCCTCCTATCAAATCTTTCCACTCTCACTTTAAACTATGACCTCTAGTTCTTGATTCCCTGACATTGGGAGAAATACATTGTGCATTTACCCCGTCTATGCCCCTCAATTTTATACATCTCCAGAAGATCATCCATCAGTTACCTGTGTGCCAATGAATAAAGCCCTGGTCTGCCCAACCTTTCCTTGCAGCCAAGGGCCTCACGTTCTCGTATCATCCTCAAATCAGAAAGAACTTCAATTCCAGATTTCATCACAGCTTTAATTAATACATGGACCAGAGTGAACTCAAGTTGAAGTGAAAGTTAATGCAATTAGTTAAGATAATGGTTAAGTTAGTGTAGTGCCAAGAAGCCACCATAAATATGAGGTAAATGCCAACCATAGATAAAACTTTACTGGCTGGACTAATATCTTGCACAAAAAAAAAATTGTGATCTTCGAGAGACAATTACATCAATATTAAGTCTTTCAGAGAAGATGTTCATGGGCTAAACATCTACAACAACTTTAATGGTCTTAAGATTTAAATTGAATATGTGATAATTTTGCCTTCAATTACTTTTGCAACTCAGAGAATGAGGTGGTTTGACTACAGCAAGGCCAAAAGAACATTAAAAATTGGGATGACGTGAAGAAGAAATTGCAAATTGCTACTTCCTACGAGTGCCAGACCAGGATAAAAGCATAAAAATTTATGGTGCAGAACAAAACTATTTGGCCCATTAAGCCCATATTGGCACGCTACCAAGCTCTTGGTTTACCCAGCACATGTAATGTGCATAAATAAACTTATTTTTGAAAAGGATGTGATGGTTTCTTTAGTTAAGGAGTTTCAGAACACCACTATGCTTTGAATGAAAACATTTATCCTTAATTCCTCTCTTATCCCCTAGTTTTTTCATCTAATATTTTATTAGAGGAGAAATTGATCCTTCCTATTCACCCTAACTAGTGTCCCAACTTCATCTAATTAACCTACTCAACTATGCACCGGACAATCGTTCCTCATACAAAAATGGATAGAGGGGATGTGAAGGATGTTTCTACTAGTAGAAGAGTTTAGAATCAGAGGGCATTGCCTCAGAATAAAATGATGTATCTTTAGAAGGGAGATGGAGGAATTTCTTCAGTCAGAGTGTGGTGAATCTGTGGAAGTTACTGCCAGATGCCTGTGGAGGCTGAGTCATTGGGTATGTTAAGGCGGAGATTGTCAGATTTATAATTAGTAAGGGTGCCAGGTATTATGGGGAGAAGGCAGGAGAATAGGGTTGAAAGGGAAAGATAGATTAGCCATGGTTGAATGGTGGAGTAGACCCGATGGACCGAACAGCCTATTCTTGCACTTATGAAAATGACTGCCATGGTAACATCCCAAAATATTTATTGTACTTTCACATCAGTCAAGTAATTTGGTGCCCAGAACTGATAGAGAATATACATTTATACTGCTTAAGTGCAGGCCATAACAATCTCCCATGAGCCAACCACCCTCCTTTTGCAATGAAATATTTTGATCACTGCCATCAACTACACAAATGATGCAACAAAAGCAGGATGCCCTGTGGTGATCGGCTCTCCTGCTAAAATAACAAAACGTTCCCACCACCTGCAAGACATGCAGGAAGGGAGATAAAATAATCTCCGACAATCTGGACGAATGCAGTTTCAATACTGAAGTTTGACATCTTTTACAAAGCAGTCTGCTTGATCACCTCATTCTTCACTTTAAGCATCTCCTTCCTTCACCACTGACACACCACCATTTACAGTGCCATTTCCAATGTGTACTGCGATTTTGAAAGCCTAAAATTATAACAGCAGCTACCATCAGATTTTCCTCCAATGTCACATGCCATTATCACTTGGAAATAAACTGTGATTGATTGTCACCCATTCCAAAGCCACAAACTGCCTCAAGAATTGTTTATAATGTTTGGTCCACAGCATACCAAAACCATACCTTCTCAAAGGAAATTTGGAGTAGACAATAAAGGAATATTTTGCCAATGACACGCACAACCTGGAAAATACATGGGACAACTACGCGTCACACAGTGGTACGCGTTGCTGCCATACAGCGCCAGAGACCCGGGTTCAATCCTGACTACTGGTACTGTCTGTAAGGAATTTGTACATTCTCCCCATGACTGCATACGTTTCCCCCGGGTGTTCCGGTTTCCTCCCACACTCCAAAGATGCACTGTTTTGTAGGTTAATTGGCTTCAGTAAAAATTGTAAATTGTCCCTAGTGTGTAGGATAGTGCTAGTGTATGGAGATGGCTGGTTGGCATGGACTCGGTGGGCCAAAGGGCCTGTTTCCACACTGTATCCAAAACTCTTAATTTAGAGCCTGCGGGTGAACTGCAGCCTCTTTCTCCACAAGAATATTTTACAAAAGTAAAACATAACTAATTCATGAATAATGCATTCCAGCTGTGATGCTCAAAATGATACAATAACGCAATACTTTTTTCTCATGGCATCATACTTTTTGATCCCAATTTTCAATTGCTATGACACGTTTCTAGCACAACAGCAAATACTAAAATGGTCCAAGTTTTTAATCATATTGCCCCCATTTTGACAATATAACAAAGCCTTATCTATATTTAAATCTGCAAGTTACTCAATAATTTGAAGACAAATATGATAAAGTAATTACTGCATTGAAAACAAATTCCAATAGTTTGAATGAGCATATTACCTAATGATCGCTCTTTTGAGAATATAATCTTCAAAATTTGAGTTTTGTTGCAAAGTGTCCACAAGAGACTTCCCACAAGTCATACCAGATGACAATTTAAATTTTCATTTCTCCAATTTTGTCAAATTAATTTTTTTGTTTTCCATCTG
Source organism: Malacoraja senta (assembly GCA_038087875.1). Lineage (NCBI taxonomy): Eukaryota > Metazoa > Chordata > Chondrichthyes > Rajiformes > Rajidae > Malacoraja > Malacoraja senta. Next base: position 332,043,137 of record CM075977.1, read on the forward strand.
TTGACAAAATCCCACCATCGAGACCCATCTTACACCATCAGATTGAAGGCACCAATACCCGAGGTCTACTCCAGTCTGATGCCACGTTCTTCAAACAGTGCTTGAGCTGGAAATCATTTCCACAATAAAACTAAAGGTTAACCAACAAACCCATGAACCCCACATTTATTGGCCTGTCCCACTTAGGCGATTTTTCAGGCGATTGCCTGAACAGACACACACATGTGGGGGAGAGGGGTGTGAGAAAGAGAGGGGAGAAGGGAGGAGAAGGGGGGGGGGAAAGGAGTGGAGACAACTTTTAAGAAGCCAGAGATACATGGCTGTGAAGCTCGGCGGACATTTAACATTACCGGTCGGCTATCCTTGGTTCCGAAAATTACTGCGTAATTTTTTTCCTCCAATGAGCGAATGAAATTCACCAGTCAGCACCGGCTACAACCTACGAGAACCTCTGAGAACCTTCTACCTCCTGGCGACCCACCTACGGCTCGAGAATTCTCGCTACTCTCCATGGTGGCTTCATTCTAGCCGCCGCAAATTTTTCAACAAGTTGAAAAATTCACGGCGACCATAATGAGGCCGTGACTAGTTCCCAGAATGCGGGTAATCCACACGACCATGAAGGCGACTCCCCGGCAACCACCCGCGAACATGTGACGACCATGTGGCGACTGCATACTGTCCTGCAGTCGCCTAAAAGGGACAGGCCCATAGGTTTAACAATCAAAACTGATATATTATTCTGTGCAAACAAACTGATCGTTAACACATAGAGCATAATCTATGAAAAAAAAATGAAAAGCAACATCCACATTAAATCTATAAAATGAACAAAATTCATTCTGCAATTGTAATTCTTTAATATTTTGCAATTAGATTTGAGAATTATTTTATTTTATTCCTATTCCTATTCACACCTGCACACAAGCAAACAAAAAAATCCAGCAATTTTTCTTTATGAAGAGAAGAAACATTGTGTCACCTGGTCATAATGCATATTTCCCAATGTTGGAGGAACTAAGCAGTGCAGCTAGCATTTTAGATAATCCTGACCCACCGAGTTTCTCTAGCACATTTTGTTCAAGATGTTAACATCTGCAGTTTCTTGTGACTCCATAATATTTCCCCATTTTAAAAGGATACAGTAACAGAAAATTTGTATCAAATTTTGGTACATCAGATGTCACACTTTGCAACAAACGCATTTTGATAAAACAACGCACTTTTCAATGAAACAATCAGAATGTTAAACAGCTACATTTTGAGCTCTGCAATTAATATGCATCCTTGAAGGAAAACACTCACCAGAATTCTTTCCGATTACATTTTATAACACTTCAATTAAACACCAATTGACTTTAAGAAATACAACTGAGCTAAATTATAACCATGTAGTTTAAGATTTCTATCTATTATTTTTCTTTGGTTACACATCATACATCACATTGTTTATTACACATCAAAACGCTGCATTCTGTTATCAATCTAACACAATCTCTAAAGTGTCAAATTGCTTTTAGTGAGTGCCATACTATTATACTTCTCAGTATTTTAGATGCGGTATCATCCCATCCATCCCTTTACTAAGATCCTGTTATTTTGTGAACACCAATGGAATTTTTCCATAATTGAGGAATCTATTTCTCCGTCAATATTACTGAAACAGATAACCTGATCATTCAGCCGATTGGTGCCTGTGTAAGCCTTTTGTGCATCACACTTTTTCTGCTTCATTAGCTCCAAGCCATCTTACATTAAATTTAAAACCTGTCCAATCATATCTTTTTGTTGAAATATAGTGTAACTATAGACTATGAATGACACCCAAAACTGAAGTTTGATATTCTTAAGAAATCTGTATAATGTTGTCATCATATTCAATTACTTAGAATTGCCTACGTCCAAATGCTTTAAAGAAACAAGTTAAGCAGCTGTCATAACATTGTATGACCAATAAAAACACCATAGCGAGCCATTAAGGTATATCTACAATCATAAATTGGACACTGCGCGCTTCTTTAAAGTGTCACTCAAAATGTACCAGAGCTTGTTCTATCCCAGGCCAAGAAAAACAAAAGAAATCTGAAATAAACATTTGCGGAAAGAGAAACTTTTAACATTTCAAGAGAGTGACATAGATCACCAATCCAAGGCGTTTAGTTTCTGCCACCACGCTGCCAAACATATTGAGTAATTCAAAACTGTGTGTTCATGTTCCACACCAGGGATACAAGCACAGAATAAAAACAAGACAAACATTTCATTGCTGTTCCAAGAGGTGCCTTCTTTCATATGTGGAAATATATTGACACACTTGCTAGATCCCATGGTGTTATTCCAAAGATTTGAAGCGTTCTCCCTGATATCCTGGGCACCATTTTGCATGCCAGGGTGAGTTAGGAGTCAAGACATACAACTAAGAGATTTTTTAAATAAAGTGCAACAAGCCTTTACTGTTTGGGAAAGAACTGCAGATGCTGTTTCAAATCGAAGGTAGACACAAAATGCTGGAGTAACTCAGAGGGCAAGCCTTTACTGTTAGCAAACAAGTTCTTCAATAATATGACATCTGATTTAATTAGTGCCAGAGAATTTTGAAAAATCCTATTCTCCATTCCTGTACATCATTTTCCACTGAATGTAATACTTAACATTTCTTGGTTTAAGCTCACCATGGTTTATCCCTTGTGTACCCCTGTGTGGAATCACTCAGGAGTTGAAAAGAGAGGCTTCCTATGTGTGTATGTGTATATATTATATATGTAGCATCAAAGAAGTGAAATGAACAGATAATATTTTGGGTCGAGAGCCTTCTCGACTATGAAGAAAATCTCAAACTTAAATGTAATTTGTCCATTCCCTCCATACTTTATTCCTAACCTGCTAAGATGCTCCAGCAGGTTATTTTTTGCTCAAGACTCCGGCATCTGTAGTCTCGTCTGCTGAAATTGAAATATTTGGTAAACAATGATAACTAATCTAACCAAGGTAAAATAAATCCTCTTTGCTCCAGACCTAATTTCTTCAGCAAATTCTTCAACAAAAACATAGCATATAAAATGTGGGTTCACAATGCCAACTTATTGAGATCCATCTAAAATCATTAAGATCAGTACTGGTAACATAGGCTGCTAAATAAACCTCACTTTTCTAATTGCAGATTAATTAAATAATTCAATAATATTTTATGCTTTCATTTTTAAATAATATCAGCCATGATCACATTGAATGGCAGTGCTGGCTTGAAGGGCCGAATAGCCCACTCCTGCACCTATTTTCTATGTTTTTAATATTGATAAACCTGGCTGTTTCATTCAATCATTGACTTAAGATTAGCAGATATTTCATTCCCCCAGAATGTACATCAACATAAAACAACTGTTGGAAAAAATAATACATATTAATACAATATCTAACAGTCATGTCAAAAGCTCTTATTCAATGAGGAATCAAATGGGGAATAGGTTATATGGCTTGAATATTGCACTTTGGTATACAGTAAACCCTGGCTTTAACTGCCCTTTTATAACATATTTTGCTTATGGCTGATGGACCTGCTGACCCACCCCCGGTTTGTACCGCCCACCCAGTCCCGACTTCTGATGGCACCACCAGCTCGCGAGGTGCACCAGTAAGCCACAGCACGGTCCATTGACAAGGCTGTTGTTGCGGCTCATGTTATAGCCCTGGGGACAACTATTTCTTCGGAGAGCGGCCAACAACAGAATGTGCTTGGTCACCTTGTGGCTCCCATCCCTCTCCCCAGCCGCCATTTTGTTCACTTGCCACCCCTCCCCACCCCACTTGCCTCCCCTCCATCACCGCCTCCTCCTCCTCGTCCTGTTGCTTATCCACTCCGCTGCTTCCTCCTCCACTGCCACCTTTTCCTTCTCCCCCAGAGTAGCCTACATACTCCAACTTGGAAGCAGGGAGCAGAGAAAGCAATGGCTGACAGGAACAATGACCGAGCACATCCTGTCGGTCAGTGGCAGCTGACAGAAGAAAGCGCTGCCAGCTACGCGCTGCAAAGTGACACGACAACTGCTGTTTCAACCGGACCATGCAGTATCTAAAGAAGGGCTTGTTGGTACAGGCATCCGCGTCCAGGTTTAAGGATAAATAACATGAAGCGCTGGAGTAACTCAGCAGACTGAATCACTGAAGAAGGGTCCTGACATCACAAATCCATGTTCTCCAGAGATGCTGCCTGACCTGCTGAGTTCCTCCACCATTTTGTGTCCTTTTATGTATTAACAATTATCTACAGTTCTGTTTCAACTACATACAATAATACCTTACTCAGTTATAGTGGACAATCAGCAATAATGGACATCACTCACCCGGGTCTGTTATAAAAAGGGTTTACTGTATCAACACACCATTCATTAGGACTTAAGTCAATTCGAATAATGCGTGAAAATTAAGTCAATTTGAATAATACCTTCCATCCATTCCAAATCACAATATAATGGTCATCTTTTTTGGCCACGATATAAGAAAAATGGAGAGTCAATGTCAACATTTAAAGCTCCATACATGTTATCGATTGGTCCAGATAGCCAAAATAAGTAGAGTAGCCATCATTAAACAGATTATAAAAACAATGTTTGAAGATATTATCTATATTTAAATTTGCCTTCCTCTATTCTCAGTGGAAGATAACTCTTTTCTAGATAACTAACATTTCACCACATCAAATATCACACTGCTGACAAGCAACATAGTACATCAGAACTTATTTTGTTAGTTACCACAAAGCATTATCAGTCATTGCAGCATTCAGGAAACACAAACTCTCAAACAAATTTGTTTTAATACTGGACATCCACCTTAAGGCTGAACAATTTATGGTAAGAGATTATTTTTGTTAGATTGTAAAGATACTTCATTGGTCCTCGCCTCATCCTTAAACCAAGATGATGTAATTCAAGAGGTTCACATACTTCAAGTGGTAAAAATAATTCCAAGAGATTTATTCTAAAAATTTCAACAGCAAACAAAAATCACCTTATACAGTCTTCCCTCGTTATTATGGACCTCTTTATAATAGGTTTAGGCTGTACTGAGCGCCCCCACAGTAATCTTTATGAACACAGGCTGCTAGTTACACCGCAGGAGATGATTGTAATTGAGGAGCAATTGCTTCGATCCACAGTTGTGCAATGATACTCTATTAAACATCATAACAGCGTTTAGTATTTTTAGCTTACAGTAATAAAAATGCGCCTTTAGCTGTTAAAAATAACTTTCTACAATCAGCAGGATATGCAAGGTCTTTGGAAGGAGAAACAGAGTTAACATTTAAGGTTGATGTCCTTTCACCACGAACTCCGGGCGGGCGATTGGTTGAGGGAATCTCACTGCTGCAACTGGGGTGGCGACAGGATTTCCTCACATCGCCGCCCCACACCCCTGATGTCTCATTTCTCTCTCAATCTCTGAATGCAGGAATCAGCAGCAGGGGCAGCGGTTATTGCTGTTCCCTAGTAGCGCTGGACAAGGTGGTTCCAGGCAGCCTTCATAAGTTCATAACTTTTTTGGAGCGGAATTAGGCCACTCAGCCCAACAAGTCTACTCCCCTATTCAATCATGGCTGATCTCTTTCCCCTCAACCCCATTCTGCCTTCTCTCCGTAACCCCCAACACCCTTATTCACCAAGAATCTGTCAATCTGCGCCTTAAAAATATCCATTGACGGCCTCAATAGCAGTCTCTGGCAATGAATTCCACAGATTCACCACCCTCTGATTTTGGATATTTTTAAGTTGGAGATTTGTCAGATTCTTGGTTAATAAAGGTGTTAGGGATTATGGAGAGAAGACAGGAGAATGGGGTTGAGGGAAAGAGATCAGCCATGATTGAACGGGGGAGTAGACTTGTTGGGCCGAATGGCCTAATTTTGCTCATCTCCTTTCTAAAGGCCTTCTTGGATTACTGTGGTCCATGTGGTGAGGGAGGCCCCACTGAGCTCTCAGTGACAGGGCTCCAGGACAGTGATGTCAATGGGGAGGGAAAAACCCTGTCAGAGCGGACAAATGGCAATAAGACACAATTCCCACCCCCCACACCGCAACATGGTCCGTTATAACAAGAGTTATCTGTATATGCCAGAGGTTCAGAAATACCCAGAAATGGTGAACATAATTTAGAACATAGAACAATACAGCACAAAAACTGGCCCTATAGTCCACAATGTCTGTGCCGAACATGATGCCAAGACCAGCTCTTAGCTGCCTACATATTCCATATTACTCCGTTCCTTGCACATCCATACACCTATCCAAAAGTCACCTTAATGCCACATGCATAATAGCCTCAACCACCATCCCCGGCAGCATTCCAGGCGTTCGCCACTCTCTGAAAAAAATTGTCCCTCACACGTCCTTTAAACTTTGCCCCTCTCACCTTAACCCTATGCCCTCAAGTATTCACACTTCAGCCCACCAAGTCCAAGGCGACCATCGATCACCAGTTCACACTAGTTCTATGTTATCCCACATTCTCATCCACTCCCTACACACATGGCACAATTTACAGGGGCCAATTAACCTGGAAGCACGCATGTCTTTGGAATATGGATGACGTTTGGATTTGTTAGTAGAGTAACAAAAAAAAGGCAAAGATTAATGACAACAAATCTTACATTAATCATGATACAACCCAGATTTACTGATGGGAAACTTTCAAAATCTGTATTTTATTACCACACTAATTTACAATTCAGAATCAAGCTTAAATACTCTGAATTTTCTAGTTTTAATTAGTGATACAGCTTGGAAACAGGCCCTTCGGTCCACTGAGTCTATGCCGACCATTTTTGCAGCACTTTCAACAAACTAGGAGCAATTTACAGAGGCCAATTGACCTACAAACACACATCTTTAGGATATGGGAGCAAACCTAGTTACCCAGAGGAAACCCATGCAGTCACAGGGAGAACGTGCAAACTCCACACAGACCACACTCGAGGTCAGGATCGAACCCTGGTCTCTGGTGCCGAGAGACAGGAGCTCTATCAGCCACTATTGTTATTCTGAAACACAACAACATATGAAATACAGGTCCACCGTCGATTTTCTTGCAACCTAGGTACCAGAACTATTCTGGATTATCCGTTCTGCCAGATCAACAGTCACGGCCTCTGAGAGGAGTCCAACAGTACTGGATCCGTCCACCTAGAGACCGAGATACCAGCCCGTAAAGTCTGCCTTGGGTGTTGGCTATGGGAATGGATCTGCCGGTTTGGATCGGGCCGGAATTCCAGAGCCCCGGCAGCAGGGGGCAAATTCAACCTGCCAATCTGCTGTGGAAGTCGGCTATGGGAATGGATGCATCGGGGGGAGGGGGCTTTCATGTGTGCTCACATCATTTTGTCTGGATTAAAGGAGGTACCAGACCATCAGTTGCCAGAAAATTGGTGGTGGACCTGTATTTAAATTGCAGTTTGCCAAAAGTTAGAAAGCAGAATCAGAATTTAAGGTTAAGGTTAATGGTTAAATACTGTCAAAAAAGCAAACTGATTTACTCAGAGCATCAAAATTTCTTTAATCAACTAAATGAACAACGATTGAAGAGGATTATCATCTGTCACAAGGGATTTGGTTTCTGATTTAAATTATTCAGCCCAATCAAAGAATTTGCAGTTGGTCAGCACCATTTTATTTTTTTTATTTTTTTCATTTATCAAAAAGTGCTCCTACATAAAACAGTTCATATAACCAGCACTGCATGAAGAAGTTCCAAACATTAAACTCCATTTTGGAATCTTGCCATCACATCCATTGGATCTCGCCACACATTTTGGTCTGATGCAAGGATATAGATTTCCATGATTTACCATTTATAATCTTCCTAGTCAGTTTCCAGTTCCATTTCCAGTTGAAAATGACAAATAATAAGGGAAAATTATTTGCAATTACTTCGTCGGTTTAAACATGACCACTCAGATTCAACTGCTACTCTTCATTTATTATTACTAATTTGACCAGCTAATCAAGTAAATTTCAGCACTCATTAAATAGCATTGTTTTTAGCTTCACCCATTCAGTTTCTTTCCAGTCCTCAGTCAATTTCTTTCCGCCCCTAATTCTTATTCTGAACGAACACTGCTTCAAGTTTGAATAATCCTTCCTGTGGAATTGTTAACTATTAGAAAATAGCAGTAATTCTCTCTTAAAACATTAGAATGTCTCTGCAACCCCTTGCCCCACTCACACCATTTATACTGACTGTTTTATTTTATTTTATTATTTTTGTTCAGATATATAATGCTGACAATATGAAGTCATTATTTTACCAAGTACTATTCTATAATCACACCTTCAATTAATTATCAATCCTTCACTTGTTCCAACATGACCTATCAATTTCACCTATGGCAGCACATTTTGTTGAGGTTCAAATCAACTTTACACTCGCTGGTCATCCCATATGGTGGACTCCTGAAAAAAATGCTGTGCAATGGAAATTGCCAAGTATTCACAAGCCTGATCATGGCTACCTTGTGTTATATAATTTTAGTGAAATATGCTTTGCATGCAAAATAAATCGCAATATAAACAATAGGTGCAGGAGTAGGCCATTCGCCCCGTCGAGCCAGCACCGAAGTGTTGGAGAACACATATGTGTTCTAACTTACTTAACATTTACAAAATTCAGTTCAAACTTTGCAATCTTATTTCATTTTAGAATTCAATTTTTATCTTAGTGCTCAACACACCCAAGACCAATTTCAAAATTTTTGACCAGCTGTTGCAAGTGGAATTTTCATTACAATATGACCACTGAAAATGTTCTAAAATGAGGCCTTGCTATTCAACCAGGAAATTGTTGCTGCCATTGTTATGACATGCCTCTTTTGAATGGTTCGTTATCTCAGCATCTGCGGAGGGAGATGGATCAAATTTTTTTGTGTGCTCATGAATACGGTCTGCAGTCTTGCGTCTCTGTATCATCTATTTCCGTTCTTTTGCCTAGCCATTCATTTCAATTGGTCATCCAAGTCAATAATGACTTCTCACTTTGAATTCACTCCATCACACTGAATTTCACCATTTTCACTAGTAAAACACCATTTTAGCCGATGAACTACATAGTGATCAACAACAATCAAACCTTTGCCAACTATAATGTTCATCTTGCTTTAACTCCAAATGCAAACAAAAATTCCAAAAAACATTAACATTGTCCTTTACTCACTTCAATTAAAAATGCAACCAGCAAAATGTATATCCCTAATAAATATATAGCTCTCAGCTAGCTTACCAGATAACACTGCATTAGCTGCCTTTTCACCAATTATGCTAACGCAGCCCAGCACCAGAGTCCTGGATTCAATTCTGACCTCAGATGCAGTTTGTATGCAGTCTACACATTCTCCACGACCACAAAGTATACTCCAGTCAACTTTTGTATTGCAAAAATGCAATAGTAGGCTAACTGGTCAGCCTAACATTTCCCTTTATGCATTTATGTCGGTGACTGTTAAATTTCAAGGGTGGATGTGTGTAGTTAATGAAAATAAGTTGGTTGTTTCCTCAACACGGATTTGAAGGCTCTAGGACCAGTTAGCGTACTATAACCCTTGATGATTCTATGCAGGAGGTGGTGTTCTAATGTCCCTGAAGACCATGCATTTCTTAGTTGAAGTTATGAGCTTGGAAGGTACAGTCAGTAGCCAAGGTACGTTTCTGCAATGCATTTGTAGATGTTACACATTACACTGCAGGAAATTAATGTCTTGGTAGTGGAGTACAAATTAATTGAGCTGTCTTGGATGGTGTTGTCCTACTATAATTCTGTTGAACCTGTGCTGATACAGGCAAGAGAAGAAAATGTGATCACCTTAAGTGTCTTGCAAATGGTGAAAAGCCTAGAGTGCGAGAAGGCAAATCACTCACTGCTGGATACTCAACCACCTTTTGTAGCTTTTGCAGCTGCCTCACTTGAATTTTGATCAATGGGAATCCAGAGGATATGATTGAAGGCGAGGTTAGTTCTCGCTCTCTGATCATTGTTTGTCACCTTTGTGGTGTGACTGTTATTTTTTACCTTATCAGTCAATGCCTGAAGGTCATCTTGGACTTGCTTGTATGCTGGCAGAGACTGCTTTATTTTCTGAGAAATTGCAAATAGAATTGATTACGAAGGAAAATACATCACTGATTAAGCAGCTGAAGATGGTTGGACGCAAGATATTGCCCTGAGGAATTCATGCTATGTGCTTGGGTTGAATTGAACATCTTCCAACAACAACAACAACCTTCTCCGTGTTGGATATTACTCCAACCGTGGGAGTTCTTTCGCACTAATCCCCATTATTTTAAGTTTTATCAGAGCTCTTTGATACCACACTTGGTCAAATACAACCTTGATGTCAAGAGCGGTAACTCTAATCTCACCATTGAATTCAGCCCATGGGCCGATTTTTGGACCAAGGAAGTGATGAAGTCTGGAGCCTGACAAAACAAATTGGGCAAAGGTCAACAGCTACTAGTGGCAAGTACCACTTAAAGAGTACTGATGATGACACCGTCTGTCACTTTGCTGGTGACTGATCGAATAGTTATTAGATAACTAATAGAGAATAATAGTTTATATAACTAATAGATAGATAAATAGATAAGGTTTGTCATACTTCTTGTGAATAGGATATAGTTGGGCAATTCTGTCTTTGAGTAGATGTTAGTCTTGTAACAGTTTAAGAATAAAACAAAGCTAAATAAAAGATTTGAATACAGGACATAATTATAAAACATGTTTCATACAACAAAAATATACATCAATCAAGTAGTTTAAAAATTTAAACAAGTTCCTTAAAATATTGGTTAACAACCCCTACCCTTCTTGACAAACAATCGGCTAAACTCAGGATGCGCTGAAGTAAACCAACTACTACATTTGTACTTTATGTTTGTGAAGCAGATTAAGTACCTTCAAAATTTGAACAATTACACTGGTGCATATGGTAACTAAAGCACATGGAACAAAAACATCAAAATCCGATTTCCTCCTTGAGTACGTGTGCTGTATTGAGATGGCACAAAAAGAGATAAAGGTTTTGCTGTTGTGGTTTACTAGTCAGAACTGAAAATATATCATTCTCCATGACATTTTGTACCGCCTATGTTAGTCTTTACATATGCACTAGCAAAGAATACAATTTCCTTTGCACAAGCTGCAGATTTGCAAGAGTCAATTCTAGGAATGAAGTTTATGAAGTAGTGATGTGTTTTATTTCACCAAGCAGCAGGTACTTTGCATTATATCACAGTGCAAAGAGATAACATTATTTTTGACCTCTTAAAATGGCAGCGTAACCAGTGCCTATTGTAAACTTTAAAAAACATTACCACATTTATCGGAGCTTTGAAGTAAGCTACAAGTCAGCCTGCAAAGCCTGATCTATGATCAATAACAAAAATGAAACATTTTACCTGAAGCAAATTTTGCTATGAAACAACCGCTAAAACAATTCAAAGGGCTGCTTTTTAGAAAGCTAACGGGCTTTAACAATATCTGGTGAGACGCAAATATAAAACAACCAGTCATGGCACTAATGGTATTGTTCAAACATTTTGGGGGCTACTGCATTAACAAAAACAGAAACAAAAGCAGGAATTTCAAGTTCTTGGGCACATTTTATAATTCCTTTACAGAGAACATAGAACAGTACAGCACAGGAACAACACAATGTTTTTGCTGAACATGATGCCAAGGCCAACTCTTATCTGCCTGTGCATAATCCACATCCCTGCATTCCATGCGCTTATTCAAAAGTCTCTTAAATGTCTCTATCATATCTGCATCTAACACCACACCCAGCGTGTTCCAGGCACTGACCACAAAAAAACTTGCCCCGCACATCTCCTTTAAACTTTGCCCCTCTCATTTTAAAGCTGTGCCTTTAGTATATGATATTTCCATCCTGTGAAATAGGTTCCAACTGTCTACCCTATCTATGTCTCTCATAATTTCATACACTTTTATCACGTCTCCCACAACTTCCGGGATTCCAGCGAAAACTATTTAAGTCTGTCAAACCTCTCCCTGTACCCAATACCCCCTAATCCAGGCATAATTCTGGTAAAGTCCTCTGCACTCTTTCCAAAGTCTCCACATCCTTCCTGTAACGGGGTGACCAGAACGGCACACAATACTCCCAAGTGCCACATAACAAAGTCCTACAATGCTGCATCATGACTTCCTGACTCTTATACTCAATCACTTGACCAATGAAGGCAAGCATATGCCTTCTTTACCACTCTATCTACTTGTGTGTCACTTTCAAGAAATTATGGATTTGGACCCCAAGATCCTTCTACTACACCAATGCTGTTCAGGGTCAAGCCATAAATTACATATTTCCCCCTTACATTCGACTTCCTAAAGTGCAACACCTCACACTTGCTCGGATTAAACTCCAGCTGCCATTTTGCTGCCCATTTCTGCGGCAGATCCATATCTTGCTGAATACTTTGACAGCCTTCCTCAGTCCACGATCCCAACAATCTTGGTGTAATTTGCAAACTTATTAACCAACCTGTCTACATTTACCTGAAAGTAATTTATATTCCAAAGGGAAATATATCCTAGCCCAAAGAATATTTTCCAATAGCTTCCTTATGATGTGAGGCTCATTGGCCTATAATTCCCTGGTTTTCTTCCTGCTTCCCTTCTTAAACAAAGGAACATTAGCTACTTTCCAATACTCTCACCATTAGCTAGAAAAGATGCTAAAGTCAATCCTTACCTATTTTTACTTCAAGTCCGTTTACCTACTTTCACCCTGTATCCTAACCTAATAAATCTCTAATAATGTTAGTACTGAAGATTTCAATTGATCTAAAATCTGCAGCCTTGATGAACAGAGTTCCAGACTTCCATTGCCTTTTGCGCTTTAAAATTAAAACTAGGTTATTTGAAAGATCATGCTCTCACTTAAACCTATATTTTGCCAACCAAAGATATGAAATATCAAATATCTGAAGGGTCTCGACCCGAAACTTCGCCAACTCCTTCTCTTCATTGATGCTGCCTCACCCGCTGAGTTACTCCAGCATTTTGTGTCTATATGAAATAGGATATTGAGTCTCCAAAAATGTCTCTAGACATAATCTTAATTGTTTAAATTGAAGCAATTAGAAAGATTATGCAATATGTTCTCATAATTTAACACTTTAACCCTCTCCATATTTTTTGCAAATGTGGTACTCTGAACTAAACTCAACACTCCAGGAGAAGTATGACCAAGACAGCACTTCTTTTTGTGATTTCTAACTTCCAAGTTAAAGAATTTGCCTTTTTGACACTCCCCAAACAATAACACCTTGATTGACACACAATCTATTAAATCTCAGTGCAAGAAAAAAATACAACCCTTCATGACATCAAGATGTCTTAACGTTCCTCAGACAACTAAATATTTTAAGTCATCAATATAATCCAGGAAAATAGATTTGTGCTATAAATTTCATTGTGTACTATCCAAAGATTCTCAAAATATGAAACTAGAGAGTTTTGAAAATTTACCCAGTGGGAAGCATTTTCTGCTGTTACATCGCATGCAGCAAACTTAGGCTTTGGCAAGCACTGTAGATATTAGGTGCTTTCCAAAACTGGATGAGAGAGGAGGGCATGAGGTCAAGCTTAAGGGCCTGTCCCATTTGGCGATTTTTTCGTCGACTGCCAGCATCATTGACTGACGTATCAGGTCACCGAAAAATTTGCGGCGTGGTGACGTATGACGCGCGGTGTTTTTTCAAGTGTCGCAACATTTTTTTTGTCGCCGCTGGATATTGAAATGTTCAAAATCTTTTGGCGACACTGATATGACGCCGGCAGTCACCGAACAAATTGTCAAGTGGGACAGGCCCATAGCCAACACTGTAATGAGATTCTAAAATCTTTTACAGTATAATTATAAAGCCTCTTCACCTGTGAACAACACAAGGTAAGAACTTGTTTGAAAATTAAAAGTTTCAATTCCTTGGATGTAATATTTCAAAACAAAACTACTTTCACACCAGACATAACTTTACAAAACTCCCTAAGTAATGAAAAATGGCAAGCTCAATTACAAAACCAAATATTGAATTAAATCAGTTCAGAATTACATTATCTATTTCAGTACCTCCAAAGAAGGCATTCAAATTACTTTTGAATATTGAAAACTTAAAATCTTAGCGTGCTTCCCTACTTTAGTACTTCATCTGAAACCCTGCTTTGAACAGTCAAATGAAAGATTTTCAACCAATCAGATTAATAATTAGATTAAATTAAAGTCACAATAATTCAGAAAACTGAACATCTCACAATTATTCAGCCCGTGAATTTTGCTCTGGAAGAGTCAAGCTTTGCAAATTCAAGTTAAATTGCAATATCATACAGTGTAATTCTTTGAGCATTCTACTGGAATAATTAAATGTTACTTTTAAGTTTCTGAATTAGTTACTAAACACATTGTCTAGAACAAGAAAGATGTTTAAGAAGGAACTGCAGATGCTGGAAAATCGAAGGTAGACAAAAATGCAGGAGAAACTCAGCGGGCAAGGCAGCATATCTATGGAGCGAAGGAAATGGGCAAAGTTTCGGGTCGAAACCCTTCTTCAGACTGATGCGAGGGTGGGGGTGGGGGGCAGGAAGAAGAAGGGAAGAGCCAGTGGGCTGAGGGAGAGCTGAGAAGGGGAGGAGAAAGTAAGGACTGCCTGAAATTAGAGAAGTCAATGTTCATACCGCTGGGGTGCAAACTGCCCAAGCGAAATACGAGGTGCTGCTCCTCCAATTTACGGTGGTCCTCACTCTGGCCATGGAGAGAAAGGTCGGATTCGGAATGGGAATTCACTTAAAGATGTTTAAGTGAGACAACGTGTATTTTTGGCACCTTTTTACAAAAAGGAGGCCCTTAATTCATTGTCACTGCGGTATTTAAGTTTCACTTATGAATACAGCAGACAATTTGTGCAGAGCAATATGAAAAATACAAGCATTATTGGCTCAAGAGAATTTCCACGACAAAATAATCTGCCTATGTGCGTTCCTTCTAGGTTAATTACATTTTACCCAAGGAGAAATTAGGGCCCTAGTTTTAACTTTTATTTTCAAAATAGTTTTGGCAATGTCATATCATTCAGTGCTTGACTAAGTTTTTAGTTAGATGATAAATCATTACTACAATTTAAGGAACGAAAGGAAGAAAAAAAAATCAGATGACAAGGACAAGTTTCTTTTCAAATAATATTCATATCCCTTGCCACTGATTCCCAACAGCACTAAAGAGAGCCCAACTTACACAGAGCATTATCAAGACGGCAATAACATGACATTTGAAACATTCTTATTCCAAACTCTAAGTGTTTCTTGCAGTACACGTCCTTTACCTAAATCCTACCACCACAAAGTTTGTCAATTTATCCAAATACAAATAAAATCACATTCATTTTCAATCTGCCAACTCTGACTGACACCTGAATATTAATTCTAGCTTCAATGCACAAATACATTTTAGTCACATTAGTCCCCCAAAACCAAGTGCATCATAGAATATAACATATGTGCCCATAGAGGAGTTAATTAATTCAGAATCACATTTGTGAATAAGGGCTTTTCTGTTCATCCATATTTAGTTATCCAAAGTTAGCCATCAGCAAAATGGTCATCCCATTCAAAAAGAATGCACAAGAATGATACTGCTACTTTGGACAATATAACCAGGAAACTTAATTCATTGAAAGTGAGCATGGCTTATTTGTAGCTTTTAATATAGAATTCAGTATTTTTGCAAATTCACTTTCGAAATGAAGAATGCATTTTGAATGACCATGGAGATCATTTTTTAAGATAGGTTTCGGGGCCAAAATAAATGTTTTAAATCCAACATGAGTCACTTACAAAATAAGTTACAAATGTAGGGGAAAAGTCAGCAGCTATATTTTGGTACATCTGAATCTGGTCTTCAATTCAGAATATTTGACTGAATATTCGGAAGTGTTCAAGGTTGATTTATTTAAATATTACAGGATTTGACGTGTTAATAGTAGAGCTATTGGAAAATACCATAATGGTAGTTCATATTGTTTTTAAAGATCTATGAATACAAACTGTTAATTATTCCCTAAAATTATTCTATTTTTAGGGATGGAAATCTAAAAACCAGCACACACATTATGTGACTAGACACATAAACCTGGTTCTCTCTTTACTGCCCTCTGAAGTGGCTTAGGTAATTTTCAGTTCTAAAACTCTCATGGCAATTTGGGATAGCTTTAAATTCTGGCCTCCTCGCAAGACCAGCATACCATAAATTATGTGACGTTCAAAATATAAAGAGTAGAGGGAAAACATGTTGACTGGCATGTTCCTTCATACACTACAGCATAGTACCACTGGATTGGGTTCATACAAGTAAAATGATTATCCATGACATGTCAGCATAGTATCTGACAGTTTCACTAATTACGGTAAATCAATTGCCTTTAAGATTATCTGAACCACCTAACAAAGCAACATTTTAATTCATGGAGCAAGGAGGTTAATTTGGAAATAGAATCCCAGAAGGTTACAATCATTTCAAGCGGAATTCCCCATTGACACCATGTAGACGTGAATATGTGTTTGTGTTGCAAGATAGTAGCTTGATTCCCTTGATTTAGGTAATCCGTAGCCAGCTGCGATTTTTCACTTCGGACACTGCTCGCTGCGTAACGAAGTGATAAACGGTGGAAGACTAGATAACCCCCATCAACCCACCCCACTTCCCACACTAATCTAGAAAGTAAAAGGTGACCGCTTAAAATTCGCTGACTAGAAGAGTACAAAGAAAACATACAAAAAAGTCGAAAACACCAGAGAGGACCACCAACCAAACACTTAAACTCAATGGGAACATTTAAAGAGAGATAAATGTGGGAGAGTAAGGGAAAGGCGGTGGTGGAGGAAGAAGGAAGGACGGTTCTAATCCTCACATAGGCATAGCTCGGCGCTTGCAGCTCCGGACGCGGAGTGTTTTGCCTGCGGGAACATCCTGGTTGCCTGACGGGCAGCGGGGCCTCGCTTCCCCCTCCCGAGCTCCTCCTAAAAAAAACTATCCCCCAAAGTGTCCCAAGGCGCTGGCCAAGGGCCTGTCCAGCCCCGGGAGTGAGGCCACTCTCACCGGTAGAGCGGGAGGCAGTCGGGACAGGGCACCAGGCTCCGTGGCCCGGGTCAGTCGCTCAGCGGAGACCCGAGGGGAGCCCGTGAAAGGCAGGGCAGCGAACAATGGGACGGCGGAGCAACAAGCCCTGCTCGCCGCGGCGGCCTGGGGCGCTGGCCCGGGCGGCCGGAGAGGCGGGGAGGAGGAGGGAGGGAGGGTGGAAGACAGGCAGGGAGCGGGGCGTCGAGCGAGCGGCGCGACCTCATACAACCGGACACTTACCCTGTCACAACAGGCGCCATCTTCCACAAACTCTCCCCAAACTCCTAGTCTCGCGAGGCGCCGCCCGGCCTGACCCTCAGCTTCAGTCCCTCCTCCCATCGTCGTCCGCCTTCTTCAGCCCAGCCCATCCCCGCCCCCTCCCGCACTGCCCCGCCCACAAACATAGCCCCGCCCACACACACAGCCCCACCCACAAACAAACAGCCACCCTCCCCCGAGACGCAGCGCGGGCGCGCTCCCCCCACCACTCACAGCAACCGTCGCAAGTCTTCAATGGAGGCGCAGTGAGTGAGGAGGGAGGGAGGGTTCTTCAATGGAGGCGCAGTGAGTGAGGAGGTGGGGGGCGGTATGGAAGATTAGACACAAAATACTGGAGTAACAGCGTATCTGGTTCTGGTTGATTACTGGAGAAAATAAATAGGTAACGTTTCGGGACGAGACCCTTCATCAGACTGAGTGTCGGGAGAGGGAATCCCGGGGCGTTGAAGCAAAGCAGAGCCTGGATCGATGACTGTGAAATGATGTATTTACACCTTGAGCAGTTATTTGTCTGCAGCCGGGTCTTGACTCCCGCTGGGTTACTTCAGCATTTGTGTGGGTTTTTGTTGGCCGACTGCGACAACAACAAAATCCCGGACACTGGATCGGGTCGTTAGCAGCGCTACAACAAATGTGCAGAAGGAACCGATGAGAGTTCCAGCTTGGGATAGTTGAGGATGAAAACCTGCCGGCAGACACGTTGATCCTGCGGAGCCCCTTGGCAATCCCCACCAAGGGTTGGTGGCAGAGAGAGAGAGAGAGAGCAACGATCTGAGGTCCTGCTGCCATGGGACACCGAGGGGGAGTTGACAGTGATGTTCTTTGGAGCTAGAACTCTCATCGGCTCCCTCTGCACATTTGATGTGATGACCTGATCATGATTTTGGGGATTTTTTTTTGTCACAGTCGGCCAATTTGTACAATTAACTGTGTAAAAACAAAACAAATGCTGGAGTAACTCAGCGGGTTAGGCAGCATCTGTGTAGATAATGAACAGGCGATGTTTCGATTTGAGACCCAGCTTCAGACAACTGCCCAGGATGTAAAAATACCAACATTTCACAACGTGATTTATCGATGTATTGCTGACAGCGAAATCACGAGGGTATCTTATGCATTTATAATGATTTAGGTTGAGAGCAGAATTAATATATCGATTTGATACGTTGAAATGGAAACTCAAATGATCAAATAATATATCGATTTGGTACGTTCAAATTGCAAACTCCATACAGACACTACCTGATGTCAGGTTCGAATCTGACGCTGTGAAGCAGTAGTACTACCACCTATGCCAAGCACTGTCTTTTTTGGAAGATAATGATGAAGATGAAAATGAAGGTCATTACGGGGAATGGTTGGAGTTGGGGAACTAAGAAATGGAAAGAACAAGTTAATTCACGTCATAGGATTAGAATCAGGCCATTCGGCCCATCGAGTCCACTCCACTATTCAATCATGCCTGATATCAGCCTCCTAATCCAATTTTCCTGATTTCTCCCCATAACCCTTAACACCCAAATCAAGAATTTGTCTATCTCCACCTTAAAAATATCCACTGACGGCCTCCACATCCCTCTGGCAGTGAGTTTCACAGATTAACTACCCTCTGACTAAAGAAGTTCCTCCTCACCTCCTTTTGAAAAGGGCGCCCTTTAATTCTGAGGCTATGACCTTTGAATCTAGACTCTCCCACTTGTGGAAACATCTTTTCCACATCCACTCTATCAAATCCTTTTATTATTCTGTAAGTTTCAGAGGTCCCCCTCCTCAACCTTCTAAACTTCAGTGAGTACAGGCCAAGTGCTGTCAAATGCTCATATGCTAACCCACTCATCCCTGGAATCATTCTTGTAAACCTTCTCTGGACCCTCTCCAGAGCCAGCACATCCTTGCTCAGATACAGTGCCCTCCAAAGACCCATCATTTATTTATTTGCCTCTGTACTCCACAATTTGAGATTTGTAATAGAAAATAAATCACATATGATTAAAGTGCACATTGTCAGATTTTAATAAAGGCCATTTTTATACATTTTGGTTTCACCATGTAGAAATTACAACAGTGTTTATACATAGTCCCCCCATTTCAGGGCACCATAACGTTTGGAACACAGTAATGTCATGTAAATAAAAGTAGTCTTGTTTAGTATTTAGTTGCATATCCTTTGCATGCAATGACTGCTTGAAGTCTGTGATTCATGGACATCACCAGTTGCTGGGTGTCTTCTCTGGTAATGCGCTGCCAGGCCTGTATTGCAGCCATCTTTAGCTTATGCTTGTTTTGGGGGCTAGTCCCCTTCAGTTTTCTCTTCAGCATATAAAAGACATGCTCAATTGGGTTCAGATTGGGTGATTGACTTGGCCATTCAAGAATTGACCATTTTTTAGCTTTGAAAAACTCCTTTGTTGCTTTAGCAGTATGTTTGTGATCATTGTCTTGCTGTAGAATGAACTGCCGGCCAATGAGTTTTGAGGCATTTGTTTGAACTTGAGCAGATAGGATGTGTCTATACACTTCAAAATCCATTATGCTACTACCATCAGCAGTTGTATCATCAATGAAGATAAGTGAGCCAGTACCTTCAGCAGCCATACATGCCAGGCTATAACACCTCCACAGATGAAGTGGTATGCTTTGGATCTTGGGCAGTTCCTTCTCTCCTCCATACTTTGCTCTTGCCATCACTCTGATATAAGTTAATCTTCGTCTCATCTCTCCACAAGACCTTTTCCCATAACTGCGGTTGCTCTTTTACGTACTTCTTGGCAACCTGTAACCCGGCCGTCCTATTTTTGCGGCTAACCAGTGGTTTGCATCTTGCAGTGTAGCCTCTGTATTTCTGTTCATGAAGTCTTCTGCAGACAGTGGTCATTGACAAATCCACACCTGACTCCTGAAGACTGTTTCTGATCTGTCGGGTATGGCCTTTGATAAAATCTGACAATGTGCACTTTAACCACATGTGATTTTTTTCTATTACAAATCTCAAATTGTGGATTACAGAGGCAAATAAATAAATGATGGGTCTTTGTTCCAAACATTACGGAGGGCACTGTATGTGGCCCACATTTGCTCACAGTACTCCAAATGCAGCCTGACCAGTTGAATGAGATTAAGAGATTGTGGGAGAGATCAGATGGAATTAGAAAGATGGGAAAATGAAATTAGAGAATTGAAGAGGAATTGATAAGAGGGAATGAGAAATGCCAAACAGTGTAAAAATATCAGAAAGAGAAGCAGTGAAGGCAAATGAAAAACTAATGATTGGTTGTGGAATGAATGAGAAACATTGTTTTTGGAGGAGCAGTAAGTGAATGAGAACTAGATTATGACAGATAATGTGTGGGATTTTGAGAATTGGGTAGTGATTAAGAAATGAAAGGCAGTGGTCATAACTCTCTGAAAGTAATAAATTGTAGGATTCAATGGATAAGTAAAACCAAGAAATTGATGGAGCATAACAAATAATGAGCATGGGAACTTTGAGGATCATAGAATGAAAAATAATAATAATAATAATAATGCTACATAGTATACCATTGTTTGAGACCAACAAGCTTAATGTACAGATGCATCAGAGAATTCAGGTCAGATATTATTCATGAACAGAGTTAGAAGGTCGAATGTAAGTGCAAAAGGAGGGGGGGGAAGGAATAGGTGCAAGTCCAGATGGGGCACAGGGAAGGGAAGTGTGGGGGTGGGGAAAGAAGGGAGGGTGTATGGGAGAGGGGGAGGGTTTTGTAGGTATCTAAAATTGTAGAATTCACTGTTCATACCATTGGGTTATAAGCTGTTGCTGTTCCTCCAGTTTGCATGTGGCAAAAAGGTCAGAATGGCAATGGAAAGAGGAGCTAAAATGGTTAGCAAATGGGAGATTCAGTAGGCCTTGGCAGACCAAGTGCAACTATTCAGCGAAACAGTCGTCAAGTCTACCCTTGTTCTTCGTGACGTACAGGAGGCCACATTGAGAACACCAGAGGTTGGGGGTGGCACGGTGGCACAGCGGTAGAGTTGCTGCCTTACAGCAGTTTCAGCGCTGGAGACCCGGGTTCGATATTGACTACAGGTGCTGTTGGTAAGGAGTTTGTACGTTCTCCCCGTAACCGGGTGGCTTTGTCCGAGATCTTCGATTTCCTCCCACACTCCAAAGACGTACAGGTTTGTAGGTTAATTGGCTTGGGTTTGTATAGTTGGTATAAATGTAAATTGTCCCTTGTGTGTGTAGGCTTGTGTTAATGTGTGGGGATCACTGGCCGGTGCGGACTCGGTGGGCCGAAAGACCTGTATCCACTCTGTATCTCTAAACTAAATTAAACTAAATGAGTTGGTGAGGGTCATGATTGGGAGGAGGTGTTTGTGAAGGCAATATTTGCTGGATAGGGTTTGAGTTGAGGGTTGGTGTGGGAGATGATCATGGAAGTGGTGGTCAGCCATGGAAATGCTTAAGTTATACAGTGCCCTCCATAATATTTGGGACAAAGACCCATCATTTATTTATTTGCCTATGTATTCCACAATTTGAGATTTATAATAGAAAAAATCACATGTGGTTAAAGTGCACATTGTCAGATTTTAATAAAGGCCATTTTTATACGTTTTGTTTTCACCATGTAGAAATTACAGCTGTGTTTATACATAGTCCCCTCATTTCAGGGCACCATAATGTTTGGGACACATGGCTTCACGGATGTTTGTAATTGCTCAGGTGTGTTTAATTGCCTCCTTAATGCAGGTATAAGAGAGCTCTCAGCACCTAGTCTTTCTTCCAGTCTTTCTATCACCCTTGGAAACTTCTATTGCTGTTTATCAACATGAGGACCAAAGTTGTGCCAATGAAGTCAAAGAAGCCATTATGAGACTGGGAAACAAGAATAAAACTGTTAGAGACATCAGCCAAACCTTAGGCTTACCAAAATCAACTGTTTGGAGCATCATTAAGAAGAAAGAGAGCACTGGTGAGCTTACTAATCGCAAAGGGTCTAGCAGGCCACGAAAGACCTCCACAGCTGATGACAGAATAATTATCTCTGTAATAAAGAAAAATCCAGGACTCTTCAGGAGTCAGGTGTTGATTTGTCAATGACCACTGTCCGCAGAAGACTTCATGAACAGAAATACAGAGGCTACACTGCATGATGCAAACCACTGGTTTGGCCAGGTTACAGTTTGACAAGAAGTACTTAAAAGAGCAACCAAAGTTTGCCAAGAAGTACTTAAAAGAGCAAGTTCTGGAAAAAGGTCTTGTGGACAGATGAGACGAAGATTAACTTATATCAGAGTGATGGCAAGAGCAAAGTATGGAGGAGAGAAGGAACAGCCCAAGATCCAAAGCATACCACCTCACATGTGAAACACAGTGGCGGGGGTATTATGGCCTGGGCATGTATGGCTGCTGAAGGAACTGGCTCACTTATCTTCATTGATGATACAACTGCCGATGATAGTAGCATAATGAATTCTGAAGTGTATAATCACATCATATCTGCTCAAGTTCAAACAAGTGCCTCAAAACTCATTGGCTGGCGGTTGATTCTACGGCAAGACTGATCCCAAACATACTACTAAAGCAACAAAGGAGTTTTCAAAGCTAAAAAATTGTAAATTCTTGAGTGGCCAAGTCAATCACCCGATCTGAACCGAATTGAGCATGCCTTTTATATGCTGAAGAGAAAACTGAAGGGGACTAGCTCCCAAAACAAGCATACGCTAAAGACGGCTGCAATACAGGCCTGGCAGAGCATCACCAGAGAAGACACCCAGCAACTGGTGATGTCCATGAATCACAGACTTCAAGCAGTCATTGCATGCAAAGGATATGCAACAAAATATCAAACATGACTACTTTCATTTACATGACATTGTTGTGTCCCAAACATTATGGTGCCCTGAAATGGGGGGACTATGTATAAACACTGCTGTAATTTCTACATGGTGAAACCAAAATGTATAAAAATTGCCTTTATTAAAATCTGACAATGTGCACTTTAACCACATGTGATTTTTTCTATTACAAATCTCAAATTGTGGAGTACAGAGGCAAATAAATAAATTATGGGTCTTTGTCCCAAACATTATGGAGTGCACAGTATGTCACCAGCCTAGTTAAGATAGGGCTTTTTATATAAAGCAGAAGTAGATTCAAATCTTTCAATGTGCTAGAGCCCAGCTCTTACCTATGCAAAGCAAATTTGTGCAAGTGACATCAAAATGAGTGTTACTCATCGCATGATGTCATACGCACCCATTGACATACATGGTAACAAAGTAGTACTACGGACGTTTTATGGAAGTCCACTTCGAGTTATAGTCAACAGCGTGGAAACAGCTCCTTCATCCCAACTTGCCCACACCGGCCAAAGTGTCCCAGCTACATTAGTCCCATCTGCCTGCATTTAGCCCATATCCCTCCAAACCTGTCCTACCCATGTACCTGTCTCACAGTTTCTTAAATGTTGGGATAGTCCCTGCCTGAACTACCTCCTCCGGCAGCTTGTTCCATACACCCACCACCCTTTGTGTGAAAATGTTACCTCTCAGATTCCTATTAAATCTTTTCCCCTTTACCTTAAACCTATGCTCTCTGGTCCTAGATTCACATACTCTGGGCAATAGACTGCATCTACCCGATCTATTCTTCTCATGATTTTATATACTTCGTGCAAAAAAGTACCCACATCACATTTCAGAATCGGATTTCTTTTTAAATTCTGCAGGAGATCATCCACAGACATATTGGTACAATTTCAATATATATATAGCATCTGGAATCATATAATTTATAGAATGGTTTAGATCAAAACATACCTAACGTGAGCTAAAAGAATTGTTGAACACTATTGACCAAAATATTGTCTTCAGAACTAATAATTTTTCAGTCAATCTTAGATTATAAAAAATCCCAAAACAAGGGTGGCACAGTGCCACAACGGTAGAATTGCTACCTATCAGCACCAGAGACCCGTGTTCGATCATGACGATGGATGCTGTCTGTCCGGAGTTTGTAAGTTCTCCCTGTGACCGCGTGATTTTTTCTCTGGGTGCTCCGGTTTCCTCCCACATTCCAAAGATTTGCAGGTTTGTTGGTAAACTGGCTTCAGTAAAAAAAACTGTGAATTGTCCCTCGTGTATAGGATAGTGCTGGTGTACGGTATATGGTGTGATTGCTGGTCGGTGTGGACTTGGTGGGCCAAAGGGCCTGTTTCCACACTGTATCTCTAAAGTCTAATGTCTAAAGTATAGTGAAAAACATTAAATATATAAAATTTATATTAATACACAAAAATGTTTTAATCTTTTCAAGAGAATTCCATACATAATTATTTTTCTTAATTGTGCACCAACTGTTTCATATGTAAGAATCCCCTCACCCTGATAACCATTTTAGTTTGAATCTTTTTGTACATAAACAACATTTCTGCAGGAATTTGTGTATTTTCATCTTAATTGCTTCAAAACAGGAAAACCGCAAACAATGAATGCTGTTGGTACTGGTATTAAATAAAATGCTGTCTGAAAATGTATGAGAAATCTGGGCTAGAAATTGTTATATGTTTTGCCCATACTTCAGAGACCACATCAATTTAGCAATAAGATAGCCCATGCATAATCTGTACAGAGATCGCTAGATTTCTGGAGCAATTCTTTGAAGATCGATGCTGAAAACAGATGTGAGACTTAGAGAATGCTAGTGGAAATGAAAATTGTTTGCATCAAAATATACAAAGTAAAGAGATTTCAGATAACATAAAACATCTACACTTCCATTATATTCATTATGATATTGCTCTTTTGAAGAAATTATTCTGGGTGCTATGTTCTTATGCATTGAAATCATACTCATATGCAATATGTTCAAAACTGTTTGGGGTTACTGAACCAGTGTGACTGAACCAATTTTATTGAATAAACCAAATGTACCAACTAGAAAAGATGTGTCAGAAACATTTCTTGTATAGGTTCACTGGCATACAAATTGGATTTTATGATACAATTTTGCTATCTAAAATAAGTAACAGGTAAACATCTGGCCTCTCAAAATGTACCTGTCTGGTTACAAATCTGGTAAGCAATCTGAGTGCCAGATTTGCTGAATTTGCTGATACAGTATACAGCTGTTGTAATAGGAAATTACGTGGTCTCTGCGCTCTGCTTTAAACAATGTGACATGGCACATGCTATTAGTTCTGGATCATTGGTGTTCCTGTACCACCATCTGCTGAGGTCAGGGCATGTGTTAGTTTTGGCGTTGATCTGAGAACACATAGTGTTGTGTGTGCACTGGACCAACTATTATAATTCCATATAAATAAAATAGATCTATTTTCAGTATAAAGATAGATTCATAAATCCTGGAGTTCATTTAAAGTATTGAGTAATTTCAAGAAGCTAGCAATGAGCGTATTTTTAGTATACCAATTTATTCTGGAAGAAGTGGCGTTATAACAGTTAGGAAAAGCCCAACCTTTTAGATCAAGATATCTAATGAATTCAATGCTCTTTCAAAACCAAACATTACAAGGACTCCTGCAGTTACTTTAATTGTCACTTGTTGAGATAGTCTAAAGAGGATTGTCAATGGTTAGAAACCCTTAAGTGTCTCTGAATGAGTAGAGGTGTTCCATATTTTGTGAAGGATATCATTTTTCAAATGTGCGTAGGTTATCATAAGAGTAAACAGATGTTGTGACTATTGTCAAGTGATATATAAGTGCTCTTATCCTTTTATCACCACTATGAATTAGCAGTGCAATATTCTTATTTATATAAATATACAGTTTGGCAAAGTAAGTGAAATTTCAAAGCTATATTGGATTGAGATAATGAAAACTTACAAAACAAAATGAATTTAACAAACAATCTCATAAGACTGTTGATATATCTATATTTTACAAACACAAAGAGTTCAATCAGACAAATGCAAGTGAATCATAGTGGTTAAGAATAGGTGTCCCCACTCTGCACATGTTACACTTGTACAGCAATCTGTGCAAGCCTGAAGTAGACAGATGGACAGACAAAGCAAAAAAGAAAGATAATTAAACGGCACAGTGAAACAGAGGGTCAGGAAAAAATGAACAAAGAAGGAACAGACAGTGAGAGGTCAAAGTCAAAAAAATAAACTGTCTTCCAAGCAAAATTTAAGTGATGCAAATGTGTATATATCTGTTATCCCTCTAGGCTCATAGAGAATTTAGTATGTTTTGCAACTCGCTAGTGTGGATTGTTTCCGGCAGAGTTTTTGATCAGGTAGTCAAAAGGCGAAGGCCTTTAAACTTTAGTGAAATGCTTTTTGGGAGTCTTGCATTCCCCACAAAAATAAGTCTGCCTATCCGTCCCAAACTTTCCCCACCCACTCTATAATTGTAAATCATTCAACAAATTTATTTTGCTGATGGGCGTGCTGCCAGAATCCAGCACCTTGCAATGCAGTGTGTATTTGAGGTAGGTAGCTCTTCACCTGTTTACACAAGGCCGTATTCACAATGGGCGAGGACACATCAGCAACACCTGTTGCAACATCTTGCATTGTACACCATCGTAAATTTAATGAAATGTGTGATTTGATGCCAACCCACATGAGAAATCAGTGGTTATGATAAAAAAACATAGGGATTGCATAGTATCACCAAAAATTGGGGCAGCACGGTGGTGCAGCGGTAGAGTTGTTGCCTTATACCCCTTGCAGAGCCAGAGACCCGGGTTCGATCCCGACTACGGGTGCTGTCTGTACGGAGTTTGTACGTTCTCCCTGTGACCTCGTGGGCTTTCTCCGAGACCTTGAGTTTCCTCCCACACTCCAAAGACGTACAGTTTTGTAGGTTAATTGGCTTGGGTTTGTATACTTGGTATAAGTGTAAAATTGGTCCTAGTGTGTGTAGGCTTGTGTTAATGTGCGGGGATCACTGGGCGGCGTGGACTCGGTGGGCCAATGGGCCTGTATCCACACTGAATCTCTAAAAAAAAATTGATCAGAAATGTAATTTAAAAATGTTAGGTCTCTGACAGTCAGTATATCCACTTTAAATAAAAACTTGGATTCTGTAGTGTGAATGGAGAAAACGTTACATCTCTTTAATCAGATAAATCAGATAAAAGTAATGCAGCTATGATATGTGCAGAACTTCCTCTCAGATTTGTGTTATTGTGCTTCTCTTGATGAGATGTAATAACCTACAAAGATTTTTTTTGTGTGGTCCTTGTGTCAAAGATACAGATCAGTCACAAAGTCTGTTCCGGACATGAACATCTAGGCATTTCCAAGCCGTGCCAATCTTTTGATCAGCCACATTTAACTGTAGATGATAAAATCATTTTCATTTTATTATATACCTAACCTTTGGTGACTTCCTTCAATATGACCTATATTTTATTAACAGTAAAGACTTGACAGACAAATTAGGCAGTATCCAGGAAAAAATACCAAATATGTTCCATTGGGAACTATATTTGGTATTATAAAATAGAAATACTTAAAATGTACGGTAAGGGCGAGGAGAAAAACACACAAGTACACATATACGGTCGGCAGGGACTTGGTGAGCTGAGGGGCCTGTTTCCCCGCTGTATTTTTAAACTAAATTAAACATATGTAAACATAAACAAAAAGATATTGAGGGATGAGGCAGATAAAAATTACAACTTTAATTGAAAGGACAAGAGTTTTACTGATGGAGAAATTGGACGAAGAGATCAAACATCGCACCAGTCCTGGGCTTTGGTGATAGAGGGTTCCATGGCCCTGAGGTGTTTCTGATCGTGCGCCAACCAGTGTGTATTTTCCTCCTCTGGGCTACCTACTCGCTTCTCCATTCTGTGTGATTAATTTGGCAAGACCAAAACAGTCCACAGTCATCCAAGAAAAATAAAATGAATCAGCACCAAGTGTACAGAATGCCAGACATGCAGAGTATTGCAGGGCTCTCGCTTAAGTTTTTTTCCCTATAACCAGCCGGGCAACCTAGGCAGCTTTTTAGGTTGCCAAATGACAGTTTAGGTGGTCATTTAAGACGGCTTGCATGACACGTGCGATAATGTGCTCGGACGAAGTACGTAGTTACCATTCAGTATTATGGTCAATGAAGCATTCACAAATTATTTCTGCTTCAAATAAAGTCACAAACTAAACATATTCACCAATCAAGACATGATATATACCACAATGCAGCAAAATTACAATACAGTATCTCATCTCTTTTTACACGTTGCAATGAATGCAATTTCTATTATTTCTTTCCACTTCCAAACAAAATTCTGGTTGGATTATTCAGCATATGATCAACCTCAGTGAGACCAAGTGCAGCCTTGGCGATTGCTTCGCACAACATCTACACTCAGTTCGCAATAACCAACCTGATCTCCCGGTGGCTCAGCACTTCAACACTCAGCATTCCGAATCCGACCTTTCAATCCTGGACCTCCTCCATGGCCAGAGTGAGGCTCACCGCAAATTGGAGGAACAGCACGTCATATTTCGCTTGGGTAGTTTACACCCCATCGGTATGAACATTGGCTTCTCCAATTTCAGGTAGTCTTTGCTTTCTCCCTCCTTCCCCTCCCATTCCCAGCTCTCCCACAGCTTACTGTCTCCGCCTCTTCCTTTCTTTTTCCTGAACCCCCCCCCCCCCCGACATCAGTCTGAAGAAGGGTCTCAACCCGAAACGTCGCCTATTCCTTCGCTCCATAGATGCTGCCTCACCCGCTGATTTTCTCCATCTTTGTCTACCAACGGGATCCCACCACTGGCCACATCTTCCCATCTCCTCCTCTGTCGGCTTTCTGCAGAGACCGCTCCCTCCGTAACTCCCTGGTCAATTTGTTCCTTCCCACCCATACCACCCCCTCTCCTGGCACTTTCCCTTGCAACCGCAGGAAATGCTACACTTGTCGCTTTACCTCCCCCCTTGACTCCATTCAAGGACCCAAGCCATCTTTCCAGGTGCGGCAGAGGTTAACCTGTACCTCATCTATTGTATCCGCTGCTCTAGGTGTCAGCTGCTCTACATCGGTGAGACCAAGCGTAGGCTTGGCGATTGCTTTGCCTAACACGTCCGCTCGGTTCGCAATAACCACCTGATCTCCCGGTGGCTCAGCACTTCAACTCTCCCTCCCATTCCGAATCCGACCTTTCTGTCCTGGGCCCCCTCCATGGCCAGAGTGAGGACCACCGTAAATTGGAGGAGCAGCACCTCATATTTTGCTTGGGCAGTTTACACCCCAGCGGTATGAAAATTGACTTCTCCAATTTCAGGTAGTCCCTGCTTTCTCCTCTGCATCCCAGCTCTCCCTCAGCCCACTGTCTCCGCCTCTTTCTTTCTTCTTCCCACCGCCGCACCCTCACATCAGTCTGAAGAAGGGTCTCGACCCGAAACATCGCCTATTTCCTTCGCTCCATATGCTGCCCTACCCACTGAGTTTCTCCAGCATTTTTGTCTACCCATCCGGTACGGGGTTGGTATTGATGGCACTGCCCTGAGCTGGTTCATCTCCTACCTCAAAGGTAGGAGTTTCTCTACTAACATAGGCAACTCTTTCTCCTCCCCAGCTAGCCTCTGCTGTGGGGTTCCACAAGGTTCCATCCTTGGCCCCATTCTCTTCTCCCTGTATATGCTCCCCTTAGGCCAAGTCATTGAAAGGCACGGCATTTCCTTTCATTGCTACGCAGACGATACACAACTCTTATCTCTCCCTGAAGCCCAAAAACGATCAAATGTGCTTAACCTTATCCGCTGCCTCGAGGATATAAGGTGTTGGATGGCCCAGAACTTACTCCAACTAAACGAGAGTAAGTCTGAGGTCATCCTTCTCGGCCCCTCGGATGATAGCAGGCAGCCTTGGAAGCCTTACCCCATTACTCAAACCTCACGTCAAAAACCTTGGCGTGATATTTGACTCAGCATTGAAATTTGACAAATAAGTCAATGCCGTGGTAAAAGCTAGCTTCTTCCAGCTTCGGACGATAGCTAAAATAAAACAATTCCTCCAGTTTGATGACCTCGAAAAGATCATCCACACATTTACCTCCCGCCTAGATTACTGCAACTCCCTCTACACTGGCATCAGCCAATCTTCCCTGTCCCGCCTGCAACTGGTCCAAAACGCCGCAGCGAGACTCCTGACGGGCACCCGAAAAAGGGACCACATCACCCCGATCCTGGCCTCTCTCCACTGGCTCCCTGTGCGGTTCTGAATAAATTTCAAGATCCTCCTTTATGTCTACATAGCCCTTAACGGGCTTGCCCCCACCTACATGAAAAGTCTGCTTACCCACCACACCTCCTCCAGGTCCCTCAGATCGGCCGACTTAGGGTTACTGAACATCCCGCGGTCTAGGCATAAGCTCAGGGGCGACCGCGCCTTTGCGGTTGCAGCTCCTAGACTGTGGAACAGCATCCCTCTTCCCATCAGATCTGCCCCTCCATCGACTCCTTTAAGTCGAGACTTAAAACTCATCTTTACTCTCAAGCCTTTCTTGACGTCCTCTGAGTGAGGGCTATATGTATGTATTTATGTATGTACTTAATCTATGAACCACTGTTGTATAATGTTAGTACCTCCACCATTGTAAAGCACTTTGGCCAACGAGAGTTGTTTTTTAAATGTGCTATATAAATAAAAGTGACTTGACTTGACATTCACACAACTTCTGTTATCCCACTTTCCTCACCCACTCCCTACACATTAGGGGCAATTTTACAGAGACAAGTTAACCTACAAAGCCAATGCGTCTTTGGGATGTGGGAGGAAACCTACATGCTTGTAGGGTGAATGTGTAAATTCAACACAAGACAGTGCCCGAGGACAGGATCGAACACAAATCTCTGGCGTGTGAGGCAGCAAGTCCACCAGCTGTGCCACTATATTTTATTTTCCAACACACAAAAAAGTATATGTTGATAACTTTGGTTACTAAAAAAAAGAAACTATCGATTTTCCCTCTTAAATCTCTAAGTGACGCTATGTCCCCCTTAACAGCTACTGTATGTTTTAATTCAGTTCAAGACTATGGGGCAGTACATTGGCCATAAAGTTGCTGCCTAAATTTGCCAGACACCCAGAATTGATCCTGAATATGGGTGCTGTCTCTATGGAGTTTGCTCCTTTTCCCTTTGATCGCATGGGTTTTCTCCGGGTCCTCTTGCTTCCTTCCACATTCCAAAGGTGTGCAGGAACCTTTTTCAGACCCAACCCAAAACTTAATATTTTCTTTTGTCCAGAGATTCTGTCTGACCTGTTGAGTTACTCCAGCTTTTTGTGTCTATCTTCAGTTTAAACCAGCATCTGCAGTTCCTTCCTACATGTAATAATAATAATAATGAATTTTATTTACGGGCGCCTTATACCGAGGTCTCAAGGACACCTTACAGAGATTTATAGGAAACATATAATCAGAATTTTAAAAATAAGTTATAAAGACCAATACACAAATCAGGGACAGAATTCCTTCCAAAAAGACAAAAAAAGAAAATCAGAAATTTGAGGAGAGAGCAGCGGCAACGAAACCGCGCCAGCGTCCACTCTCCCCTCCGACCGCCATCTTGAACACAGACTAACAAATACAATTACAAACAATTACATACAAAAATCATCCCCCCACAGTGATTTC
>CM075977.1:332075390-332152514 GCA_038087875.1 Malacoraja senta
CTTACGTCGCTAATGTGTGGGAATAGAACTAGTGTACGGGTGATCGGTGGTCGGCGTGGACTCGGTGGGCCGAAGGGCCTGTTTCCACGCTGTATCTTTAAATTAAACTAAAAACACTAAAACCAGAGGAAATCTAAAGAAGTGTCTCCACCCGAAACGTCATCCAATTTCTTCTATCCAGAGATGCTGGCTGCTCCATGGAGTTCCCCCGCACAATTAAAGCCTGGAATAGTCTTCACCCTACTATAGGTACCCAACCAGACGCAATTAAATTTACGGTAGCTCTTTTTTTCCCCAAGAACCCTTTTTTGCTTAAGTCCAAGTCAAGAGTCAAGAGAGTTTTATTGTCATGTGTCCCAGATAGGAGAATTAAATTCTTGCTTGCTGCAGCACAACAAAATATGTAAACATAATACAGAACAGGAGATAAAAGTTCAGTGTGTCTATATACCATATATACACAATAAATAAACAGATAAAATGCAATAGGCTGTTATTTTTCAGAGTTTGGTGGTGGTGGGTCCACTCCTGTTTAAATTCCATTTCGAATATTTTTGAAGGACCAGGAAACCAAGAAGCAAGAGTTACTCCAGGGAGTTACTCCAGCTCCAGCGATTGATTCTGCGTTGGTTTTCAGTGGTCGCGGCGAGGCGGCGACCGGACAGCAATGGCGGCCAGATCTCCCACAGTGCAAAGGGAGGGAGAAAGTGGCCGACGCCGACCAGTTGCAGTGGCAGTGCGCATGTGCAGGGTGGCACATGCGCACAACCACGGCCGATGATGTGCTGGCCAAATATCCTCACTATCGGTGAGACCAAGCGGAGGCTTGGCGATCGTTTCGCCGAACACCTCCGGTCGATCCGCAATAACCAACCTGAACTCCCGGTGGCTCAGCACTTCAACTCCCCCTCTTCCGTATCTGACCTCTCTGTCCTGGGTCTCCTCCATGGCCACAGCGAGCAACACCGTAAATTGGAGGAAATGCACCTCATATTCGGCTTGGGCAGTCTACATCCAGGGGGCTTGAACATTGAATTCTCCCAATTCTGCTAGCCCTTGCTGTCCCCTCCCCTTCATCAGCCATCTGGTTGTCTCCTCCCCTCCCCCAGCCCTCGGGCTCCTCCTCCGCCTTTTTCCTTTTTTCCTTTCTTCTCCCCACCCCCTATCAGTCTGAAGAAGGGTTTCGGCCCGAAACGTTACCTATTTCCTTCGCTCCATAGATGCTGCTGCACCTGCTGAGTTTCTCCAGCATTTTTGTGTACCATCCTCACTATAGGATCTTTGGTGCTGGCCGTGGTTGTGCGCATGTGGAGGGGGAGGATCTGCAGGCATTGCGCAAGTGGAGGGGGAAGATGTGCAGGCCGTGGCAGTGCGCATGTGTAAGGCGGCCTGCCGTGCCGGCGGATGAGGAGCGAGTGGAGAGCGGGGATACAGACACGGATACGGATGGCGGGCGGAGACGGAGAGTGACAGAGAGAGAGATAGAGAGGGGGGCCGCTCAGAATTAAACGATAGGTGTCCCGGGTGCTTGCCAAGCCGGGCAAAATGGCATGGCTTTTCGGTTGCCCGGCGGGACTGTAGGTCGCCATTGGCAACCGGGCAACCGATAATTTCGAGCCCTGTATTGTGACTGCGGATTTTAAACCCAAGGAATAAACCATATTCCCAGAAAACACAGTACACTGATCCCAAATTGCCCAGAAAACCTGGAGCAAAGGAAGTGGATAATAGAGTTAAAGTCTAATCATATATGCCAATATTAAGGACAGAGCTTTGCAAAATTCTTAATAAACTCCTTTACTATTTGTCCTTTTATTCTAACTAAGACATTCATTGCAAAAATCAGATATGAATGATTTATCTTTCCATTGTGCATTTTTCAAAGATCTGATCTTAATTTTGACATTAATAATAAAAGATTGTAACTCTTTGTTGTATCTTAGCAGTGCACAAAGGCATCCTCAGTATTTTTGTAGGCAGCTGGACCAATGAGGAAAATGTCGGCAGAAGTCTTATGCTACTTTATGGTAGTTTTAACAATTGTCTTCCTCAACGAGTGGTGGACCACCGGAGTCAACAATGTTTTCTTCAATAAGGAATTATTTAACTAATTTAGGAAAAAATGATGGTCTTTGGAAAAAAAAAGCTAGGGAATGGGACTAACCGGCTCTTATAAAAAGGTCGCATGGACTTATTTTTCTAACCTGATTTGACATGAGCACTATGCATCCACCATCATGAAGTGCTTTGAGAGACTGGGCATGATTCACATAAACTCCAGCCTCCTAAACAGCCTCAATCCCCCACAGGTCACCTACTGTCGCAACAGATAGGCAACAGACGCCATCTCCCTGGCCCCACACTCATCACTGCAATATCTGAATAACAAGAACAGCTATGGTTATTCCTATTTATTGGCTACAGTTTCCACTTTCAATACCATAATCCCAGCCAAACTCAGCTTCAAACTCCTAGAGCTAGGAGTTAGCACCACCCTCTGCAATTGGATCCACAACATCCTGACCTAGAATCCACTATCACTGAGCATAGGGTCATAAAATATCCTCCACAATAACACCAATTGCATTCTCAGCCCCTCACTGTACTTCCTATACACTGACAACTGTGTGGCCAAATTCAGTTCTAACTCCATTTACAAGTTTGCAGATGACACCACTGTGGTGGGCTGGAACTCCAACACTGACGAGAAGTGCAGGAGGGTGATAGAGAGCTTAATAAAATGCTGTAAAGCCAATAACCTCTCCCTCAATATCAGCAAGATGAAGGAGCAAGTTATTTCAGTAACTGAAGTGCTGTACACGCCCCAATCGCATCAATTGTGCCAAAGTGAAGATGGTTGAAAGTTTCAAGTTCCTAGGCGTAAATATCACCAACACTTTGTCCTGGACCAACCACAATGAAGCTACAGTCATGAAGGCACACCAGTGCCTCAAAAGACTAAGGAAGTTCAACAGTCTCTAACGACTCTTACCAACTTGTACAGAGGCATTGTAAAAAGCCTACTATCGGGATGAATCACAGTTTGGTTTGGGGATAGTCCTGCTAAAGACCACAAGAAATCATAGAAGTGTGCTTGTAGCACAGTCCATCACACAAACCACCACCCGTCCTATCGACTCCATCTACACTTCACACTGCCTCGGGAAAGTAGGCAACATTATCATGAACCATTTACACATTGGTAATTTCCTCTCCTGTCAGGCAGAAGATACAAAACCTTGAAATCATATACCACCAGATTCAGGAACAACTTCTTCTTCGCTCTTATCAGACCACTGAACAGCTCTCATAAACTAAGGGTGTGGTCCTCATCTCCCAAACTAACTCATTGCAGCCATTCCACTCTTTTATCTGCACTTTCTCTGTAACTATGATGTTTTAACGCTATCTTCTGCACTCTTTTTTTCTCGTACTAACTGCGGTACATGTGTATAGGATGATTTGACTGGATAACATGCAAACAAAGTCACGTTTCTTGGTTTACATGATTTACATGACAATAATAAACCAAAACCAATGCCATATCACTATACATGACCATTTAGTATCTTCTCTACATAACTAAAACTCTGATCTTGTGCTCTTCCAGTTTGCGGCATTTTTCTATTTGCGCAAAAACGGTACGCGATAGCGCTGCGACTTTTCGCTCCCTTACTCACCATTCTCCTGTGCTGCGAGTGCAACAAGTTTCGTTCCGATCCATGGTATATTGTAAAAGTTATCGAGGTTTACAAATTGTAAAAAACGCGCATTCGCAGATTGCTGTCAGTCGCCGCCACGCAGATTGGTCTCCTCTCCTGTCACTCAGGAAGGGGCGTCGCTGGGTCCATTGCCAATCGGCTGGAGGTCGCCATGGTGAAGGAGTGGCGCCGCCACCCAAGGAGCTGTGGCCGCGCAGTACCTGGTGGGGAGGGTGGTGTCGTGGGCCTCCGGGGACTGGGCCTAACCGGGCCGCCGCCATCCTGCAGCACAGCCTCCGCTTCATAGAAACATAGAAACATAGAAAATAGGTGCAGGAGTAGGCCATTCGGCCCTTCGAGCCTGCACCGCCATTCAATATGATCATGGCTGATCATCCAACTCAGTATCCCGTACCTGCCTTCTCTCCATACCCCCTGATCCCTTTAGCCACAAGGGCCACATCTAACTCCCTCTTAAATATAGCCAATGAACTGGCCTCAACTACCCTCTGTGGCAGAGAGTTCCAGAGATTCACCACTCTCTGTGTGAAAAAGTTTTTCCTCATCTCAGTCTTAAAGGATTTCCCCCTTATCCTTAAGCTGTGACCCCTTGTCCTGGACTTCCCCAACATCGGGAACAATCTTCCTGCATCTAGCCTGTCCAACCCCATAAGAATTTTGTACGTTTCTATAAGATCCCCTCTCAATCTCCTAAATTCTAGCGAGTATAAGCCAAGTCTATCCAGTCTTTCTTCATATGAAAGTCCTGACATCCCAGGAATCAGTCTGGTGAACCTTCTCTGCACTCCCTCTATGGCTATAATGTCCTTCCTCAGATTTGGAGACCAAAACTGTACGCAATACTCCAGGTGTGGTCTCACCAAGACCCTGTACAACTGCAGTAGAACCTCCCTGCTCCTATACTCAAATCCTCTTGCTATGAAGGCCAACATACCATTCGCTTTCTTCACTGCCTGCTGCACCTGCATGCCTACTTTCAATGACTGGTGTACCATGACACCCAGGTCTCGCTGCACCTCCCCATTTCCTAATCGGCCACCATTTAGATAATAGTCTGCCTTCCTGTTTTTGCCACCAAAGTGGATAACCTCACATTTATCCACATTATACTGCATCTGCCAAACATTTGCCCACTCACCCAGCCTATCCAAGTCACCTTGCAGTCTCCTAGCATCCTCCTCACAGCTAACACTGCCCCCCAGCTTAGTGTCATCCGCAAACTTGGAGATGTTGCTTTCAATTCCCTCGTCCAGATCATTAATATAAATTGTAAATAGCTGGGGTCCCAGCACTGAGCCTTGCGGTACCCCACTAGTCACTGCCTGCCATTGTGAAAAGGACCCGTTTACTCCTACTCTTTGCTTCCTGTTTGCCAGCCAGTTCTCTATCCACATCAATACTGAACCCCCAATACCGTGTGATTTAAGTTTGTATCCTAATCTCTTATGTGGTACCTTGTCGAAAGCCTTCTGAAAGTCCAGATACAACACATCCACTGGTTCTCCCCTATCCACTCTACTAGTTACATCCTCGAAAAATTCTATAAGATTCGTCAGACACGATTTACCTTTCGTAAATCCATGCTGACTTTGTCCAATGATTTCACCACTTTCCAAATGTGCTGCTATCCCATCTTTAATAACTGACTCTAGCAGTTTCCCCACTACCGATGTTAGACTAACTGGTCTGTAATTCCCCGTTTTCTCTCTCCCTCCCTTCTTAAAACGTGGGGTTACGTTTGCTACCCTCCAATCCTCAGGAACTACTCCAGAATCTAAAGAATTTTGAAAAATTATCACTAATGCATCCACTATTTCTGGAGCTACTTCCTTAAGTACTCTGGGATGCAGCCTATCTGGCCCTGGTGATTTATCGACCTATAATCCATTCAATTTACTCAACACCACTTCCCGACTAACCTGGATTTCACTCAGTTCCTCCATCTCCTTTGACACGCGGCCCCCTGCTATTTCCGGCAGATTATTTATGTCTTCCTTAGTGAAGACGGAACCAAAGTAGTTATTCAATTGGTCCGCCATATCCTTGTTCCCCATGATCAATTCACCTGTTTCTGACTGCAAGGGACCTACATTTGTTTTAACTAATCTCTTTCTCTTCACATATCTATAAAAACTTTTGCAGTCAGTTTTTATGTTCCCTGCCAGTTTCCTTTCATAATCTATTTTCCCTTTCCTAATTAAGCCCTTTGTCCTCCTCTGCTGGTCTCTGAATTTCTCCCAGTCCTCTGGTATGCTGCTTTTTCTGGCTAATTTGTACGCAACATCTTTTGCTTTGATACTATCCCTGATTTCCCTTGTTATCCACGGATGCACTACCTTCCCTGATTTATTCTTTTGCCAAACTGGGATGAACATTTTTTGTAGTTCATCCATGCAGTCTTTAAATGCCTTCCATTGCATATCCACCGTCAACCCTTTTAGAACTAATTGCCAGTCAATCTTGGCCAATTCACGTCTCATACCCTCAAAGTTACCTTTCTTTAAGTTCAGAACCGTTGTTTCTGAATTAACAATGTCACTCTCCATCCTAATGAAGAACTCAACCATATTATGGTCACTCTTGCCCAAGGGGGCACGCACAACAAGTCTGCTAACTAACCCTTCCTCATTACTCAATACCCAGTCTAGAATAGCCTGCTCTCTCGTTGGTTCCTCTACATGTTGGTTTAGATAACTATCCTTCATACATTCCAAGAAATCCTCTTCCTCAGCACCCCTGCCAATTTGATTCACCCAATCTATATGTAGATTGAAGTCACCCATTATAACTGTTTTGCCTTTGTTGCACGCATTTCTAATTTCCTGTTTGATGCCATTCCCAACTTCACTACTACTGCTAGGTGGCCTGTACACAACACCCACCAGCGTTTACTGCCCCTTAGTGTTTCGCAGCTCTACCCATACCGATTCCACATCCTCCAAGCTAATTTCCTTCCTTTCCACTGCGTTAATCTCCTCTCTAACCAGCAACGCTACCCCACCTCCTTTTCCTTTCTCTCTATCCCTCCTGAATATTGAATATCCCTGGATGTTCAGCTCCCAGCCTTGGTCACCCTGGAGCCATGTCTCCGTGATCCCAACTATATCATAATCATTAATTGCTATCTGCACGTTCAACTCATCCACCTTATTACGAATGCTCCTTGCATTGAGACACAAAGCCTTCAGGCTTGTTTTTACGACGCTCTTACCCCTTATACAATTATGTTGAAAAGTGGCTCTTTTTGATTTTTGCCCTAGCTTTGTCTGCCTGCCACTTTTACTTTTCACCTTGCTACCTATTGCTTCCGCCCGCATTTTGCACCCCTCTGTTTCTCTGCTCACCCATTTAAGAACCCCACCACCTCTTATTCTCTGTTTATTATTGTTTTCTTCTTTGCTCTGCGGGCAACTCTGGCTCGGCCGCCTGCCACCCTCACCCCGCCCCCGGCCCAGCGAGCCCGGCTCAGTCGAGGCTGAGGTCCACGAGTGCTTCGGTCGCATACAGCCAGGGCCAGGCCGAGTGCAGGAACCAGGCCAAGTTCCAGGCCCTGGCGCTGCTCTACGACCTGGGTAGATGCTGGATGGGGGTGAGGGGAGGAGGATGAGGGAAATGGGGAGGAGAGAGATGGGGTGGTAGAGGGAGATGGGGGGGGTGAGGGAAACGGGACGGGCAGCACCTCAGCGGCTCCCACCTGCAGGCGCGGACACCGGGAGCAGCCCTAATGCACCGCAGTGTTACAAGGAGAGAGGGAGCGCGCAGGGGGGGAGATGGAGGGAGCAGGGAGGGAGGGGGCAGGGAGAGGGGAGAGAGGAATGAGGGAGGGAGGGGGGAGAGAGGGATGAGAGAGGGAGGGAGGGAGGGGGAGGGAGGGAGAGGAGAGAGGGATGAGGGAGGGAGAGGGGAGAGAGGGATGAGGGAGGGGAGAGAGAGGGAGGGGGGAGAACTATGAGGGAGGGATGGGCAGGGAGGGGAGAGGGAGGGGGAGAGGGAGGGGGGAGAGAGAAGGAGGGAGGGGGGAAAGAGAGGGAGGGAGGGGGGAACGTGGGAGGGAGTGGGGTAGAGAGGTAGAGTGGGTAGGGAGGGGGGTATAAGGGGTCCGGGGTGATGGGCAAGGTGGGATAGAGGGGGGAGTAGAGGGAGAGAGAAACAGGGAGGAGTAGATTTGATGAGAGGTGGATAGGGGTGAGTGGTGGAATATTGCTTTGGGGGGACGGGTTGCGTTGGGGGAACGGGTGAGTGGTGGAATATTGCGTTGGGGAACGGGTTGCGTTGGGGGACCAGGCCTCCCATATGACAGGGCCCACTTAGTCCAATACTGAATAAGACTGAAATCCAATGTGTGGGTATATGGCCTAGAAATTCTTTCATACTCGAAAAAGATGTCATGCATTTGAAAATTAGCATAAAAGAATAACACAATTCTGTGCATGTTTTTCGCTGTCTTAATATCTCTTGATGTCTTAGTATCCTGACTTTTCTATTTTAACAATGTTTACCTGGGCATCATTTTTCTTGCATGGAACTCCCCCAAATGATATCAATAGTGGAGCGACAGGCAACATTTATTTACAATATGATTTTCAATCTAAATGGTCTGAAAAACAACAGTTCTTATTTATTACAAAACAAGCCAAACAAGCATTTATCACAAAGGATACAACAGGATATAGATCAGTTACACATAAAGGTGGAGAAATGCAGATGGAATTTAATTTGGGCAAATGTGAGGTTGCACTTTGGGAGGCTAAATGTATGTGGAAATTATACAGTTAATCAGAAGGCCATTGACAGCATTGATGTACAGAGTTCCCTGAAAGTGGCAACACAAGTGGATAGAGTGGTAAAGAAGGTGTGTGGTTATAATTGCTTTTATCAGTCGAGCCATTGAGTATAAGAGTCAGGACACCATGTTGCAGTTTTAAAACAACTAGTTTTGCTGCAATTGGCATACTGTGTGCAGTTCTGGTCACCCCATTACAGGAAGGATGTGAAAGCTTTGGAGAGTGCAGAAGAAATTTACCGGGATGCTGCCTAGATTAAAGGGCTTTAGCCAAAAGGAGAGATTCAACAAACTTGAATTGTTTTCTCTGGGGCATTAGGGGCATTAGAGGCTGAGTGGAGATCAGATAGAAGTTTATAAAATTCTGAGAAGTATAGATAGAACTTTTTTGCCATAGTGGAAATGTCAAATACTAGATGGTCAGAAGGAGAAAGTTCAAACGAGATGTGCAGGCCCAAGTGCTTTTCACAAAGAGTGGTACCAGCGCTGCCAGGGATGGTGGTGGAAGCACATTGCAGAGAGTTGTGAATGCAGCCCAGTCCATCACACAAACCAATCTCCCTTCCATTGACTACATCCATACTTTACGCTGTCTCGCCAAGG
Source organism: Malacoraja senta (assembly GCA_038087875.1). Classification (NCBI taxonomy): domain Eukaryota; kingdom Metazoa; phylum Chordata; class Chondrichthyes; order Rajiformes; family Rajidae; genus Malacoraja; species Malacoraja senta. Next base: position 332,084,499 of record CM075977.1, read on the forward strand.
CTACCAGCATAATCAAGGACCAGTCACACCCCCGCCACTCCCTCTTCTCTCCTTTCCTCTCCCATCAGACAAGAGGTACTGTACATAAGTTTGAAAACGCATACCTCCGGGTTGAGTGACAGTTTCTTCCAAGTTATCAGGCAACTGAACCGTTCTCTCGCCAGCTAGAGTGCATTCCTAACCTCCCGTCTACCTCATTGGAGACCTTTGAAGTATCTGTAATCGGACTTTATCAGACTTTATATTGCACTAAATGTACCCTTTATCCGTACATTGTGGATGACTTGATTCTAGTCTTTTGCTTGACTGGATAGCACATAAAAAAGCTTTTCTCTGTGCCTCCGTACATGTGACAATAAGAAACTAAATTAAACTAAACTAATTTGTTAACTCAATCTGATAAAATATGGAGGAAATGTCAATGGAAGGAGATACAGTGGCTTGCAAACGTTTTCATACCCCTTGAACTTTTCCACATTTTGTCACGTTACAACCACAAACGTAAATGTATTTTATTGGGATTTTATGTGATAGACCAACACAAAGTGGTGCATAATTGTGAAGTGGAAGGAAAATGATACATGGTTTTCAAATTTTTTTACAAATAAAAAACTGAAAAGTGTCGCGTGCAAAAGTATTCAGCCCCCCGAGTCAATACTTTGTAGAACCACCTTTCGCTGCAATTATAGCTGCAAGTCTTTTGGGGTATGTCTCTACCAGCCTTGCACATCTAGAGACTGAAATTTTTGCCCATTCTTCTTTGCAAAATAGCTCAAGCTCAGTCAGATTGGATGGAGAGTGTCTGTGAACAGCAATTTTCAAGTCTTGCTAGAGATTCTCAATTGGATTTAGGTCTGGACTTTGACTGGGCCATTCTAACACATGAATATGCTTTGATCTAAACCATTCCATTGTAGCTCTGGCTGTATGTTTAGTGTCGTTGTCCTGCTGGAAGGTGAACCTCCGCCCCAGTCTCGTCTTTTGCAGACTCTAACAGGTTTTCTTCCAAGATTGCCCTGTATTTGGCTCCATCCATCTTCCCATCAAATCTGACCAGCTTCCCTGTCCCTGCTGAAGAAAAGCATCCCCACAGCATGATGCTGCCACCACCATGCTTCACAGTGGGGATGGTGTGTTTCAGGGTGATGTGCAGTGTTAGGTTTCCGCCACACATAGCGTTTTGCATTTAGGCCAAAAACTTCAATTTTGGTCTCATCTGACCAGAGCACCTTCCTCCATATGTTTGCTGTGTCCCCCACATGGCTTGTGGCAAACTGCAAATGGGACTTCTTATGGCTTTTTTTCAACAATGGCTTTCTTCTTGCCACTCTTCCATAAAGGCCCGATTTGTGGAGTGCACGACTAATAGTTGTCCTGTGGACAGATTCTCCCACCTGAGTTACCATGGGCCTCATAGCTGCTTCTCTGATCAATGCTCTCCTTGCCCGGCCTGTCAGTTTAGGTGGACGGCCATGTCTTGGTAGGTTTGCAGTTGTGCCATACTCTTTCCATTTTCGGATGATGGATTGAACAGTTCTCCGTGAGATGTTCAAAGCTTGGGATATTTGTTTATAACCTAACCCTGCTTTAAACTTCTCCACAACTTTATCCCTGACCTGTCTGGTGTGTTCCTTGGGCTTCATGATGCTGTTTGTTCACTAATGTTCTCTAACAAACCTCTGAGGCCTTCACAGAACAGCTGTATTTTTACTGAGATTAGATTACACACAAGTGGACTCTATTTACTAATTAGGTGACTTCTGAAGGCAATTGGTTGCACTGGATTTTATTTAGGGGTATCAGAGTAAAGGGGGCTGAATACTTTTGCACGCGACACTTTTCAGTTTTTTATTTGTAAAAAAATTTGAAAACCATGTATCATTTTCCTTCCACTTCACAATTATGCGCCACTTTGTGGTGGTCTATCACATAAAATCCCAATAAAATACATTTACGTTTGTGGTTGTAACGTGACAAAATGTGGAAAAGTTCAAGGGGTATGAATACTTTTGCAAGCCACTGTAGATGAAAACAGGAAGAAAAACAAAGAGAAATATAAAATAATGCCAGAAATGTGAGAAAAAAAATTGCTGATGTTGAAACACTAAAATAACAATAGAGAAAGCTGGAAATACTTATCAAGTCAGCTAGTGTCCATGGAGAGAAAAGCAGAATTAACAGTGCGTGGATGGAAACTGGAAAGACAGGTTATCTGAAATTGTTGAGTGCAGTTTTTGTTCACCTTCCAGTCAATTCTCTATTCTATTTCACAAACGCACCCGTTCTCTACAAACCTTCTCCTCTGTAAAGTTGTCTGATTACTAATTTTCCTCAATTTTAATGAAAACTATCGATCTGAAATCAACTCTTTCTTTCTCCACAGAAGCTGCTACCAACTGAATATTTCCAACATATTCTGTTTTCATTTTTAGATTTGCAGCATCTGTTTTTTTTTTCATTTTCCTGTCAGGAGCATCTGGCTGTAGCCCCTGGAGAATCTCTGTGGCTTCCTTGCACAAAGAACATCTCCTGCAGACAAAGTTCGTTACCAGCATATCCAGGCCTCACTGATCCCTTGGGAGCACTCTCCTATATCCCACTCCCATCACTAGACCATTCATTCATTAACAAACTCCCCTGTGGCTGCAACAACTTTGCTCGTACAGTATGTTCCTTTGTTGTGTGTTCCTTTAAGAGTTGGTTGTAGAGGTTGCACCTGTCAGTTTCAGCATAGTATTTCACAGGGAAATCTAACCATGCTGTCCTGTGAACCTTATGAGTGAAGATTTTCATCATTATGCGACTCTTACCAATAGTCTTAAGATTACCTACAGCATAGTTTTAATGCCCTTAATAGGTAGTAAAACAAACACTACCCATATTATAAATTGTACTCAGAGATGCCATATGGGTGGATAATGTGACTGATAGAAATCATCATCCAGTTTCAATATTCAAGATTCAACTGGGTTTGTATTAAAGTTTATTGTTGATTGGAGCTTCATGCAGTCCTGTGCTCTGATTGTAAGCACTATACAGTAAGTAGGGATCAGGCATATCCTCTAACACAGATATCCATTAATGACCGCTATCAAGAGTATACTGTAACTTGTAGAAGTTCACTTTCTGCTTATTTACTCCCGCAAATGAATTTTAATATGATCAGATGTTTAATCCGCATTTATTTTAAATCTATTACAACCTATTTTTGATCTACAGAATGCTTGCATGGCTTCAATTTATCTTAGTCCTAAGGGGAATGCAAGAGCCTGAGGAAATACAAGACCTTCGGGTTGTCCCTTGCTTGCTTGGCAGAGAACCGTGAATGACAGTCAAACAACATAAACCCAGGAAACTCAGTCATTATTGATGAAATCTCTAGTGGGGAAACAGGACAGTGATATGAGAAAATGGAAAGTAACCACGAACAAAGTAGAGAAAAAAACAAGAAGCTGAAGTGCAACTTTGGCAATTAAGTATTTAAGGTGGCAAGCTTATGGTTCCCTCAGAGAAGTAAACATTGGTTAAAGTACCATTGTATATTTTATTTATTATTTACCATTTTAAAAAAAACTTTGAATGGAGAGATGAATGAAATTCAACTGGGATGGAAGATCCGGTAAAAATAAGGCTGGAACAAGACAAGAACATTGCTGGAACCTCAAGAGTATTTGACAGCTTTTAATGCATCCTTAGGTTAATTTAATTCCCAGTTTTCATTTACATGTGTGTTTAATTTAGTGTAAGATTGGGCAGCTTGCAACCCAGCGATATTTTGCTTGCGCAGCTTACAACCTAGCGGTATGATTTTGATTTCTCTAATTTGAAGTAAACCCTGCATTCCCTCTCTCTCTCCACCCTTCCCGCACATCAGTTGGCCTGCCAGTTCTACTATTTGCATCCATATATCCCTTCAGTATCACATCTTCCACAGCCAACAATGGACTGTTGTGGGCTCCACCTTTCCTTGTATATCGGTGCCGGTTCTTATTTGCTCTGTACCTTTTCACACCTCTAGTTTCTCTCTCCCCTGACTCTGAGTCTAAAGAAGGGTTTTGACCCAAAACGTCACCCATTCCTTTTCTCCGGAGATACTGCCTGACCCGCTAAGTTATTCTAGCATTTTGCAGCTATCTTCGGTGTAAACCAGCATCTACAGTTCCTTCCTACACAGTATATAGAACATGTTGGTATTGTTACTAGGTTGGTATTCTGTGACATGTACAATTTATTGATCCAAAGTATCACATCTGGAATGGAAGACTGCCACCAATAATGGGGACCATGAAATTACTGGCTCATAAACATTCATCTGGCTCACTATTCCATTGAGTGGGTTAGTAGGGCTGCAGGGAAGAGTAAGCAAGCTTATTCTTCATAGAAGTTACAAGACATTTATTTATAACTTGCTTTGAATTATTTTTAATTGTTTACAAATATTTTTTGTTGACTTAATAATTTTTATTTTATATCTATTTGTAATAATTGTTTAATTTTTTTCCCAGTAGTTTTTAATTGTGCCTAAATGTCAGAGATATTGAAACATTGGAAAACATCAATACCTTTGACAGAAGCAAGAGCTGGGAGCAGGGTTTTACCATCTGTCATGGGGTTTCTAGAGGAGTTCTGTGCACTCATATGTCTAATTTATAATAAAGTTCTGCCTCTGCCGACTCCTTTAAGTCAAGACTAAAAATGTATCTGTACTCCAAAGCCTTTCTTGACGTCCTCTGAGCGAGGGCTATATGTATATATGTATGTAGTTTGTTTGTTTATACTATTCTTATAACAAATGTAAAGCACTTTGGCCAACGAGAGTTTTTTAAATGTGCTATATAAATAAATGTGACTTGACTTGACTACTAACGGATCAGGAAAATTATAACTTCTATCTCCTCAAAGCTTCACTTAGCCCACCACTAATTACTGATTAATGTTGTTTATTCTGATCAGACTTGATGTGTATTATGGCCTTGTTACTTCCTCAGTTAAAACTATATTTCTTTGTTTTGCCTGCAGTTTTATTTTCCTGATTCTCGTAGACTATGTAACCACATTACTTTTCTAAGTGACATTTGTATTGTAAACATGACTAGTAGGAAGGTGAAGAGTATTCTTTGTACTTTGTCAAAGTAGGTTAAGTGTGTTGCATGGTACACAAAAGTGCTGGAGAAACTCAGCGGGTGCAGCAGCATCTACGGAGCGAAGGATACAGGCAACGTTTCGGGCCGAAACCCTTCTTCAGACTGATAGGGGGTGGGGAGAAGAAAGGAAAAAAGGCAGAGGAGGAGCCCGAGGGCTGGGGGAAGGGAGGAGACAGCCAGAGGGCTGATGAAGGGGAGGGGACAGCAAGGGCTAGCAGAATTGGGAGAATTCAATGTTCAAGCCCCCAGGATGTAGACTGCCCAAGCGGAATATGAGGTGCATTTCCTCCAATTTCTGGTGTTGCTCGCTGTGGCCATGGAGGAGACCCAAGACAGAGAGGTCAGATACGGAATGGGAGGGGGAATTGAAGTGCTGAGCCACCGGGAGGTCAGGTTGGTTATTGCGGACCGACCAGAGGTGTTCGGCGAAACGATCGCCAAGCCTCCGCTTGGTCTCACCGATGTAGATCAGCTGGCATCTAGAGCAGCGGATGCAATAGATGAGGTTGGAGGAGATGCAGGTGAACCTCTGTCGCACCTGGAACGACTGCTTAGGTCCTTGAATGGAGTCGAGGGGGGAGGTGAAGGGACAAGTGTTGCATCTCTTGCGGTTGCAAGGGAAAGTACCCGGGGAGGGGGTGGTACGGGAGGGAAGGGAAGAATTGACAAGGGAGTTACGGAGGGAGCGGTCTTTGCGGAAGGCAGACATGGGGGGAGATGGGAAGATGTGGCGAGTGGTGGGGTCACGTTGGAGGTGGCGAAACTGACGGAGGATCACTTGTTGTATGTGACGGCTGGTGGGGTGAAAGGTGAGGACTAGGGGGACTCTGCCCTTGTTGTGAGTGGGGGGATGGGGAGAGAGAGCAGTGTTGCGGGGTATGGCAGAGACCCTGGTGCGAGCCTCATCTATGGTAGAGGAGGGGAACCCCCGTTCCCAGAAAAATGAGGACATTTCGGATGCCCTGGTGTGGAACGCCTCATCCTGGGAGCAGATGCGGCGTAGACGGAGGAATTGGGAGTGGGGGATGGAGTCCTTACAGGAAGCAGGGTGGGAAGAAGTGTAGTCCAGATAGCCATGGGAGTCGGTAGGTTTGTAGTGGATGTCGGTAAGAAGTCTATCACCTGCGATGGAGATAGTGAGGTCAAGGAATGGTAGGGAAGTGTCGGAAATGGTCCAGGTCTATTTGAGTGCCGGATGGAAGTTGGTGGTGAAGCGGATGAAGTCAGTCAGTTGTGTGTGGGTGCAGGATGTGGCACTAAACAGTCATCGATGTAGCGGAGGTAGAGGTCGGGGATGGGGCCCTGGTACGCATTGAACAAGGATTGTTCTACGTACCCGACAAAGAGGCAGGCGTAGCTGGGGCCCATGCGTGTGCCCATAGCTACGCCTTGTATTTGGAGGAAATGAGAGGAGTCAAATGAGAAGTTATTGAGGGTAAGGACCAGCTCCGCTAGGCGGAGGAGGGTGTCAGTGGCCGGGTATAGGCTGCTTCTACGGTCGAGGAAAAAATGGAGGGCTTCGAGACCATCCTGGTGGGGGATGGAGGTGTACAATGACTGGACGTCCATGGTGAAGATGAGGGGGTGAGGGCCTAGAGAGTGGAATGCGTGGAGATGACGGAGAGTGTCTGAGGTGTCTTGAACATAGGTAGGGAGGGATTTAACCAAGGGGGGTAGGATGGAGTCGAGGTAGGTGGAGATGAGTTCGGTGGGGCACGAACAGGCAGAGACAATGGGTCTACCGGGACAGTCAGGTTTGTGGATTTTGGGGAGAAGGTAAAAGCGGGCTGTGCGGGGCTGGGGAACGATGAGGTTGGAGGCTCGGTCGGGCAGGGCGTGGGAGTGGATGAAGTCGGTGATGGTGCTGGAGATGGTGGCCTGGTGCTCGTCAGTGGGGTCATGGTCCAGGGGTAAGTAGGAGGAGGTGTCCGAGAGTAAGTGTGTTGCATATTCGATCAACATAGTACTGAATAATGAACAATTTGAATGTCTCCCAAGTTTTCACCTTAATATTGTTATCCACTCTAACATGTAATCTCCCATAGATGTATGTTTAAAGGTTTATTTTGTTTGCATGTTTCAGAACTGAGTTTCTGGGGCACCAGTAATGCTTATTGAATTCTCTCTGAGAGTATTTTGATGCTTACTTATGTAATAATCTATTGACAGTGACAGCAATTCAGTCTTGCTGCTGTGAATAAAAGGAAAATGAAAAATAATGATACACATATATTTCTAGGTTTTTGGATTGTGCCTGCTGACCAATGATCTAATTGTCTACCTGTTATTAGTATGTCCTATATTTTAACAATTATAAGACAAAGGAAAATTTTCAGGCTTTTTAACTGTAAAGTCTTAAACCCCGATTGCAGTCCCAACAGTCCTTATTTAGAAAATACTAGAAAATGGGGGCACGGCAGAGCTACTGCGTTACCTCGCCAGAGACCCAGGTTCGATCCTGACTCGGGTGTGTGTTTACACAAAGTTTATATTTTCTTCCTGTGACCTGTGACTCCAAAGATGTACAGGTTTGTAGGTTAATTAACTTGGTATAAATGTAAAATTGTCCTTAGTGTGTGTAGAGTAGTGTTAATGTGCGGGGATCGCTGGTCTGTGTGGAATTGGTGGGCCAAAGGGCCTGTTTCCACACTGTATCTCTAAACTAATCTCAGCGGGTCAAGACTGCGTGGATGAACTACAAAAATTGTTCATCCCAGTTTGGCAAAAGAATAAATCAGGGAAGGTAGTGCATCCGTGGATAACAAGGGAAATCAGGGATAGTATCAAAGCAAAAGATGATGCGTACAAATTAGCCAGAAAAAAGCAGCATACCAGAGGACTGGGAGAAATTCAGAGACCAGCAGAGGAGGACAAAGGGCTTAATTAGGAAAGGGAAAATAGATTATGAAAGGAAACTGGCAGGGAACATAAAAACTGACTGCAAACGTTTTTATAGATATGTGAAGAGAAAGAGATTAGTTAAAACAAATGTAGGTCCCATGCAGTCAGAAACAGGTGAATTGATCATGGGGAACAAGGATATGGCGGACCAATTGAATAACTACTTTGGTTCCGTCTTCACTAAGGAAGACATAAATAATCTGCCGGAAATAGCAGGGGGCCGCGGGTCAAAGGAGGTGGAGGAACTGAGTAAAATCCAGGTTAGTCGGGAAGTGGTGTTGGGTAAATTGAATGGATTAAAGGCCGATAAATCACCAGGGCCAGATAGGCTGCATCCCAGAGTACTTAAGGAAGTAGCTCCAGAAATAGTGGATGCATTAGTGATAATTTTTCAAAACTCTTTAGATTCTGGAGTAGTTCCTGAGGATTGGAGGGTAGCAAACGTAACCCCACTTTTTAAGAAGGGAGCGCGAGAGAAAACGGGGAATTACAGACCAGTTAGTCTAACATCGGTAGTGGGGAAACTGCTAGAGTCAGTTATTAAAGATGGGATAGCAGCACATTTGGAAAGTGGTGAAATCATTGGACAAAGTCAGCATGGATTTACGAAAGGTAAATCGTGTCTGATGAATCTTATAGAATTTTTCGAGGATGTAACTAGTAGAGTGGATAGGGGAGAACCAGTGGATGTGTTGTATCTGGACTTTCAGAAGGCTTTCGACAAGATACCACATAAGAGATTAGGATACAAACTTAAATCACAGGGTATTGGGGGTTCAGTATTGATGTGGATAGAGAACTGGCTGGCAAACAGGAAACAAAGAGTAGGAGTAAACGGGTCCTTTTCACAATGGCAGGCAGTGACTAGTGGGGTACCGCAAGGCACAGTGCTGGGACCCCAGCTATTTACAATTTATATTAATGAGCTGGATGAGGGAATTGAAAGCAACATCTCCAAGTTTGCGGATGACACTAAGCTGGGGGGCAGTGTTAGCTGTGAGGAGGATGCTAGGAGACTGCAAGGTGACTTGGATAGGCTGGGTGAGTGGGCAAATGTTTGGCAGATGCAGTATAATGTGGATAAATGTGAGGTTATCCACTTTGGTGGCAAAAACGGGAAGGCAGACTATTATCTAAATGGTGGCCGATTAGGAAATGGGGAGATGCAGCGAGACCTGGGTGTCATGGTACACCAGTCATTGAAAGTAGGCATGCAGGTGCAGCAGGCAGTGAAGAAAGTGAATGGTATGTTGGCCTTCATAGCAAGAGGATTTGAGTATAGGAGCAGGGAGGTTCTACTGCAGTTGTACAGGGTCTTGGTGAGACCACACCTGGAGTATTGCGTACAGTTTTGGTCTCCAAATCTGAGGAAGGACATTATAGCCATAGAGGGAGTGCAGAGAAGGTTCACCAGACTGATTCCTGGGATGTCAGGACTTTCATATGAAGAAAGACTGGATAGACTTGGCTTATACTCGCTAGAATTTAGGAGATTGAGAGGGGATCTTATAGAAACGTACAAAATTCTTATGGGGTTGGACAGGCTAGATGCAGGAAGATTGTTCCCGATGTTGGGGAAGTCCAGGACAAGGGGTCACAGCTTAAGGATAAGGGGGAAATCCTTTAAGACCGAGATGAGGAAAAACTTTTTCACACAGAGAGTGGTGAATCTCTGGAACTCTCTGCCACAGAGGGTAGTTGAGGCCAGTTCATTGGCTATATTTAAGAGGGAGTTAGATGTGGCCCTTGTGGCTAAGGGGATCAGGGGGTATGGAGAGAAGGCAGGTACGGGATACTGAGTTGGATGATCAGCCATGATCATATTGAATGGCGGTGCAGGCTCAAAGGGCCGAATGGCCTACTCCTGCACCTATTTTCTATGTATCTATGTATCTATGTGTGGAGGGAAATGGACAGACAACATTTTGGGCTGATTTACTGTGAAGAAAATATTTATCAATGGTATCACAACATACAAGTATGATCACAGAAAGAATATACACTTCGAACCTCTCAAAAATTTCTGAAATTTCATCGATTTATCTTTCAAATATCCATTCCTAATATTAAAATTACATTTTGGTGATGGTTTGTAACCAACAGCAAGGTGTTGAAACAATAGAAACATAGAAACATAGAAAATAGGTGCAGGAGGAGGCCATTCGGCCGTTCAAGCCAGCACTGCCATTCATTGTGATCATGGCTGATCATCCGCTATCAATAACCCGTGCCTGCCTTCTCCCCATATCCCTTGACTCCACTAGCCCCTAGAGCTCTATCTAACTCTCTCTTAAATCCATCCAGTGATTTGGCCTCCACTGCCCTCTGTGGCAGGGAATTCCATAAATTCACAACTCTCTGGGTGAAAACATTTTTTCTCACCTCAGTCTTAAATGACCTCCCCTTTATTCTAAGACTGTGGCCCCTGGTTCTGGACTCGCCCAACATTGGGAACATTTTTCCTGCATCTAGCTTGTCCAGTCCTTTTATAATTTTATATGTCTCTATAAGATCCCCCCTCATCCTTCGAAACTCCAGTGAATACAAGCCTAGTCTTTTCAATCTTTCCTCATATGACAGTCCCGCCATCCCAGGGATCAATCTCGTGAACCTACGCTGCACTGCCTCAATCACAAGGATGTCCTTCCTCAAATTAGGAGACCAAAACTGTACACAATACTCCAGATGTGGTCTCACCAGAGCCCTATACAACTGCAGAAGAACCTCTTTACTCCTATACTGAAATCCTCTTGTTGTGAAGGCCAACATTCCATTAGCTTTCTTCACTGCCTGCTGTACTTGCACGCCAACTTTAAGTGACCGGTGTACAAGGACACCCAGGTCTCGCTGTACCTCCCTCTTACCTAACCTAACCCCATTGAGATAATAATCTGCCCCCTTGTTTTTGCCGCCAAAGTGGATAACCTCACATTTATCTATATTATACTGCATCTGCCACGCATCTGCCCACTCACTCAACCTGTCAAAGTCACCCTGCAACCTCCTAACATCCTCTTCACAGTTCACACTGCCACCCAGCTTTGTGTCATCCGCAAATTTGCTAGTGTTGCTCCTGATCTTCCAAATCATTAATATATATGGTAAACAGTTGCGGCCCCAACACCGAGCCTTGCGGCACTCCACTCGCCACTGCCTGCCATTCTGAAAAGGACCCGTTCACTCCTACTCTTTGCTTCCGGTCTGCCAACCAATTTTCTATCCATGTCAACACCCTTCCCCCAATACCATGTGCTCTAATTTTAGTCACCAGTCTCCCGTGCGGGACCTTATCAAAGGCTTTCTGAAAGTCTAGATACACTACATCCACTGGCACCCCTTCATCCATTTTACTTGTCACATCCTCAAAAAATTTCAGAAGATTAGTCAAGCATGATTTCCCTTTCATAAATCCATGTTGACTAGGACTAATCCTTTTACTGCTATCCAAATGCCCCATTATTACCTCTTTAATAATTGACCAGCATCTTTCCCACCACCGGTCAGGCTAACTGGTCTGTAATTCCCCGTTTTCTCTCTCGCTCCTTGAAAAGTGGGATAACATTAGCTATCCTCCAATCCACAGGAACTGATCCTGAATCCATTGAACATAGGAAAATGATCACCAATGCGTCCACTATTTCTAGAGCCACCTCCCTGAGGACCCTGGGATGCAGACCATCAGGCCCAGGTGATTTATAATCCTTCAGTCCCATTAGCCTACCCAATACTATTTCTCGCCTAATGGAAATTTCTTTCAGTTCCTCTACCCCCTTAGATCCTCTGTCCTCCATTACATCTGGGAGATTGTTTGTGTCTTCCTTAGTGAAGACAGATCCGAAGTACCTATTCAACTCTTCTGCCATTTCCTTGTTGCCCATAATAATTTCACCCGTGTCTGCCTTCAAGGGACCCACATTTGACTTTGCTACTCTTTTTCCCTTAACATATCTAAAGAAGCTTTTACTGTCCTTCTTTATATTCCTGGCCAGCTTCCCCTCGTACTTCATCTTTTCAGCCCGTATAGCCCGTTTTGTTTCCTTCTGTTGTCCTATGACAGTTTCCCAATCCTCTGGTTTCCGGCTACTCTTTGCTGTGTTATATGTCTTTTCTTCTAGTTTTATTTTATCCCTAACTTCTCTTGTCAGCCACGGTTGCCTCCTACACTTAGAATCTTTCTTCCTTTTTGGAATGAAATGATCCTGCGTCTCCCGGATTATGCCCAGAAATTCCTGCCATTGCTGTTCCACCGTCATTCCTGCTAGGATCCCTTTGCAGTCTACTTTGGCCAGCTCCCCTCTCATGCCTTCATAGTCCCCTTTGTTCAACTGCATCACTGCCGCTTCCGATTTAACGTTCTCCTTCTCAAATTGCAGATTAAAACTAATCATATTATGATCACTACCTCCAAGCGGTTCCTTTACCTCGAGTTCTCTTATCATATCTGGTTCATTGGACAACACTAAATCCAGAATTGCCTTTTCTCTGGTCGGCTCCATTACAAGCTGCTCTAAGAATCCATCTCGGAGACATTCTACAAACTCTCTTTCTTGGGGTCCTGAACCCAGTCTACCTGCATATTGAAATCCCCCATCACCACAGTGGCATTACCTTTGTTACATGCCAGTTTTAACTCCTGCTGCAACTTACACCCTATATTCGGGCTACTATTTGGGGGTCTGTAAATAACACCAATTAGTGTCTTCTTGCCTTTACATTTCCTCAACAATCCACAGTGACTCTACCTCGTCAGTCCCAATGTCTTCCCTCGCAAAAGACTGAATTCCATCCCTCACCAGCAGAGCTACCCCCCCTCCTCTGCCCACCTGCCTGTCCTTTCTATAGGATGTATAACCCTGAATATTAAGTTCCCTGGCCCGATTCTCCTGCAGCCATGTCTCAGTAATCCCCTCAATGTCATATCTACCAACCTCTAACTGAGCCTCAAGCTCATCTACTTTACTTCTTGTACTTCGCGCATTCATATACAATACTTTTAATTCCTTACGCACCTCATCTTTCACATTGATCCCTATTACACTTGGCCATACTCTCCTATCCTTTTGTGAGCTTCCTTTCCCATTAATTCTGGGGTCATTAACCATCCATTTACTCTCTTTCCCTTTAACTCCATCCTCGACTATCCCATTTGACACCCCACCCCCCTTATTCAGTTTAAAACCACCCGTGTAGCAGTGGCAAACCTGCCTGCCAGAATGCTGGTCCCGCACCTGTTAAGATGCAATCCGTCCCTTTTGTACAGTTCCCCCTTACTCCTAAACAGATCCCAGTGATCTAAGAATCTAAATCCCTGCCCCCTGCACCTGTTCCTCAGCCACACATTCAGGTCCCGTATTTCCCTGTTCCTGCTCTCGCCAGCACGAGGAACTGGAAGCAAACCGGAGATAACAACCCTGGAGGTCCTGCTTTTCAGCATTTTTCCGAGCTCACTAAAGTCACGCTGCAGAATATTCATCCCTTTCTTTCAGAAATCGTTTGTGCCGACATGCACTACCACTTCCGGCTGTTCACCTTCGTCCTTGAGGATTTTCTGCACTCTGTCCGTGACATCCTGGATCCTGGCACCAGGAAGGCAGCACACCATCCTCGAATCCCATCTGTTGCCGCAGAAACCCTTGTCCGTACCTCTCACAATGGAGTCTCCAACTACATTGGCGTTGCCTGTCGTTGGCCTCTTTGGTTTTGGCTCAACAGCTTGCATGCTCAATACTTGCATGCTCCTTGGAGAATTAAGCAAAATTATCGACATATGAATCGACATATTTGCCTCAGGCTTGATGTTGAATTTATGAATGACTATGCAAACATAATGATCTTGTTTGTATATAGAAACAACTGCCAGGGAAATTGAATTTTCTTACTAATGGGAAGGCTTTACTAAAAAAAAAGGCTAAATTTGATATCAATTGACAATAGACAATAGGTGCAGGAGTAGGCCATTCGGCCCTTCGAGATAGCATCGCCATTCAATGTGATCATGGCTGATCATCCACAATCAGTACCCTGTTCCTGCCTTCTCTCCATATCCCTTAACTCTGCTATCCCTAAGAGCTCTATCTAACTTTTGCTTTTTTCTCATGTATGAACCTAGTACAATGATCATAGAATCCAGCAATAGAACAACCCCAGCCCAATCTGGAGATAAATCATAACATGAAAACCATTACCACCTTCAATAAAGGTGGTAAACCATATCTATGTTATTTGCTTTACAAGTAGCAGCGCTAAGGAGCCTACAAACACTGCACTGCCTGAGTGAAAACCATTAGTTTTACCGTTAAAATAGGTCTTGGTCCTGAACAAGGACCAATAGCTAAATATATGTATGAAAATTCATGATTTGCTGCATTTCCACCTTAATCAAGAAGTATTAGTCTTAAATACTAGGACGCTTGCCACAACGGCAGTATTTAAGGATAAATTCACCCACATTAAGGTCGGTTCCAGAATGGACTTGATAAGCTGCTAAAATTCTAATAATCTGCTTTTTTTGTGGGTTTATTGTTTGGAAATTGGCCAGAGGACCTAGGGTGACGGAGGACATGAAGGAAATTCACATTAGGCAGGAAATGGTGTTGGGTAGACTGATGGGACTGAAGGCTGATAAATCCTCAGGGCCTGATGGTCTGCATCCTAGGGAACTTAAAGAAGTGGCTCTAGAAATTGTGGATGCATTGGTGATCATTTTCCAATGTTCTATAGATTCAAGATCACTTCCTGTGGATTGGAGGGTAGCTAATGTTATCCCACTTTTTAAGAAAGGTGGGAGAGAGAAAACAGGGAATTATAGACCAGTTAGCCTGATATTGGTGGTAGGGAAGGTGCTGGAGTCATTTCTAAAAGATGAAATAGCGGCACATTTGGATAGCAGTAACAGGATCGGTCCAAGTCAGCATGGATTTACGACGGGGAAATGATGCTTGACTAATGTTCTGGAATTTTTTGAGGATGTAACTAGGAAGATGGACAAGGGAGAGCCAGTGGATGTAGTTTTTTTTTCAGAAAGCCTTTGATAAGAGATTAGTGGGCAAAATTAGAGCACATGATATTGTGGGTAGGGTACTGACATGGATAGAAAATTGGTTGGCAGATAGGAAACAAAGAGTAGGGATTAACAGGTCCCATTCAGAATGGCAGGCAGTGACTAGTGGGGTACCGCAAGGCTCGGTGCTGGGACCGCAGCTATTTACAATATACATTAATGATTTAGATGAATGGATTAAAAGTAAGCATGCAGGTACAGCAGGCAGTGAAGAAAGCGAATGGCTTGTTGGCCATCATAACAAGAGTTGAGTATAGGAGCAAAGAGGTCCTTCTACAGGTGCACAGGGCCCAAGTGAAACCACACCTGGAGTATTGTGTGCAGTTTTGGTCTCCAAATTTGAGGAAGAACATTCGTGCTATTAAGGGAGTGCAGTGTAGGTTCATGAGGTTAATTCCCGGGATGGCGGGACTGTCATATGTTGATAGAATGGAGCGACTGGGCTTGTATACTCTGGAATTTAGGACGAGAGGGGATCTTATTGAAACATATAAGATTATTAGGGGATTGGACATGCTAGAGGCAAGACACATGTTCCCAATGTTGGGGGAGTCCAGAACCAGGGGCTACAGTTTAAGAATAAGGGGTTGGCCATTTAGAACAGAGATGAGGAAAAACATTTTCACCCAGAGAGTTGTGAATCTGTGGAATTCTCTGCCTCAGAAGGCAGTGTAGGCCAATTCTCTGGATGCTTTCAAGAGAGAGTTAGATAGAGCTCTTAAAGATAGCGGAATCAAGGGATATGTGGAGCAGGCAGGAACGGGGTACTGATTGTAGATGATCAGCCAAGATCACAGTGAATGGCGGTGCTGGCTCGAAGGGCCGAATGGCCTACTTCTGCACCTATTGTCTATTGTCTATTGAAATTCCAATGATGAAGCATCTAATATACTGGGTCCTATTTCTAGACTCCTTTTAAACTCACCATGGTCTTATTTCCCATGCTTCTCTTAAATTCGTGAGGGTCTTGGTCCTGTGCTACCTTTACACGCACCCAATTCCCACACTCTCCTTAAACACACTGGGCTCCTGTTCTCTCTTTAAACTCACTCGGGTTCCATTTCCTGCACCACCTTCCCTTTAAATTCATCTAGGGTCTGTTTCATATACTCCCTTCAAACTCACCTGGTTCATTGGAAAATATACAATTAACTAACATCAACAAAGTGAACTAAAATTACATTGCGGTATTCGAGTCATAGAAACAGAAAGTAGGTGCTTCGAGCCAGCACCGCCATTGAATATGATCATGGCTGATCATCCCGAATCAGTACCCTGTTTCTGCTTTTTCCCCATATCCCTTGATTCCGTTAACCCTAAGAGCTATATCTGACTCTCTCATAAAGTCATAGTTATACTTCACCTAAACAGTCTCTTAGGCCCAACAGGCCCACGTCGACCAAGGTGTCTTTCTGAGCTAGTCCCATTGCCTGTATTTAGCCCTTATCCCTCAAAACCCTTCCTATCTATGAATCTATCCAAATATCTTTTAAATATTGAAATTCTGCCCATCTCTAGCACTTCTGGCAGTTCAATCCACATCATCTGTGTGAAAAACTTGCTTCCCAAGTCATCTTTAAATCATTCTCCTGTCATTTTAAACCCATGCCATCAGATTTTAGACCAACCTACCCTGGGCAAAAGATTGTAACCATCCAACTTATCCATGCCTCTCATGGTTTTATAATCCTCCATAATATCACCTCTCATCTTCCTTCATCTTCATAAAAACCAAGGAAAACAGTCCTTCATCTTCATGTCAACCTCCAATCCCAACAACATACTCACACCTATTGACTCACAGCTGAGTTTGTTTCCACCTTAACATGTCACAATGCTGGATGTCAATCTCTGCTTTACGCGTTGAGCTTGGAACACATGATTATTCTTGAACAACAGGTTATCCAGATGTACCAACCTGGAAAAAATTAAACATCTTCAGAGTTTCTATTAACCTGAAAACCCAAAAGGGTAAAAAAATCCAAGCTTCTAAATACTTGAGAGAGAAACACACAGAAACTGTGACCCACCTCCGAACTTATGTTACTTTACCAAATGTCAAAAGGGAAGACAAACATTTACTGTGATAAATGGGTGGCACAGAGGTGCTGCTGGTCAAGCTGCTACCTCACAGCGCTAGAATCCTGGATACGATCCTGGCCTTGGGTGCTCTTTGTGTGGAGTTTGCATGTTCTCCCTGTGAATGTGTGGGTTTCCTCTGGGTGCTCCAGTTTCTTCCTACATACTCAAGGGTTTGTGGGTCAATTCGCCCCTGTAAATTGCCCCTCGTGTATAGGGAGTGGGATAACATATAACTCGGGCGAATGGGTGATCGATAGTCAGCTTGGGCTCGGTGGGCCAAAGGGCCTGTTTTCATGCTGTAACTAAACTAAACTGAATACACAGATAAAAAGCAGGGTTATTGGGCTCTGTAAACATCTGGCAGCAGCTATATTCATCCAGGCAGTAAAATTACAAATGTAATTGCCTCCTTTTCTGATAGACTAAATCTACCCTTTGTGTTGCTCAGTTGTTTTTCTCTCTAATTGTTTTTTTATCCTATTTATTTGTCCAGTTCAATGGTCAGAAGAAACAGTTTCATAAGATCATAGGCAGTTATAGGAGCAGAATTAGGCCATTTGGCCCATCAAGCACTGCGCCATTCAATCATGGCTGATCTATCCCTCCTACCCTCTGACACCCGTATTATCATATAACAGGGGGGGGGGGGAATCCTTGCAAGCAATATTAAAATCATATTACAACTAATGATGCAAAACTGAATCTCTTGCTATGTACCTGTAGATAGAAAAATAACAATCTGAATGACATTTCATGTTTAAATTATAATATTGCTTCATCTCCATAATTTCTCACATCTCACAATTTTGATATACAGTATATTTTAACAATAACATTGCAAAATATTCTTCTGCAATAAACATATGTATAAAATTCCCATTTCAGTAATCCAATTTGCATAACATTTTCCAAGAGTTGGTATGGAGTTTGTATGTTTTCCTTGTGACCGTATGGGTTTTCTTCAGGTGCTCCGGTTTCCTCCTACATTCCAAGAGCATGTGGTCTTGTAGGTCAATTGGCTTCTGTAAAAATTGTCCCTGGTGTGCAGGATTGAACTAGTGTATGGGTGTTCACTGGTCTCACTAGGAGGACTCACTAGGTCAAAGGGCATGTTTCCACGCTGTATCTCTACAAAAACGTTAAAAAGTGCTTGTTTCTAACAAGCATGCATGTTTGTGGTTTTTTTTACAGACTATAGTCAATGAGTAAAGTTAAACAAACTTTTAAAATTATCAGATAAAAATAGCTCAGATCCATGGGAAAGCATGAAATATCTCACATCAAGTTTGCAATGTTTTTGATTTTTAATAGTCACTAGACCAAGTGGGACCCGTTGGGTCCCGTCCCCTCAACACGCGGTTGCGGGGGGGGGGGGTGGCCTGCGGCGTCACACACACACTAACCAACCCCTCACAAACACACACACACACACTAACCACCCCCCCCCCACACACACACACATTAACCACCCCCATTGATACTATATTAATATTATTCATTCACTCATTTTACCCCATCCCCCGCTCTATCCACTCATGCATAGCCCCCAACTCGCAGGCGCAGCTAGAGAGGGAGGGGGAAGAAAGAGAGAGGGACACAGAGGCACAGAGACGGACACAGAGGCACAGAGAGGGACACAGGGGGACACAGAGGCACAGAGAGGGGAACAGAGGGTCAGAGAAGGACACAGAGAGGGACACAGAGGCAGAGAGAGGGATACAAAGGCACTGAGAGGGACACAGAGGCACAGGGGCACAGAGAGCAACACGGAGGCACAGAGAAGGACACAGAGGCACAGAGAGTGACACAGAGGCACAGAGAGGGACACAGAGGCACAGAGAGGGACAGAGGCACAGAGAGGGACAGAGGCACAGAGAGGGTCACAGAGGCACAGAGAGGGACACAGAGGCAGGGGAGCTTGCTGCCTTTTGGAGCTGGGGTTTTCAATTTGCGGCGTCTTTTGAATGGGCGGCCCTGCTGCTGCGAGAGGCGGCCCAGGGCGACGTGACTCGCAGCGCATGAACACAACGTGCAGCTATTGTGACATAATCACGTCATCAGCCAAAGCCAGCGGTTTCATTTTCTAAGTTATTTGAGATTTTTTAACATTTTGATTAATAACAAGAAATAATGCATGATTTTTTCAGATGAGGCAATTTTTGACTTCACGGGATAAATCTCTACAGGAATATGTAAATGTTTTACCGTTAGAGCGTTGTTTTTTCGAGAAGATGTGAAAACACACAAACAAATAAATAAATACACACACACACACACATCTAAGATCACAGTTTTAGAGTTATAAGGATTTAAAAGGCCATATTCTTAAATTCTAACTAAATTGGGTGTTGTCCTCACATATCCAAAGTTCAAAATTTGTTCAGTTAATGGGCCATCAAATGCCGATACAGACATTAATAAGATTCATGATAAATAAGGTAAACGATTAGTTATGGAAGGCTGCAAAAAATATCATGTAGATATTCCTGTTCATACGAACCCCAAAATGCCCATTTAGAAAAATATAGGTGAGAAATTTAACTTATTTTGTGTTTGAAAAGCATGGATTGTTGTACTTAGGAAATGATCGGTGTTAGTGTACCTCAGCCACCCCATTGACACACAAGACCAACTCATGTCGTCTTTTGATGCACAGGAAACAGCCTGACTATCTGAAATATTTTAAGAATGAGCACAGTTAATTCTGTCCAAAGTCTTTGCTGTTCAGTAGCACTGAATAATTCCTTATTGGGGAGACAAACATTTACAAACATTGGGGGGCACAATGGCGCAATGGTGAACTTGTTGCCTTAAAGTGCCAGAGACCCAGATCTTGACTATGGGTGCTGCCTGTATGGAGCTTGTACGTTCTCCCCGTGACTGTGTGGGTCTTCCCCAGGTTTCCTCCCACACACCAAAGGCATACAGGTTTGTAGGTCAATTGGCTTTGGTAAAAATTGAAAATTGTCCCTAGTGTGTAGTGTGTGCTAATGTAATGGGGATCGCTGATCGGCGCGGACTTGGTGGGCCGAAGGGCCTGTTTCTGTGCTGTATCTCTAAACTAAACTAAACTAAACAAATGAAATATGTAATTTCAACAAAGGAGACAAATGTCCTGATGAAGCAATTGAGCTGTCAGTACATTTATGGAATGCAACTGCAAGATTCAGTATCCATGCAACTTCAGTAGTCTGATCGAGTAGTTAGTGTCACGGTGACATGTGTGTGGAATCTTTGATGTAAGCTAAATTGATACTGAACACCTCCGTTGACAAATGTATCTCTGATAAACTGACAGCAAAGCAACAAACTAAAAATTGCAGATGTGAAGAAAGGAAACTGCTGAAATAGATTGTAAACCACATCAGAACGAAAGCACCATTTTGTTTGGCGTTAGGGGTTTCATCTATGTCAAGAACAGTAAGTGGTTGAAGTCCAGACATAGGGATAAAGGAAAACAACAACCATATCCTGGAGCTGAAGCCATTAGTAACTGAAATGAAGAGTTACATTTTTCATGAAGCTGTTGTTATTTTTTAGAGGGATGGTATGCCTATGGCCAATACATCAAGAACAGCAGATCTCCTGCAGTAATGCTCGGCAATATTTTACTTAGGAATGATTCTTGTGTCTTTTTGTTGAGCTGGAAAGCTGAATCTTTTTGCTGTTAAATTGAATTAAGGTTATGAAGCCTTCCTTCCCCATCTGCCCACAGTGCTGTTAAGTTAAATGTAAGGGCGTTATCATGTTAGGGGCTACCAACTGACAACATAGTTTATCCCAGATCACAACACCTTGTCTATAACACAAACCAAAACTGGCACATAGAATGTGATGAAACAGCATTTTGGTGAGCTCGATCAACATACAGTATAGATATGCTCACCTGCTGTCTGGGTTATTCTGATGGAGTGCTGCAGGACCAGGCACGGTAGTTCCAAGATTGTTGTTAGCTTGCTGCACGCTGCAAAACGTCACATCATGAAGGTGCACCCTTTGCTACTTATTACATAGTGAGTTTGCGAAGCAGAAACAGAAGGGGGAAACTGAAAAAAGGAGGAAGTGAAGGAATAGAAACAAGAAAACCTGAAGCGACAACCTTATTGCCTGGTTTCATACCCTGATTCCTGATAGTCACAGAATCTGCATGGCCACATTGCAAAAATAAAACACATCACAACACACTGTAAACATTCCAACCTGTAAAGTATATGCCTGTGGGATCCTGGTGTATAATGAGATAACATGGAAAGTTTGCAGAATAATACACAGGAAACATGGGGAGCTATTGAAGGCGCGGCTTGTTTGTTTGAGTTTATCATTCTGTGGACATGGTTGAAAAAACATTACCATGAAGTAACACCTAATTATATAGGCTGCGCTGCTTTGCTCTTTAGAAGAATTAAACTGGTGAATTAGGTTTTGAATTCTGATGAATTAGGTTTTGAATTCTTCTTAATCTTTGTACCTGCACTGCAGGTACCGTGTTGATCCTGGAATATCAACAGATGCTGTTGATTGGGGTATCCTGTGTTTAGACTCCTTAAAGGTGTTATTTCTCATTCTGTTCATACATTCTGTCCAGTCATGTTCTGTGTTAATTATTCTTCAACAATTATAGTACTTCCTTAAAAGAGTTCAGAAGTCTTGTGAAAAAACAGTAATTCAATGTACGCATGATATTTTACATGTGATATTGTAGATGAGCTACATGATATTTGATGTCACTGCACATATCCAGAGACCCCTCTGTACAGACCAACACTTATGAAATATTTTATGGAACAGTGCATCTCCATAATCTTTCCAATATTTCATTGTCTCATCTCTGACCTGTTTGGTAGTCTCTGTAAAAGAAACCTTATCCTGTAATCGGCACCTCTTTCTTTTCTAGCTTGTGTTGTGATGCTTGGTTTGTGTTTTCACTGCCTTTCATCTTCCTTTCCAGAATTGCCGAACCAGACTCAGATGTGTCTTTTGCCTTTGGGGTATCAGTAGTTCTGCTGTAGTGTTTCTTGTCATGGAGTGCAGCGTTGATCTTTAGCTTGGGTGAAATCTGCACAAAGATGCTTCATAGTAAAACCTGACTTGCTTCTTTCATACTTCACTCTGCTTTTGAGGCTGGATGATGAAATGTAAAGCAATGTTTGGTCATCTTACATTTCACATAATAGTCCAAATAGTCGTAAAACCCCATCTAGTTCATTACTGTCCTTCAGGAAAGGAAATATGTTATCCTTATCTGCCCCGGCTATATCTGACTCCAGATCCAATAATGTAGTTGGATTTTTAATCTTGAAGCAATTAGGGATAAACAATAAATGTTGCCATGTCCAGTAAGATCCATATCTGATAAATGTGTTTCTTTTAAAAAAAACGAATGTGTTATATTATCTTATAAAAATGCAACAGAAAGACCATTTATTGTGAAAATAGATCTGAATTTGTCAATTATGCACTTAGTGGTGATGCATCAACCCACAAGCTTTGCGTAAATCTATTTGAACAGTAGTCCACCAACACCAGGAAACTGTCTACACCTTACTAGGTGGAATATGTGGATAATGTTTCAGGGATGAAGCTGAGTGGATAGTAGTATCAGCAAAGAGCAGTTCTGTGATAAAAATTAAAATGCAATTAATGTTACATGGAAAAAGACATTGAAAAAAAAATCAAGGTAGGTCGAGTTTATTATCATGTGCACAAGTATGGTGAGGTACTAGTACAATGAAGACAATACACAAGAGTACATTATACATAAATTACACTTAAATTCAAAGTACAAAACAGTAAAAAGAAATAAAAAAGACTGCAAAAAACAAGACACCAATACAAAATGCAAATAGATAAAACAAGTCTGTGGTAGCTCAAGAGAGGAAGGTAGGTCAAGGTGGGTCCATAGTGTTGTGTGGCCGAGATAGAATTAGTGACCTAGTGTAGGAAGGAACTGCAGATGCTGGTTTACACTGAAGATAGACATAAAATGCTGGAGCATTCCTTCTATCCAGAGATGCTGCCTGTCCCGCTGAGTTACTCCAGCATTTTGTGTCTATCTTTAGTGACCTAGTGGGTCCATAGTGGTTGTGCAGCTTGATTCAAGAACCTGATAGTTCTAACCTGGTGGTGTGTGACTTCGGGCATCTGTACCTCCAGCCTGACAGTAGCAGGGAGAAGAGGGCATGGCCCGGATCGTGAGACTCCTTGATAATAGATGCCACCTTCCTGAGGTGGCACTTCATGTAAATGCTTTCCATGGTGGGGAGAGTTGTGACCATGATAGACTGGGTAGACACTTAGGAGTAAAGATTTTAAAATGGGGTAGGTTTGAGTTCATCAGACTGCAAAGTGATTTAGCAAATGTGTGCTAGTACAGTGCAGCACAGTGGCACGGCCACTATAACTATTGTCTCACAATTCCACTGATCTGGGTTTAATCCTGATCTCCAGTACCATGTGTGTAGCATTTGCACATTCTCACTGTGACTGCTTGAGGTACTGCTGGGTGCTTCTGTTTCCTACCATATTCTACAGATGTGTGGGTTCTTGGATTAATTAGCCAATATTAATTTGCCCTGTGTAGGTAAGTAGTTAGATCTGCGGGGGAGTTCATGAGAATAGTGGGAGAGTAAAATGGATTAGAATAGGATTAGTGTAAATGGGTGCTTGAAGGTCAGTGTCGACTAGTTGGGCCAAATAGCCCATTTCCGTGCCGTAAAAGTCTATGACTCTAAACAGCAATTGAACAGCAACATGAAGGTTAATCCGTCTTAGAGCAATAGCAAGATTTCAAGAAGGAGATTGAAAGGGTACAGTATAAATACATTTCCAGAGAAAAAATGAGTGGGATTGCCTAAACTGCAGTACCATGGATGTCTAGGTGCAATGGGATAGAGCCTATTATAAAGGATGAGGTTACGGAGTACTTAGAAGTTCACAATAAAATAAGCCAGTCAGCATGGCTTTGTGAAGGGGAGGTCTTGCCTGATAAATTTGCTGGAATTCTTTGAAAAAGTATGTAACAGGACAGGCAAAGGAGAGTCAGTAGATGTTGTATACATGTTCAGATAGCCTTTGATAAGGTGCCACATGGGAGGCTGCTATGGAAGACGAGAGCCCATGGTATCAAAGGGCAGATACTAGCATGGGTAGCATGTTGGGTGAATGGCAGAAGACAAAGAGTGGCAATAAAAGGGGCTTTTTCTGGTTGGCTGCCAGTGACTAGTGGAGTTTCGCAGGGCTCGATGCTGGGGCTGTTGCACTTCACATTGTATATTAATACTTTGGATGAGGGGATTGAAGGCTTTATGGTCAAGTATGCGGATGATATGAAAATAGGTAGAGGGGAAGGTAATGTAGAGAAAGCAGAGACTCTGCAGAAGGGACAGGTTGAGAGAGTTGGCAGAGAAGTGGCAGATGGAATATAGTGTGGCAAAGTGTGGAGTCATGCATTTTGGTAGTAGGAATAAAGGTTTAGATTATTTTCTAAATGGGGAAAGAATCCAGTAATCGGAGGTGCAAAGGGATTGGGAGTGCTGGTGCAGGATTCCCCAAAAGTTAATCTACAAGTCGAATCAGTAGTAAAGAAAGCAAACGCAATGTTGTCATTTATTTCGAGAGGGTTTATATACAAAAACAGGAATGTAATGTTGAGGCTCTGTAAGGCGCTGGACAGGCTGCATTTGGAACATTGTGAGCAATTTTGGGCACCATATCTGAGGGATGTGTTGGTTCTGGAGAGGGTCCAGAGGAGGTTTACAAGAATGATCACAGGAATGAGTAGGTTAACATATGATGAGTGTTTGATGGCACTGGGCTTATATTCGCTGGAGTTTAGAAGAATGAGCGGAGCCCTCATTGAAATGTACAGAATAGTGAAAGGCTTGGATAGAGTGGATGTGGAGAGGATGTTTCCACTAGTGGGAGAGTATAGGACTAGAGGTCATAGCTTCAGAATTAAAGAACATTCTGTTAGGAAGGAGATGAGGGGGGATTTCTTTAGTCAGAGGGTGGTGAATCTGTCAAATTCTTTGCCACAGAACGCTGTGGAGGAAAGGTCAGTGGATATTTTTAAGGCAGAGATAGATAGATTCTTGATTGGTACGGGTGTCAGAGGTTATGGGATGAAGGCAGGAGAATGGGGTTAGGAGGGAGAGATAGATCAACCATGATTGAATGGCCGAGTAGACAATCTTATGATCTAATGATCTTATGATAGGATAAGGCAAAAGGAAGCCTCTGTCAGGGAACCATTTTTTTAAATTATTTTTTTTTAATTTTATTTTATTAGAAGTACAGGAATATGGCACCAAGGTGCCTAATATATATTGACATGTTACATTTTATGTACAGCTTCTTATTTTTTTTTAAATAATGAAAAAGAAAAAGAGAGAATAGATAATAAAAGATAGAAAAACATGTGATATATAGTGTGTGAAAAGGAAAAAAGGGTGAAAGAAGAAAAATGAAGGAAAGAAAGAAAGAGAAAGAGTAGAAAGTAAGAGATTAAGAAGATCGTTATCTATATTCTTGACCATCCCTCACCCAGTCCTGAAACAGTTAGCTTCTACGATTTTGTTGCACCATATGCTTCCAAAAAATCGACAAATGGAGACCAACTCGTTAAGAATTGGTCTGATTTATCTATTCGGAGGAATCGCATTTCCTCAAGATGTGTGGTGTCCAACTTGTTTGAAATCCACATTTTAAGCGTTGGTATGGGTGTATTTTTCCAAAATTTAAGTATAAGTTTTTTTGCCGTTATTAAACCATAATTAAAAAATAAATTTTGAGATGAATTCAATTTGTTTCCATCTTCCATTACTCCAAATATATTCATTTCAGTATTAGGTTCCATTTTTATCTTGAATAATTTTGTAAATATTTCAAAAATATCACTCCAGAATTTATAAAGTTTATGCAGGAAACAAAAGAGTGTGCTATAGTTGCATTTTGCGATAGACATTGATCACAAATGGGGGAAGTATTTGGATAGAATTTATTCAATCTAGTTTTTGAATAATATAATCTATGTAAAATTTTAAATTGAATTAAATTATGTCTTACATTAATCGAACATTTGTGTATATATATCAAATACTTTTCCCATGTTTCCTTCGTGATTTTTAT
Organism: Malacoraja senta; assembly: GCA_038087875.1. Taxonomy (NCBI): domain Eukaryota; kingdom Metazoa; phylum Chordata; class Chondrichthyes; order Rajiformes; family Rajidae; genus Malacoraja; species Malacoraja senta. Next base: position 332,110,812 of record CM075977.1, read on the forward strand.
CATTAATTCTTGTTCCCACTCTTCTCTAAGTGCCTCTGTCGATGGTAGTTCTATATTTAAAATACTATTATATAAATATGATATTAATTTATCTTTATTCAGGAAACCATTTTGAAGATAAGTTTATTTCTACCCAAGGATAAACATTTTTGATGAAGTGAGAGGGGCTATGAAGAAAATGAATTTAATGCAGAGTACATGGGCTTTCAGAAAGCCATTGACACCATCCAAAATGGCAAGCTGATACAATAAATAAACCCCCTGTGATCCATCTAATGCAAAATTAGCTCAGTGGAAGGTCTTTATATGAAAAACAGTTGGCAGGCAATACAAACTTGGTCCAATTGTTGACAGTAAGGAGAAAAGCTTTAGACTGCAAGAAAATATTAAATATTTATATAATAATGATCTTATCATTCGGGGATATTGGATTTAATCCAGAGAGCTGTGAAGTAATATTTTTAGATAGATGCATGGAACTGTAAATTAAATGAGGGATATTGAATAGTGTGGATGAACAGAGGGACCTTGAAGTACATGTTCAAGCAGATATGAGTTAGGATAAAGAGGCAGAGGATGGAGGAGGGAGGTCATGCTAGAGGCGTCCACAACATTGTTTAGATCATAGTTCAAGTACTGCAATAATTCTGGTCGCCATTTTACGGGAATTATATGAACATGCTTGATAGCAGCAGAGAGGATTATCAAGGATGTTATCAGGAAATATAATATCCATAATGAGACAGGAGGAGGCCCAGCCCTGCATTCTTGTGGGAATTGTGGACTTGAGTCCAAAAATGGACAACAAGAAGCTTTGGTCAGTGACCAAAGTGAATGGTCTGTATTACAAAATTGGTGGAATCTTGTGATCTCAGCAATGATTCAATCGTAAAATAATTCCCCTTGGTCTTTGTGAGTGTGCGCAATGCAAAGGGAATGGGCTTTTCATTGCACTTTTCCACGGTAATGGATTATAACAGCATCAGCATAAACAAGCTCCAGACTGGTGATGTAATACCCTCAGAGGGACTCAAGACTAAGATTTCTATTCTAGAGTTTATGTGCCTGCTCTTGCTCAATTTCTCTCAGTCCCCTTGCCTCAGTCTGCCCATTCCGGCCCCTCCCCTTTTTCTAGCACAGGCCACACAGTCTGTGACCCAGTGCAGACTCCCAACCTTTCTCAGAGAAACCTCAGGGAAAAACTGCTTGGCTCCACCGCACACTGCCCTACTCCCCCAGCCTTAATGCTGTCCAGTGTCTGCAGATCATGGTCTTCCCCATTACTCCACACGTAAATTGGTGGGTCCTGGCTGGAGAGAACACAAACCCAAGGCTGCCACCATCAGCTGCTTCCACCAAGCCCGGTCTAGCCCACTACTTTGAGAGGCCAGATTCAGAGATCTGCGACCGGCCACAGGCTGAATAACTGGCAGTAGAAAAGTGAGCTTTGGGGGAAGGGCCAAGGTGAGGGAATGTGAAGATAGGGTCTATGAGGGGACAGCGTGAGTGAAGGGATATAGAATTAAGTGGACACTCTTCTCTGCACCTCAACCTACATTATATCATATAAGATCATGAGGGGAATAGATAGGTTAAATGTACAGAGTCTTTTCAACAGAGTAGGGGAATCAAGAACCAGAGAACATGGGTTTAAGGTGAGAGGGGAAAGATTTAACAGGAACTCAAGGGGCAACTTTTTCACACAGAGGGCAACAGGCATATGGAACAAGCTGCTAGAGGAGGTAGTTGAGGCAACATTTAAAATACATTTGGACGGGTACATGGATAGGAAAGATTTAGAGGGATTTGGGCCAAACATGGCTAGGTGGGACCACTGTATATTGGCCATGTTGGCTGGCATGAGCAAGTTGAGCCAAAGGGCCTTTTTCCATGCTGTGTGGCTCTATGACTCTATCTTTGCAGTAGAGTCTGGTCTGTAAACATTTTGGTCCCTCTATACACTGGACAAGAACTTGCTTTGTGCAGTCTGCATGGCAGTTTGTATACAACAGTTAAATAATGGTAAAAGAGGTCATGAAGCAGGCTGCTTACACTCTTAATGTGAAGTCCAGGACCTAAAATGTCCAGAGCCTCAAAATAACAACAGATCTGAAGTTCTGTCTGTGAACAAAGCCTAACTACTCATACTTGTTGTTGATATTCCTGTCCTGACCAAGACATGTAGGGCACGAAATGGCTCGCATAAAATACGATAAGGATTACCATCTCCATGGGCATGATTTGCTGCGCAGTATGAGCCATTTTGGCATCTTAGTCATTCCTCCTTCAGGGTAAGTGCGTGTCTCATGTCCCTCCAGCTCAAAATGGTGGAAGTCATCAGAGCTGTCAAGAGTATTTGTGGGAAGGGACTGGACAAGACGAGAAAGAATAGAGTCAAGATCAGAAGAGATCTTCTTCTTGCGTATGGCGTGCACAGCCTAAAGTTGTAGGAGTTCTATTTGATCTTATTTGATTGTGCACGCCAGGTTGATTGCATTCGTCGAAACAGGGTGGACCACATGAAGGTTGCAAACTTCCACCCTAACAGAAGAGATAAATTCCATTGAACAAGAATAGGATGAAACAGCAATCTAGTGGGACAGTCATTGTTGTGGTTCTTGCAGAGGAGGTAGAAGCAGGATATGTGTGGTTAGGGGACGATGACCACTGGCTCTGCCAGTAAAATGAGTTCAGAGAATGTCTGGAAGAGAATGGTCTGATGTTCACTGGTGAGGTCATGGTCCAATGGGAAGTGTAAGGAGGCAGATGAGGAGAGCTAACATCAAATCTTTGCAAGCTAGAGCTCAGCTGGCCAGACCACATCAGCGCCACCCTTGTCAGCAGGTCTGATGAAAATGTTGGGTTTGGTCCATCATGAGTGGAGTGCATTGAGTTCAGAGGATTGTTTAGGGAGAGAAAAGTGAGTGTCAAAATTGAGATGGTCAACGTCACTTCAGTAGTAAATAGATCTGGAGAGGGCAAGAGAGTGTGTCCTAGGTGGATTGTAAACTCCAAAGAAGGAGAATGGGTCCACAGGCTACTGGCCAAAGAAATGGGATTTGATTTCATGAATTAGTGTCAAGCAAGGCTGAGTCATCACCCCAAAACATCTCAGTCATTCTCACTTCTATTCTGTTCCTCAGCTCTAACAAGCCTCCTCCTGGAGTGGAGCTAATAGAAGATAAAACATAGAACAGTACAGCACAAGTACAGGCCCTTCGGCCGACAAAAAATGTCCATGCCAAACATGATGCCAAGACCAATTTTATCTGCCTGCACATAATCCATATCCCTCCGTTCCCTGTATATCGACTTGCTTATCCAAAGGTCTCTTAAATGCCACTATCCTATCTGCCACAAACAACATCCCTGGCAGTACATTCCAGGCATTCACCATCCTCTGTGTAAGAAAACTTGCCATTACCCTGAACAACGTATTTAAACTGTGCCCCTCACTTTATAACAATGCCTTCTAGTATTTGATTTTTCCATCCTGGGAAATAGGTTCTGACTGACTACCTTATTTATGCCTCTCATAATGTTATATACTTCTAGCAAGTCTTCCCGCAACCTCTGGCATTCTAGAGACAACAATCCAAGTCTGTCCAAACTCTCCCTGTCCCTAATCTAAGCATCTTTCTGGTAAACGTCCTCTGCACCCTTTACAAAGCATCCACATCATTCCTCTAATGGGATTACCAGAACTACATGTGATACTCCACATGCAGCCCAACCAAAGTCCTAAAAAGTCGCATTATGACTTCCTGACTCTTATACTCACTGCCCAAACCTATGAAAACAAAATCTAATCTGCAGGTCAATTAAGAACTATTCCACCTGTGGTTCATATGTTCTAAACCAAAGTTACCCAAAACTCAGTGAGTTTCTGGATATAGTCATCAGTGGAGAAACAAGAAACTGCAGATCCTGGTAACTGTAACAAAAAATGAACTGCTTGACAAACTCAGGAGGTCGAGCAGCTTCTTGACAAAAGGGGTATGTCAACGTTTTGGGTCGAGACCCTGCATCAGGACCGGGAGGCAGGGTAGGGGAATAAGCTGCTACATAGAAGTGCAGGGATGAAGTGAGTCAGGAGGTGATAGATGATAGGTTTCTAGGCCATCCTTCCACTCACCCTCGCCCCACTCTTGGTCCAGATGCAGGGACTTGACCTGAAATGCGCTGAAAACACATCCTCTTTGCCTCCACAGATGCTGCTTGAACCACTGAGTTCTTCCAGCAGTTTACAATCAAACCATTCACAGGTACAACAGATATGCAAGTGAACAATATCAGAGAGCAGAATATAATGTTACAGCATTTTAGCGTTATAGTTACAGAGAAAGTGCACATTAAAAAGTACTAGGGCACAATGAGGTATGTTAGGAAATTGGGGCTACACCCTTAATTCATGACTAAGCTTATGACTACACCCCTAGCTTAAACTAAGAATAATGCCCACATTGGAAAACTATACAGGAGGGCCTTGTGTAATATTAAAGTGGTGTGAGTATCACAGTGTATCTGCGATAAGCATCAATAATAAAAAGTGCAGTGATGTTCAAATTTAAAAGTAAATGAGCAGTATTTCGACATTGATATTAATTATGGATAGAGATTTGAACATCACAATGTTCAGCAAAGTACTGTTAACTGAAATTGATACTGAACTCATACTGAAACTGAACACATTCTGGCAGGATACAGAACTGATATGCAGTTTCTCATACCAGAAATTCAACAAAAGCACCAAGAAAAGATTGGATCAACAAATTAAAAGAGGATTAAAATAATTTATTTTGTGGGCATCTCACAGCCAAATCTAGATAAAGCTGCATGACCAAATGTTGATATAATTAAAGATATGTATATCGGCATTAAGATACATACCGGTATACATTAACCAATGTCAATTCATTCCAATGTCTTGACTGAGATCATTTAGATTGAAGGCTTAAGTAGAAAACAAACTTTCCAGTGGACCTTGCAATGGTACGGACATCAATGGCTCCAAAGTGGAGATGAAGTAGATAGAGTTCAAGTCGTCAAGAGTTCAAGTTCCTCGGCAACAATATCACCAACAATTTGTCCATGTTGCTGCTGTGGCCAAGAAAGCACAACAACACCTCTACTTCCTCAGAAGATTAAGGAAGTCTTGCATGTCTCCAATGAGTTTCCTTTCAAATCTTAAAGACCTACTGGTAGGTTTTACCAACTTCTATAGATGTACCGTAGAATGCATACTATCGGAATGCATCACAACTTGCTTAGGCAACAGTTCCACCCAAGACTGCAAGAAATTGCAGAGCTGTGCATGCGGCCCAGTTCATCACACACACACACCGGCTTCCACTCATCAATTTCATCTACATTTTACACTGCCTCAGAAAAGCAGCCAACATAATCAAGAACTATTTACACCCTGGTCATTTCCAGTTCACCCCTCTCCTAAGAGGCACAAATTGCAAAAGCAGAGTGATTTTCTCCTTACACTACCTGTTGTACTTCCGTGTGACTTGATTGTATTCATGTATAAGATGATTTGACCAAATAGCATGAAAACTAAGTGTTTCTTTTTTGACAGTGATAAACCAATATCATTACCAAACTTTATTTCAGCTCATTCAGTAAGGCTATAGAGGAGTAGCTTCATCAACAGACTGGTTTCACCAAGATGCAGGACAGAACACCACAGGAGATCCTTCTTCCCTGTGGCTATCAAACGTTACAACTCCTCACCCATCGGTCGTGGGATAGACTGAGACCGACTACCACCCCCCCCCCCCCCAATCTTTGCACATCCCCCAAACCTTTCCACTCATCACTTTAATTTCATGTTTCATGTGTTTTGTCTATTTTGTTTTTATGACGGTTGGCAGATCAATTTCCCTCTTGGGATAAATAAAGTTATATCGTATCGTATCGTCTTGCAGTGCTGATTTCAGGAAGTGCCAAAATTTCCAGTTGCTATTGTGTATTCAGCGGCCTCACTTAATGTTGGGGTTTTTTTGTTCCAATTTTGCAACTTTCTCCAAGCTCCAAAGAAAACATCTTTTATTTTGCATGGTCTGTCAAAATGTCACCCATATTTGAGCCCTTCCCTGTTAATGACGTTTCAGTCTTACTTTTTTGTGTGGCTTCATTTTGAAGCTTGGAGGGACACTTTTCCCATTACTTTAATCCAAATAATATAATAAAAGTGACTTCACAAGAACTCATGGACCCAAGCGCTTTATCATAAATGCTAACATTCCCAATAGAGCTGGTGCGGGTGTGAATTGCCACCTTCGGTGGTCAAAATACCAGAGAGTATTCTGATGGATGAGATATGCTTGCATTGAGATAGACAATAGCTGATTAGAGATAGTCAGCACGGTTTTGTACATGGGAGATTGTGTCTCACAAAGCTGATTGAGTTTTTTGAAGCTATGACCAGAAAGGTTAATGAGGGCTGAGCTATAGACGTTGACTTTGACATAGACGTTGTCTATGTGGATTCCAAGAAGGCATTTGACAAGATTCCACATGGTAGGCTGCTCTGGAAGGTTAGATCGCATGGGATGCAAGGAGAGTTAACTGACTGGATAGAAAATTGGCTTCATGGAATGAAGCAGAGGGTGATGGTGGACGTTTTTCGGACTGGAGACCTGTGACTAGTGGTGTGCCTTAAGAATCGGTGGTCTACAGTATATCAACAATTTGGATGAGAACATACAAGGCATGATTAGTAAGTTTGCAGATGATACTAAAATGGGTGGTATTGTAGATAGCGGTTGTCAAAAAATGCAGCCAGATCTTGATCGGTTGGGCAGGTGGGCTGAGGAATGGATATTGGAGTTTAATAGAGAGAAGTGCGAGATGTTGCATTTTGGGAAGTCAAACCAGTGCAGGACCTGCAGTGTATGGCAGAGTTCTGGGCAGTGTTGTAGTGCAGAGGGATCTAGGAGTGCAGGTACATAGTTCATTGAAACTGATGTCACAAGTAGATAAGGTGGTCAAGAAGGCTTTCGGCACATTTGCCTTCATCAGTCTGAATTTGAGTATAGATGTTGGGATGTTATTTAGCAGCTGTACAAGGCGCTGGTGAGGCCACAGTTGGAGTATTGTGTTCAGATTTTGGCACCATGTTAGAGGAAATATGTTGTTAAGCTGGTTAGAGTGCAGAGAAGATTTACGAGGATGTTGATAGGACCTTAGGGCCTGAAGTATAGGGGGAGGTTGGCCATGCTCGGACTGTATTCCTTGGGTCGTAGAAAGATGAGAGGTGATCTTGTAGAGGTGTATGAGATCATGAGGGGAATAGACAGGGTAGATGCACAGTCTACCCTGAGCAGGGGAGCAGGGGAATCAAGAATCAGAGGACATGGGTTTAAGATGAGAGGGGAAAGATTTAATAAGAATCTGAGGGGCAAACTTTTCACACACAGAGTGGTGGACATATGGAATGAGCTGCCGGAGGAGGTAGTTGAGGCAGAAACAATACCAACATTTAAAAGACATTTGGACAGATGCATGGATAGGAAAGGTTTAGAGGGACATGGGCTAAAAGTGGGCAGGTGGGACTAGTGTAGATGGGGCACCTTGGTCGGCATGAGCAAAGTGGGCTGAAGGGCTTGTTTCCGTGCTGTATGACCCTGTGACTCAATGACTCTTGGCCCACTGAGTCCACACCAATCATTAAGGACACATCTGGAGGCAATCTGATAGTTTTGTGGTTATTCTTGCTAAGATTGCAGTTTATATTCTATCTCCCCCTCCCAAACAGATTATGAACTGAAATGATGGGATTTGAACTGGAGAATTTGGATTGTGCTTTTGGGTCAGTGTTCAGAAACTTAATCACTGCATCAACATTGTATCATTGTTGGTTTGTGTAGAGTATATAAATAAATATGACATGATGATATATTTGATATTATGTATCATTACGCATATCTGTCTACCCCAATCAGAAACCGTAATAAAACAGATACTCTCTATAGCTAAAGATAAGCACAAAATGCTGGAGTAGCTCAGCGGGACATGCAGCATCTCTGGAGGGAAGGAATGGGTGATGTTTTGGATCGTGGCCCTTCTTTAGACCGACCAGCAGGCTCTGTCGATCCAGGGGCCGGCTGCAGGCTACGACCCTTGAGGCTCCAGGCTTCTCGGTAGGCTCCCCGTCGGCCGTGGGCTCCGTGGAGTACATCCGACCCGCGAGGCTCCGCCCTCTGCCGATGTGGCCTGTAATGTGGACACAAGGAACTGCAGATGCTGGAATCTGCAAGTGTTGGAGTAACTCAGCAGGTCAGGCACTATCTGTGGAGGACATGGATAGGCAAAGTTTCAGGTCAGGATTCTTCTTCAGACTGTTGCAATGTACCTGTCTTAGTAGGGGAGTCTGGAAGTATACAATAAATCAAACTGCATGTACATTTGCAGAAGAAATCAAAGCATAATGTAAGTGGAGGGATCAAGTGCTGTAAATATTAAGCCGGGAACTGTCTCATTTCAATGTGCCTTTCCTTATCCAGTATCCTTACACGATAATGCCCAGCATAACCAATGGAAGGCTGCTGACTTGCAGAGGAAACATAGAAACATAGAAACATAGAAATTAGGTGCAGAGTAGGCCATTCGGCCCTTCGAGCCTGCACCGCCATTCAATATGATCATGGCTGATCATCCAACTCAGTATCCCGTACCTGCTTCTCTCCATACCCTCTGATCCCTTAGCCACAAGGGCCACATCTAACTCCCTCTTAAATATAGCCAATGAACTGGCCTAGACTACCCTCTGTGGCAGAGAGTTCCAGAGATTCACCACTCTCTGTGTGAAAAAAGTTCTTCTCATCTCGGTTTTAAAGGATTTCCCCCTTATCCTTAGCTGTGACCCCTTGTCCTGGACTTCCCCAACATCGGGAGCAATCTTCCTGCATCTAGCCTGTCCAACCCTTAAGAATTTTGTAAGTTTCTATAAGATCCCCTCTCAATCTCCTAAATTCTAGAGAGTATAAACCAAGTCTATCCAGTCTTTCTTCATAAGACAGTCCTGACATCCCAGGAATCAGTCTGGTGAACCGTCTCTGCACTCCCTCTATGGCAATAATGTCCTTCCTCAGATTTGGAGACCAAAACTGTACGCAAACTCCAGGTGTGGTCTCACCAAGACCCTGTACAACTGCAGTAGAACCTCCCTGCTCCTATACTCAAATCCTTTTTGCTATGAAAGCTAACATACCATTCGCTTTCTTCACTGCCTGCTGCACCTGCATGCCTACTTTCAATGACTGGTGTACCATGACACCCAGGTCTCGCTGCATCTCCCCTTTTCCTAGTCGGCCACCATTTAGATAATAGACTGCTTTCCTGTTTTTGCCACCAAAATGGATAACCTCACATTTATCCACATTATACTGCAGGAGGAGACATGAACGGAAGTCTGAAAAGGTAACCTTACATACTGTAGCTCGGACCTGGGAAGCCTGGATCTCTACTGCATCATATCTACTTTAATGCAGCAGTCTGGTTGGTTGACTAACGGCAATGGGCTCTAATGGAATAGAACCTTGTTGAATTGCTGACCACCCCCCCCCCCCCCCCAGCAAACCAGAGTAATGACTCTGCTATTTTAGTAACTTCTTTAAGGATGGATTGCTGCAATGCTACAACAGCCTGCAAATGCCATGGTAGCACAGTCTGGACATCCACAGAAGCACTCACAGACTGCATAGCTGCAGCTTGTGATTCAGTGGAATATGTGACACTGGCCATTACTTGTTATAACCATTCCCACACTAGAAAGGCTCATCACCTTCCAAAACATTTTGCCAAATTATGCCCACCGAGGATGTGGATTTTCTGACAGATTTCCCACAACACGAAGAATATTGCTGTGCAAACCCATCAGTCTCTTTCTGAAGCCTCAAATGTCAAAAACACGCAAAAGGGCTTTGCCCTCCCTTGAACTGTTATCTGCGGAATTTATTAATTGCCCCATGTATTGTCCCGTAACCGTATTGACCCCCGTAAACTACACTCACTGACACACACACATCAACCTTCCCTGATTCTCCTGCCTCTGTTCAGTGGCCAGTCTACCTACCAACCAGTATGTCCGTATTGGTGGAAATGTGTCATCCTCGATAATAATCAGCACGGGAGCACCTCAAGGCTGCGTGCTCAGCCCCCTGCTGTACTCACTCTATACATATGACTGCGTAGCCAGACATAGTGTGAACTCCATCATCATGTTCGCCGACGAGACCACTGTTGTGGGACGAATCACTAATGGTGACGAGTCAGAGTATAGAAGTGAAATCGACCCAATTGACCAAATGGTGCCAACACTACAACCTGGCTCTCAACACCAGCAAAACCAAGGAACTGATTGTGGACTTTGGAGGGGGTAGGATAGGGACCCACAATCCTATTTATATCCACGGGAGACTGGTGGAAAGGGTCAAGAACTTCATATTCCTGGGCGTGCATATTTCCGAAGATCTTTCCTGGTCGCAGCACACTGATGCAATTATAAAGCAGGCACATCAGCGCCTCTGCTTCCTGAGAAGATTACGGAGAGTCGGTATGTCAAGGAAGACTCTCTCGAACTTCTGCAGGTGCACAGTAGAGAGCATGTTGACTGGTTGCATCGTGGCTTGGATCGGCAACTTGAGCGTCCAGGAGCGGAAAAGAATGCAGAAAGTTGTGACCACTGCCCAGTCCATCATCTGCTCTGGCCTCCCCACCATCGAAGGGATCTATCGCAGTCGATGCCTCAAAAAGGCTGCCAGCATCATCAAAGACCCACACCATCCTGGCCACACACTCATCTGTCTGTTGCCATCAGGAAGAAGGTACAAGAGGCTTGAAATCTGGAACATCCAGGTTCAGGAACAGCTACTTCCCCACAGCCATCAGGTTATTAAACACAACATCAAACAAACTGAACTATAACAGCCTATTGCACTTTATCTGTTTATGTGTATATATATGCTCTATGGTATATAGACACACTGAACTGTTCTGTATTATGCTAACAATATTATGTTGTGCTGCAGCAAGCAAGAATTTCATTGTCCTATCTGGGACACATGACTAAAACTCTCTCTCTTGTCGTTTATGTGCGAGGAAACCAGAGCATCCTGAGGAAAACCACAAGGTCACAGGGAGAACATGCAAACTACGCACTGGATCAAACCTGGGTCACTGTAACTAGCAGCAAAAGAGATATCAACAATGAACCACAAAAGCCATTTGAGCTAAATAGCTATTTGAACACATGTTTTTTGTTACAAAATAGGCTAAAACGTGAAAATCCATTGTCCCAAATTGTACACATCTTTAAATAAGCAATCCTCCCTGGAAGAGAAAAAAAAGTGGATGGTAAATGATAGCACCTTAACAAATGATTGAAACGGAGATAGCACAGTAGGCACACAGATCTATACAGTTCAGAAGAAGGCTCTTTAGCTCACCTTATTCATGTCGACCAAACTAGCATAGAAACATAGAAACATAGAAATTAGGTGCAGGAGTAGGCCATTCGGCCCTTCGAGCCTGCACCGCCATTCAATATGATCATGGCTGATCATCCAACTCAGTATCCCGTACCTGCCTTCTCTCCATACCCTCTGATCCCTTTAGCCACAAGGGCCACATCTAGCTCCCTCTTAAATATAGCCAATGAACTGGCCTCGACTACCCTCTGTGGCAGAGAGTTCCAGAGATTCACCACTCTCTGTGTGAAAAAAGTTCTTATCTCGGTTTTAAAGGATTTCCCCCTTATCCTTAAGCTGTGACCCCTTGTCCTGGACTTCCCCAACATCGGGAGCAATCTTCCTGCATCTAGCCTGTCCACCCCTTAAGAATTTTGTAAGTTTCTATAAGATCCCCATATAGGTCTAGTCCTGAGCTCTCTGAACCATTCTTTGTCGCGCCTGACCATCAAGGCTGAGCAAATGAGGAAGGAGCTGAGCTGACTCCGCCCAGGCAAAGCACGGGTCCCGATGGTGTCAGCCCTAGGGTACTCAAGGTGTGTGCCAACCAGTTGTGCGGAGTACTCCAGCATATCTTCAACCTGATTCTGAGCCTGGAGAGGGTTCCCGTGATGTGAAAACATCCTGCCTGGTTCCTGTACCAAAGAGGAGGCGCCCCAGCTCGTCCGATAACTACAGACCGGTGGCTCTGACTTCACACATCATGAAGTCCCTGGAGAGGCTGGTGCTAACTCACCTACAACATCTGGTTAACCCCTATCTGGACCCCCTGCTGTTCGCTTACCAAACAAAGATGGAGGTTGAGGACGCCATCATCCACCTGCTCCATCGTTCCTACGCTCACCTGGATAAGCTGGGAAGCATTGTGAGAGTCATGTTTTTTTACTTCTCCAATGCTTTTAACACTGGGGAGCAAACTGACTGACTGGATGACCACAGTATGTCAGGCTACAGAACTGTGTCTCAGACATGGTAGTGAGCAACACAGGGGCCCCACAGGGGACAGCCCTCTCTCCCTTCCTGTTCACCATCTACACCTCTGACTTCAGATATAACCTGGACCCCTGCCACCTGCAGAAGTTTTCAGATGACTCTGCAATTGTGGGCTGCATCAGTGAGGGGAGGGAAGCTGAATACAGAGGTGTAGTCAACGACTTTGTTGAGTGGTGTGGGCTGAATCACGTACAGCTCAACACCGACAAGAACAAAGGAGATAATGGTGGACTTTAAGAGGAGAGGAACACCCCTGTCCCCTGACTCCATCAATGGTGTGGATGTGCAGTTTACCAGGGAGTACAAATACCATGGAGTGTACCTGGACAGTAAACTGGACTGGTCCAAGAACGTTGAGGCCCTGTACAAGAAGGGACAGAGCTGGCTGTACTTTTTGAGAAAAGCTCCACTCCTTCAATGTCTGCAGTAAGATGCTGCAGATGTTCTACCAATCGGTGGTAGCCAGTGCCATCTTCTTCGCTGCCGTGTGCTGGGGCAGCAGGGTGAAGGTCATGGACGGCAATTGGATTAACAAACTCATCAGGAAGGCTGGCTCTGTCCTGGGGACGGAGTTGGATTCATGGGAGTTGGTCTTGGAGGGGAGGACGCTCCTCAAACTGCGGAGTATCGTGGACAATACAGTTCACCCCCTCCATGACACACCTGAGGAGTACGTTCAGCAACAGACTGGTTCCACCAAGATGCAAGACAGAACGCCACAGGAGATCCTTCTTCCCTGTGGCTATCAAACTACAACTCCTCCTCCTTCTGTCATGGGGTAGACTGAGACTGAGACTCCCCCCCCCCCCCCAATCTCTGCACATCCCCAATCCTCTCCACTTGTCACTTTAATTTCATGTTGCATGTATTTTATGCTTTTGTGTTTTTATGACTGTTGGCAGATCAATGTTCCTCCTGAGATAAATAAAGTTCTATTGTATCATATTCATATATCTTTCCAAGTGTCTTTTAAAATTCCCTTCTATGTTAACTTTAAAAGTTAACATAGAAGGGAATTTCTATGGAATTACATTGTAATAAGGAGTTGAGAAGACCCATGGATAATTTTATCAATTTTTAATCTAACCTACCTTCAAGCTAGCTATGGATGGTACTTTTATACAGGTGTTACAATTCGTGTCAATGGAAACTTTGAAATGATTGCATTGATTTCAAAAAAGACACATTTCCTTCTTTGGATTCCATGCCGATCTCACTTCCCATATTTAATTGTACCACAACTTAGCTGTTTCCCGTTCACATTACGTCGTTCTCTCTTCCTCGTTACTGCCTTCAGTTAGCTTTACAGAATACTTACCAAAGTTGCAGTGCTGACTACAGAAACTGGAGAACTATACTTAAAAGGGGAAATACCAGATCTTTAATAGGGAACTAAAATATCTGTTTCTTTTTCCCAATGTGCTCTCTTATTTTACAGAGTAATCTGTTAGGTAGATTTTATTCTTCTGGCTTGTGAATAGTGAAGAAAACATCACTGCTTCAGCTCCATATATTTGACAATAGACAATAGGTGCAGGAGTGGGCCATTCGGCCCTTCGAGCCAGCACTGCCATTCAATGTGATCAATAAACTATTGGTTGGGCAACCACAAACCCAAACTGAAGCATGGCTTCTTGTCCATGAGGAAGGTTGTACACATCTATAACTTTATTGAATTGCTCGAAATTGTGGCTTGTGTTCTTTGCTTTCATTCAGTGCATTATGGATGTATATCTAAAATGGAGAACCTTTTACCCAGCATGAAGATTCACCAAAAGATAAGCATTTCCTTGCCATCACACACAAAAAAAGCTGGAGTAACTCAGACAGCATCTCTGGAGAAAACGAATACGTGATGTTTCGGGTCGGGACCCATCTTCAGACTGAGAGTCAGGGGAAAGGGAAACAAAAGAAATAGACGGTGATGTAGAGAGATATAGAATAAATGAATGACAAATATGTAACAAAGTAACAATGATAATGGAAACGGGCCATTGTAAGGTGTTTGTTAGGTGAGAACGCATACAATGAGACTCAACAAGACAACTTTGAAGCTGGAATGACTTGGGTGGGGGGACAGGGGTTACTTGAACTTGGAGAAATCAATATTCATACCACTGGGTTGTAAGCTGCCCAAGCAAAATATGAGATCCTGTTGAACCCGAAACGTCACCTATTCCTTTTCTCCAGAGATGTTGTCTGACCCGTTGAGTTACTCCAGCTTTTTGTGTCTATCTTCAGTTTAAACCAGCATCTGTAGTTCCTTCCTACACATTTTCTTGCTATCTGATTGTTAATACCTATCTCATTATTCGTTGCTAATTCTAGTAGGGTGGCCTTTGTTGTTATCCAATTTAAATTTTGTCAGTCATACCTCGTACATTTAATTTCAGTGCCTGGCCACAAATGATCACCTGAGCCTAGGACATAATCATAATAAGCCAAGGGCTGGAGAGTACAAATAAAATCACAATACCTTGGTATTTCATGCTATTCAAAAATTGAATAGTGGATAAATCTTTGTCTTGGCCAGCAGGGTTGTTGTATGCTGGGGATAAAAAAATCTTCCCAGATCTTTCCATTCACTTAGCCCTTATAGAGGTCAGAATTACATTATTTTGAAATATCTAAATGAAATTGGTTCCTGTTATCATGACGTTGTTGCAGAACTACTTGTAAAATATAAGGGCTTATCTATCTTTCCACTCGCATGTTTTCTTTCAACAAGGAATTATCATTGGCAATTACTTAACTTTCTAGAAATCAATAAGATCATGGTCAATTATAACTCAAATGCCAGAATTTTCTTGAGGTTATTTGATGCAAGATTGCAGAACAGACACAGCCAATCATGTCATACAATTAGGAATTTGTGTCATTATTGTCAGATGCAGCACCACATCAAATCACTTGCTCACGTCAAATGGCACAGAATAAACTGGCTGGTCTGTGGCGTGCTAACAACCTGAGTGAAACAAATACATAAAAGTGACTGTGTCGTTGAAAATGTGGAAGGCATTTTCATTAAACTTCAAAAAATTCTAACTGAGAATCTGCTTTCCACCGCAGTAGTCTTGAGCAAAGAAAATTCTGTAAAAATATGGAAAGTCTAGAGCAAAGCATAATTAATTCAAATGAATGAACTAGACATTGTTGACTAATACAAGAGAAAACCACAGGTTAGCTTCTGAAACTTGAAATATTTCAGTTGAGTCACAAATGTATTATTTCTACATATATGCAAAACTCAATTGTTTCCTTTCCACAAAACTAATTTATAGAGTGTCTAATCATTGCATGATGTATCCAGCATGCAGTATTTCCTATGTTTTGCATAAAATTTTCAACAAATCAGGTAATTTGTTAAATTGACATCTGAACTTTAACTCACACTTGGATTATTTGTGCTGACATGTTTTAATACATTTATAGTGGTTCTTCAGTTAACTGGTCCAAAATGATCTGAAACTGTCCAAATCTTGTATTTAAGCTCAATTTTGATTGAAATTGCCTTGAATTTTTGTTGCCGTTCAATCCTAAAAGAAGTAATAAAGGATCACTAAACTAATTTATTTCTGCATGGCTTGACTTGGAAAATGAGGAATGCAAATGCAGATAAAGACGGAGACATTTGCTCATGGAGTAAAAATTGTCAAACAATTGGGATTTGGGCAAGATATAATATGATATGCTGTCGAGGGCAGGAGAAAGGTGGTTTACCTTTTGAAAGATGAAGACAGAGAGCTGAAAAGAGAAAAACAATGGAAAGAATTTGTAATATTAAAGGATAAGATAGAGAGAGTGTTGTTTATGAGAAAGGCAACATGAAAAATCCATTCTATTTCAGGGATGAAAAAATATTTCAAATGGAAATGAAGGGAGTTTTGGATCAGATTAGGAAAAAGATGTGGTTGAGTATGTTTGTGCTCTGATAGAGAGGTGGAGTAAATGCTGCTGCTGGAGAGCTGCTTGTTGGAACAGGTTAAACAGTTGCTATATATAACATATTTAACCCTCTACAGGTAATGCCACCCAGCGTTTGAAGTATTACCAATTACTGTTTCTTTGTCAATTGTTGTATGAGCCAGCACATGCATAAATTCACTACAGTATGATTTTTTTTAAATTGGAGTGTAGAAACCTTCAATCTTCTTCGATCATCATGCTTTGAAGAAAAAGGGCTATATTGCTATTCATGTCTAATTTTCTGTGAAGGAAGGTAATATTCAGTTTAATGGGTGACAACACATCTCAAAACTGGTCCAAGTGGACATTCTACATGTGTATTTAGATGATGAATGACAGAGGGATGGCAAATGGTTTTGTTTTTCCAATAACGTCCAAGTTGAATTTGAAGTTGTTACTGACACAATCCTTTCTCAGGAACTGCCCTACTGAAGTCTCTAATAAGCAGAATAATAAACAAGTATTTACTCCTTCATCAGCCCAAAAGACCCTCAACCCTTAGGCCCATTATCAAAGCAGCTCAGATCATCCTTTTCTGACTTCACAGCAGATATTAATTCCATAGTCAACTTATTTCAAGTTAGCTCATAAAATAAACTAGAAATGTTAATACCATTTTATGTATTATTTTCCCTCCTCTCTTACCTTGGCTACTTTTAGTATAAGCGAAAATCAAATAACATCAGATGCAGAAAATCTAAATTGTTCTGACAGTTCACCTGAAACACTAACTTTGGATCTCTTTCCTCAGGCTGACCTGCTGAGTGTTTCCAGCACTTTCTGTTTTTACTGTAACTGTAAACTTTGCATTGCATAGCATTTTGAAAATGGAAGAAAGGAGTAGGCAATTTAGCCCTTCACGCATGATCCAAAATTCATAAGATCATAGCTGATTTTTAACTCACTTGTTCCAGCTTTGATTTATCAAGCAAAAGGCAGACTTGCTGTCCAATATAACTATACTGCGGTCAAAAGCCCAAGCATAAAGCATAGTAATGATTGGTTTAACAAATTGAAGCAAAATTGGGATGAAAACTAATATTCCAATAGACTTTAAGAGGAGACACATGAAACTACAGATGCTGGAAACTTGAGCAAAATACAAAGTGCTGGAGGAATTTAGCAGGTCAGGCAGCATCTGTGGAGGGGATGGACAGATGACATTTCCTGTCAAGACTTTTTCAGATTGATTTGGAGTAGGGGTGGAGAAAGCTGGAAAGAGTTTTCTTTTCCAGCTCTCTCACCCCACTACAAAGTTTAAGTGTTGTACTTCTTGATAGACAGGATTCACAATAACTCGGGGAATAGCTCTTCAGTCACTGGAAGGCAGCATTTCAGGACAAGCCAGAAGGAGGAATATGGGTATAATGGGAAAAGTGCATGTGGGGGGAAAAAACAGGTTTATGGGGTATGGATAAATGATGGGGGAAATACATGCACCGGGGATGGCAGGGGAAAATGGATAATTGATATTGGAGAATCAATGTTCATACTGTTAGTTTGCAAGTTACCCAAGCAGAATATGTAGCATTGTTTTTCCAGATTGCATGTGACCTCACTATGATAATGTTTTGGGTTTATGCTGTTACATACAGTGCCCTCCCTAATGTTTGTGACAAAGACCCATCATTTATTTATTTTGCCTCTGTACTCCACAATTTGAGATTTGTAATAGAAAAAAATCACATGTGGTTATAGTGCACATTGTCAGATTTTAATAAAGGCCATTTTTGTACATTTCCATTTCACCATGTAGAAATGACAGCAGTGTTTATACGTAGTCCCCCCATTTCAGGGCACCATAATGTTTGGGACACATGGCTTCACAGGTGTTTGTAATAGTTCAGGTGTGTTTCACTGCCTCCTTAATGCAGGTACAAGAGAGGTCTCAGCAACTAGTCTTTCCTCCAGTCTTTCCATGACCAAAGTTGTGCCAATGAAAGTCAAAGAAGCAATTATAAGACTGAGAAACAAGAATAAACTGTTAGAGACATCAGCCAAACAGGCTTACCAAAATCAACTGTTTGGAACATCATTAAGAAGAATGAGAGCACTGATGAGCTTACTAATCGCAAAGGGACTGGCAGGCCAAGGAAGACCTCCACAGCTGATGACAGAAGAATTTTCTCTATAATAAAGAAAATCCCCAAACACCCGTCCGTCAGATCAGAAACACTCTTCAGGTGTGGATTTGTCAATGACCACTGTCCGCAGAAGACTTCATGAACAGAAATACAGAGGCTACACTGCAAGATGCAAACCACTGGTTAGCTGCAAAAATAGGATGGCCAGGTTACAGTTTGCCAAGAAGTACTTAAAAGAGCAACCACAGTTCTGTAAAAAGGTCTTGTGCACAGATGAGACAAAGATTAACTTATATCAGAGTGATGGCAAGAGCAAAGTATGGAGGAGAGAAGGACTGCCCTAGAACCAAAACATACCACCTCATGTGTGAAACACGGTGGTGGGGTGTTATGGCCTGGGCATGTATGGCTGCTGAAGGTACTGGCTCACTTATCTTCATTGATGATACAACTGCTGATGGTAGTAGCATAATGAATTCTGAAGTGTATAGACACAATCTATCTGCTCAAGTTCAAACAAATGCTGCAAAACTCATTGGCGGTAGTTCATTCTACAGCAAGACAATGATCCCAAACATACTGCTAAAGCAACAAAGGAGTTTTTCAAAGCTAATAAATTGTCAATTCTTGAGTGGCCAAGTCAATCTGAACCCAAATGAGCATGCCTTTTATATGCTGAAGAGGAAACTGAAGGGGACTTGCCCCCAAAACAAGCAATACAGGCCTGGCAGAGCATCACCAGAGAAGACACCCAGCAACTGGTGATGTCCATGAATCGCAGACTTCAAGCAGTCATTGCATGCAGATGATGCAACAAAATACTAAACATTACTACTTTCATTTACATTACATTGCTGTGTCCCAAACATTATGGTGCCCTAAAATGAGTGGACTATGTATAAACACTGCTGTAATCTCTACATGGTGAAACCAAAATGTATAAAAATGGCCTTTATTAAAATCTGACAATGTGCATTTTAACCACATGTGATTTTTTTCTATTACAAATCTCAAATTGTGGAGTACAGAGGCAAATAAATAGATGATGGGTCTTTGTCCCAAACATTATGGAGGGCACTGTATGCTGAGATATCTAATCAGGTCGGATACTACTATACGAAGAAATTAAGTCAAACTAAACAACGATAGTGCAGAGTGCAAGATACAGAGTACAGAATATTGTTTTCATACTATACATAAATAGAATCAAGCCAAACTCATATAGTTTTCAATGGAGGTGGCCAAGACAGAAAGATTGGTAGGGGAATGTGAAGGGGAGTTACAATGGTTAGCAGCGTGGAGTTTTGGCAGGCCTTGGTGGACAGAGCACAAGCATTCGGTGAAACAGTCATCTAGTCTACACGTGGTCCCAGTGATGTAAAGGAGGCCACATTGGGAGCACCAAATGCAATAGATCTTCTTGCTTTCATAAACTTCCAACCATTCAACAGCTCCCCCATGTGTACAGTTATGGTATTTTTGTCCATTTCTGACATCATCCTTTGAGATGTTGAGCATTGTGTAAGTGAAATATATATATTTTTTAAAGTGCAGAGTAGAATTGTAGATGCTCCTTTTTCTAGTCAAATCAACCAGCATGGTAATAAAATTATTAAATTTCATGATGAATTAAATTCAGAGGCCTTTTACATCAAATTTGGTATTATGGAATTATCTCCCTCTGAAAGGTGAATGCTCAGTCAATTCAAATCACAGAATTTTGAGATGAAGATCTTCTCATGTGTATGTTCAAAAGTGATAAAAAAAAATGGAATTGAGAGTGTGACTGAATAATAGAGCATCACGAAATCCGTTCAGCCAGCAGAGAATGCTTTCTCATCAGAAGGGAAAGGCTGCATCTGAAAGGCCAGTACCAAGTCTTGGGCTCAAATATCAAGTCTGGAGCTTTGCAATATGAGTGAAAACATAATATTTTACCATTAGTAACATTGAACAAAAATATATTGAAAGCCTCAAAATATATAATGATTATATATAAATATATCAAATGAATTTATAATCTATTCAACACAACTAAACCTAGTTGCTCCATAAACAATAGACAATAGGTGCAAGAGTAGGCCATTCGGCCCTTCGAGCCAGCACCGCCATTCAATGTGATCATGGGCTGATCATCCACAATCAGTACCCCGTTCCTGCCTTCTCTCCATATCCCTTAACTCCGCTTTCCCCAAGAGCTCTATCTAACTCTCTCTTGAAAGCATCCAGAGAACCAACCTCCACCACCCTCTGAGGCAGAGAATTCCACACACTCACACCTCTCTGGGTGAAAAGGTTTTTCCTCATCTCCGTTCTAAATGGCTTACCACTTATTCTTAAACTATGGCCCCTGATTCTGGACTCCCTCAACATTGGGAACATGTTTCCTGCCTTTAGCGTGTCCAAACCCTTAATAATCTTATATCAAGTCAAGTCAAGTCACATTTATTTATATAGCACATTTAACAAACAATTCTCGTTGGCCAAAGTGCTTTACATTTGTTATAAGAATAGCATAAACAAAACAAACTACATACATATATACATGTAGTCCTCACTCAGAGGACGTCAGGAAAGGCTTGGGAGTATAGATAAGTTTTTAGTCTTGACTTAAAAGAGTCGATGGAGGGGGCAGTTCTGATGGGAAAGGGGATGCTGTACCACAGTCTAGGGGCTGCAACTGCAAAGGCGCGGTCGCCCCTGAGCTTATGCCTAGACCGTGGGATATTCAGCAACCCCAAGTCGGCCGATCTGAGGGGCCTGGAGGTGGAGTGGTGGGTGAGAAGACTTTTTATGTAGGTGGGGGCAAGCCCATTGAGGGCTTTGTAGACATGGAGGAGGATCTTGAAGTTTATACGGAACCGAACAGGGAGCCAGTGGAGAGAGGCCAGGATCGGGGTGATGTGGTCCCTTTTTCGGGTGCCCGTCAGGAGTCTCGCTGCAGCGTTTTGGACCAGTTGCAGGTGGGACAGGGAAGATTGGCTGATGCCAGTGTAAAGGGAGTTGCAGTAATCTAGGCGGGAGGAGATGAATGTGTGGATGATCTTTTCGAGGTCATCAAACTGGAGGAATTGTTTTATTTTAGCTATCGTCCGAAGCTGGAAGAAGCTAGCTTTTACCACGGCATTGACTTATTTGTCAAATTTCAGTGCTGAGTCAAATATCACGCCAAGGTTTTTGACGTGAGATTTGAGTAGTGGGGTAAGGCTTCCAAGGCTGCCTTCTATCATTTTGATTGAGTCCGAGGGGCCGAGAAGGATGACGTCAGACTTACTCTCGTTTAGTTGGAGGAAGTTCTGGGCCATCCAACACTTTATATCCTCGAGGCAGCGGGTAAGGTTAAGCAGATTTGATTGGTTTTTGGGCTTCAGGGGGAGATAGAGTTGTGTATCGTCTGCGTAGCAATGGAAGGAAATGCCGTGCCTTTCAATGACTTGGCCTAAGGGGAGCATATGCAGAGATTAGCTGGGGAGGAGAAAGAGTTGCCTATGTTAGTCGAGAAACTCCTACCTTTGAGGTAGGAGATGAACCAGCTCAGGGCAGTGCCATCAATACCAACCCCATACTGGAGATGGTCAATTAGGATGGTGTGGTCGACAGTATCAAATGCTGCGCTGAGGTCAAGAAGGAGCGGAATTGCACAGTCGCCGGAGTCAACGGTGAGCAGTAGGTCATTATGTACCTTCAACAAGGCAGACACTGTGCTGCGGTGAGCCCTGAAACCTGATTGGAAAGTTTCCAAGATAGTGTTTTGGTGAAGGTAAGGTATAAGTTGACTTAAAATTACCTTTTCAAGGGCTTTTGAGAGGAAAGGCAGTTTAGAAATGGATCTGTAGTTGCTTGGCAAGGTGGGGTCGAGGTTAGGTTTTTTCAGGAGTGGTTGGACCTCCGCATGCTTGAAGCAGATAGGTACAGTGCCAGTGGCCAGAGAGCTGTTGAAGATGGCGAGGATGCTGGGACCAGCTGTTGTAATGACGTCCTTTAGGAGGGCAGAGGGGACAGTGTCGAGGGGGCAGGTAGTAGGTTTCATGGTGGTGATCAGTTTTACAAGGGCGGGTAGAGTAACGGGTTGGAAACAGTCTAATTTTGAAGAGAGGATCAATGAGACAGCCAGGTCATGGGTGGGATGTTTCAATAAGATACCCTCTCATCCTTCTAAATTCTAAAGTTTGAACTCCAAATACTTTTTGGTAAAAATAAATTAATTCATTTCCTAGTCGGATACAGTATATGATTCTGAGCTAGACAATTCCAGTGATCCAAAGATAGGAATAATATTTTTCTCATTCACAATATTATCTTGCCCTCTCAACCCCACTCTCGCCTACTTTAATGCTACACCAATCACACTGACTTGCTGTATGGTTTAGGGGCAGCTTGCCTCCAAGATGATGGTAACGGCAACAGGCCTGTTGTCTATGCTTCGCGCACCATGACAGACATGGAACAGCACAACTCCCAGATTGAGAAGGAGCTGCTAGCGGTTGTTTTCGCATGCAAGAAGTTTAATTACTTTATCTTCGGGAACACGGTCACAATTGAAACTGACCACCAACCCCTGATCAGCATCTTGAACTAACCAATACAGGCCTGTCCAGGAGGCCTTCAACGGATGTTGCTACAGCTTCAGAAGTATGACATTGTTCTGATCTACAAACGTGGCAAGGACATGCACCTGGCTGACACCCTCTCGCGTGTTCTTCGAAAGACCTGCGAGGGTTCACCCTCACCAGATGACGGTTTTGTGGTAATGACTGTTTCCTTTATTCCCTCGTCCTGCTTGGTGGACCAGGTAGCCCACACTGCTGCTGACGATACACTACGATCGCTCTCCTCCGTCATTAAGCGAGGTTGGCCTGACAAGCAATACAATCTACCACTTCCAGTTCGTCCCTTCTTTGCCGTCCATGATGAACTAGTACTACAAGATGGCATTATCGTAAAAGGCCACAAAGCAGTTGTTCCTGCCTCCCTACACAGCAAGTATTTTGATGCTGTCCATGCGGGACACCCAGGCGCCGAAGCAACTGTCCTGCGAGCAAAAAACATATTCTACTGGCCTGGCATGACTGATTACATTCACGAGAATGTGGGATCCTGTGCAGTGTGCAACAGTTTGGCACCACATCAACAAAACCAACCACCTCTCTCACACCCTGTTCCTGCCCTTCCATGGTCCACCATGGCAACTGACATATTTGAGTGGCATGGCAAACAATACCTGGTTCTTGTTGACTCGTATTCTGGTTAGTTTGATATCGATCTTCTTAGTTGCCCCACTTCTCACGGGGTAGTTCAGAAGCTGGCACGCCATTTCTCCGACCACGGACCTCCATGTCAAATACTATCTGATAATGGCAATCAATTTACCAGCCAGTACTTCAAAGACTTTGCTGCACGCTGGGGTTTTCATCACATCACCAGCAGCCCTGAATATCCTCAGTCAAATGGGCTGGCTGAACATGCCGTCAGGAGTGCCAAACAATTAATGGAACGATCCCACAGAGCAAAATCAGATGTGAACCTGGACATGCTTAACCTGCGCAACATCTCCCGCGACCCAACATTGGGTTCACCCACTCAGCGTCTAATGTCAAGGCAGACCCGAGCCACACTGGCTGTGGCGAAGCAGGCACTAGTTCCGCAAGTGGTCCCACCATCCGAAGTCCTGTCCAGACTACAGCAAAAGCGTGACATTCAAAGAGGGTGGTATGACAAAACGAGCAGACCGCTTCCACCACTAGTTGAGGGACAAGTGGTGCGTCTGCAAACCAACAAAGGTCACAACCACATTGGTGTAAATTCTGGAACTGCCTCTGAGCAGTTCATACTTGGTCAATGCCGATGGCGGCACCTACAGACGTAATAGGCAACATATCCTGCCTGTGAATGAGCCAGCACCACCTCCGTACTATCCTGATCGCACAAGTATACTTCCATCCACATCCAGTGGCATCGGCCCGACTGCACCAGCACGACAGCCTGTTTCTGATCCGGTTACTTTGCCGATGGCTACGCCGCCTCCACCTGTGCCAAAGTCTCCTGTTTCGTCCCCGGGAATGCCGTTTCAATCTCCGACGCCTATTTCACAACCGATTGTGTCCCCGGTGACGGGAGAAGATGGACTGTACCGTACGCGTGCTGGTCGTGTTTGTAAGCCCACCGTAAAATACCCGGGCTATGTTTGAACTTCCTCCAGTTTATTGCCACATACTATGTGTGCTTTATATAGTCGGCAGTATACATTTGCATTGAATTATTTGTAGCACTCAGTAGTTTTGCATTTGCATTTAATTCTTTAAGAGGATATAAATTAGTGTCACTCATACTATTGCTCCGCCCACAGGCTTATTAGAGAGCTCACTCTCTCTCTCCCCCTGGCAGACGAGTACTATGCGTGTAGAGATGATAGCACCTTGTGTTTCTTCTGCAGTTGCTAATAAAAGACTATGAATTCTAATCACTATGTGTGAGTCTGATCATTTCCAACAATGCTGCTCTGAATAACATGACTGTGTGCAAATACAGATGAAAAAGTCATTAAACAATACTGTATATGAATAGATGCAAAGAAATGTAGTCAGATGAGTAACTATGCTTTATTTAATTAAAAGTTTTCACAGCATATAAAGGCATGTAAAGCATACATCATACAAAGGTATAGTACACCAAATGAAGAGTTTGGGTTTTAGAGACACAGCATGAAAACAGGCCCTTTTGCCGACAGAGTCCACACCAATCATCGATCAGGTGTTCATACTAGTTCTATGTTATCCCACTTTCTCATCCACTCCATACACACCAAGAGCCCAATTACCTACAAACCCATATGTCATTGGGATGTGGGAGGAAACTGGAGGACCGAGGAAACCCACGCAATCACAGGGAGAACATGCAAACGGCACACGGACTATAGTACAGAATATAAACTCCCCTGGGTGCCTCAAAATGCATTACGCCCAATGAATGCGTGAGCAATTGCAATGTGATGTTGAGAACGCAGTAGCCAAGATGTGCACAGTAAATTTTCTTTGATACCCATAATAAAGACCAGATAATTTATTTCAGTGGTGTTGAGCTAGTATCAGTCAATATTGTAAATTTAAATAGAAATATCCATTTATATACAAATCCTGCCATTACCTAATTAATTGATTAGCATTACAATGATTACTGACAATTATTCCTCATAGAATTGGAATGGCAAGGCACAAAAGGTCGCTGAAGCATTCTTCATGATAACATCAATAGTTTGATTATTTCCGATTGAAGGGGTCAGACCAGACTTTCATTCCTTTAAAAAGAGATTAAAATTTGGTCAAAGTGGAATATGTCACACACAAGATTATATACATCTGCAAGATTGCCACATTTAAAATCTGAATTCCAATAGTAAAAAAATGAAACATCTGCTAACATGACATTCAACTTCAATGACAAAACTGGGTTATAAAGTCATGATTCTGCAAACAGTACAAAAAAGTAATCACATGAAACATAGAATGTCAATCAATTGCAAAATGTACGAGATGAGTTAAAGAGAAATATGATCAAGTACATGCAATGTTACATAAAGTACTTTCGAATTTAAAGTAAGAGCAGAGTTTACAACACATATGTGCACTTGCAAATATGGCTAAATATTATACAAATTGCTAATAATAACTATCATTCAATAGTTTCACCAATGTGTACATATTTTCAACAAAAAAAAATAAGTGGTGTTTCGCCTCCTTCTGATAAAATTGTGAGGAAGTCTGTACTGCCAAACTGCCCAAACGGTGAAAATGTGGTGGGAGCAGCAACACAATAGACGTTGTACCTTATTGCACAAAATAAAGACTGTTGTGCCTATGTTCTTTTGTAATATAAATACCTACAGTTCATAAATGAAAGGAGATTCTAGTAAACATTGATAATGCTGTTCCACATCACAACTTTAGTGCCAGTACTAAAGATCAACAAGCATTCAAGAATAAACCAAATAAATATAATTTGTTGAATATTGCCAATGTATTTTTATTTGCAATTTTCATTTTCCAGAAGGATGAATCCAAAGAAAATACAACTATATGAAATGTGATGCTCCAACAACAAAGAAAAACAAAAAAGCACTAATCACAGATACATTTATTTGATTATTCAATCAAAACAAAATTCATAGAACATCAAACAATACTGCACAAGAATGGGTCCTTTAGCTCACAATGTTTGTGCCGAATTTGATACCAAGTTAAACCAATCTCATTGCCTGAACATAATCCATATTCCACTATTCCCAGCACTTCCATGTGCCTCTCTAAAAGCTTCTTAAACGCCACTATCCTATCTGCCGCCAGCACAGCCCCAGGCAATGTGTTCCAGGCCACCACTACTCTCTGTAAAAAAAAACTTGCCCTGCACATCTCCATTGACACATTTCCCTTCTCACCTTATAGCTAGGCACCTCTAGTATTGGACATTTTCACACTGGGAAAAAGGTTCTGACTGTCTATCCAATCTATGCCTCTCATAATTTTATATACTTCTATCAAGTTTCCCTTCAACCTTTGACATTCCGTGGGATGAAAGTTGGAGAGTTGGTATGTCCCATTTGCGTGATGCTTACAAAAACTATTTGTTTTTCTCTTTTCCCTCTTTCTCTTTCTTCTTCTTTTCTAGGGTCTATTTCTTAACTCTTTTTCTTTTGTTTTTAATTTCGTTCTTATAGGGTCTTCGTTCTTTCTTGTTATCACGTTTTTTACACTTTCACCTTTTCCTTCACTTTCTTCTTTCTCTCAATCTCATCCTTTCCCTTTATTAGTGTAAAAAACAAACGGAGTACATTAATTGTAAGAAGATATATGTGATGAGTACTAATGTATGTGGTTGTAATGTAATGTACTTCTAATAAATAAAAAATAAAAAAATAAAAAATAAATAAAAACCTTTGCATTCCAGAAAAAACAATCCAAGTCTATCCAATCTCTCCCTGCAGCCGAAACCTGTTAATCCAAACAACATTCTGGTAAACCTTATTTGCACCCCCCTCTAAACCCTCCACAACATTACTGCAATGGGGTGACCTGAACTCCATGCAGTGCTCCATATATGACATGACCAAGTCCCAGGGAGCTTCTTCGTGACTTTCTGACGTATATGCAATGCCCCTAGCAATGAAGGTAAGCATACCATACGACTTTACCATCCTATCTACTTGTGCTGCCACCTTCAGTGAGCTATGAACTTGGACTCCAAGATCCCTTTGCACATCAATGCTGTTAAGGGTCTTGCCATTAACTGTATACTCTTTCCTTACATTCAACTCCCCAAAGTGCAACAATTCACACTTGCTCGGGTTAAACTCCATCTGCCATTTCTGCAGCTGGTCTATATCCTGTTGTGCCTTCTGACAGCATTCTTCACCGTCTACAACTCCTCCAATCTTAGTGCTGCCAGCAAACCTACTCACCAACCCATCTACATTTACGACTAGTTCAATTATATACCACAAACAACAGAGGTCCCAGCACAGATCTCTGCAGTATTCCAATGACCTCCGGACAGAATATCTACCTTCCACCACAACCCTCTGTTCCATGTATAAACCTGCTCTGCATCCATATGACCAAGCCATCCTGAATCCCATAGATCTTAATCTTCTGGATCTGCCTACCATGAGGGACCTTATCAAAAGCCTCACCAAAATTCATGTACCCACCACCCTACCTTCTTCAATCCCTTTTGTCACCTCCTCAAAAATCTCGATCAAGGTAGACACGATCTGCCACTACAAAGCAGTGCTGGCTATCTCTAGTTAGTCCATTCTCTTCCAAATGGGAATAAATCTTATCCCGAAGTATTCGCTCCAATAGTTTCCCTACCTCTGATGTGAGGCTCACCAGCCTATAGATCCCTGTATTCTCTCTACTCCCCTTCATAAACAATGGACAACATTGGCCACTATCCAGTTCTCTGGGACCTCGCGTGTGGCTAGAGAAGAAAAAGCAATCCCTGCAATTTCCTCTCTGGTTTCCCTCAATAAACTGGGATAGAGCCCATCAGGCTGTGGAGACTCGACCACCTTAATGCTCTTCAAGTCTCTGCACCACCTTCTCATTCTATAATTGCCCTAGCATATTTGCATTCTCTACACTGATCAAGTTGTCCTCTAACTCTTCCCCCTCAGTGAATACAGATGCAAAGTACTCATTTAGTACCTCACCTATATCCTCCAACTCCAAACAAGGATTCCCTCTGTTATTTTAATTTCTTTCATCTCTGCAATTTTTCTTGACACAGCTAATGTAAAAAAAATATTTATCAAAGATAATTTGGAATATTGAATAGCTTAAAATTATTTCTGTATTAGCATAATCAATGACTAAGCAACAAGGTCCAAAAAGCTCACCTCCAGGTTGAATTTCGTCCTGATTTATTCCAGTTCGATTCACCTTTTGCTCCTGCTCTGTTTAAAAGTATTTGTGCAATTGTTTAATATTCACCTCATGACAATAACAATGTAATCATCATTGAATTGATAAATTATTCAGAATTAATTTGTTTTACATAACTACTATTAAGTAACAAACAACAGTTCCACAAAATAGCTAACACTACAGAATCACAATTGGGAGCATGAGTGACTGATTTTGCTTGAGTGCAGCCATTTTGAGGAAGGCCCAATGTTTCCTTGGAGAGGTGCTATTATGTGGTAAATGGGGTGGGGAGAGCACAGGATTTGATTAGTGACAACAATGCAGTAATAGCAAGTCAAGCCCTGAACCATGTGGAGGAAGGAACTGCAGATGCTGGTTTAAACCAAAGATAAACACAAAAAGCTGAAGTAACTCAGCGGGATAACTCTGGAGAGAGGATCTGAAGAAGGGTCTTGACCCAAAGCATCACCCATTCCTTTTCTCCAGAGATGCTGCCTGTCCCGCTGAGTTACTCCAACTTTTTGTGTCTATCCTGGACCTGGAAACACGAGTAACGATTGGGATGAAGGTACACAGTTAAAAGGAAAACAGCTTTCCATTTATAAAGCTTTATTCCTTTAAAGACTCCTCAAAATGCTGGCTCCGTCCTGGGGATGGAGTTGGATTCACTGGAGATGGAGGGGAGGATGCTCCTCAATCTGCAGAACATCTTGGACAATACAGCTCACCCCCTCCAGGACACACTGGTCAACCTGTGGAGCACCGTCAGCAACAGACTGGTTACACAGGACGCACACAGGAGATCTATTTTCCCTGTGGCTATCAAACTGTACAACATCTCCCCCTTCTGTCATGGGGTAGACTGACTCCCCTCCCCCATCTTTGCACATCCCCAATCCGGGACTTTCAACTTGTCACTATAATTTCATGTTTCATGCATCTTGTTGTGTTTTTATGAATGTTGCCAGACCAATTTCCCTCCTGGGATAAATGAAGTTCTATTGCATCGTAAATATTTTTTTCTTATTTATTTGCAGGAAACTGGCAACACTAGTCAAGCCAGAACTTATTACCCAGCCCAAACTGCCCTTCGATCTGATGAACGGTCTCGACCCGAAACGTCACCTATTGCTTTTCTCCAGAGATGCTGCATGACCCACTGAGTTATTCCAACATTTTGTGTCTATCTGTCCTTCTGAGGTTGGCTGTAAGCTATCATAAATTGATAACTTAGTGGAGAGGTTTCTGGTTTGGGTATGCATTTCATCAATGGCACACGCTACACTAGTGCACGCTTCTGAATTCCACATTTGAATCTCTTCCGTTGCTTTTGAAAGCACATTCCTACTTCTGACAATGAGGACAGTTTCTCTCTCTCTGTCTTCAACCATCATAATTTGTCTTCAAATCAACATGTACACCTCCTCTGATCCAAGGAGAACAATATTAATTTCTTCAGTGTATCTATATAATTGAAATGCCTCATGATTGGCATTATTTTCGTAAATCTGTTCTGCAACCTCACTGAAGCAAGGACATTTTCCCTATCCATCTCCTTTCATCTTCCAAAATGTTATCAATTTTGTAATTATTCCTGTGGATTGGGGCGTAAATGGGACCTCAGTATTTAAGAAGGGAAAAAGAAAACAGGGAACCACCAAACTATTAGCCTAATGGGAGGAATAG
Organism: Malacoraja senta; assembly: GCA_038087875.1. Taxonomy (NCBI): domain Eukaryota; kingdom Metazoa; phylum Chordata; class Chondrichthyes; order Rajiformes; family Rajidae; genus Malacoraja; species Malacoraja senta. The sequence goes on from CM075977.1 coordinate 332,141,436, forward strand.
GGAAATTACAGGAACCTATGATTAAGGATATAACATAACAGAAAAGAATACGATTGACTAGCTTCACAATGAAAGGAAAATCATATTTGATTCATCTGATTTTTTTTGAGAATGTAATTAAAACAGAAGGAACTAGTGGAAGTGATGCATTAGGATTTTGAGGAGGTTTTTAACAACTGCAGTGGAGGTTGGTCATTGAGGTTTAAGAACATGAAATTGGGGAAATAACATACTGACATTGACGAAGAATCACAAACAAGGGGAGAAAGCTACTAGATAAAAGGCCAGTCATTTAAAACTGTGCATATAAAAGCATTCTCAGACAGAAGTGAGTCTCTGCAATTCTCCGCCGTGGGAGGCCAGATTATTGCAGTGGGAGGCCAGATTATTAGATATATTCAAGCTGCAGATAAATCGATATTTAAAAGATCGATGAATTGTGGGGTTATAGGGAACTGGCAGAGGAATTAAATTCAGCATAGATTTGCTATGGTCATATCAAATTGCAAGGCTGTCGTGAAGGGGTTATGGGTTGCTTCCACTCCTATTTTCTTGAGAGTAGGTAATTGAATGAAAAGCACAGAGTGGGAATAAATGGATGGTTCTTAGGTTGACACCTGTGATGAGTGATGAGCGATGAACGGCGGGGATTGGAACTTTGGCCCCAGTTTTTCATAACTGACACTGACAATTTGTCACGAGGGGAACAAATGCCATACTTCCAAGTTTGCTTCAGATATTAAACTAAGTGGAATGATGACACAGAGAAATAAGTAATGAGGCTTGAAGAGGATATAAACAATTTTAGTGAGTGAATGAGAGAATGTAAAGTGGAAAATATCCACCATGATAATAGAAAAACATGGTAATTGGTAAATGGTGAGAGATTTCCAAAGGGACCTGGTAGTGCTTGTCTAGTGCTAGTCCTGAGGGGCAACATACAGTTAAAGTGAGTGGACATATGGCATCCAAGTATTTATTGTCAAAGAAGTACAGAAGTAAGGAAGTCTTTTTGCAACTGTGTAGGGTTTGGCGAGTACTATGGAGTTTTGGTCTCCTACCTAAGAAAGAGGGGTTTCTAGAGTTTAGAAGAATGACAGGAGATCTCATCAAAACACAACATCTAGCCTGTCAAGCCCTTTATATAAGGATTTCCCTGACTGAGGACGCCAGGTTCAAGGAGCAGATATTCAGAATAAGGGGTAGGCCATTTGAGATTGAGATCAGAAATGTGTTTATTCAGAGGATGGTGAAATGCCTGGGCAGAGTGGACATGGAGAGGATGTTTCCAGTCATGGGAGAGTCTAGACCAGAGGGCACAACCTCAGAATAAAAGGACATGTCTTTAGAATGGAAGATGAAGAGGAATTTCTTTAGCCAGAGGGTGCTGAATCTGTGGAATTCATTTGGGGGCCAAATCATCAAATCAGCAGTTTGATAGGTTCTTGATTAATAAGGGCACCGAGGGTTATGGGGTGAAGGCAGAATGCAGTTGAGGGAGAAATATAGATCCGCCATGATCAAATGATGGAGCAGACTCGATGGGTTGATTGGCGTAATTCTGCTCCTACGCCTTATGATCTTTGGAATTCTATACTCCATTTGGCTCAAGATGCTGTCATTCTGTTCATTTAAAACAGAAATTAATATATTTCAGGACATTAAGCAAATAAAGGATGACATAATGCTGGAAAGCGGGAGCAAAGGCCAAATGGCCTCCTCTTGGTCCTAATTCGTGAAGTCTTCCACAAGAAACAGCCGCAAGAACTGGACACGAGACTCAAATTGCAACCAGGAAATTGTTTTACGGTTCATTGCGTCTCTTTTGCTCTTGTGCTTCCATTTAAACTTTACAACCTGCCCAAGAAGAACTTTAAATGACAAAGGCATGTTATCCCTATTACACCCTGTACTTTCTTCTTCTGCACCCCTCTTCTCTTTCTACCAGCTGTCTCCCCTTTACTTCGGCAAAACACAAAGTGGTGTTGGAACACAGCAGGTCAGGCAGCATCTGTGGAGGGAAATGGACAGACGTGACTGGAGGAGGATCTCGACCCTACCGTCGCCTGTTGACTCCCTCCACAGATGATGCCGCTGAGTTCCTCCAACACTGTGTTTTGCTGAAGTAGAGGGGAGATAGTTCTTAGAGATTCTACCATCTACAGTCTCTCTCCATCCTTTAAACCCACTTCCAGGTTGTACCGGCCGCACAGGCGCCTGTTCTCCGGGGCCATACTGGGAGTTGACATTTGTTTGCTTTATCCTTCCAGTCGATTCGCAGGAATTCACCGAGACCGCATTAGTGGTCCGGAAAAAACTGCTCGAGGAACTCAGCAGGCTAGACTGACTGACTGACGGCCGGGCCGGGCCGGGCAAGCGCCCGCTCCAGTCCTTCCTCCGTGCACCAGCCGAGCTCATGGAGACGGGACCGCGAACCGGCGCCGTCCTGCTGGGGCCGGACCTGGACCTGGACCCGTCCTGCTGGGGCCGGACCCGGACCTGGACCTGGACCTGGACCCGTCCTGCTGGGGCCGGACCCGGACCTGGACCCGTCCTGCTGGGGCTGGACCTGGACCTGGACCTGGACCCGTCCTGCTGGGGCCGGACCTGGACCTGTACCCGTCCTGCTGGGGCCGGACCTGGACCTGGACCTGGACCCGTCCTGCTGGGGCTGGACCTGGACCTGGACCCGTCCTGCTGGGGCCGGACCTGGACCTGTACCCGTCCTGCTGGGGCTGGACCCGGACCTGGACCTGGACCCGTCCTGCTGGGGCCGAACCCGGACCTGGACCTGGACCCATCCTGCTGGGGCCGGACCCGGACCTGGACCTGGACCTGGACCCGTCCTGCTGGGGCTGGACCTGGACCTGGACCTGGACCCGTCCTGCTGGGGCCGGACCCGGACCTGGACCCGTCCTGCTGGGGCCAGACCTGGACCTGGACCTGGACCCGTCCTGCTGGGGCCGGACCAGGACCTGGACCTGGACCCGTCCTGCTGGGGCCGGACCAGGACCTGGACCTGGACCCGTCCTGCTGGGGCCGGACCCGGACCTGGACCCGTCCTGCTGGGGCCGGACCCAGACCTGGACCTGGACCCGTCCTGCTGGGGCCGGACCAGGACCTGGACCCGGACCTGGACCCGTCCTGCTGGGGCCGGACCTGGACCTGGACCCGTCCTGCTGGGGCCGGACCTGGACCTGGACCCGTCCTGCTGGGGCAGGACCTGGACCCGTCCTGCTGGGGCCGGACCTGGACCTGGACCCGTCCTGCTGGGGCCGGACCAGGACCTGGACCTGTCCTGCTGGGGCCGGACCCGGACCTGGACCTGGACCTGGACCCGTCCTGCTGGGGCCGGACCCGGACCTGGACCTGGACCCGTCCTGCTGGGGCCGGACCAGGACCTGGACCCGGACCTGGACCCGTCCTGCTGGGGCCGGACCCGGACCTGGACCTGGACCCGTCCTGCTGGGGCCGGACCTGGACCTGGACCCGTCCTGCTGGGGCCGGACCAGGACCTGGACCCGTCCTGCTGGGGCCGGACCCGGACCTGGACCTGGACCCGTCCTGCTGGGGCCGGACCCGGACCTGGACCTGGACCCGTCCTGCTGGGGCCGGACCCGGACCTGGACCTGGACCCGTCCTGCTGGGGCCGGACCCGGACCTGGACCTGGACCCGTCCTGCTGGGGCCGGACCCGGACCTGGACCTGGACCCGTCCTGCTGGGGCCGGACCCGGACCTGGACCTGGACCCGTCCTGCTGGGGCCGGACCCGGACCTGGACCTGGACCCGTCCTGCTGGGGCCGGACCCGGACCTGGACCTGGACCCGTCCTGCTGGGGCCGGACCCGGGGCTCAACCGTCAAAGCAAACCGCCGCCGCCGCGAAGTGCTGACCCTCAATATTCCCGAACTCACGGTAATCCTGAGTGTACATCAGCGGTCGGAAATAGATGGGATAAAACGCAGCTCCGACAGCGGCCGCAAAGCCGCCGAACAGCAGCACTGCCCGCAGGTTCTTGGCCATCACGGACCGGTGGTGGTGGTGGTGGCGGCTCCTCCTCTCAGACCTATCTTTGTCTCAGACTGCGCTGGCTATCACGTGACGGCGGGCGCCATCTTTGACACGGTCACGGGTGGGCGCCATCTTTGACACGGTCACGGGTGGGCGCCATCTTTGACACGGTCACGGGTGGGCCCCATAGAGTACGAGTGGCGCAGGCGCAGAAAGCTATGCCTCCAAACTTGACCCATTTACACAAATACAGCGAACCGTCCTTATAACGAACTATGGAAGGGAATGGCGTCCGTTATTGCCGATTGTCCGCTGTAACCGAGTACGGTATTATCGTTGTATAATAGAAACGATCAACGGCAATTGCTGGTTAATACATAAAAGGACACAAAGTGCTGGGGTAACTTAACCAGTCAGACGGCATCTCTGGAGACCATGGATAAGTGATGTTTCAGGGCGAGACCCATAAACTGGGCCTGGAATCCAGGTGAGTCGACAGATCTGGCCAGTTGGCGGCCAGGGGGAGAGGCAAAAATCAGCGGAGTCTATGTCGTGGCTCACGGGTGGCTGGAGAGCAGGTAAGGGACGGAGATGCAGGAGATGCATCAGGCGTGGCTTGGAAGCGGCCGAGGAAGCTGTGTGGGCCGGCATTGGCAGCAGGAGGTCTGGGCTAGAAGCGACAAGCCAGGGATGGTGTGGGCAGCCAGGGTTGCAAGCGGCCGGGGTGGCGTTGGCAGCCGTCCATAGGTCCGTGGGCATGACGAGTGTAATTAGAATCAGAATCACTGGCCAGGTCAGTCATACAATTAAAAGCAATAGACTCAAAAACACATTTTAACATGAACATCCACCACAGTGACTCCTACACATTCCTCACTGTGATGGAAGGCGAAATAAAGTTCGTCCTTCCCTTAGTTCTTCCTCGGTCGGGGGCTTTGAGCCCCCGTTGACGGGACGATCTTGACTCCCGTAGCCGGCGGCGTTCGGACCCTCCGCGTCGAGGCGTTCAGCTCCTGCATCGGGGGGTTGTCAGCTCCCCCGCACCGGGCGATCGAACCTCGCGTCAGGGCTGGTCGAACCTTCTGCGGCATTGGAGCTCCCGACTAGCCTCTCCCGAGACTGCGAGCCCTTGATGGTAAGTCCGCAGGCTGCGGTGGGAGCGATCCCAGGCAAGGGATCCGCTCCGATAATAAGTTCCCGCCCCGCGGTGGAGCTCACGACAGTCCGAGGAGGCCTCCAGCTCCAGCGATGGTAGGCCGCAGAGCCCGGAGAATGTGATCTGAAAATTGATCACATCTCCGGGAAGGTAGGAACTTGAAAAAAAGTTTCCCCCGATCCCCTCCCCCCACATAAAACAAACCAAAGTCCATTAAAACAAACTTTTAACAAACGCTAAAAATAACTAAGAGATGAAAAAATGAACAGACTGCCGCCAGGCTGCCATCTCCCCGGCGCCCCTGGTGGTATACTGTGCCTCATTGTTGGCATTATAGGCCTGAGAGAGAGAGGAAGTTTACATTTGTTCGATTTTTCCTCCCAGTGGATTTGGAGGAAACCACAGAGATGTGGTCCTAAAACACTGCTCATGGAACTCAACAGGCCAACATCTATGAAGGAAAATGGATAGAAAATGTATCAGCACTTCTGGAATTTTTTGAGGATGTAACTAGGAAAATGGACAAGGGAGACCCAGTGGATGTAGTGTTCCTGGACTTTCAGAAAGCATTTGAGAAGGTCCCACATAGGAAGACTAGTGGGCAAAATTAGGGCACATGGTATTGGGGGTAGAGTGCTGACATGGATAGAAAATTGGTTGGCAGACAGGAAACAAAGAGTAGGGATTAACGGGTCCCTTTCAGAATGGCAGGCATTGACGAGTGAGGTACCGCAAGGCTCGATGCTGGGACCGCAGCTATTTACAATATACATCAATTATTTGGATGAAGGGATTCAAAGTAACATTAGCAAATTTGCAGATGACACAAAGCTGGGTGGCAGTGTGAACTGTGAGGAGGGTGCTATGAGAATGCAGGGTGACTTGGACAGGTTGGGGGAGTGGGCAGATGCATGGCAGATGAAGTTTAACGTGGATAAATGTGAGGTTATCCACTTTGGTATAAAAAACTGGAAGGCAGATTACTATTTAAATGGCATTAAGTTGGGAAAAGGGGAAGCACAACGGGATCTAGGGGTCCTTGTTCATCAGTCTATGAAAGTAAGCATGCAGGTACAGCAGGCAGTAAAGAAAGGCATGTTGGCCTTTATAACAAGAGGAGTCGAGTATGGGAGCAAAGCGGTCCATCTGCAGTTGTACAGGGCCCTAGTGAGACCACAGCTGGAGGATTGTGTGCAGAGGGCGGTGGAGGCCGGTTCTCTGGATACTTTCAAGAGAGAGTTAGATGGGGCTCTTAAAGATAGCGGAGTCAGGGGATATGGGGAGAAGGCAGGAACGGGGTACTGATTGGGGGTGATCAGCCATGATCACATTGAATGGCTCGAAGGGCCGAATGGCCTACTCCTGCACCTATTGTCTATTGTCTAACTAGTGCAGTTATTCCAAATTTAATGAGCGTATAGAGCAGATAGAGTTCACTGCTGCTCATTAAACTGAGTTCATGCCACTTATGAAAACTTCAAATATCTTATTTTTTCTTCAGTTTACTTTAAAGCAGTGGTGGTTCATGATCAATGTTGGCTTTCTCCGAGAGGCATCTTAGAGATACAGCATGGAAACAGGCCCTTCGGCCCACCGAGTCCTCACCAACCATTGATCACCTGTTCACACTTGTTCTATGATATCTCATTTTTTCATCAACTCCCTACACACCAGGGATAATTTGCAAATGCCAATTAACCTACAAACCTGCACATCATTGGGATGTGGGAGGAAACCGGAGCACCCAGAGGAAATGCAGGTGCAGCAGGCAGTGAAGAAAGCAAATGGCATGTTGGCCTTTATAACAAGAGGAGTTGTGTATAGGAGCAAAGAAGGCCTTCTGCATTTTTTTAAGGCCCTAGTGAGACCACACCTGGAGTATTGTGTGCAGTTTTGGTCCCCTAATTTGAGGAAGGACATTATTGCTATTGAGGGAGTGCAGCGTAGGTTTACAAGGTTAATTCCCGGGATGGCGGGACTGTCATATGCTGAGAGAATGGAGCAGCTGGGCTTCTATACTCTGGAGTTTAGAAGGATGAGAGGAGATCTTATTGAAACATATAAGATTATTGGTTTGGACATGCGAGAGGCAAGAAACATGTTCCCAATGTTGGGGGAGTCCAGAACCAGGGGCCACTGTTTAAGAATAGGGGATAAGCCATTTAGAACAGAGATGAGGAAACACTTTTTCCACACAGAGTTGTGAGTCTGTGGAATTCTCTGCCTCAGAGGGCGGTGGAGGCCGGTTCTCTGGAAACTTTCAAGAGAGAAACTTCCGGAAGTGGCGGCGCTGCCTTGCAGCTGCGGCTCGCCTGCAGTCCGTCTGTCTTTTCTTTTTTTGTTTTCTTTTGTCCCGTTGTTACAGTTTATTTCGGTTTATTTTAGTTGTGTATTTGTGGGGGGGGGGGGAGAAACATGTTTTTTTACTCTTCCTTCGGGGGGATGCGACCTTTCTTGCCGTATCCCCCGTCTCCGTCTGCGCTGAGGCCTATCGCGGAGATGGCAGCCTCCAACTGGGACCGATCTCGGGGCGCCGGAGGCAGAGCCAGGACTTACCAACACGAGGCTGGCCGACTTCGGGGCTGTGGTGGTGTTGCGACCCGACTTCCGAGCCTCGGAGGCTCGGCCGCGGGCCAGTGGACGACATCGTTGGGAGCTCGCAGGTCACAGGTTGGTGACCTGTTTTTCCGGAGCTCCCGCAACAACATCTTTGTCCACTGGACTGGAGGGCGTCAGCTTCGGCAGCTTCGACCGCCCCGGGCCGCGGAGTTTGAACCGGCCCGTTCGCGGAGCTCGGATTCAGCCGCGGGACTTGCTTACCATCACCCGGCGGGGTCACAACATCGGAGGCCTGGATCACCTCAGCCCAGAGGGAGAGCAAGGAGGGAAGAGACAAGGACTTTGGGACTTTTTGCCTTCCATCACAGTGAGGAGGTGCCTGGTGGACTCACTGTGGTGGATGTTAAACTGTGTTGAGTGTGTGTTTTGTTATTTATTCTATGTTATGACTGCAGGCTAAACCATTTCGTTGCACTGAAAAGTGCAATGACAATAAAATTGAATCAGAATCAGAATCAGAGCTAGATAGGGCTCTTAAAGATAGCGGAGTCAGGGGATATGGGGAGAAGGCAGGAACGGGGTACTGATTGGGGATGATCAGCCATCATCACATTGAATGGTGGTGCTGGCTCGAATGGCCTACTCCTGCACCTATTGTCTACTGTCTATTGAAACCCATGTGGTCACAGGGAGAACATGCAAACTCCGCACAGACAGCACACAAAGTCAGAACCAAACCCAGATCTCTGGTGCTGTGAGGCAGCAGCTGTGCCACTGTGCTGTCCCTTTTAAAAATGTTATTCTACTCCACCATCTAAATAATCTTCCAACTCTCAAGATAGAAGAAACAGTACATGTTTTATATTATTTTGCTTTAAACCTTTATTATCAAAATATTGGGGCAGGTTGGTGGAGGACAATTGTGTTGTAAATGTTAAATGTGAGACCTATTTTCTCATGTTTCAGTGAATGAATGATGCTATGTCATTCAGGCTCTGAACATGCATACGCCCAACATCATCTGGCTCCACATGTCCATAATCTGCTCATTTTCTCCAAGGGTGTTGCCTGACTCGCTGGGAGCATATAGGAAGGTGAGGTTCACTGCTGCTCATTAAACTGTGAGTTTTGTACCACTTTTGAAATCTTAAAGTTCGTATCCAGTTTATCCATTGTTTTATGCTCAGGATTTTAACAGCTGTGGTCTCTTGTGTCTATTACCTGCAGACTGCAGCTCAGCTGCTTAGGTTGAGATGCCCTTGGTTCACCTTGGCTAAGGACCAAATCCACCAAGGCCTCATCTTCCTGGGTGCCAAGAACAGAGGTGAACTTATCAAAGACAAAAAGCCAGTGTATGGTCAGTTGAAAAGACACTTCATCGGCCTCCTCAACCCTGAAGCATTCCTTCATATGAACTCGCTTGACTCCCATCCCAAAGTATCCCAGTGAGCCAAGGGACCAGGTCGCCTGCCGAAGACTGGGGACTCGCCCGCTGTGAACAGAGAACTCGCCTGGTATGCCTGACTCGCCTGCCGCAGATGGAGGACCCGCTTTGCAGACCAGAATTGACCTCAAAGGCCCAGCTCGCCTGCCACAGACCGGAAACTCACCCGCCACGGACAGAAGTCCCACGCCACAGTCCGGAACCCGCCCAGTAGGCCCAGCTCACTGGTGTGGATCGAGGGCCTGCGCCGTGGATCGAGGACCTGCGCTGCAGACCCACCTGGAAGGCCCGGCTCACCTGCCCAGAGTGGAAGGAGTTGGATGGAGCGGACTGGTTGCGGGAGGCAATGCATTGCCTCGACAGTGGAGCGGGCCACTGGAGGCCCTGCAACATCCTGGTGCTCTGCTGAACCGGGCGCCACTCCAAGAGGTCAAGTGCATGGATGCACACAGCCTACAGTAGCACAGAGCAGTGGAGCAGCACTGGAGAACACCAACGGCCATGCTTGGCTGGGCTGACCCTACAACGCCGCCATGACAACGGACCTTCATGGTCAGGTCAAGAACCCTGCACATGCAACAACTGGGACTTGATAATGGCACCAAAATCTGGCAACTCTGTATACTGTCCCAGTGTACTGCTGCTATACCCTTGTACTGTATCTGAGATGCTTATCTGATATGTATAGAAGTTCTTATATATAGTGATACTTGTACTGAACTGTAGACCAAAATGAATTTCACTGCACCTCGGTACATGTGACAAATAAAATACCTTGCTACAATCTATTCAATCCAGCTTTGCCATTGCTTCACGACATAGATTTATAAATGCCATATTGTCATGTAAAAAGCAACATGGCCAGGGCAGCAGATGGTATACATGCTGAAGTTCGAATACCCACTGGTGAGGAATATCAGTCGCACATCCAAAACCTCAGTTGCACAACCAAAACCCCATTTTATCCTGCAGCAGAATCTCAACCTAAGACATGGAGCGTCCCTTTCCCTCCGCAAATACTGCCTAACCCACTGAGTTTAATTTAATTTTTGGCTCCAGATTCCAGCATCTGCAGTCTCTTGTGTCTCCACAATCTCACTGAACACATCTGAGAAATGGAAGATCTCAGAGACTCCATAATGGATGTGCACCTCCGATTTCTGGATTCTCTCCCTTTTTAGAAAATATAGTCTATGCCTTTATTCCTACTACCAAAATGCACGACTCCACACTTTGCTGCACTATATTCCATCTGCCACTTCTCTACCCATAGTGCAGTAAAGTGTGGAGTCATGCATTTTGGTAGTAGGAATAAAGGCATAGACTATATTTCCTAAAAGTCCCCACCAGCGCAGGCAGCACTTCCATCTTGTTTTTCGGCGACCTCACATTCCCCACTGTGATGGAAGGCAAATGACTTTTACCTTCTCCCGCAGTCGGGGCGAACAAAGCTCCCGCAGTCGGCGATCTATGATAACACCATGTGTTAAAGAAGGCACTGCAGATGCTGGAAAATCGAAGGTACACAAAAATGCTGGAGAAACTCAGCGGGTGCAGCAGCATCTATGGAGCGAAGGAAATAGGTAACGTTTCGGGCCGAAACCCTTCTTCAGACTGATGGGGGGTGGGGAGAAGAAAGGAAAAAAGGAAAAAGGCGGAGGAGGAGCCCGAGGGCTGGGGGAGGGGAGGAGACAACCAGATGGCTGATGAAGGGGAGGGGACAGCAAGGGCTAGCAGAATTGGGAGAATTCAATGTTCAGGCCACCAGGATGTAGACTGCCCAAGCGGAATATGAGGTGCATTTCCTCCAATTTACGGTGTTGCTCGCTGTGGCCATCGAGGAGACCCAGGACAGAGAGGTCAGATACGGAATGGGAGGGGAGTTGAAGTGCTGAGCCACCGGGAGTTC